>CM039120.1:18081896-19281896 GCA_022036555.1 Microstegium vimineum | reverse complement strand
CTCCAATGACGAGAGCGACCACGGGCAGAGGTGCTTGGTCCCACTGACGAGAGGCCTTGACTGTAACGGCAGTAAAGCTTGTTTGCCTCTGGTGTCGGCAATAGTGATCTTCATAAAAAAAAAGACATTTGGTCTTCAGTTTTCTTGTTGTTTTGCATGTACAGACAGGAGGCCAAATCTGGTGCTAGAGATTAAGCATTTCCTAGAATATAATCATTTAATAAATAAACTATTTATACTCTCTCCGTATAGGAATTAGATGACGTTTTGATCAACGACACAGTCTCCCAAACACAACTTTACCATCTTATTTTTATAAAAATATTTATGAAATAATAATATATGTATATTTTTTATAAAAATATTTTTTATAATAAATCTATCATATAATTTTTACATATACAATCTCAATAACTTAAAAGTTAAAAGTTATTGATAAATTATATTCTCAATGTTTTGCACGATGTAAGACCCACGTCCTATTGTTCCTGGCCCGTCCACATGCAGTCTGCGCACAACAGCACTAGAGTCCAATGAGTGCAAAAGGTGTTGAGGCCTCTTTGAACTTTTCCGTGCTCAGGCCCATTAAACAAATTGAGCGGGTCTCCTCGCCTCTGTCCCAAGAAGCTCAGGCCCGTGCCCAAGAGGCTCGCCTCGCCGGCGCTTTTCCGTCCAAGCGCCGATAGGGAGCCACCCGCCGCTCTCTACTCGTCTCGAGCATTTCATCCAACAGCTCGCCGGCAAGGCTCCATTGCGTGCCCCTTGCTGCCGGGTGCGGTGATTCCGGTGAAGTCTCCTCCACACTCCTCCCGCATCTTTCATGTACTACTAGTAATAATCTGCTCCGTCTTTTCTTCGTCTTCCCTCGATGCCCACTACACCACTAGCTTAGTACTAAGTCCCGTTCTGAAACAGTATACCTTCCCTTTTGTTGCTCCAGATGAGCTCCGTATAGTTTGCTAAATTGGTGATTGCGGTTTCGTTGCATTGGTTATTTCAATGGATGGACATCTGGATATCTAATCGTCCGAACTACCTGTGTTATAATAAATAACTTGAGCAACACAGTTTAGATCTATTTTGGGGTCGCCACATTTTTTTTTACTAGTGAAGAAACGCATCCACCTTTTCAGAGCATTGTTGGAGTCCTGCCGCGAACATGGCAAAAGCTGAACTTGTTATAACATCGTAGGAATTGGGCATTATCGGCTAACTTTACGCCAACAGGTTCAATATCCTCTATGAGCTATACAATTTGTCTGGAGCTATACAAGCTCTGACTAATGAATACGCTATTTACATACAGTACTATCCTTCTTCCACAATGCCTGTGCTATTTAAGCCTTGGGATTAATCAAGCTGTCTCACCGTTTACCTCTTCTGGAAGTTGAATATCTTGAGGGAGAGCCCGAAAAGCAAGGCAAAGAGCACAGGAAATGCGACCACCACCACGGCAACCACCCACAGCAAGTCGTGATGGTACCCGAAGTAGTCTTCGACAAAGTCAGATATACGCACCCCACTGTTATTGAACCTCTCGGTTACATCTCCAAATTGTGAAGTAACCAGTCCGTTGAGTGTCCAAGCAATGGGGCAAATCCAGTAGAACCATCTCCACCAAACTGGAATTCTCTGTAGGGAAGGGGGGGGGGGGGGGGGTTACCATTTTAGCAGAGATAAATTATCATAAAACGAAAAGTAGGACATATTGGTTAGAAGTTAAATTACTAGACCTCTGAAAGAATTACTATACTTACACTTCTTGGTATTAAAAATCCCGAGAAAAGGTTCCAAATGGAATAAAATGCAGTGGAAGCAACAGAGGAGACATTGTAGTTCGGAGTCAGGCCCACCATCATCATCCCGTAAAATGTGTAGTATGATAGGGTGAAATACATGAAGAACAGATACCAAAAGAACTTGGCAACTGTCCATTCAAACCCAATCATGGCATACACCAGCACACCATATATTAAGGACTGAACAAAGATGTATGGAAGTTCAATTACAACCTGCAAATGGAGGTAGACGTTAGAACAATTGTTTGCTCTGTCTCTCTTTCTACTTCTCATGTTGTACTTTGAAGGGATTTTACTGTCGGCACCACCTTTTTATGGAAGGAATAAATTATCTTACACATTTTGTAATCTGATTATGAATTGTTACAACTAAATCTAATGTGCTATCTCTGTTTGTCTCATTAATTTTTTTCACGTTCACTTGAAGTGATTGTTTTTTTAATCAAATTTGAAGTGATTGTTGGATGTAGTGAATGCCAGTAAACTTTACCTGTCCCAAGGCATATGGCAATGGTGAGTACATATGAGCCGCCCTTTCCCTGTAAAAGACTGTTCGCTCAACTGATACCACTGGCTGAACTGAACCAGAATTCTGTACTCCCATGAAAATAACTGAGGCATACATGGAACCCATGGCATTGAACAAGTCCTGTTGACTATCCCTGCAAGAGTAGAAATAATATCTCCAGTGAACTAGTTTGTGGTCAATGAGGACCAGGGGTGGCCTCTGTAACTGTAGGGAATTATACATTTACATTTTTCTACTTCATTTTTGTTTCTTATCATTACCTTTTTCTGCCTACACCCCAGAACATCGTTCCAAACAACAGGGCAATAACTGTTGTGTAGAAGTATTTGACAGCAGTATATGGAGGGTTTCTCCAATATGACATACTTTGCTTCCACAGGCAAGCGAAACACTGTGTGAGGAAAGTCTGCGAGTATTCAGTTGGAAAGGATAGGTCACTTGAACCTTCTGGAGGCGTGCTTAGCTCCTTAATCAAAGTTTTATTCCTCCTGAAATAAAACATAATTACAAAATTAGTGTTCACTGAGACATTGTTTGACAGTGTATTATCTTTTTTGTGGAATTCGAATATCAATTCCAAAATAGAGTTACATATTAGTATTTTGACCTTTTGAAAGGAGATATATATGGTTTCAGATTATTTATGCAGATATTTTTTGAAAATGGGGAAAACAGGGATATTCCGCTGCAGGGCAGACGGACCTGGTATCCTAAACACTTAGGCTCCTTTTGGAAGCAAGGAGGAGCAAAACCTATGGATGGAAAAGCCCCACTAAGAACTAAGATGATAGCTAAAATGATATCCCCATGGGTTACCCCACCCTGGGAAAAGTTCGGGATCCCAGAGGGATGAGAGTTTCCAAATTAGGCCTTAGTTGTGTCAATATATACCTCTCCTAGAGGATAAAATCCATACTCTTGGAAAAGGCCTTGTACTTTGCAGTTTAAGGATCTGCACTCTCATATACTACTACTGTTTAAAAATAATGAAGCCATTTACAATTTCTTTCCTATTCTCTGATTAGATAATTATAAACTATATGAACCATAACACACATGCACATACCTGTATAATTCGGAATTCTTGTATACTTCACTGAAGTTAATACCAGTTATCTGTTCTTGCATTGTACTAGTCACTTCCAGCATCCATGTCGAGGGGTTGTAGCCATCTTTTATCTTGTTGACACCTTCAATACCCTTGGTAGAATCAAGGAAAGCACAGTTAGATAATGTGTCAGTTCAGTGCGAAACTGTAATTTGTGGAAATGTACAATAGTTAAATTGCTATTTCCTCACCTCAAAATATTTGATCAGTTCACTTGAGTGCAGTCCTAGTGGACCAACATAAATCTCTTCACCTCCACGTTTCATAAGGAAGAGCTGCAGTAGCACAGAGCCATTTTAGGTGTTAAATGTCTGGAAACTATATAGTGCAAATAGCGAAAGTGTTGTTTTTACTCTTTCCTTCTGCATTCTAAAATAAGAAACTATGGTTTGTATGGTTTTCTTCACCTCATCAAAAGATTCAAAGATATCTATACTTGGTTGGTGAATGGTACAAACAACCGTTCTTCCTGTGTCCACAGTATTCCTTATTGCCCTCATGACAATAGCTGCTGCTCGAGCATCAAGTCCAGATGTCGGTTCATCCATGAAAATTATAGAAGGATTAGCAACAAGCTCAACAGCTATTGTTAGCCTCTTCCTTTGCTCTGTTGATAGTCCACTCACACCAGGCAATCCCACCAATGCATCTTTTAAGGGTGAAAGCTCCACAAGATCCATAACCTCATCAATAAACATCTGCACAGAGAAAATCAGATTTCATGTGTCATAGTACATAGTGAGACGCTGACTAAAAAAGTTATTAATTATACTGTAAAATGACCAGCATGTTCGCTCATGTTCTATCTGAATGTTTCTATGAACTTAAATTGTGGGTTGTTCAAGATTTCCATCTATATCATCACATAACATTTTTTATCAACTTGGCTGTGATCTTTTTTTTTTGGACAAAAACTTGGCTGTGAACTCAAATTCAAGTTTTGTCAAGATTTTCATCTATATCACTACATAACATTTTAGATCAATATTTCACATACTTTGTTAATGCATGCATACTATATTTTGTTAAACAAAGTAGTGTCTTAATTCCTTGGCAAACCTTTCTTGTTGAGGAATCAACATCAGCAGGTAATCTGAGCCATGCGGAGAATGCAAGGGATTCATAGACGGTAACATTTGGTGAATGGATGTCATTTTGCTCACAGTATCCTGACACACGAGCAAAAGTTTCTTGTTTCTTTGGGTAACCTGATATGGTAATGTTGCCCTCAATGTACCCACTGGTCTTCCTTCCAGCCAACACATCCATCAGTGTTGTCTTGCCAGCACCACTGACACCCATAAGAGCAGTAAGTACTCCGGGCCTAAACGAACCACTTATACCCTTCAGTAGTTCCAACCGGGTCTCTGTGACACCTTGTGCTCTGATTGCCTACATGTTTTATTGGATATAAATAAACTGTATTAAATGAATGCTTTGCACTTAGATGGTATGAAAACATACAAGAATCTGCAAGAATATTTGTATTAATTTCCTTAAACCATCCCTTTAGGGCTTGTATGAGTCCCTTTGACTCCTTTTTTAATTAATATAATGATGCATTGCTCTCACAAGTGTTTGATAAAAAAAATAAAAAAATTCCTTAAAAAGTGAGTACCTCTGGCATGTCCACACTGTATCTTATATCTTCAAAAGTGGTGGAGAGAGGCACAAAAGGGAGGACCATTCCTTTGTTGACTGGACTAGAATTTACTGTTGCATGGTTGGAAGCTGCATCATCATTGCTCTCATCCAAAGTACCTGATAGCATATCACATATGCAAGGTTATCAGGCACATCAATATTTTATTATGTAATATTAATTAATGAAGATAAAACTATAATTACTTATAGCTGTTACTGTAGTGCTGGCAACCCGTCCTCTAGATGATGCTTCTAAAACTTCACCAGTTAGATTTGCTTGTTTTATCTTTAACGTCTCCTCAGAAATTGTTGATTGATTGCTGTCAAATGCTGCAGGGAGCGTAATTTGTAAGGTGTGAATTTTATTGTTTGCAGTATGTGTTTTTAATGTCCTTGTAGACGCATAATACTATTTACTCACGTTTGAGGAATGTGAGGCAGATAGTGTAGAGTATATTGAATAGCAGCACATATCCAAGCAAGGCACCCACACCAATCCAGTACCATTTTGCCTCAGGAAAAAGACCACGAGATTCTAGAACTAGTTTTCCAAGTGGTTCTGATGAACCGGGGATTACTTGCTGCATATAAGAGTATAAATAAGATTTAGTCATTATTCATTAACTATACTTGTGAAGGTTATACCTTTCTGAAAATATATTTTTACCTTATTCCAGCTGCTACCCAGGAATTCATTTACTGATATGGCATTTTGTGCATACATCAGGGGTGATATCCAGTACCCCCAAATCCACCATTTTTTCACATTCTCTGTTAAATCAAAGGAATAGTTTAATTCTGGATTTCTTGTATAAGTACCACTGCCATATCAGATGAATAACAACTGAAGTTAGGAAGTTCAAGCAATTTTTTACATTTAAACACTATTTTCAGTTAGCTACTTCTGCATATACCTCTTGCCAGGAGGAATCCACCCAGAAGCATGCATATCAGAATGCCAAATGAACCAATGGTGCTTGCAACAACCTGATGCCTTGCAAGCCCAGCAATGAAACGAAACAATCCTGATGATGCTTCATTCATTAGTAAGAGGAGCAGGAACTGTCTAAAAAGTCTGCAGTGGGTTTATCAGATTTGATCAGGTTCTGTAATACACTCATAAACATACTGTTCTGGGATATAAATTTTGGTTTCCTTACCTTTCTACATTGGGATCAAATCCAATAACATAGTATGTTATGAAGACCCAAATTGATACATTGAGAAAGGAGAGGGGAGTCTTAATGATCCATGATGGCAAGGAGTATGTCCATGCAGGGTAGAAGAGAAGATCCCTTTGCTTGAAGAAAACTGGGAGCTTTGCAATAGTTAGGCCAACTTCTGCCAGTCCATTGAACATAATCATCAGGATCCCAAAGAACAGGGCACCCATGTATATCCTTCCATCTGCTATTGAGTCACGATGCATATTGGTTCGGAAAAAGACGGTCATCGTAATGAGTGCCATGAGTGTTAGCTGAACAATAGGTAGTAAACAAAAAGAGCCGTTATTTAAGTTTGAAGATTATTGAAGGTTCAAATCTGAAAATCTCTGGTTTTCGAGAATCACCTGAACTGCCTTGAATATGTATACAAAGGAATTTCTTTTCATTAGCAATATCTCTCTGTCAATATTTGCTTTGAGTAGCTCTCTCATGCTGGCGCCATATTTTGATGTTTTCAAAGCAGCAGGATGGCTCGTGCTCTTGTCAAATGGGACTGCCAATTCATTTTGTATAGCCTCACCAACATGGAAAGATTGAAATGCTTCTGCAAACTCCTTCACAGGGATGTATCGGTAGGTGTCGTCACCATGTTTCCAGTATTGTCTTTGATCTTTCCTTGATGTAACCTATCACATTTTGATTATTACAGTTACAAAAAAACATTTCGATTATCGCTCGTCAAACTTGTGCACTATTACAGCCCAAAAAAAGATCAGCACTACCAAATAATATGATCCTAGCATTACATATTTCTGAAATGTGTACCTCTTTAGGTATTTCAAGATCTTTTCTTTTAAATAGAATTCCCTGCTAGAGAAAGCTTCATACAGAACTGTAATAATGAAAGTACAAAACTTACTTCCTGCAAGAAGTCGGCTACACCTTTCCGCTGCGGGCATTTGAAGCCAAGTGACTCAAAGAACTCAAGAACATATTCACGAGGACCATTGTAGACAACCTGACCATCTGAGAGGAGAATTATATCATCAAACAATTCATATGTCTCAGGTGCAGGTTGTAGCAAAGAAATCACTGCTGTTCCTCCAACAATGTGAATGGTTTGCCGGATAGAGTTCACAATCTGGAAGGTTGTTGAGCTGTCAAGTCCGGTTGATATCTCATCCATGAAAAGGGCTCGTCCTGGGGTGACAAGCATCTCCGCTGCAGGGAAAATTTCAAGCGTGAATGAGTTAGATCATAGAGAAATACCTGAGAATCTGATACTTAGTTCTCATGGTTCATTACCTGTAGTCACTCGCTTTTTTTGGCCTCCGGATATTCCTCTCAACATATTGTTTCCAACAATTGTGTCTGCACAGATATCCAACCCCAAGACCTGGAATTTATTGGATGTAAAATAAGTGTTAGCGATTATTACGTTTTTAATCTTCTGAAACCATTAATAACATGGGAGGTAAATTTGTTGGCACTTTAGTAGGGTGCACCTTTAGTATGTGATTTGTGACCACATCAGCCTTTTGCTCTCCTGTAGCAGCAGCCTACATAATCAAAAGGCTGATGCATCAAACTTGTAATTGTAATGTCAGCAGGTGAAAAAGAACAACCGGAGCCGACTGAAAGCTGATGCATGGTTTGCTCAAACCTTCATGTAGGTATCAGTTTCTTTATCTGGTATGACTCCTGCGTCCTTTTCTCTCCTTGACAGTTCCACTAGCAAGTCTGGACATTTATTTATAGAATTTTAATAATTCAATGTTATATATGTTACTGAGAGGAGTTTTGAATTGTTTATTTCTTTCCTTGGTCTTACCATAGCGATGACCACTTCCTTGACATCTTGCAGAGAAATTGACCGTCTCACGAACAGTCAACTCTCCCATGTGTAGATCATGTTGGCTGACATAAGCAGCTGATCTCCGGGCCACAAACTCATCCATTGTATGCCCATTGTAAGTTATATTCCCTGTTACCTATGATTAGAGAGTATATCATCATATCAGTATAGTACTCCCAAAATTTATTCAAGTATTCATCCTATACAGCAGACCATGCAAGAACGAAGCAAGTACCTTAACACTTGAAGGGAGTGTTCCAGCTAAGGCCAGCAGCAGTGAGGTTTTCCCCGCGCCAGGAGGACCCAAGAGCAGTGTCATTCTGAAAACATCAGGAATAAGTTAAAGTAGATGTCCTATGGAGACAAATTCGGTGAGTTAGAGTATGTTGGGATTCTGAAATTACCTGTGCGGCTTGATAATACCGCTGACATTGTGAAGGATCGATATTTTCTGTTTCCTACTTGGTGTTATGTGAAGCGCATTTGCGATGCCCTGTTTTGACGTGGTTACCAACATGTCAGTTCACATTAAAGAGGATATTACAAGTTCACAACAATGTATGATTGCATTCAGGCACACGAGATGCAATGGTACTCCGCAATTGCAGATTGACTTTGTAATGTTAAGCGTGCACTGACTGAAACAGGATATTCTAAGATTGAAACTACATGCTATAGGATTTGACAACATTGCTCCCTGAATATTCCATGCGAAAAAAAAGGAGGGCCGCAGCCCCTACGATAAAGAATAGAATAAAAAAACATTTATAAGGAGTACAAGTACAGAGCTAGTCGAATTCGAATGTTGATCTGAAACTCAATTTCGTGGTTGATTAGCCAAACTGTGCAGTACTGTGATTACTAGCGAGAGGGGAGACTAAAACACAGACTCAATCGCGTGGCCAATAAGACCGCATGTTCGTGGACTAACAGAGGACATGACAGGCATCCAGTTATCCAAACGAAGCATCCTCTGTTTGATGTGACATGCGTCCTACCATCTTTTTTTTTACTTTTATAAATGGATATAAATATAGATGTGCCCAAATCCCCAAACATGATGAATTCTAAAAGCTGTTTGCCTGCCGTTAGCGGGTTGATCAATGTCTCTGAATTGTATTGATGATGTGAATCGATTTGACAAACATGGCTAGTTTTCGGTGTGGAACATACCTCCAGCACATTGGCGTATGTGTTGAAGATGGTGGGGAGCCCCCTGCTGCCGACATACGCCTCTGCCTCGACGTTGAGGTTCTGGTACCGCACTTCGATCTTGGGCAGCTCGATCCCCACTCTGCACCGCAAAGAAGAAGAAACAGAAGGAAATCATCACGCTACGTTTGCTTTGCAGGCTAATAAAGTTTTGAAGACGGAAATAGTTAGTCATTTTTATTTTTTGACTAATTGGATTCCGATCGATCCCTATCTGGCACATGCATGGTGGCGGAGAAGACAAGCGGGCACTGCGGAAGAAGAAGGCGGCACCGGCACGGCAAGCCTGCAACAACAACGACGATTGAGGAGGCATAGCATAGTGCGGTCTGTCTTGTGCTTACCTGTCGACGCGGTCCTTGAACATGGAGAGGAATCGCTGGTGGTCGTCACCGACCCATGCGAGGCGCTCCAGCAGCGCGTGGCGCTCCTGCGGGTCGAGCTTCTGCACGTTCACCTGGCGGAGGTCGCCCTCGGGCATGGCGAGCACGGCCGTCCGCGCGCGGTTGTAGGTAGGCAGCTTCTCGAGCGCCGCCCACCGCAGGGCCTCCTCGTCGTCGCCGCCGCCGCTGCCGGCGTCCCCGCGCGACGACAGCGACGAGAAGACGTTGCTGGCGCCCGACCATACCGACCCGTCCCGCCGCAGGCTCCCCAGCGCGTGTATCTCCCCGGCGTCGTCCATCCCGCCGCCGCCGCCGTCGACAAGGCCGCCACGCCGACAACAAGGAGAAGAAGAGAAGAGGGGACTTGGAGAGGTTCCTAGCTCTTCCCACTACGGGATGGAGGAGGAATCGAACAGAACCGGCGGATGCGGATGATGAGCAATCAGGTCGTTAGGTCTCGTCGTGGACTGGTGCGCTCGCGTCGCATCGGAGGATTATATTGCGGCGTGGGGCGCCAGGAGGGACCAGGTGTCTGCTCTGGGGGCGTGCACGCTCTGGGATGCGGTTGATGACGTCCGGACTGACGACGCCACGCCTCGCGGGCAATACAAACAAACTCGTATACAACTTTTGCATGGCTCCAGGGCGGGCAGCACGGCGCCTTCTAGAAATACAAATCCATTTCATTTACTCCTCCGGTATATGAACACGTACGTCCAGCAAAAGAATTCAAATAGTACGTACCATGATTGGCATCACGATCGAGCTGCATTACTCAGCGTGGGATTTAATTTTGTAATAATAAGGTACAGCTTGGAATAGGATATTTGAGCCTGTTGGATAACAGGCTTTATAGACTTTAATTTGGCGTACTTTAACAAGGAGCTAAAAGACAGAGCCATTTGGAGCCCTAACAAACAGGATGTGACCTTGGTTATTAGTTCGTCTATGGTAGGCTTTGTTCAAGTAATTTTTCTTTTTTGGATTGTACTCAAGATCAAGACAATCATCATCACCCTCCCTAGCTAGTGGCTTGATTTGATCCACGGCTTGTATCAAATTGTTGACAACAAATACGTCACATTTCAGTTATGGTGATGATGACAAACAATGATCTTTGTGTGTGCGTGTGTGTATATATATGCTTATCTTGTTTACATTATTACTAATTATAAAGAACAGAACCGGTTGTCTGCTAATTATTTTCGAGTGCATGAGTCTGCTTCTGCAGGCTGATAGTTAATTTTCCAATTAAACAAAACTGTATCTTTTCATTAAAAACAGAAGTTGTACTACCTATTTCGGTTAATATAGCTGAAATGACTTTCTTATTTTCATTTCTTCATGGTGACGCTTTTTAGTTATAGAATATTTTTTTGCCAACATAAAGTAGTTAAGCCATCTTTTCCTAGCTATTTCACTAGTACAGACATGGCTTTTGTCCGCGGTCCGTAAGGGTCTTTAGCTCCGGTTTCTGAACTGGGACTAAGGATTCGGGACTAAATGTCCCACCTTTAGTCCCGGTTCAGAGAACCGGGGCTAAAGGGTGCGCCAGGTGGCGCAGGCAGGCCACGCGTGGCAGCACTCTTTAGCCCCGGTTGGTATTACCAACCGGGACTAAATGCCTTTTTTTTTTTTCTGATTTTGATATTTCTTATTTTGGTTTTCCAATTAGATTAGGTATTTAAATGTGTGTATTCTTCGCTTCTAATATATGTATTCGCTGCTAATACATGTATTCACGCACTTATAAGTTAGTTTCAAGCATTAAACACAAACAAACTATGAAACTCTCTCTCTCTCTCTCTCTCTATATATATATAATATATACATAAGTATGCACATAAAATTTACATCATTATCCATTGTTACTTGACTTAAGACACAACCGCTCTCGTCACTTAAATATCATATAGATGTTCGTCTTGATTTGGCTTGAGTGGTTCGGCCGGGTCGTAATAGTGCTCGCCTTTAGGGTTGACCACTTTTTCAAGAAAAAATCCAGGAAGTGTCTCTTGAATTTCTTTGAGCCGAACGCTATCCATCACTTGTCGCTTCAACCATTCAGCCTTCAATTTGCATTATAAAGAAACAAGTGTTAATATACATAAGATTTAGTTAATAGCAACAAATAAATAAAATGGATGTATTATATATACATATCACATACTTTTAGTTTCTCTGTAAGAGTTCTTCTTGCATACACGGTGAGGAACTCGCAAACGTAGTATCCACATAGATTGTTGCCTTGTGGCTGCCTCAGAACCCACTATAAGATATGAAAAGATTACTATCGTCATCATACGCATATGTTAAAGCATGATAAGGTATTCGATTATGAGAGCTAGCAGACGAGGACCCTTTAGTGCCACTTCCAGTTCCGGACGGTGTTTCGGGACGACCCAAGCCCAAACCCTACTCAATAATTGGATCATTAGTTAATTAACTCTTCTAGTGTAGTTAAAGAGCAGGAATCCATATTTAAAGATCAAAGTTACCCCTCGATAATGTCTATCATATCTTGGTAATCTCCCAGTGGTTTTCTCAATGAGTCAAAGATTATCAATTGACTTCTAGTCATATCGAAGACTATGAGTATCGAGTGAAAACTGCATTTGTTTATAGAGTCAACATATATATCTTTATGCTGAATTGAGTAATAAGTAAGATAAATTATGCAAACGATAACAACACTCACCCAAAGTTGTAGGGGAAGAGTATATAATCTTTGGTCTTTTGGTTGACCAAGAACCTCCGAAAATTCCTCTCCGTTTGAGGTATCCATTGATCGCGGGGAGTGTTTGGATCCGAGAATATGATTGATGGATCAATGAAACCAATATCCGTGTCTCCGTTACGTTTGAGCATTAACATCAAGAATCTGCATATATATGTTTGAGGATAGTTAGTTACTATACATATACATATGCTATAGTCAGATTACTAAAAGAAATGATCACTTACAGACAGTAACAACTCATCAGAGATTTGTCTAGAGCGTCCATATGGCATAGTTGGTGGAGCTCACTATACGGAACAAATAGAAGGTCATCGCCCCGGAAGTAATGTTCTTGTCTAATTCTGACGCAAATGCAGTTGTCATCTTTGTTTTTGGTACATGCCTCCATGTACCACGAGTTTAATGAGCTACCAAGTTCCTTGAGGGCCGATGGGTTGTACAGACTTCTGCCACGTACATAACTTCCCTGGAACTCATCCACTACAGTGGCATTTGCGATGAGTGCATTTCCTAGAAATTGAGTCGCGGTTAGACCAGCTCCTGACAAGAACTCTTCCATACCATCATAATTGACCCTGGGGCCACTGTAGTCTTCTAGCACGCTCATGTTTGAACCATATTCATTCCCAACAACTAGCGGGGACACTGATTGCTTCGATTGTTCCCCGAGCTGTGGGACACCCTTACGTGCTCTTTTCTTCTCGTTAATTGCCTTTTCGAGAGTGCGGTCATAGTCCGATAGTGGAGAACTCTTCTGAGCACGTCGTTGTTGTCTCTTCTTTGCTTCCACCGCTTGCCTTAAAGCTGATTGATGTAAGAAGAACGGTTGTTTAGCTTCTTTCTTTGCTTTACGGGTGTCTTCCATTTTCTTGAAATGTGATTGCACATCGGCCTTTACTGAAGCGTCTAGTTCTTCGTTAGTCTTCTCATACGGAAGTTTCCGAGGAATCTTAACTTTCCTTGTAGCTTGCCTCTTTGCTTGCGGTGGCGCGGCCGACAACTTTGCTTTTGTGGCGGGCCTCTTCTTTGGCGATGGGGCGGCCGGTGTTGGCGTTGGAGACCGTCGTGGAGGCGATGGAGCCTGTGTCGGCGTTGGAGAACGTCGTGGAGGCGATGAGGCCGGTTTCAGCGTTGGAGAACGTCGTAGAGGCGATGGGGCCAGTTTCGGAGATGGAGACTGCCTTGGAGGTTCTAGGGAGGAAGCCGTGTCGTGCATTTCACCTTCATCATCCCTCACAACACTATGACTAGCAGGTGATGAATGGTTACTTAGGTCTCTGGGTGAGGTCCTACAGTCTAATTAGTGTAATTATTTTGATTTTCATGTATACACAAGAGATTGTAGACATATATATACCTCATCAACATTGACTTGCGCGATATTTTCTTGCTCAACATCGTCCGCAAAGTACTGACTTCCGTCATCTACTTGATTAGTGTCGTCATCTACTTGATTGGTGCCATCTACTACTTGATCAGTGTCATCGTTGATCATTGAAAACAAGAAAGCCTCCATGTTGTCATTTGGGTCATCCATTTCTGCAACTATATATAGTAAAAGGGTTTTGACACTTAGTGTGTGTGTAAACCGTAAACAAGCTAAGTATGTAACACTAACCAAAAGGGTAGACACTTAGAGTAGACAATAATGTGTGTGTGTGTGTAAACCCTAAACAAGTGTGTAACACACTTAGAGTAATCAAAAGGGTAGACACTTAGTGTGTGTGTGTGTAAACCCTAAACAAGTGTGTAAAACACTTAGAGTAACCAAAAAGGGTAGACATCACTTAGTGTGTGTGTGTATACCCTAAACAAGTGTGTAACACTTAAAGTAACCAAAAGGGTACATAGACACTTAGTGTGAGTGTAATAAAAGGGTTTAGACACTTAGGATGTATATCTATAGGGTTTAGACACTTAGGATAAAAGGGTAGACACTTATTAGTGTGTGTGACCCTAAACAAGTTTGTAACACTTTCTTAGTGTAGGCACTAGGGGTAGACACTTAGGGTTTAGGGTGTAACAAGTGTGTAACACTTAGAGTAACCAAAAGGGTACACACTTAGTGTGAGTGTAATAAAAGGGTTTAGGGTTTAGGGTAGACACTTAGGATGTATATATATCTAAGGGTTTAGGGTGTAATAATTAATTTGCTAAATAATCGAAAGGTGCTAATAAAAGGTGTAATAATGGAAAGGTGCTAATAAAAAGGTACACACTTAATATATATAGCAATAATTGAAAGGTGTAATAATTTTCTATAAATCAATTTGCTAAGAATAAAATATATTTGCTAAGACTAAAATATATAACTAAAACTAAATCAATTTGCTAAGACTAAAATATATAACTAAAACTAAACTAAATCAATTTGCTAAGAACAAAAATATATAACTAAAACATACATCAATTTCGTAAAACTAACAAATCCATATCTAAATTCACCTTTTCCTCTTCTTTTTTCTTTTTCTCTTTCTAATTTCTTTCTTTCTTCCTCTCTTCTTCTCATTCTTTCTCCCTCTTTCCTGCTTTCTTCTTTCTTTTCTTTTTCTCTTTCTTTCTTTCTTTCTTTCTTTCTTTTTCTCTTCAAATGGCGGCGGCCGCTGACCGAAGGCTCGGGTCCGGGGTGGAGGGCTCAGCTGCGGCAGCGGCCGGAAAGGCCGCGCGTGCGCGACGGACTCCGACGGCAGGCTTGGGCGCGGCGGTGTGTGTGCCGGCGCCACCTAGAATTGCGCGCGCGCGAGATCGACGGCGGTGGCGGCGCGAGCCAAGGCATCGCGGAGCGGCGAGGTGTCGCGGCGGTGCGGGGCCAGGGCGGGACGCCGGCGGTGGCGCAGAGGTGGCGTAGATCGTGGTGGCGGCAGCGATGGCGAAGCTCTCTCGATCGATGACATCTCGGGCAGGTTGAAGGAAGACAGATCGAGGGAGGAAGAAGAGGGAGCCGGGGCCTTAAATAGGAAGGGACCCTTTAGCCGTGGTTGGTATTACCAACCGGGGCTAAGGTCCTTTAGCCCCGGTTGGTAATACCAACCGCGGCTAAAAGGTAACAACCAACCGCGGCTAAAGGCCTGTTTAGGCGCTAAACGAAATTTCCAGTGAGATCTTTATATGTTTTGGTATTGTATATAGTTTAATATATCTATAAATTGTTCTAGTTCTTGTTAATTGCATAATAAATTTAATACATGCCACAAATTTTTTAAAAAATAACCATTAAATTTGCTTTTGCTTTATTATACACTAAAAATGTATAACATAAAATATTTTACCTTTTTTATAATATCAAATATAAATGTATCTAACCATTATAATTTGGTTAATGCAAAAGTTGATTGTTCAATTAAAAAAATAAAATGCTTGGTTACCAACAAGAAATTAGTTTATGCATTATTTTAACGTTAAACTATTTGTGTTTCACCATTCATTGTCCAATTATGCGACAAATAAGTTTATCCTTAAATAGAAAGGTTTTATAACTCATCAAGATCATTCATTTTAGAACTAAACTTTTTCACTGACAAATGTAGATCTTCATTACTCACTAAATGACTACAAAAGAAGTATTAGTAAACATTAATTAGTCATTAAATGCAAAATTTACCAAATACAAATGTAGATCTTTATTTATTTCACCAAACTTAGCAAAAATGACCAATACACATGTCACTTGACATCACTGCTAAGCTAGCTACATCAAGCGGGCACAGTAGTGATCTTCTTCTTGACATATGTCCCTTGGTCATGATCATGTCGTAACCATGGAGTGTCCTCGGCATTTAGAATTATGCTTGGGTCTTTGGTCACACTGAATGGCACAATTCGGTCATCCCTTTCGTAAAGTTCTGACATGTCTGAGTTGTCCTCAATTCCTAAAATATTTCTTTTCCCTAAAAGAACAATGTGACGCTTGGGCTCATTGATGATTGATTTGTCATCGTTTTTTCCTTTCTTTGGTTTTGTAGACATGTCTTTTACATAGAACACCTGATTCACATCAGCAGCAAGGACAAATGGTTCGTCTTTGTACCCAATAGTGTGGAGGTCCACTATTGTCATCCCATAATCCTTGTCAATTGTTACCCTAGCTTCGGTCATCTTCACCCATTGACACTTAAACAAAGTGACTTTAAAATTAGATGCATAGTATAATTTCCAAATCTCAACTATGCGGCCATAGTATGTTTGTCTATTTCCATTTGGGTCTGTGGCATCTATGCGGACACCACTGTTTTTGTTGGTGCTCCTTTTATCTTGGTCTACCGTGTAAAATGTATTTCTATTTATCTCGTAGGCTTTGTACGTGAGGATGTGCCATGATGGTTGTCTAGCCAACAAATACAGTTGGTCATCAATACTCTCATCACCAATCTTCGAAAGTTTTCATGTGTTCACGCATAATCCAAGCTTCATTCTTCCCTAAAAACTGGGATCGTAGGAACTTCTTGTGTACCTCAACATACGGCTCCACCACGGAGGAGTTTTGAAGAACCGTGTAGTGTGATTTGTTGAAATAATCATCCCCCATACCGATATATGTTTTCTTCCCTAGTGTTCCTTTCCCACTAAGTCTCCCCTCGTGTCTTGATTCAGGAACACCAATCGGGTCAATGTCGGGAATATAGTCAACACATAACTCAATGACCTCTTCTGTCCCGTAGCCCTTGGCGATGCTTTCTTCTGGGCGAGCACGTTGGTGAACATATTTTTTTCAAGACTCCCATGAACCTTTCAAAGGGGAACATGTTGTGTAGGAACACAGGACCGTGCGAACACATGGTGGATAAGTACCCATGTTGTTCAGTTTTGTGATGAGTGATTGCCCAACACTTGAGTGTTTCAGTTTGAGCGGTTTATTCTAATCCTTTGTGAAAGCAAATGTGTGCTTGTCTATCATCTTGTGGTGTGCAGGTGTTATGCCTAGTGACAGTGGTCAATGGCATGGAGAAGGTTGAGTAGAGGCTTGCTATGCCGATGGATTGAGAGTGGTGAAGGGAGGAAGCGGGGCTCGGACTGAGGGACCATGGGCGCCGGCGGACTAGCTGTGGTGGCTAGTACTTGGCACCGGCGAGTGCGAGAAGACATGGAGGTAGACCGAGTCAAGACGGTGGACGCGCGGGTCGAGCAGCGGCTCAGGGGACTCGGAGTCTGACCGGGCGAAGACAAGGTAGCTCGAGTCGAGCGGTTTGGTGGTTTGGGTCGCAAAACCACCGGTGGACGGTTTCCGAGTTTGGGCCTCAAAACTCGGGTTCGGTAGTTGAGCCCAAAGCTACCGGAGGTGGGTTTCCTGGGTTTGGGCGTCAAAATCTAGGCGGAGCTTCTGAGGAAGCGGGGATGGCACGTGGCGGAATCTTGGAGGTTGCGTCGAGGCGACGGCAACTCCCGACAGGAAGCGGGGATGGCACGTGGCGGAATCCTGGAGGCTGCGTCGAGGCGACGGCAACTCTCGGCAGGAAGCAGGGTCGTCCATTCAAACGAGTGGCTGAGAGTTATCGACTTGGATTACAATGTCTTAGGGCTAGGTAATTCGGTCATGTATCTAAGGGGGTCTTTGGGAAATAGCCAAAGCCCGTTAAATAGGGGATGAAGGGGTATCCCTCATTCCACCTCTTGAACCCTAGTCATATGTACCTCCACCTCGGGAATCGGAGGCCTTACCCTCCATAAGCCATTTCGGCTTTGATTTCGTGATTGTGTCTCCTTTACTTGTGTTCCACGCTAATCGCGTTTTTGCTCCTCTTAATCCTCTTTGGCCATGCGATGTTTTCTTTGATTGAGAGCGAGTTTTGCGATTTCATTTGAACCAAGTTGTGCGGGATCACAAGTAGAAGATTTGCACCGAAGGGCTTCGTCCCAAACATCTTGAGCACATAGATCGGGCAATTTCTATCTCGTGTTCTTCGTTTTGGAGTTTTTCCCGAAATCCTTTTACGCCGGTAGATTCGATCCAAATTGAGCGATGATTCTCTAGGGATAGCTCCTCCACAGCTCTGGGATCATGCCCACAAAATTTGATAGCTATTGGTGAATGTTTGGTTGAGAATCCTGGATTTTGGGAAGAGGGCGAACTGAAATCGCCTTTGTTCTTCACTGTCTGTGCGGTCGCGGACAGTCCGCCCACCAACCGCGGATAGTCCGCCAGTCGGGGCTGAGCCAAGGGCTCTTGGGTGTTTTTTGCCGAGCTGGTCGTGGACAGTCCAAGCTCCTACATTGGACAGTCCGGGAACCTCCTGTAGCCGAACAGAAACTGTCCAGAACAGTGTTGTTCTTAGGATTTTGCCGGCGGACAGTCTGGCGCAGACCGCGGACAGTCCGAGCCTCCCCTGTTACCGGGTGCGGATAGTCTGGCTCCCCAGCGCAGACAGTCCGAGACCAGACTAGGGAGCTTTCCAGAAACTTGGTGTTTCGGGTGTTTGAACGGCGGACAGTCCGGGCCCAACGGCCGGACAGTCCGGGATTCTCCAGGAAGCTTGTTTTGCCTCCATTCTTTCTCGTGTTGGTTTTCGTCCGTCTCCGACTGCTCCGCTGCACCTCTAGGGTTCTTCCTAAGGTGTCCACCCACTAGTTCAGTCGTGTGCGAATCGCTTTTCTCGAGCTCGCATTTTTGGTGTGATTTTGGGACAAGGGTCAAGCAATAGAAGTTTCCAAAAGGAATTTTTATTTGGCTCCCATTCACCCCCCCTGTGGTCGCCGTTCTTGGTCCTTCAATTGGTATCAAAGTCGGTTAAGGATCAATCCACCTTACACGGTTCTTGATCCGCGAAGGCGACATGGAGCGAGGTGCTGATAAACCTCCCTACTTCGATGGAACCAACTTTGGCTATTGGAAGGTGTGCATGTCGGCTTACCTCTAAGGGCTTGACACAAAGTTTTGGGAGATTTGTGAGAATGAGACCTACGTGGTTCTTGAGGCTCGGATCACCGATGCCCAGGTTACGCAGCATGCGTCAAACGCAAGAGCCCGTAGCATTCTCTTCTCTTGTCTATCTCTTCCATAGTTTGAGCGGGTTTCGAGTTTCAATACAGCACGGGAGATCTGGCAAACACTCTTCAGATATCATGAGGGCAACCCTTAGATCAAGTCTAGACTCTTCAAAACGTATCGTAGAGAGTACGAGAACTTTGCTCAGTTGGCCGGCGAATCTGTTGACGGATGTTCACTCGCTTCCAATCTATTGTCAACAAGATGCGTGCTAATCGAGCCAACTTGCCTTATGATGATCATGAGATGGCTATCAAGCTTTTGCATGCTCTTGATCAGAAGGTATGGGAGATGAAGGTGGCTGCCATTCAGGAGTCACCGGGCTATGATGCCCTGACCGTGGACTAGCTGTTCAGCAAGCTCAAGTCCTCGGAGATTGACTACCAGACCTGGGCCAAGCTTGAAAACCCGTCGAAACCCTCTATGGCGTTGGTTTCTGGCCCCAGCGGTACGTCTTCTTCCTTCTCTGACCCTTCACACTCTTTGTTCGTTTGTCTTTTATTTCTGTGACAGAGGATCAAGTGGAGGCTTGTAAGGACCTGATTAGCCTAGAAGGGGGTGAATAGGCCTATTTAAAACAACTTGACAAGTTTCTGTTAGCAGAGAGGCTGGCACTGCCAGGCTTGAGGCCGGCACTACCGGGGTGGCCGGCACTGCTGGACTTAGGGCAGCAGTGCTGGTCACCAGATCAGATAAATGCACAATTCAAAATATAAACTGAGAATGGAAATTGTGCTCGAATAGAAACCTTTCTAGAGGTGTAGGAAACCTCCAGCACCACTTGAAAGTGGTAGCAACACACCCACCGAGTAGATTGTGTCCAAACCCTAGAAATCACCTAGCACACAAGATATATGAAAGTAAAGTAACAAGCACACGGTGACACAAGATTTGACCCGTGGTTCAGCTCGCCACCAAGGCTTGCCTACGTCCACGTTGTTGAGGTGCGCCACACAAGGCTCAAGATCACCACAAAGGCTAGGTCTTTCCTCGGTCTCAAGTCAAGAGAATGAACCCTTGAGATGAGAGAAGTATATTAGCAAATGACGGGTGATACAAACTTCCCTAGGCTGCCACATGAAGGAGACAAGCTCAAGGGCAACCTCTAGCCGGCTAGGAGCAAAGCTCCAAGAGTAAAGAACTCAAACCGCCGGCCACCACGCAAACCAAATGCTTGTAGGATTGAAGATCCGAGGGAGAGGCTTCTTCTCAAAGCTTGGAGTCTCAATCTCTCAAAGAATGATTGGAAATCAAATGAAGAAGAGTGGATGAGCACCAAGGGAGAAGGGAGAGCAAGAGAGAAGCTTCTTTTTCTGTTCTTTCGAAGTAAGAGTGAGTGAATGGCAGAACTAGCCGTTGGGTGTGAGTGAGGGGGTATGAAATACCTCCTACTACCCACTGGCTGAACAAGTCGCGGCAGTGCCGGCCTGGGTAGAACAGCAAGGATTTGATCTTCAATAAGCTGGCTGATTTGCCCTCTTTATATGTGGAGGTGTGATGTAAAAGGATAGATGCATTTGGTTCACTTGTTGGCATGCGTATTGAATCCCTCTTAATAGTACGGCGAACCTAACTCAAATTCAAAGTATAAAAGAATTTAAACCCTTTGAGCTTGTTGCCATGCTCTTTTGTAATTAGAGGGGTCCGCCAACCTGTTCATCAACCTCCTTAAGTTTAGCCTGCTTGTCATACTCACAAAGTCTCATTAGTTTCCTAAATATGTTGTCATGTCACCAAAACCCACTTTAGGGCTTGATTGTACTTTCAATCTCCCCCTTTTTGGTGATTGATGACAACACACTTAGAACTTACAAAAGTGAATAATAATCTGAGACAATGCAAGTCATGGGTGTAGGAGCTCCCCCTAAATGTGTGAATAGGAATTTGAATTTCCAAATTTGGCATGAAAGGCCAATTTTCACACATTGGAGTGAAGTAGGACTCCCCCTACATCCATGGCTGTTGTGGGGTGCTGAAAAAATATCACAAAAATGTACGTGATGCGTATGAACCTGTCTCAACATAAATCAGAGGACATGCTGTCAAAGCAGCCCGGCACTGCCGGCCTAACTACTGACATCAAGATTGCGGAAGCACAAGCACAGCCACACAACGCGCTAAAAATTAAAAACTAAAAAACACACTAAGACAAGCATGATGTATAAGAGAGAGTACATGTCCACATATAACACAAATAAAGTACTTAAGTGGCAATATTACAATAAAATAGTTTCATGTTGCTCTCTCATCTCACAAACTAAAAACTAAGATAACTAGAAGCTGCTGCTCCTCCATGACCGTCGAAGATTTGTTGTACCCCCTTCACTTAGTAATTCTCCCCCTTTGGCAACAAGTCACCAAAAAGAGAAAAGATACAAGCTAGTCTCTGTCCTCCTCCATATGGTCATCATCATCATCATCCTCATCTTCGTCTTCATCATCATCAGGGGCTGAAGCGAAGTGAGTGTCAGGAGCTGATGCACGCTTGCTGCATCTACGAGTCTATGGCTGCTCAATCTCCTCCTCATCATCATCCTCATCATCATCATCATCATCACCAGCATAGGTAGACTCCTCACTGAACTATGGTGGTGGTGTGGGAGGATCAAGCTGCCTGAGGCCTTGCTCCTTTCGGAGCTCTCTGATCTCAAGCCTAGTCTGGTAAGAGTGATCATTTGCATAGCAGATGCCAGCAAAGATCTTCTTTAAGATCCTACCAAGCTTGCCCTTCTTCCTGCCTCTGGAAGCTGCTGCACCTGAAGACTCAGGAATATCTGCTGCTGCAGTCCTGGTGTCTCTGGGAGGAGTATTCACCTCCTAAATTGCTGTAGCATGAATGGCCTTCTCTGCTCTATAAGGCTCATGGACAAAATCCTTGTTGAAGATCCGGCCAGTCACCATCTCAATGATGAACATCAGATAGGCAGCATAGGGAAGCCCCTTTCTTTCATCCTCTGCAGCAATGCATATCTCATCCCATAAGAATCTGGCAACTGAAAAAGGTGGTGCTCCATCTCTCATCCTCCTTAACACATTTTTGGATGTGTTGTAGAGGTTTGAGGCAGATCCCATATTGGGATAGAGAGTGTTTCTGAAAAGGTTGTTCAGAATGTAATGTTTGCTCCTCAAACCCTTTATCAGACCATCTGCCTCCTGAGGATAAATGTAGAGCTATGAGATCTCCTCATTGGTTAGCCCTCTTTCATCATGAATATTACTGCATTGTCTGTCCTCCTCACCAAATCCCAGAAGACGAGCAAAAGTCACATAGTCAATCTTGTAGTGCACGCCCTCTGTCATCCAATGCATCACAAAGTTATCCCTATCAATATAGTAGGTGGAGTAGAATTGATAGATGATCTCTGTGTTCGACCCATTCTGGAAACCCATCCAGTGATACATACCAAGCTGCCTGCACTAATCAATGACCCTATCAAATACAGGATCTCTCTTGATTTCCAAGTGCTCCCAATCAACATACTTCATTTTAATGACTCTGGATTTTGCAGCTTGAAAGAGGACAGTGGTGTAAAAGTCAGAACGAAAAATATTCCAAAACCTGTAATCCACATTCATGTCCTTTGGCACATCATAGGGATTGATGACCCTCTGCTCTTGGACAATCCTCCACTGAAGATAGTAGCTTTCTCTGACTCTGCCAGGAGTGTCCTGAGCCACTCTGACAAAGACCTCCTCAGGATGCATAACGAGATGTGAGCCATCGAACAAACCCAAATCTGGAGGTGTTTCAGGACACACTCCATCCCTGATGGTTCTCCCTGCCCTCTGCAATTCTTCCTCTTGAGCCGTCCTCTGCCTGAGATTCAAGCCATCATCGGCTAAGCAAGTGCGAGACTTGGACTTCACTCTTCCTCTTGCACCACCACGCGATCCACCGGCGTCCATCTATGCATTTAAAAGGAGGAAAGGTTAAGTTGTTGTACTTAGAATAGTGACTGAAACTCTAGTGGAGAGATTTAACCAAAAATTAGGGTCAATAGACGATTGTAGAAGCATATGCATGAGTGCTGCTACCCAGGGTCCGGCACTGCCAGCCTGGAGGCTGGCACTGCCAGCCTGGTGCAGACAACACCTATGCATGCTTCATCAATCCTCCATTGAAACTAAGTTTTGATCAAATCTAACTACTGGAGGTACATTACTATACATAATGAAACCACTAACAACCTAAATCCCATCTCAAAAACCATACATTGAGGAAGAAGAAGGTCGGACTTGAATGGAGCTTGACACAGGGGGGAAGATCCTCCACACCTCCTCCAATGGCAGCACCTCCAAGAGGGCAGCACTGCCGGGGGGAAGAGAGGGACCTCCGGGCTCCTTGTATCTCCTTAGGGTTGAGAGAAGAGAGGAGAGGTGTTGCTGTTGGGGGGATATGACTTGGGATGGTGTTCCCTCGGGTTGGGAGAGAAAATAAAGCAAAACCCGAGAGCTAGGACTTGGGCCCGACAGGCTCGGGTCCCTTAAGTCTCGGCACTGCTGGCCTTAGCCCGGCACTGCCGGACACCCCGGCACTGCTGGCCTGGCCAGGCAGTGAGGCACTATGCCACCAATATACTATAAATTTATGCAATTTTGGACACATACCCCTTGCCATGTGTTGGTCAGTAAGCAAATCAACAATCATACTATGACCAACACACTCAAGTTTCTTTCAAGATTTGTTTTGAAGCACATAATTGAAACTTTTCAAAGTTTTGCCTAAGTCGCTAGGTGGACAAACAAGTGTGTGCTATAGTTCAAACCACGTTACGAGAATCAAGTATATTCAGCTCACTACGCAAAGCACAAAACCTTGTCTCATCGAGAGGCTTGGTGAAGATATCGGCTAGTTGCTTATCGGTGCTCACATGGTGAGTTGCGATATCTCCTTTTAATTCGTGGTCTCTCAAGAAGTGATGACGAATGTCTATATGTTTGGTTCTAGAGTGACTAACCGGGTTGTTTGCGAGTTTGATGGCACTCTCGTTATCACACAAGAGAGGTATCTTGGTGAATTGACATTCGAAATCTTTTAAGGTTTGCCTCATCCAAAGTAGTTGAGCACAACAAGCACCAGCTGCAATATACTCGGCCTCGGCGGTGGAAAGGGCTACACAATTTTGCTTCTTAGAACTCCAAGACACTAGGGACCGTCCAAGGAATTGACACGTCCCCGAAGTGCTTTTTCGATCTACCTTGCAACCGGCGTAATCGGAATCCGAATACCCAAGTAGATCGAACTTAGAGCCCTTAGGATACCATAATCCAAGGTTAGGAGTGAAAACTAGATATCTCAAAATTCTCTTAACGGCCATTAAATGGCACTCTTTCGGGTTAGCTTGAAATCTAGCACGCATGCACACACTAAGCATTATGTCTGGCCTAGATGCACATAAGTAAAGGAGAGATCCAATCATGGAGCGATATACCTTTATGTTCACGGATTTCCCTCCATCAAGATCAAGATGTCCATTAGTTGACATGGGAGTCTTGATTGGCTTAGCATTGGCCATGTCAAACTTTCTCAACATATCATGGGTGTACTTGGTTTGGCATAAGAAAGTCTCTTCCTTGAGTTGCTTGATTTGAAAACCGAGGAAGAACTTTAGCTCACCCATCATGGACATCTCAAATCTCTTAGTCATGATCCTACTAAACTCATCACAAAAAGATTGGTTGGTACTACCAAATATTATGTCATCGACATATATTTGACACACAAAGATTTCTTTATCAAATTTACGAGTGAAGAGAGTAGGATCAGCTTTGCCTATTTCAAAGCCATGTTTGAGTAGAAAATCCTTAAGGCATTCATACCATGCTCTTGGTGCTTGCTTAAGCCCATAGAGCGCCTTATGGAGCTTGAAGACATGATGAGGGAACTTGGGATCTTCAAAGCCCGGTGGCTGCTCAACATAGACCAACTCTTGGATTAGGCCATTGAGAAATGCACTCTTCACATCCATCTGTTGAAGCTTGAAATCATGATGGGCAGCATAGGCCAAAAGCATTCGAATTGCTTCAAGCCTAGCCACCGGTGCATATGTTTCCTCAAAGTCTAGGCCCTCCACTTGAGTGAAACCTTGAGCCACCAATCTTGCCTTGTTCCTTGTCACCACGCCTTGCTCATCTTGCTTGTTGCAGAAGACCCACTTGGTTCCAATCACATTTGTGTTGGGTCTTTCCACCAATGACCACACTTTGTTCCTTTCAAAGCTATTTAGCTCTTCTTGCATAGCCATCACCCAATCCGGATCATCTAGAGCTTGATCAACCTTGAGAGGTTCCAAAGAGGAGACAAAAGAGTAAAATTAACAAAAATTTACCAAATGTGAATGAGTAGTTACCCCCCTTCGAAGACTCCCAAGTATATTATCAACAGGGTGATCCTTTTGAATTGTTTGCCTCAGCCTTGGGTGTTCTGTGGCTTCTTGTTGATCAGCTTGGCCATCATTGTACTCATACTCTTCAAAGATATGATGTAGGTTTCTTGGAGTTGTTGGTGAAGTGGCTGCTGCCTGTCTGCTTGGTCCGGCAGTGCCGGCCACAGGGGCAGAGCCCTGACCAGGGAGCACTGTTGGGCCTTCTTCTTCAAGTCTAGGGGCATTAGCTTCATCACCTTGAGGTTCCATAGCTGTGGCTTGGATTTCTTATGGCCTAATGTCACCAATAGCCATATTCTTGATTGCTTCACATGGTGGTTCCTCATTACCTACAATCACTTGATCAATTTTCTCTACTTGAGAGCCATTAGATTCATCAAATGTCACATCTATCGCGATTTCAATTTTCCCTAAGGTCTTGTTGAATACACGATAGGCATGCTCATTTGATCCATAACCAAGAAGAAAACCTTCATCAACTTTAGGTGAAAACTTAGAGGTTTTGGGTTTCTTGTTAAGTATGAAGCACTTGCACCCAAAAACTCTAAAGTAAGACACCTTTGGTTTGTTACCGGTTAGGAGTTCATATGAAGTCTTCTTCAAGATCTTGTGTAGATAGAGCCGGTTGATGGCATGGCAAGCGGTGTTGACGGCTTCGGCCCAAAAGATATCTGAAGTCTTGTACTCATCTAGCATCGTCCTTGCCATGCCAATGAGTGTCCGGTTCTTCCTCTCTACTACACCATTTTGTTGAGGGGTGTATGGAACTAAAAACTCATGCTTGATGCCCTCATCATCAAGAAACTCCTCCACTTGAGTGTTCTTGAATTCAGTTCCATTGTCACTACAAACTTTTTGGATTTGGAACTCGAATTCTCTTTGTGCTCTTCTAATGAAGGTTTTCATATTTTCTTGCACTTGTGCCTTATCATACATGAAAAACACCCAAGTGAATCGAGTAAAATCTTCAACTATAGCTAAACCATGTTTGTTACCGTCAATGCTTACGTAGGCCACCGGTCCAAAGAGATCCATGTGAATTAGCTCCAATGGTTGCTTGGTGGAGACAATGCTCTTTGGTGGGTGAGGTGCACCTACTTGCTTTCCGGCTTGGAAAGCACTACAAATTCTATCATTCTCAAAATGAACATTGGTTAGTCCAAGAATGTGTTCATCTTTTAGGATTTTGGCCAAGTTCCTCATCCCAACATGAGCTAGTCGGCGATGCCATAGCCAACCCATGCTAGATTTTGCCACTAAACAAGTCTCAAGCTTAGCTTTACTTTTGTTGAAATCAACTAGGTAAAGCTTGCCCTTCAAACGACCCATAAAGACAATAGAGGAATCCTCCCTCTTAAAGACTTCCACACCCTTATCCGTAAATAGACAATTGAAGCCCATATCACACAATTGAGAAACGGACAACAAGTTGCAACTCAACGAATTTACATGTAATACATTTGATATAGAATGATCATGAGTAATAGCAACTTTACCAAGACCAATCACTTCCCCTTTGGAGTTGTCACCAAAGATGATGTTCTCACTTGCATTTGAAGTTGGGGAATATGATGAGAACATACTCTTCTCTCCGGTCATATGATTTGTACATCCACTATCAAGCACCCAACTTGATCCACCGGAGGAGTATGCCTACAAAACAAGTTTAGTTCCTAGATTTAGGTCCCCAATCAATCTTGGGGCCTTGCATGTTAGTCACAACAATTTTTGGAACCCATATGTTCATGCTCCTTTTGTCATGTTTCTCATCACCCACAAATTCTGCAATGACTTTACCACGGTCATTGCATTTCAACATGTAGCATGAGGACAAACTTCCTTGCGGTGACCTTGTCTTAGGTTGATAGGCAAACTTGTTTTTGGCCACCTAGATTGAGTCCTTGGGTTTCTGAGAAACCTGCTTTTGCTGGGGCATCCTCTTGGCATGGGCTTGGGGCTTAGCTTGATCAGGTGAAGCAATGGTAGCCTTCCCTTTCTTGGGGTGCAGCACTGTCGGCCTGAGGTCCGGCACTGCCGGCCTCTGGTCCAGCAGAGCTGCTGTCTGTGCAGGCTTATCTGCACCAATGCTTCCCTTCTTCTCAAACTTGACACACTCAATGCCTTTGATCATTTTTCTACCATTGGTTTTACCTCCTTGAGTGTGTCCAAGCCCATCTTTGATTGATGGTTGCCTTCCATCCTTGTATTGAATCTTCTTTGGCTCAACTTGGTCTTTGTCATTCTTCTTTGAAACTGAGATGACATTGTTGAGCCTTGCTATTTCCTTCTTCATGGCCTCTATATTGGCAAGGTTAGTGGTATAGGCATTCATATCAACATTATAGCATTTTCCACAACCTTGACTAGTGGATGGAGAAGAGGCATCATTTGCTTTAGAGAGATGTGAGTTGCCCTCCCAAAGAAGAGAGTATTGTACCTCAAGCTCTTGATGCTTTTCAGTCAAGCCACAATGCTTTTGCTTGAGGTCATCATACTCCTTCTTAGTGAGAGCATGAGCTTTTTGTTCCTTAGCCAAGGCCTTGGTCAAAGAGCTCACCTCACTCCTTTCTAATGCAAGGGCTTCCTCAGTAGCAATATAAAGACCCTCTTGTTTAATAAGAGTCTTCTCTCTAGATGCTAGCTCAACCTTGGTTGCCTCTAATTCATCCAATATATTAGCAATAAAGAGTTTGGTTTTAGGATCCATTTTACTAGTTATTTCATTTATCTCTTCATCACTAGATTCATCATCACTAGAGCTATCACTACTAGAGATGTCTTTGGGGGGAGGAGATTTGGCTTTGGGTTTTGATTTTACCTTCTCACCCTTTGCCATGAGACAAGTGTGAGGGAAGTCTTCATCATCGAACATGTTGTTGAAGAGTCTTGGTGAAGTGGATGACTTGTGAATAGCTATTGTGGCCATCTCATCTTCTTCACTTGAGCTATCGGTTGATTCATCCCAACCATGTCCAATGTGAGCTTCACCTCCAAATCTCTTGCCTTTCTTGTAGTCACCCTTGTCTTCTCTCTTGCCTTTGCCAAATTTGTTTTCTTCCTTCTTGTTTGGGCAATCGGCAATGAAGTGTTCGGTGCTACCACATCTAAAGCAAGTCCTTGACTTCTTGTTTGGAAACCTTCTCTTCCTGAGCTTATACCCATTGCTCTTTATGCCTTTGTTGAATCTTCTCATGAATAGGGCCATGTCATCAATGTTCTCTTCTTGCTCATCTTCACTTCCACCATCACTTGATGTTGAAACTTCGGGTTGATGCTTGATGGCTTTGCTTGCTTGAGCTTTGCTTGAAGATGATAGCTTGCTGTTTTTGGGGCAGCTAGGGGCTAATTTCTTTGTGCTCTTGTTTGCCTTGAGAGCCACATCCTTGATCTTCATTCCCTCCAACCTTGCTTGCATCTCTCTAAGCTTCTTTCTCTCTTTGCTTCTTCTCTTTGTAGATCAAAAGTGATGATCCTTCCAAGAACATCACTTGGTGTGAAGTACTCAAATCTCTTCTTGTCTCTAATCAATGTCACCACGGTTTCATTCCTTGGAGTAGGCTTCAAGCATGATCTTGACAACCTTGTGATCATTGACTTCTTCACCACCAAGTACCCTTATCTTTCCCACAATGCTCATCAATCTATCAAACATTTCTTGTGGCCCTTCACCTTCATTGATTACAAATCGATTGAGCTTGGCCATGAATAAATCAATCTTGGATTGTCTCACTTTGCTCACACCCTCATGTGCAAGATGCAAAGTGTCCCATATTTCCTTGGCAACCTCCAAGCCCATGACCTTGTTGTACTCATCACCATCCAATGCACTTAGCAACACACTAGTTGCTTGTGCATTGAGTTTGATGCACCGGAGCTCGGTAGTGGTGGGGCTTGTGGAATCAAGCGGAGGATCACATCCATTGTGCACAATCTCCCAAGCACCGAGGTGAAGACCTACAAGATAAGATTTTATCAAGTGTTTCCACTTGGCAAAGTTAGTCCCATCAAAATGAGGCAATTTGCCCACGGAAACATGGAATAAAGGTTTATGCTCATATTTAGAAATAGACGAATAATCAAAGGATATGGCGGAGTATTTCTTGCTGCCATCATCCTTCTTCTTCTTATTCTCATCCTTCTTTGCAATCTTGGAAGCTTGGTATGATGCATCATCATCACCATTGGAGCTACTAGAATCAACCTCTACTTGAGAGGCTTGCTCTTTGCTTTTCTTGAGCTCCTCCTCCTTTGCCTTGAGCTCCTTCTTGAGAGCTCTCACTTCTCTTCTATGAAGCTTTTCAGCAAGCTTCAAGCTCTTGGTTTCATTGAGAGCTTTTTCCTCTCTTTGTAGCCTTTTTCCCACTTTTCTCAATCTTCTTTCTTCTTTTCTCCTTGCTCTTTCTCCAGCAGACATGAGAGGGGTGGTCAAGTATTCCTCTGAGTCCACACTCTCACTGTCCGTGGCATGTACGTCCATCTCCTTGGGGTCAACCACTTTGACCTTGGGATCAACCGCCACAACCTTAACCTCTTCGGCCATTACCTCACACAGTTAAGTGCTTCTTGAGGTAACCTTGCTCTGATACCACTTGTAAGGACCTGATTAGCCTAGAGGGGGGTGAATAGGCTTGTTTAAAACAATTTGACAAGTTTCTATTAGCAGAGAGGCCGGCACTGCCGCGGTGGCCGACACTGCTGGACTTAGGGCAGCAGTGCTGGTCACCAGATTAGATAAATGCACAATTCAAAATATAAACTGAGAATGGAAATTGTGCTCGAATAGAAACCTTTCTAGAGGTGTAGGAAACCTCTAGCACCACTTGAAAGTGGTAGCAACACACCCACCGAGTAGATCGGGTCCAAACCCTAGAAATCACCTAGCACACAAGATATATAAAAGTAAAGTAACAAGCACATGGTGACACAAGATTTGACCCGTGGTTCAGCTCGCCACCAAGGCTTGCCTACGTCCACGTTGTTGAGGTGCGCCACACAATGCTCAAGCTCACCACAAAGGCTAGCGCTTTCCTCGGTCTCAAGTGAAGAGAATGAACCCTTGAGATGAGAGAAGTATATTAGCAAATGATGGGTGATACAAACTTCCCTAGGCTGCCACACGAAGGAGACAAGCTCAAGGGCAACCTCTAGCCGGTTAGGAGCAAATCTCCAAGAGTAAAGAATTCAAACCGCCGGCCACCACGCAAACCAAATGCTTGTAGGATTGAAGATCTGAGGGAGAGACTTCTTCTCAAAGCTTGGAGGATCAATCTCTCAAAGAATGATTGGAAATCAAATGGAGGAGAGTGGATGAGCACCAAGGGAGAAGAGAGAGCAAGAGAGAAGCTTCTTTTTCTGTTCTTTCGATGTAAGAGTGACTGAATGGCAGAACTAGCCATTGGGGTGAGAGTGAGGGGGTATGAAATACCTCCTTACTGCCCACTAGCTGAACAAGTCGCGACAGTGTCGGCCTGTAGCCCGGCACTGCCGGCCTGGGCAGAACAGCAAGGATTTGATCTTCAATAATCTGGCTGATTTTCCCTCTTTATATGTGGAGGTGTGATGTAAAAGGATAGATGCATTTGGTTCACTTGTTGGCATGCGTGTTGAATCCCTCTTAATAGTACGGCAAACCTAACTCAAATTCAAAGTATAAAAGAATTTAAACCCTTTGAGCTTGTTGCCATGCACGTTTGTAATTGGAAGGGTCCGCCAACCTGTTCATCAACCTCCTTAAGTTTAGCCTGCTTGTCATACTCACAAAGTCTCATTAGTTTCCTAAATATGTTGTCATGTCACCAAAACCCACTTTAGGGCTTGATTGCACTTTCAAGGCTCTTGGAGATGATGAGCTGGCTTTGTTCATCACCAAGTTCTCACATTTTCATAACAACCGTTTGAACCGTCGGCATGGTGGCTCAGCCAAGGGGTTCTACCGTTGTGGTGATGAGGATCACTTCGTCGCAAACTGCCCCAAGAAAGCTGCGGGTGACTTCACCAAGCGCAAGGACAAGCACGAGCACCACTTCGAAGACAAGCACAAGCCCAAGGGTGGCTACCACCGAAGGTCCTCCAAGAAGGTGATCGACAAGGTGAAGGCCAAGCACATAGCCTTCCTCGCCTCCCTCAGCGACATCGATGCCTCCTCCGACAGAGGTGCTTCTTCAAGCAATGATGAGTCAAAGAGAAAGGTTGAGGACAAGTTCAATGGTCTATGCTTCTATGCCGACGCCAAGCACGGTGGCTTTTGCACCATGGCGATTGAAGAAGGCAAGGTCGGCAAGCGCAAGGAAGGCCCCGACTATGACTACGACTCCGACACACCCGAGGTACCACCCACCGTCGAGTCCCTCTCTCTCGAGATTGAGTCTCTGAACGACACCTTGATGAGTCAGGATGCTTTGATCAAGTGTGCCGCGTGCGAGAGGACCGATTTCAAGGCTAAGTATCTTAGCACACTGCATGAGTTAGAGTTTGCTAAGGCATCAGTGGTGGTTACCGAGGAGGTAGAGTGTGATGCTTGTGCCATCCACATGTCTAGTCTTGTCACTCTCCAGGACAAGTATGGCACTCTACTTGAGGAGGTCAGTGAGCTGAAGGCTAGGCCTAGCTTACTTGGTGCGTGCAAGTCTTGCTTAGGCTTTGCGTTCTAAGCTGGCACAGAGAGATGCTAAGATTGCTGTGCTAGAGAAGGTCAGCTCAGATAGCACTAGAGAGTCGGATCGCTTTGAGGCTTTGGAGCTTGAGATCGCATCGTGCAGACATGACAAGATGCGTACCGAGGAAGAAAACACATACCTTCGGTCCATCTTGAGCTGGGTGTCTTGCCGAGAGCCGCAGTTGGGGATGATGCTTAGCCAATGCAAAAGGGCTGGCAACACGGGAGTAGGCTTTGATATAGGTGGGAAGGACGATAGCATGTTCGGTAAGATCAGTGAGTGCAGTGGTTTGAGTGAGAATGAGAAACCCACCACAACTCCCAAGCTTACCAAGATCACTCCACCTAAGTCTATCAACCCCTCTGAGTTTCCTGTGAGAGAAGGTGTGTTTGAAGAGCCACCCAAAACCACTCCACAGAAGCAATTTTGGATTGCAAAACCGAACCATCTTCGCAACCCACTTGACACACTGCTAGACATCTCTAGTGATCCCCTTCCTAAGAAATCTAGAGCCACCCAACCCAACAAGAGAGTGCCTACCAAGAGTGTGGTAAGGTACCATTGTGAGTATTGTGAGCGGGATGGGCATTTGGTTGAGTTTTGCTATAGGAGGAAGAGAGATGATCGGAGACAGTTTGAGTTGAACAACCGGGACATGTACCACCCACCAGTTGGGGCACGTGGACCGGAAGTTCAGAGGCGCACTACTATGCCTAGAGGTACAATGCCTCAAGGTGCTAGGCCTTAGGAGGCGATACCACGTGGTGGTCGTGCCCGGCGGGGTACCGGTCGTGACCCATACGACTATGGGCATCGTGGCGGTGGCTTTACTCCACCCTTCTCTAGCGGACCAAGTTTTCCCTATCGTGGTGATCACTATCCCTCCGTGGGGCAGGAGATGTTTGGTTTTTCTCCTAACCCACTCTTTGGGCAAGTGGGACAACACTGATATCCTTCACAGTTTACTAGCCCCACTGTTGGTCCATTTGCTCACCCTATGTCTTTTTATTGATGTAGGAAGGAGGACTGGAGGAGACTTTGGCTTGTGGATTCCGGATGTTCACGCCATATGACCGGAAGTGCCAAGTGGTTCTCCAGCCTCGACCCCATGTGCCACACCGAGTACATTACATTCGGGGACAAGAGTAAAGGTAAGGTTGTGTCCCGAGGGTCGATTCGAGTCAATTCGTCTTTTGTCCTCAAGGATGTTGCTTTGGTTGCGAATTTGCATTTTAACCTCCTGTCAGTTTCGCAACTCCTTGAAGACGGTTTTGAAGTGAGCTTTAAGCCAAACTTGTCTCGGATTTTGGACACTCGTGGTGATCTTGTTTGCCGGATTTTGCCCTTCGGGAAGGTTTTTCGTGCACATTTTTCTATCTCTTCCGGACCTTCTTGTTGTCTTCTTGCTGGTTCTTCTTCCGAGCTTTGGAAGTGGCATAGGAGATTGGGAAATTTGAGTTTTGACTTGCTTGCAAGACTTAGCTCAATGGACCTTATCCAAGGATTGCCAAAGCTAAAGTTCGAGAAGGATTTGGTTTGCCATCCTTGCAGACATGGCAAGATGGTTGTCGCTTCCCATCCTCCTGTGACTGATGTCATGACCACTCGACCTAGCGAGCTCTTACACATGGACACAATTGGTCCAGCTCGGGTTAGGTCGGAGGGAGGGAAGTGGTATGTGGTTTTAGTCGTTGATGAATACTCGAGATACTCTTGGGTGTTCTTTTTGGAGAGTAAGGATGAGGCTTTTCCTTTGGTTCGAGATCTGGTTTTGAGATTGAAAAATGAGCTACCTAAGAATGCCATGAGATCTATCCGCAGTGACAATGGCACAGAATTAAAAAATGCTCACTTTGCATCTCTTTGCTCTTCCTTGGGACTTGACCATCAGTTTTCCTCACCTCACACTCCTCAACAGAACGGTGTTGTTGAGTGCAAGAATCGGACCCTTGTTTAGATGGCCAGGACGATGCTCGATGAGCATAGGACTCCTAGACAGTATTGGGCCGAAGCACTCAGTTCTGCTTGCTATGTTTCCAATCGCATTTTTCTCCGAGCTTTCAAGAAGAAGAGTTCTGATGAGTTGCGATTTGGGAGACCACCCAAGGTAAGTCACCTATGGGTGTTTGGGTGCAAGTGTTTCATCCTCAAGAAGGGCGGTAAGTTGGACAAATTTGAATCACGGTCTTCTGATGGTATCTTTCTTGGTTATTCTACTCACTCTCATGCTTATCGTGCACTTAACCTTGAGACTAACCGAGTGATGGAGACTTATGAGATTACTTTCGATGAAACTATGCCATGTGTTTCCACTGCTTTTGAGCTTGTAGGTGATGATGAGGTGAACACTAGCATCTTTGTGGAGGAGGATCAGGATGACGTCGATTGGGGTGATCCCAAGCCGACTCCACCGACTGCCCCAGTCGAACCTGCGATGTCCACTTCGGCTCACGGTCCCGACCCAACTACTTCCTCTACATGGGGGCCGTTTGAGCAGCTTCCTCAGACGGTGCACGCGGCACCTGAGGGAGCTCCAGCTGCTGTCGAGGGGGAGGCCACTTCGTCCAGGCAGGCTCCCCGCCACATCCAGCAGCAGCACCCGCCAGAGAACATCATCGGCAACATTGACCGTCGAGTCACGCGGTCCAGGTCCTATCTCTCTCACTTTGCTCATTCGGCTTTTGTCGCGTCTTTTGAGCCTCGAGATGTTGGACATGCTTTGATGGATCCGGATTGGGTTAATGTCATGCATGAGGATTTAGAAAACTTTGAGCGAAATCGTGTTTGGGTCTTAGTTCCTCCACCACCTAGTTGCCACCCATAGGTACCAAATGGGTTTTCAAAAATAAACAAAGTGAAGATGTGGTGGTAGTGCGCAACAAGGCTAGGTTGGTAGCTCAATGCTTTTGTCAAAAGGAGGGAATAGACTATGAGGAAACCTTTGCTCCCGTAGCTCGTTTAGAAGCCATTAGAATCCTTCTAGATTTTGCGGCTTCTAAGGGTTTTAAACTTTTTCAAATAGACGTTAAAAGTGTTTTCTTAAACGGCTACATAGAGGAGGAAGTTTATGTTAAACAACCTCCCGGTTTCGAAAATCCCAAGTTTCCAAACCATGTTTTTAAACTTCACAAAGCTTTGTATGGTTTGAAACAAGCACCTAGAGCATGGTATGATAGGCTAAAAACTTTTTTGCTTGCTAAGGGTTTTAAAATGGGATCGGTAGATAAGACGTTGTTTCTCCTCAAGCAAGGCAAAGACACTCTCCTTGTCCAAATATACGTGGATGATATCATCTTTGGTGGTTCTTCTCATGCTCTTGTTGCCAAGTTTGTAGATCTTATGAGCAGGGAATTTGAGATGAGCATGATGGGAGAGTTGACTTTCTTTCTCGGGTTGCAAATCAAGCAAACCCGGGAAGAGATGTTTGTGCACCAAGGCAAGTACACGAAGGATATCTTGAAGAAGTTTGACATGGGTGAGGCAAAGCCTCTTTCAACGCCCATGTCGACTACGATTTCCTTGGATGCGGATGAGGAAGGAGAGGCGGTGGATCAGACGGATTACCGAAGCATGATCGGGTCGCTTTTGTACTTGACAGCGACTCGGCTGGACATTCAGTTCGCGGTCTGCTTGTGTGCACACTTTCAGGCGTCCCCACGGACTTCACACAAGCAGGCAGTGAAACGCATCATGAGGTACTTGCGCTTCACTCCCGAATTTGGACTTTGGTTCTCCACCTCTTCCTCACTTGTTCTTTGCAGTTATTCTAACGCCGACTTTGCCGGTTGCCGACGTGATCGGAAGTCCACTTCTGGGACTTGCCAGTTTCTCGGGTCTTCTTTGGTTTCTTGGTCTTCTCGCAAGCAGTCTAGTGTGGCAAGTCGATGTGCGAAGCTGAGTACGTTGTCGCGGCTAGCTGTTGCTCGTAGTTGATTTGGATTATTGCCACTTTGAAAGATTTCGGTCTTGAGCTTACTAAGGTGCCTCTGCTTTGCGATAGCACGAGTGCAATTAGTGTGGCTAAAAATCCTGTGCTTCATTCAAAGACCAAGCACAATGAGGTCCGCTTTCATTTCTTGCGAGATCATTATGAGAAGGGCGACATTGAGCTCCGGCATCTCGAGACCCAAAACCAGCTTGCGAACATTCTCACAAAACCGTTGGATCAAGCTGCGTTTTCGCGCCTTCGGGGCGAGTTGGGTGTTTGCTTCCCTTTTTAGTTGAGGGAAGCTTTTTGTGTATTATAGATATTTTTTTGTTCTTATTTGTCTTTTCTTTCTTTTCTTTAGTGTCTTTTTACTTGTTAATTGGTGTCATTGCATTTTGCATCTCATTTGCACTTGTGACATAGTTCATTTTAAGCTTCATACCTATAACCGATATAATGAATCTATGCTCTGTTTGAGGTGCTTTATGTGTCTATGGTTTTGCATAACTTAGACTCTCTTTGATCTCTTGATATGCAATAGAGCTAAGTTAGAAAAGCTTTAAAACTGAATTTAATTCCCCATGTCACCTCTGAAATGGCACTAGCATGTGTAGGTTTTTGAAGATCCTTCTTGGTTGTCTTGTATATAACTTGTAACTATGACTCTTCATTTGTTTCATTCACTACCTTTGAGCACCATGTTTAATATCTAAAATGAAATTGCTCTCTGTTTTGTGAATTGGAAAGATCGAGTTGGGTCTGCATTGTGAGCACTTCACTGTGTGTTCGAGACTGCTTCCCATATGGGTTAATACTTGAGCAGTGTCGTGTATGACCAAAACCTGTGTGTCAAGTCCTTTGACTTCGCCCGGTTGGTAAGCAATGGCATCACTTTGCTTACAACCACTCGCATAAAACTTGTAATGTGCCTAAAACTGAAATTGGCTGTAAAACTCTGAAATCTGGAAAATTCATTCAGTTGGGTCATTGGCTTGTTGTATGAACTTTGCTAGGGATAGATCTACTTGCTATACATGAGATTGCTTTGAGATAGATCCTATCTTGTTTGCCATGTTTAGTTGTCTCTAGGAGGTGATACCCATTCCTTGCTCTCACATGTAATGCTCTCTAAAATAGCTTCTAAAGTGATCTTAAGCTCAACTTGAGTCTTTGTTGGGCACGTAGAGCTTTTCCTATTCTCACAGGATCACATCACTTAGAGCATCTATTCATTGTCTTAGTTCTATGTATGAAGCTTTTTGCACTCATTTTGCATTTCATGGCATTTTTGGACGAAATCTTGAGTTTAGAGCTTTGATGAGCTACATGTGTCAACAAGGGGGAGAAATGTGCATTTCATTCATATTCAACCAAGGGGGAGAAAACAGTGCATTTTCATACTTGCATTAGTCAAGGGGTGGAAATTGTGGCCTTTTGAGCTTTGGGTCGCTTTGGTCCTTCTTTTGGTATCTCTTTTGCGTACTTGGCTCATTTCATCCTTCTTGGTATCTTGAGTGTGCTTTGGCCCAGGGGGAGCTTTTGCTAGATGTGTTGAGCCTTTGCCTCTTCTGGAGGGTCTAGCTTGCCTTGTTGGCTCCGACAGGTTCCGATTGGCCTTTTTGAGCCTTAGTTGGCTTAATCGGTTTCTTTGAGCTTCTCTTGGTGCTTCACTTGGTATTTTGAGAGTTCAAATCTATGATTGGCATCTTGGACTTGCTAGCGGTGTTGAGCCCGTTTTCTGCCTCTTCTTGAGGGCTAGCTTTGATTTGCTTAGTTGCGTCGAGCCGTTGCCCATTTCTTTGGGAACCAAGTTTTTGGACTCATTTTGCTTCTCTCAAGTGACCTCGTTTTTGGCTTTCTTAGCTTTTTGGTCATTTGGAGAGCTTTATCTTGTGGCTCAAATCTGAAATTTACTTGTGTTGACAATTCACTCATCAAGGGGGAGATTGCGAACACATGGTGGATAAGTACCCATGTTGTTCAGTTTTGTGATGAGTGATTGCCCAACACTTGAGTGTTTCAGTTTGAGCGGTTTATTCTAATCCTTTGCGAAAGCAAATGTGTGCTTATCTATCGGCTTGTGGTGTGCAGGTGCTATGTCTAGTGACAGTGGTCAATGGCGTGGAGAAGGTCGAGTAGAGGCTTGCCGTGCCGATGGACAGAGAGCGGTGAAGGGCGGAAGCGGGGCTCGGATTGAGGGACCATGGGCGTCGGCGGACTAGCTGTGGTGGCTAGTACTTGGCACTAGCGAGTGCGAGAAGACATGGAGGTAGACCGAGTCGACCGAGTGAAGATGGTGGACGCTCGAGTCGAGCAGCGGCTCAGGGGACTCGGAGTCCGACCGAGCGAAGACAAGGTGGCTCGAGTCGAGCAGTTTGGTGGTTTGGGCCGCAAAACCACCGGTGGACGGTTTTTGAGTTTGGGCCTCAAAACTCGGGGTTCGGTAGTTGAGCCCAAAGCTACCGGTGGCGGGTTTCCTGGGTTTGGGCCTCAAAACCTAGGCGGAGCTTCTGAGGAAGCGGGGATGGCACGTGGCGGAATCTTGGAGGTTGCGTCGAGGCGACGGCATCTCCTGGCAGGAAGCGGGGTCGTCCATTCAATCAAGTGGCTGAGAGTTACCGACTTGGATTACAATGTCTTAGGGCTAGGTAATTCGGTCATGTATCTAAGGGGGTCTTTGGGAAATAGCCAAAGCACGTTAAATACGGGATGAAGGGGTATCCCTCATTCCACCACTTGAACCCTAGTCATTTGCACTCCACTCTCTCTCTAGTTTATCTCTCTAGTTCATGAGGTCCCTAGTGTAAGGATTTGCACTTTGTTTGTGTCAGGAATCGGAGGCCTTACCCTCCGTAAGCCATGGCGGCTTTGATTTCGTGATTGTGTCTCCTTTACTTGTGTTCCTCGCTAATCGCATTTTTGCTCCTCTTAATCCTCTTTGGTCATGCGATGTTTTCTCTTGATTGAGAGCGAGTTTTGCGATTTCGTTTGAACCAAGTTGTGCGGGATCACGAGTAGAAGATTTGCACCGAAGGGCTTCGTCCCAAACATCTTGAGCACATAGATCGGGCAATTTCTATCTTGTGTTCTTCGTTTTGGAGTTTTTCCCAAAAATCTTTTATGCCGGTTGATTCGATCCAAATTGAGCGATGATTCTCTAGGGATAGCTCCTCCACAGCTCTGGGATCATGCCCACAAAATTTGATAGCTATTGGTGAAGGTTTGGTTGACAATCCTTGGATTTTGGGAAGAGGGCGAACTGAAATCGCCTCTGTTCTTCACTGTCTGCGCGGTCGCGGACAGTCCGCCCACCAACCGCGGATAGTTCGCCAGTCGGGGCTGAGACAAGGGCTCTCGGGTGTTTTCTGCCGAGCTGGTCGCGGACTGTCCGAGCTCCTATGCCGGACAGTCCGGGAACCTCCTGTAGCCGAACAGAAACTGTCTAGAACAGTGTTGTTCTTGGGATTTTGCCATTGGACAGTCCGGCACAGACCGCGGACAGTCCGAGCCTCCCCTATTACCGGGCGCGGACAGTCCGGCTCCCCAACGCGGACAGTCCGAGACCGGACCAGGGAGCTTTCCAGAAACTTGGTGTTTTGGGTGTTTGAACGGCGGACAGTCCGGGCCCAATGGCCGGACAGTCCGGGGTTCTCCAAGAAGCTTGTTTTTCCTCTGTTCTTTCTCGTGTTGGTTTTCGTCCATCTCCGACTCCTCCGCTGCACCTCTAGGGTTCTTCCTAAGGTGTCCACCCACTAGTTGGGTCGTGTGTGAGTCGCTTTTCTCGAGCTCGCATTTTTGGTGTGATTTTGGGACAAGGGTCAAGCAATAGAATTTTTCGAAAGGAATTTTTATTTGGCTCTCATTCACCCCCCCTCTGGTCGCCATTCTCAGTCCTTCAGACCGATAATACTAATCTCCTTGACCAGGTGAACTAGGAGGTGTTCCATGATATTAAATAAGGATGGAGGGAAAACCAACTCAAAGCTGACAAGGCACTGAACCACATCATTATGTAGAGTAGCTAGTTCCATTGGATCTATTGCCTTCTGAGAAATTGCATTGAGGAATGCACATAGCTTCACAGTGACTAGATGCATATGTGGAGGTAGAATTCCTCTTAACGCAACCAGAAGCAATTGTGTCATAAGCATGTGGTAGTCATGAGACTTTAAGTTTAGGAATTTCTTCTCTGACACACTTATTATATTCTTTATATTGGAGGAAAATCTAGATGGGACCTTGATGCTGCTTAGACATTCAAACATGCTTTCCTTCTCTTCTTTCCTTCTCTTCACACAAACATTCTTTGTCAAGTGCATCACGTCGATCGCATGGCGGACCTCTAGGACATGCCAATAGGGTAGCTCCCAAAATATGGACTTCTTCTTCCACAATGGGTGCGCGTCCATTAGCATCTTTTGGAACTGGTACGGCCCATTCTCCCTTTCCAAAGACTACTTGCACATCCTTGACCATATCAAGTACATCCTCTCCAGTTTGGTTGTGAGGCTTGGTTCGTTTCACTTCTTCTTTACAATGCTTGACTTTCTTTCTAGCTTGGTGATTCTTAGGAAGAAAACGACGATGGCCAAGGTACACGACCTTTCGACATTTTTTCAGATATAAACAGTCAAGGTCATCAAAACAGTGTGCGCATGAATTATATCCCTTGTTTGTTTGTCCTGAAAGATTACTTAGGGCAGGCCAATCATTGATTGTTACGTACAACAATGCTCGCAGGTCAAAGTGTTACTGTTTGTACTCATCCCACACATGTACACCTGGTTTGCTCCATAAAAGCAGAAGTTCCTCAACTAAGGGCCTCAGGAAGACATTGATGTCGTTGTCAGGTTGCTTCGGGCCTTGGATCAGCACCGGCATCATAATGAATTTCCGCTTCATGCATAACCATGGAGGAAGGTTGTAGATACATAGAGTAACATGCCAAGTGGTATGACTACTCCTCTGCTCCCCAAAAGGATTCATACCATCCGTGCTCAAACCGAACCTTAAGTTTCTTGCGTCTTCTGCAAACTCCGGGAATTCTGTGTTAGTTGCTCTCCACTGGGACCCATCAGCAGGGTGTCTCAACATGTTTTCTGCCTTATGGTCTTCTTTGTGCCATCGCAACAACTTTGCATGGTCCTTGTTTCTGAACAGAGTTTCAGGCGTGGTATTATAGGAGCATACCACATAACTTTGGTAGGGATTTTCTTCCTAGGACGCTCTTCGCCCTCAACATCGCCAGGGTCATCTCGTCTGATCTTATACCACGACGCTTTACATACGGGGAATTCATCCTAATTATCGTAGTCCTTGCCATGGTAGAGGATGCAGTCATTAGGACATGCATGTATCTTCAGGATTTCTAATCCCAGAGGGCACACGACCTGTTTTGCTTCGTACATAGTGGCAGACAATTCGTTAGGCTTCAGAAGCATTTTTTTTTGGATCTTGAGTAATTGCCCAAATGCCTTGTCGGATATGTCATTTTTTTCCTTCCATTGTAGCAACTCCAGTGTTGTACCCAACTTATTTTGCCCATCTTCGACGCCCGGGTATAGTAGTTTCTTGTGATCCTCTAGCATGCGGTCAAACTTAGCTTTCTCTTTTTCAGTTTCACAATCTCTTTTTGCATCACGAATGACTTCACCGTGACCATCATCTTCAGAGAGTGTGTCCTTGCCCCTGCCTCTTCTTATGCTTCCACCATTGTAGTATCATTGAAGTCACCATATTGAGCAATAATGTCGTTAGGGTCCAATTGCTGTTCTTCATCTTCTTCCATCATAATTCTGGTTTCTCCATGCTTGGTCCAACAAATATAGTTTGACATGAAACCCAACTTCAACAAGTGCGAGTTAAGAGTCCTTGAGCTACAATATTCCTTCACATTCTTGCACAAGGTGCATGGACAACACATGAAATTACCATCCCGCTTGTTTGCCTCAGCCGCTCTTAAGAAATCATGCACGCCATCAATGAACTCTTTGGAGCGGCGATCTACATTGTACTTCCAATCGTGTGTCATCGTCTGCATTATATGACCCAAAACATAATTAAATTTCTCATTTTGGTCAAAAATTGAAATTATAAAAATACCGAAAGGTCTACATTAAAATAACATGAGATGAAACACCATCATGTGTCATTTCCGAGTCACACAAAGACTAATGTATGCTCTATGGAAGCCTCGACATAACGTATGCTAAGACCGCTAGCACGATACACAGAAAACCTAAAATGCACTTCAGTAGCATAATGATCTCCCGACCAATCCCAACAAAAGCAAACAGACCATTATTCGGCTGTTCAACATCGACGAGCTCCTTGAGCTGGCTCGCTGCCTCATCAACCTTCGTAGCCTCCACCACTTTGTTTCTTTATAATGCAAATTGAAGACGCTATGGTTGCAGCAACAAGTGTTGTAAGAAGACCACCTCAAAGGAATTCAAGAGACATTTGGTGGATTTTTTCTTGACAAAGTGGTCAACCCTAAAGGCGAGTACTATTACGACCCGGCCGAACCACTCAATCCAAATCAAGACGAACATCTGTATGGTATTTAAGTGGTGAGAGCGTTTGTGTCTTAAGTCAAGTAACAATGGATAATGATGTAAATTTTATGTGCATATATATATATATTATACTTATAGAGTTTCATAGTGTATTTGTGTTTAATGCTTGAAACTAACTTATAAGTGCGTGAATACATGTATTAGCAGCGAATACATGTACTAGAAGCGTAGAATACACACATTTGAATACCTAATCTAATTGGAAAACCAAAATAAGAAATACCAAAATCAGAAAGAAAAACAAAAGAGGGTCTTTAGCCCTGGTTGGTAATACCAACCGGGGCTAAAGGGTGCTGCCACGAGTGGCCCGCATGCGCCACCTAGCGCACCCTTTAGCCCCGGTTGGTATGGTATTACCAACCGGAGCTAAAGGTCGGGCTTTAGCCCCGGGCCTGCGAACCGGGACTAAAGGGGGGACATTTAGTCCTGAATCCTTAGCCCCGGTTCAGGCACCGGGGCTAAAGTCCCTTACAGACCGGGGTTAAAACCTGGTTCTGTACTAGTGTCTTCCTCCCAGTACCAGCCGTGGCATCCAGTGCCATCCCACTGAAAATAGAAATAAAAAATCAATATTTTAATCAAAATCATCAGGAAATATAGGTACAAATTAACCATAACCATCAAATGAGATAAAATATATAACTCACATTACGATCTGAACACTTATAGAAGATCCGACCGTTGTTGGGACTCGCCTTCTCCACTCGGTACTCTTTCACAGTCTTTTGCATACACTTGCCACAGGTAATGAGAGGGAGGTCTGGCCTTAGTTGCTTTGGAACCCGATCAGAGGCCGAGTACCCCGAAGCAGTTGTCATCTACTCTCTATACTCATTTTTCAAACTAGATATTATAAATTTCTCATATTCTAAACAAAGAAAATAAAACAACTAAAATTTACATTTCTCCAGAATCATCAAATGTGCCATGTATACAACTAAAGTATTCTAGGTAGCTAACTTCTTCATCTAAATATATAACTATTTTGAGCTCAAGTGGCATATATATAAATCAAGAACAATCCACCATAAATTCATCATTTAATAATATCCTAAAAATCTATATTTCTCAAACTAAGCTAAACTAATCTTGAAATTAAAGGTGTATACTTAGAATACTAGTTTTAGTTGTCTTCTTCAAAATATTCAAAACAATGTCAAGTGAAGCTTAAAATGGCAAAAAAGAGAAAATCATAAAGAAAAATCACATATAGACCAAGAAACAAATATATGTTGTGGCTAAAACATGAGAGGTTGAAGATAACCTTTCAACGAGTCGATGGAGGCGTAGAAGTGATCAAACCAAGCAATGGCCGAAGAGGAGATGGAGAACAGAGCAAGAACAAGCAAGAACAGAGAGGAAGAAATAAGCTCTTGGGCTCGGGCAGGGGAGGATGAGAATTCAAATAGGGGGGGGGGGCTTTAGTCCCGGTCCATAGAACCAACCGTGACTAAAGTCCTACCTTTAGCCCCGGTAGGTGCCTTAAACCGAGGCTAAAGGTTTAACCCCTGTTGGTAATACCAACCGGGGCTAAAGGTGGACCTTTAGTCCCGGTTGGTAACACCAACCAGGACTAAAAGTCCTCCCCTGACAATGTCTGACAACTGAGCCGTTTGGAGGGGGCTTTTAGTCCCGGTTGGTGTTACCAACCGGGACTAAAGGTACCTTTAGCCCCGGGCGCAATTTCCACCGGGGCTAAAACCGATTTTGGAAATCAGCCAAAGGTGTGTTCTGTAGTAGTGTTTCGAGCGAACTAAGCATATTTGAGCTCGTTGGGTTGCTTGTGGCGAAACGTACATACGTACCCGCTTATCTTTACTCGTAGACTTGGTATGAGTGCTTACATTTTTTTATTATAGTAAGAAATAGCATTATTTATTTAGTAGTAGGCAACATGTCTCTTGTCAACAATATTTTTTTGGCTGTGTTGTGTTTTTTTTCGTAAAGACTTTGTTACAGCCGTCCGTATTTTATACGGAGCACACGGCCGCACTCGCCCGCAAGGACTCTCTCGTCTCGCACTTCGCCCGCACCCGCCCGCACTCGCTCGCTCGTCTTCCACGCGCGGCTCCTCTCCCTCCCTCTCTCTCCCAGGTGACCAGCTTGCAAACTCCGGCGAGGGCGCAGATCTGGCGGCGGCAAGGACTCTCTCCCTCCCTCCCTCCTCTCTCTCCCGAGATCCTCCCCAACTCCGACGAGTAGATCCGGCGGCGGGTCGTGGTGGATCCGGCCAAGTTGGTCCTCCTCCGATCTAGGGTTCCGATGAACTTCCCCTTCTCTTCCCCAACTCCGGTGGGCTATAGAATGGCCGGCCGGGAGAGGTAGGTAGGCCAGGCGGTGGGGATATCGGCGGGCAGTTTAGGGGCTCTGGCAGCGGTGGATGGCGGTCGGGCCAAGTCAGGGCGGGGGAGCTCCGGCCATGGCGGCGGCGGTGTGGCGGGGAGGGAAGAAGGTGGCGCCGTGGGCGAGCTAGGGTTTCGCCAGAGCTCCGGCCACGGAGCTCCGGCGAACCCCTAGGTCGCCGCGGCGGGGCAGTGGGAGGCGGGGGGGCGAGGGCGAGGATTGCGGCCGCTGGCGAGGAGGAAGAAGGTTGGAGGGGGAGTGGCACACGCGAGGCAGGAGACGGCCGTGCGTCGGCCTAACGCACGCACGGTCGTGCGTTAGTCAGCGTCCTTTTTTAAAAAAATAAATTATAAAGTCATCTAGTAACATATTATAATATCTTTTTCTACTAGTAGACGCATCTGTTGCATGAATTTTCTCCAGCAACTATGCTACATAATTGATTGAGACTACTTTTAATAAGACACATATCTACCACGTATATTAATAAGCACGTAAAGTGGCCACATAAAGTTTCATGTATACGTACATAAAGTTCCATAATTCGTTTTTTTACATGAAAAGTTCCATATATAGTTCGTTGGCATGTATGCAATGTTTCTTCATATAGGTTGAGCACCTATGTGTGACACAGGTTACATGCATGAAAAATAGATAATTTATAAAAATTAATCATGTCATATCCAAAGTTACAAAAGGTTGATTTTTTTACCACATCCAATAGATCATGCGTATACTACTAATTAGATTAAAGAACATCTGAAAAACCAATGTGTGGCACAGGTTACTTGCATAAAATTAGATAATTAAAATTAAAATATGTCATATCCAAAGTTACAAAAAAAATATAAAGATTTACTACATCCAATAAGATCACTAGATTAAAAATATCTTTATACATAAATTTTTTCTTATGTAACCTATTTTATAAATTTGAAAATTAAATAAATATTTTTTTCCACTACAAGAGAGTGGTTTTCTGTTAGTTTTTTTTGTTTTTTGTCTCGATTTTATTGAAACTGTCAGGAAATTCAATAAGTCCTATCGATTAATAAAAAACAATAGGATCTTCAAAACGCCAAGAAAAATAAAAACCACCATGAACGCACTGATGGCTCTTGAAGGCAATCCAAACCGACAAGATTTCTCCCATGCATGGTTCACACAAAAAACTTTAGGATGCAAAGCTACGGTACCATGGGTCTGACGCCGGGACACAAATAAAATCACCAAACCCTAGCTGCACACTTACCCCCACTGTATCCTTCCATATGCCTATCGCTATTGTTCGGAGGGGGCTTTCCCACGCTCTCTCCACCTATTACCTCCTAGGAAAAAACCATGGTCATGAAAGTTCCTATCTCTAGGTAGTGTTCACCTATTACCTCCTAGGAAAAAACAGATAATTTTAACCATCTGATCTTATTAAATGAATGTCTCACGGTCATTTGAGAGTACTACAACAAAATCTAGAATTTGATGAAACTACTTTATTGTTGTAGATGTTGGGCATTTTCTTATAAATTTGATCAAATTGAAAAAGGACAGCTGATTTAGAACAAAGTCGAAGTCAACTATAATTTGACACTCCTCGTCTAATAAAATCATGACAAATCTCTTACCGTCTTTCAAAAAATACTATAATTTGATACAGATAGAGTATTTTTATATACTACAAATATTGAGAACATCGCTTGAATTGAATTGGTTTTGGTATAAGCTTTATAAATTTCTAGGTTGTATGAGGAAATCCTTGATTTTTTGTTAGTCCTATATGATCCATGGAGTTCCATGTACTAGCAATAACGGAGGGTTAATTATTCTTGTAGCTAGGAGCAAGAACTTGGAAATCATTGGAGTCAGTGATTTATTTGATACCCACTCCACTCATTAGTTGCCCACTCCTCAGGTTAGAGGGAATCGCTGTCCAATGGCAGGGGCACCGTAGCATCGGTAGTATTTTTTATTCTGTGGCTGCTCTTTCGTCGCGCGTCCAAGATGGCACATGCACTTGCCATACTAGATCAGACAGCGGAAAAGAGGGAGGATCAGGCATGTATGATGAATGTGACCTTTTGAAATTAAACATGTGGGACACTGACAGCGCTGAGGCGGCTAGCTAATATGTAGAGGCCAAACAAAACAATAGTGCAACTGCCACATGACATACGAAAATGATGGAACATGGGGGTTTTTTTTATTGTTTTTCGTATTAATATAAAAATTTACCAACTCTTGTCGAACATGGATTTTTTTAAAAAAAAAATTACTTCTTGATGGATGAAACAGATGAACCCTTCCACTTATTTACACAGATGAACCTTCCACTTATTCACCCAAATATTTAGTTGCAATACTCTGGGGCGCCATACATGATTCCACTTATTCAACCAGACATTTTGTTGTGATTCTAGGCGCCAGCCTTCCTGTCACGAGGGAATAGTAGTTGAGAGGTTCCCTATATAGACCCGAGCTAAAGGACAGAGCTGGGACAACTCCAGCGTATCTGTGACTCTATGTACGTGTGTGATCATCATCATTTAGCTGAGGTTAACGTCTGCAGTAAATAATTTTGATAGGAGGAACCCGTGATTCCACAGTAACAAATCTCCTATATTTATGGACTTCACATTATAGCAAAAAATATAGCTATAGCCAACTGACATCGGACCCACCTTTATAGATTAGTCCATATACTACATCACGATATTAATAATGGCGTGGCTGGTGTTGAAACCCAGGCACCCAATTGCTTCCTGTCTTTATCTTTCCCGTTCAACAACCGCTTCTCCTAGCTTGTCCGGCTGCTAACGAGCTTATTTTATTCCATTCCACGAATTCATTATTCCTATATACTACACGGTACAGTACAATATGCATGTATCCGTTAGTTGGTGTGCTAGCTAGCTACTCTTCGTATGTTAAGCGTACGTCGTACGTCCTTGTCGTCGTCGATGACCCGCACGTCCACATAAATGCATGCATGTCGCCTAAATGCATGCCACAATGCATTGTGGATCGGACAGCTGATCGAAACAAGATCGATCGATTTCTAGGAATGTTTCCAATGGATAAGTGTGTCAAGTTCAAGTGAGAAGCTAGGAATGAACCTTCCGTTTCGATGTGGCCAAATCTACGTATTAGCATGTTCTGTGCGGCAGTGCCATAGCACAGGTTACCTCTCGTTTATTATATCTTTATTTATTTGCCAAAAGAAAAAATTGCATAACGACTTCTCGTGATAAACGCACGGCTTAATTTCGCAGGCGCTACAACATCGTGCCTGCAACTGTCATTTGTGTGTTGTCCTGACCTGCAAACGACCACGAAAGTGAACGATCGTCTCACTCGGCGAGCAGCCTTTTTATAACTGATGCGCACGCGTACGTCCATTTCTATGGTGACGCGACGACCAGCCAGCTTAAATAATTAATGGCCCATTTTCTATCGTGACGCGCGCGCGGTTGCTTCTCTCTTTCTCCGAGTATTCTTCTTCTCCCCTCCTCTTGTCGTCCTGCAAATCTCCCTTGACTAGGACAAGTGTTCGTTTAGCTGCTAAGCCTCGGCTGTCCAACCTCACTCTCTAGGTGCGAAAGGTTCGGCCATTAGTTGCCTCTCGATCTCTTTCGTCGAGTGCTTTGGTGCACGGGTAGAGCGGACTTGTGCCGCATTGTTGCCTAGTCAGGGAGTTGAGGTCGTCTTTATAGGCTTGCTAGTTTTTTTTCACCCTCAGTTCTTGTTTTAGTTGTTCTTCATTCTTTTTTGTTTTTCTTTATTCTTCTTCTCTATTGTAAGTTTGGAGCTTATCAATGAGTGGATAACTTGTAATGTGCTTCTATTTTTCCTCTTAATCAAATACATGTCTTCAAGTGGCACGACCGCGAAAAAAAATCTCCAACTCTTCTATTCGCCGCTTGTCTCCACTCACCACCTGCCACACTCACCCTATTGCTCTTTTTCCACAACACCACTCTTCCATATTCACAATTAACTATCTCTCCTGCCGCACCGGATGCCACCTTGGCTGCTGCGATCTCACCAACGACCTCTTATATAGTGTAGCACCCATCGTTGCCATCGCCGCCGCCTCCTCTAAACTTGCACTTGGCCGCCCCAGCACTAACTCGGCCCACAAGTTGTCTTCCCTTGCCTGCTCGGCGGCACCCACGACACCTAGCTCGTCGCCGATCAAACCGCCTCCACCACCGGTCCAACCACCCTGCTTTCTCAAGCTCCCTTCTACTAAGGCCAGAACCTACCTCCTACTGAATGTCATGCCTGCCTTCAATCCTACATTGACACATGTGTCCATGCAGTCACACACTCAATAAGGGCACGTACAACGTATCAATATATTGAATCCATCCCTATGTCGCGCTTTATGCAAAAAAAAATCCCTCGCCGCCGTGGAGAGTACACGTGACTTTGTCATGACGTGAGACGACGATGTCGGCTCTGTGCTCCCAGGTTCCAAGCAACAAAGAGGCCATGTTGTACCAGGTCATCGCCCCCAAGCGACCAAGAGCGAGATGCCGAACCGTAGCGACAGAGCCTGGCAAGGCGCGATGACGGTGACAACATCTAGCATAGTTGGATGCTGCAACAACGACAAGGCATATGCAAGGACAAAATCATCCTCCACGCAGTCTGTCCTCGTGCTCCTTCCTCTATGTCGGCATGCCCAAGCCACTAGTCCCCCCTGGCGGCCTGGCCCGCTGCCTACGACTCTGCGTCATCATCTAGCCCACCGCCATCCCTCGTGTCGTCGTCTTTGTCTAGTTCTAATTCCTTACATCGTTAGTTCTGGATCCATTAGCCCGCACCTCGCCCTCGCTCGCTCCCTCGTGCGGCCTCTGGGTTGCTCGCCCGCGCGCTGTTGGGCCCTACACCGCGCCAGCTACCTCTGTGCCTAGCCGCCGCCGCCACCATCGCGACACGCTAGGGATTGGATTGGGATCCCTCTGCCTTTAGTCCTTGCCATGAAACTTTGGACCTATATTGACACAGGAAAAAAGGGACAAGAGAGGTCATTTTGCAGCTGATAGGAAAATGAACAATGTGGGTCCCAAAGAGTTGGCGATACAAACTTAACCGTTGTTGATGAGAATGGCATTGAGGGAAAGAAAAATTTTATCGGATGGCAGTGAAGAAAGGATGAAAAATATTGATGGCAGGGGAGAAACCGATATAATTTTTTATGGCAACGAGGGAATTGGGTCTTGTTTGTACATATGCAGTATTTGCTTATGAGAAAAGTGGTGGTGATGATGCCTTGTTTATATAGACATGTTTTTTAAAAGAATTGTAATCCTGTTTATCTTATTTGAAAAAAGATATACAAAATGACGATTTTTTATTTGCCGGTTATTGATTTGTTTTAGCTGTTTGTAAGTTACACTACGTCAAAACGGATTTTGCGTGTCGGTCAAAATCCGTTTTTCGCAGCGGGTAATCGCGTCGCTGCGATCACAAGGCCACGGTAAATGTGGCATTTACCGTGGCGGTCGGAAGTGCCCGCTGCGAAAAACCGATTAACCGCAGCGGGCAACATAAGAAGCCTGCTAAGGTTAATGCTATTTACCGTAGCGGCAACCTACAATGCCCGCTACGGTTAATCCTTCCAAAAAAACCCTAGAAGCCCGTTGAGCCCATTGACAGGCCCACTGAGCCCAGTGTCGCCGCCGTCGCCGGATCCGGTCGTTTGCAGCGCTGCCGCGACCACGCACAAGCGCCGCCGCACTACCGCGACCCAGCGCACGCGCCATGGGAGGGAGCCCGCCGCCTCACACCATGGGAGAGAAGTAGCGCGCGGATCTGGCCTCCCGACACCGGATCCGGCCTTCCTCGGGCCACCGTGCCCGAATCCGTGGAGCCCGCCGCCACGCGCCATGGGAGGGATCCCGGCCGCCGTTGTGCGCCATGGGAGGGCCCCGTCCCGGAGCCCTCGCGCCAGCGCCACCGACCTGCGCGACATGAGCCCACGCCGCGGGCCCGTGCCGCTGTCCGGGTGCCGCGAGCCACGGGCCCGTGCCGCCGTCCCGCGCGTCGCTCTAAGCTCCGCATCCGCATCCCGCGCGACGCTCCGAGCTCCTGGACCACCACCGAGAGGGATGGAGAGAAGAGAGGGAGAGAAGGAGGGTGTTGTGACTGTTGTCCCTGCGGCGGCGGAGAGAGAGAGGGAGGCGGGGAAAGAGAGAAAGAGGCAGGCAGCAGTGAAACCCTAACATCTATATATATATATATATATATATATATGACGACGAAAATGGGGCCTCGCTTTGGGCCTATTGGGCCTCGTATTTACCGCAGCGGACGTTTTAAGGAGCCTGCTGCGGTAAATCGATTTACCGCAGCGGACTTCTTAAGACGTCTGCTGCAGTAAATACCCTATTTACCGCAGTGGACATCTTAAGGAGCCGCTGCGGTAAATCAATTTACCGCAGGTTGTGATAAATCATGAGGTTTTTCCACAGCGGGCAAAATAAGTGTCCGTCACGAAGGGCTTTTAGACAACGCTGCGAAAGTTCGATTTTTACGTAGTGTTATATTATATGCCCTAAGCATTTGGCTCGAGGAGCGTTTGCACGCTAGCGAAGCCTCCTTTGACCACCATTAGTTAGTGGTTGGATGATCCATGTACGCGCGCGTACGTCATGTCATACGCATGCAACGCTTCCAGCTGAATGGCTGGCTGTACAGGTTTCTCTCTCTCTACTCTACTGTATTTCTTAATTTCGTTCTGTCAAATTGCGTACTGAGACAGTAAACTTTCTTTTTTATTTGGCCAAGTGCTATATGTATCATGATGCCAGCCGTTCAATTACTTATTAGAGTATATATTTCTATAAATTGGGTGTCATATATCTTTGTGTTGTTTTCTATAAATTCAGTTAAATTCTAAAAAGTTTAATTTAAAAATAACTCTAAGAAAATTCAAAAGTAATTAATTTATTTAATAACTGGACATAGATACGTGAGCTTCGAGGAATTCGTATCGAACGCGAATATATAGGTGTTGTTTGGTTTCCTTGGTGAAAATGGTAACGTAAATGCAATCAGCTTACAGTGGTAAGCGTTGCGGGGGCATCGGATAGCACCCACAAACAAGGGGCAATGGAATTTTACTAGCCTTCATCGGATTACTACGGGGCAATCGATTACTGGCCGGATCAACCAAACAAAAAGTAACGAAAAGTATTACCGCCGTGAATGGGTTACAGGCCAATAAGGCCGAACCAAACAGCACCATAGAACATATAGATTTGTTCTCTGTATCGGAACTAGGCAGGACACGGATGTGTGAGCTTCAAGCCCAGATGTGTATTGGACGTTGATGCATGCAGGCCTGGCCCTAAGGCATGGCGAGCGGGCCTCCAGGCCCCAACGCCAAAGGGTCCATTTGTGGCCACCAGGTATGTTTTATGTCTACGTCAAAGTTATTATTGGGCTCCAACCAATATTGAAACTGCCCTACATGCTTCACATCATATTCTGCAGTTTTTTCAAACTCGTTTTTTTTCAAACCTATAAAAACATATTCTTTGTGTACACAGTGGAAGCATGATTCTCAAGTGGATGTCTTGACCATCGTTTTCGCTCGTTTTTATCCGTCCTAAAATCTTGCCCATCCTGTGGAACCAAACATTTTTCCAGTATCTTCCGATATTGCCTTACAAACTGTAGTACAGACAAGTTTGGGTTTACATATTTCTTGAGCAAAGAATTGAAACCCTCGCTTCGTTGAGTAGACTACAAGAATGGGAAGAAATTATGCATGTATGTAGGCTGGTACAAAGCTCTGTCTTATATTGTACAGGTGCTGAAAATGCTCGTTCTAATCTAACCCCATAGTGATGAACCATAGCAAGCCATGCAGCCTCAAATTCTACTGGATTGACAGTGTAGTTCAAGCAAGCCACAAATTTTTCCTCCAACTCTTCATTTTTAGCAAGGATAGGTCCTATTGTGCCTGAAAACTTGTCCATTATGTGTCATCTGCAGTTCCTATGGGTTGTGTTTGACAAAACAGTGCAAATGGCAGCTCTCATTGCAGCGTCTTGATCGGGTGATTATGTTCAGTGGTGTCTTTCCATCCATCGCCTCTAGAAATGTTAGAAACAACCATTCATAGGTACCTGTCTTCTCATTTCTAATGAATGCACAGCCTAGCTGAAAAGTTTGGCAATGTCTGTTGATCCCTATGAATGGTGTAAAAGGCATCTCATACATATTAGTCATATAGGTCGCATCAAATAAAACACAATCATTGTATGCCTCTTTGTAAGCAAACCTCGCTGCTGAATCAACCCAAAAGATGTTCTCAACCTTATGGTTGTCATCTAGTTTGATCTTGTAGAAGAAATCTGGGCCTCTTCTTTCAAAGCTATGAAATAGTCCAAAGTTTCTTGCTTTATCTCTGAACTTCTCAATCTTGTGAATGGTGGAGCGGAAATTTGTAACTTGCTTGGCCTCATATGACACCAGCTGTGCAGACCATAGAACTCACTCATGAGCTGCATGATCCTACCCATGCTCAAGTTGCATCCATGGAGCAAAACAATGAAATTTCTTTCCTGCCTTAGTATCCTTTTGTGGGACCTTAGAAAATTTCTTGAGAGATGTTTCACCACAAGATCATGATTATGATCAGCCAAAAATAGATGACTTGTCACCTAGAGCCAATCATTTTGACCACCATCCTAGCCTTGCAGTTTGTATAAAGCATTTTCTCCCTCTTTCTTTTCTTACATCCATCCAACTTTTCATTTTCTCCCTTTGATCACCCTCTCCCTCTTGTGTGCTATCGCCCTCCTCAACTTCATCACTGTCAGAGTAGCAAGTGACATCATCGACAAGCTGAGCACCTCTCTTCCTGCCAAAGCCTTCCTTATTGCACACATATTGCACCTTATCCATTTCTTTTGTGATTGCAGACCGGCGTGACGTGTTTGTTCTAATTGAAAACCCCAATTTTTTTTGCATATGCGTTTGTAGTAATCTTTTGCTTCGTCCAAGGACGCAAAAGACATACCATTGTGTGGCAATTTAGGCGTTGACCAGACATCTTCTTAATCTATTGCTTCTTCAATTCTAGCACCATTAAAGTCATTCTCACCAATTCAGGATTAGCAATAATGCTCTCATTTGCAGCATCATTTAGTTCATTCTCAGCAACAAACCCTTCATCCCTATTCTCTAACCTTGCATGTTCAAATGAAAGTCTAATATCAAAAATAGTAGGAACAACTTCTTCCAAATATGTAGGAACCTCATCTAAACCAGCAGTTCAACTACAGAAAAATCAGAGAAAAATGGCCTGCTTCCCATGCTCATTGTCAGGCTCAAAAATTTCAGGAAACGCAGACACTTGAGTGCAGAAGGTAGGGTTGTTGGGCACATAATCCATATTAAATGCGGATAAGAAATCATCATCAAAATCTGGTGGTGACTCATTTAGATCCATATTTGATACCTGCATTCAAAAGTACCAAGTATAATTGTGTTACTGCTTTGATTACACAAAACTAATGTAGATAAGAAATCAGTTTTTTTCTGTTCAGCACGTGCTTTCAGCTTTATGTAGTATATGGATATGGAATTTGATAATAATTGTGCCTGTTAGGGGGTGCCACAGTTTACCACTGTCACATATGTGCTTATCCCTCTTATTTTTTCTTGTTTTTAATTGCAGGTGTCAGGTCAGTAAGCAACAAATGAATAGCGTAGATCAGGGGGGCAACAATCGTGTGCAGCAGCTACCCTAAGGAAGTTTCAGTACATAGCGTATCATGTGCAGGAAGAACACTGGTCATTATCATGACCAAATCTGAAAACATATCTACTTATGTAGTAGGAAACTTAGAGTACTTTTTTAATGATCCTACAAACTGAATGCTCATGCAATTCAGTGAACTGCATATACAAGAGTAATGAATTGCTAATCAGTTAGGATTACAATTGGAATTGCTACTAATCTGGATGTTCTACTAGAAAACAGATCTGATTTCCAGTATGGGAAATTTAGTGCATGAAAAAAGGCTGATATATGCAGCTGAATTGCATATACAAGAGTAATGAATTTGCTAATTAGTGAGGATTACATTTGAAATTGCTACTAATCTAGATGTTCTCCTAGAAACAGATCTGGTTTCCAGTATGTGAAATTTAGTGCATGAAAAAGGCTGATATATGCAGCCGAATTGCATATACAAGAGTAATGAATTGCTAATCAGTGAAGATTACATTTGGAATTGCTACTAATCTGGATGTTCTCCTAGAAACAGAATTGGTTTCCAGTATGGGAAATTTAGTGCATGAAAAAAAAGCTGATATATGCAGTTGTTAGTTGCCCGATGGTGCGGCCGGCGGCTGGGAGACCCCTCTGCGTGTTGTGTGTTGGTTGGAAAAACAGGGTAGAGGGGAGAAGAAGCTTCTAGGTAAGGGATGGACTCGGTGGGTGGGCCAGTCTATGTTGGGCCTCGCGCATAAAAGCGTATTTGTCAGGATGTTTTGCACGCTGTCCGTGCGCGCCGCACCAGGAAGGAACTTTTGTGGTGTTTTTTACTAGAAATAGAGTGTGCGTGCGGTAACACTAACGCATGCACGTGCGTGCGTTAGACGCCCCCCATTATATATTTCACTGTGTAGATCTACTCACGCGGAGTCTAAAAAATTTAGATTTTCCATTTTAGGATTTTTCTATGATTTATTATGATTTTCAAAGATTCAATTTAAATAAATAAAATGAGAAAAAACAAAATGCTGACATGCAGCAAACCCCCCTTTATTATAGCAAACCCCCACTCTAAAAAAACCAAACCCAGGGACATAATATGAACGGTTTTAAAAGTTAAGGACATGTTTTGCAGGGGGGGACGTTTAAAATAGATTTTTTTGAAAGGGAGCAAAATAGACTTTTTCTTTGCAACTGAGCAAAAAACTCGTTGAACCGAAAACTTTCCCCGGGTAGACAGCGGTAAGCTGCCGACCCCACCAGACGCAGCTGTGCCATTATACAAATCTCGCCCACGCTTTACCACGCCCACAGTCATCCATTTTTTTAAAAAAAACAGTCCATCTACCTTTCGCGGGTAAGATGCGGGATAGTTGAAGATTTTATTTGTGGGGTACAGGTACCAAACCAACACATTCCCAGGTAGGTAAATGTTTCGTCGCAAATAAAAAAAAGGTGGTACATGTTTCGCTTTTTTTTTTTTTCTTTTTATTTTTTTTTTTTCTTTTTTCTTGGTTTTATTCTTTGTTTTTAAAAATTTATTTTTTTTTTTCCAAATTGTTTTTATTTTTTTAGTTTTATTTTTCTTTTTTTTTCCTTTAGCCATTTTTTTTTTTCCTTTCCTTTTTTTTTTTTATTTTCCTTTTTTTTTTGTTTTTTTTTTTCACATTTTTTTATATTTTTTTTTAGTTTTTTTTTTTTTCTAAATTTTATTATTTTTATTTTTTTTTTTTGAAGTTTTTATTTTCTTTTTTTTTATTTTTTAATTTACGTAGGTTTTTTTTTTTTTAATTTTTTTCTTCTTTTTTTTCCCGTATTTAGAAATACATAATAGTGATTTCACAATTTTTTTTTTTTTTTGCGTGGGCCTAGAGCCACGCGGTCAATTGCCTCCTTCCTTTAGTTCGTATCTCTTTCTCAATGGGGGTCGCCCAATAAAAAGCAAGTGGGGTTGGTGAGGGGGCCGGCACGACCGAAAAAAACAGGATGGGGCCCCCCTTTAAAATTGGTCAACATTTTTTTTCCCTTTTTATTTTTTTTTTTTTTTTTGGGGTTTTTTTTTTTTTAAAAGGGATTCTATTTTTCTTTTTAATTTTTTATTTTTTTTTAAATTTTATTTTATTCTTTTTTTTTTTTATTTCTTTTCCCTTTTTTTTTCTTTTTGGGGGCTAAAAAATTCTGGGGTTAATTTTTTTGAAAAATTTTTGTAGTTGTAATTTAAAAATATTATTCCTGGATATATTTTTTGTGTTCACTGTAAACGGGTTTTACAAGTATTTTATGATTTGGTTTACAATATTTTATAATGTATTTTTATAAGTTTATGTGTTACATGTATGTTACATTTTTAGTTTAATTTTATCTTGGGGTTTGTGATATTTCAATTGAAATTTTACATTTATAACGTATTTGTGATGTTATATAATTTTCACGATATCAGCTTGTATGTATTAAAATTTTACTTATAACATGTAATTAATCATTAAAATGGGTTTTCACGTTTTTTTGGACACATTTTCTTTTAAAAATTTTTGGGGTTTTAAAAAGATTAAAATGTTTTTTTTAATTTTCCCCTTATTATTAATTTTCCTTTTTTTTGGGGTTTTTGCTACTTTTTTTTTTTTATTTATTTTTTTGAGGTTATGTAAAAATGGGAAGAATGGTTTTTTATTTTCACCGATACCCTGGATGAAATTTTTTTCCCTTTTCCCAATTTTTATTTTTATATTATTAGCATTTTTTTGCACTTTTTTTTTTTTTTTTTTATTTCTCTAAAAACTACCCATATTTTTTTATATTTAATAATATTTGTGATGTTTCCCGTATACCATATGATTTCAGTTATTTTAAGTTATGTTTCTATACAAAATTTAAGTTTACAATGTTTTGGAGTTTAAAAACATTAATTTTAGGAAATTTTTGATTTTGATAAATTTTTTCTTTTTTATTTTTCCAATTAGTTTCTTTTTTATTTTATTTTTTTTTCATTTCCTCATTTTTCATGTTCATTAAATGTGGGTACATTTTTTTTTGGTTCTTGTATGTTAAAGGGGGGTTCTATGGTGTATTTAGTTTTTGGGACATTAAATTTATTTTTTAAAAATTTTGATTTCTAGCTTTTTTTTTTTTTATTTACTTAATAATTACTTCATTAAATTTTTTTTTATTTTTGGGATTCAATGTTTTTTTTTTAAACTTGATTCTTATGTTCGCGTATATTGGGGAAATTTTATTTTGGTTTTTTGTTGGATTTAAGTTTTTATATATCATTGATATTCAGTATTTTTTTGTACATGGATAATTTTCTTTTTTTTCCCAACCAATTAATTTTTTCACATTTTTTTTGCCAAAATTTAATTTTTTTGGGCTTTTTAAAGGTTTTTAAATTTTTTAAACAAAATATTTTTTAAATCACAACCATCTTTTAAATTTTTTTAAGGGGACCCGTGAAACTTTGTTTTTGGGTTTAAAACCGTTATAGAAGTTTTAAGACATTTGGTTTTTTTTTTTTTTTTTACTCTAATTTTTTCTATAAATTTAAAAAGTTTCCCCTTCATCAGCGTAACCACACTTGGACGCAAACCAGCCCAATGGTGCAGGGGGAACATACGCGGGGGGAAACCTAGGGGCCCAAGGGGCGGCTGGTACAACAAAGGGGCCCAAAAGAGCTAGGCCCAAACTGGCACACGCAAAAACTTCACGCCACCACGCACGGTGGTAAAAAAATTGGGGGTCAACACTGCCTTGTGCCATGGGCGCAGAGCAGCCCCCCCGTTTAGGTTTTTTGGTAGCGAAAAGCCGCGACTAGGCCGAATGCGGAGGTTGGAAAAGCGCGGGCAAGCTCGGGAAGGGCAGGCGGGTACAACAAGGGGCCAAATGACTACCCCAAAGCTGACACCCGGGGGGGTTACACGCACAACCACGGTGGAAAAAAAATTGGTGGTGGGCACACCTTTGGGGCCAGGGCGGCAGGGAGCGCCCCCTTTGTTTGGGTTTTGGCCAAAAGGGCAAATGTAGTGTCATGCGCAAGGGGTTTTGTTTTCCAATTGTGGGTTTTGCTTTTTTGTAAGTTTTTTTTAAAATTTTTTTTGCCCAAACAACCTAACAATTTTAAAAAAATTAATTAGTTCCAGCTTAAAAAATTTTCCCTGGAAGTAAAAACCCTCGTAAAACCCCTTTTTTGATCACTTTTTATTTTTTGATTTTTCACTAAGTTGCAGGTTTTCTCTTTTAAATTTGTTTTTAGTTTCCAACTAAACTTTAAAAGTTTTAAAAAAATACTAATTATTTCCTATTCAAAAGAGTTTTGCCTAGTATTTAAAAACCCCGAAAAACCCCTTTTTATCACATGTTAATTATAACTTTAAAAGTGTTAAGCAAGCATGGGGACATGGTAATTACTTTAAGTTTTTCTTTACAACCCTTTTCCTTGCTCACTCAATGGGAAAGACACACTTGTTTGCTCATAACAGAACAAAACCTCTATCATATTTTTTAATCTTTAACCGGTAGATCGAGTGGGAGGGGAAAAATCAATGCCGGTGGGGGGGGCCCACCGGGAAAAGGACAAAAATTTGGTTTCCTTTGTGTCTATGTCATACACTACGGGCCCGGGGTTCCGTCAACATTCCAGAGCCCCAATCTCTTATTTTTGGTCTGCCTTTGAGTCATAGTGCATACACTACGGGCCGGGGTCCGTCAACCCCAAGCCCAAAACCTTTTTTTTTTTCAAACCCAAAACTCGTAAATAGTTATAGCGTTTTTTTAAAACATGAACTATAAAACGAAATGAAACAAGATGAAACACCCCCCCCCCCCCCAAATTTTTTGTGAGTTTCCTTTTTATTTTCCAAGGAGAAAAAACAAAAAAAGCTTTTTTGCAGCCCTCTGGTCAAATGCACCCTAAACCCTTTACAAAACAATATTGAAAACAAACAAAGGCAAGTGGGAAAGAATCAAAGAAAAACCCGCCCACGGGGTCTCCAATGAAACGATTGGGCCCAATGGGCTTTTCCGTTTTCGAGAGTGGAAAAAACCCGATCTTTCACCCCGGGTGAAACTCTTCTTCTTTCTTCTAATTTATCAAAAACCCTTTTTTTTTTGAGGTGTCACCCATTAAATTGCATGACACACCCAAAAGCCCACTAAACTGGGCCAAGGGGACCACAACAACCACAGTATTTCTGCGGGAAATTAAAAAACCTGGCGACAAACTGGTTTTTTAGAACTTAGAGCATCTCCAGCCCCAAAATCCCAAAAAAACCCCCATTTTCCTTTGGGGTGGCCTGAAAATTGAGGGGGAAATTCAAAGTCCAACTCCCCAAGTCCCCAAATTTTGGGGGGAAAAGGGAAAAGGAGGACCCTTTTTTAGGGTCAAAAAAAAACTTGAGAGCCCCCTAAAATGGGGGGGTAAATAGGGGGGGCATTGGGGTAATTTTTTTGACCAATCCCTTTTTTGGGGATGGGTTTTGGGTTCTCTTAGTACCAAAATTTTAGGTAACCCACAAACCTTTCCCCTTTTTTTTAAAAGGCAATATATAGGATATTGGAAAAAAACCCAATTCTGGGTTTTAAGGGTAAGGGTTTCAGAATTGAAAAACATCCCTTTTTTTTATACGGGGTAATCCAGTGAAACTTCTTTATTTTTTTTCTTTTCTTCCCAAAAATTTGGGCCCTTGGGCCCAAACACGAGGACGGCCACCCAAAACCACAAATTTCCGTCCTGGATGGCCCAAATATCCCGCTTTGGGGCCCCATTACGCGGGGTTTCCAGGGGCGAAGGGTAATGGCCACACAGTGGCCTATCAATTTAGCCATCGAGCTTTTGGAAAAATTTACCTTTTAAAAAGAGACTTTAAAAAAAACCCTAACTATCCCCCTTTTTTTCCCCTCCGGCCCCCGGCTCCCCCTCCCAAAATCCCCCCGGCCCTTATGTGGATCCCCCCCCCCGGCTCCCTGGGGCTGACCTCCGTGCGCGCGTAGCCCTGGCCACAACGGACACTAGAGTTTCCTTGGGTGCGCTCGGCGGGCGACGACCTTACAGGGGTGGAAGATTTGGAGGCCGTCGTCCCAGGGCCCGAAACCGGGGTCCCCCTATACCGGCAAGCCGGGATCCCGGGGAGGCCGACGGGGCCCCCGTCCCCGTTGCCTGACATGCTTTCCCGGGTCGGCCCTGCTGGTGTGACCCGGAAGGGGGGGACCGGGGAACTTAGGGGATGCCAAATTAAAAAATTTTAAGCAAATATGTCATAAAAAAACCACAAAGAAAACCAAAGTGCAATAATACGTATACTTATTAATTTTTTTCCCAAATCTTGGGTATGCCTTGGCATACAGGGGCATACCCCTGGCTTGTCCCAAGCCAGGTATATTTCTCTTCTTTTCCTCTCTCGCCACTTGCCTCATCTTCTCTCCCATGGTCTGCGCAACAGTAGCGAACAAAAGGCTGTTAATTTTGACTCTTTTTTAAATATTTATTGAAATTATAAAATATATATATATAATTATGAAATATTTTTTAATAAAAATCTATTGATATAATTTTTATTTTTTAAAATTAAACAACTTAAAAATTATTCATAATTTATACTCTTACTGTTTGACTCGAACATCTTCCAAAACGATACGGGGGGAGTACAAGCGGGGCCGAACGGCACGGTCGATTGTCCAGGGCTTCCTCCAGCAAAGTTTAGACGGCAGAAGATTGGACGTGCACTTTCACGGGGTAATCGAGGACGGGGAGGAATGAATGCCGTTGGCTGGGGCCCGAGCCGGTGTCTTCAACCATATCCCGAGACCCAAAGTCCTGTATTCAACCGGCCCGGCCGGGTCATCAGTAGTACTGTACGCGTATACTCCTAGCTACGGAGTAGCTCCCGTCCCCGATGATCGCGGCCTCATGATTTCGCCGGTCCAACCGAGCTGCATAGGGATCCACTTTTCCGCCGGCAGCGAAAAACTAAATCATGTACCGAAGTTTACATGGAAATCAAAGATGAAGGGAACTAGTCGTTCGTGTCTCCATTCTCTCATTGTACTGTACAGTAGTACGTGGACGAATGACGATGGAGGATGGATTATTCTTTTATATTGTGCGCGTGCCCCGTGCGACGAAAATATTGACTCCCAACACACAAAGTTGAGCGTACGCGAAGGAGGGCGGCCCCCTTCGCGCGACAGCACAGGACAAGATACCGGACGTACCCACACGGTGTCCGTACTACGTCGCTGATGCTTTTTTTCTTTGATTGCATGCCAGGTCGCCGGCCGCGTCGCCGTCCAGCCTGGGTTCACGCGTGATGACCAGACTGCTGACAAATGCGAGGACGGAGAAGCCCTCGGTCGTCGATCGTCTCAATCGATTTGTGAGGGAAGCACGCTCCATGCATCTAATATCGGAGTACTTCCCCCCCATCTTATATTGTAAGTCTTTCAGAATTTTAGAGAGTCAAAACATCTCAAGTTTGACCAAAATTTAGACAAAACTATAAAGATTTATAACATCAAATAAGATACTATGAAAATAAATTAATAATAAATCTAAATGATACTTATTTTGATATCATAAATATTATTTTATTGTTATAAATTTTTGGGTCAAACTTAAAAAACTTTAACTCTTCAAGATTTTTAGAAGATTAAAATTTTAGGAGGAGGGAGTACAAAATAATGTCCCATTCATCAGTACGGTCCATTCATCGAGTAGTTCGGTATCTTCGTCTGCATGCGTGCCTCCGTCTTTTCTTCGGCAACAACAACAAATAAGGGGCCCCCAAAACCAGTTTTCTGCCCGTGTTTCGCATCGCACGGGCAACCCAAATGTGCTGGATGGGGGCCCCAACGGTACTATTAGATTAGATCCAGCTTTACTTTGTTTTGTACTACCCCCAATTACTAAATTATAAGTTCATTCAGTGGGGACATTATATTGTCGAGGACCTTGATCTCGCACGAACTCCCATTCTACTAGCTCCTTGTCCATCCCTCTGCTTTTGCTTTCAACAGAATGGACACGTACGATTGACAGTTGCGCCGCCCGCTAATAGTACATTAAATATTGCTAAAAGAAAGTCATCCCCTCTAGCTAGCTAGCTATCCCTCTATCTCACTTTAAACGTCGCTTGCTCTATAATTCTTGGCCAATGGTGTGAACTGGACATGTTTGCATCTACATACATGTAAAGTGATCTGATCTTGGACAATAAAAGTATCTCTAGGACGACATTCAATAGGGGCAGAGGGGGTAATGACTAACCATTTCACCAAAAAAGGTGGGGCGACGATCGTGAGCACCCGAGGAAGAGATTTGATAGCATCTTCGGTTGGTGGTAAATAAAGCCCCAAGAAAACCACACAATTGAAGAAGAAGCAGAACGCGCAGAGAGAGAAAACCCATCGAGCGTGGCCACACAAAGATACTACATAGTACTGCACATCAGAGCAGCATATATAGCGCACAACAAACAATCAAGGGCGTGTTTGCTACGGGGTTTTTGGCTGGCCCGAGACAAATCGGTTTCAACGGCTCGTTTTGCTACCCTTTACCTTCACGCTGCTGGCCGAGCGCGTGCATTTCCCCTCTTCGGCCTGGCTCCCGAGCGAAGCTCGTCCCCTTCGTCTTTCTAGGCTCGGGCCCCCTCCGCTCTCCCCGCGGGCGATTTCAGGCGATTCGCCAATGCTCACGCGCTCTCGCGCGGGGAAATAGGAAACCCCACTGCGCGCGCGATTTCCTCCCCTCGTTATAAACCGCCCCTCTCCCTCTTTCCCCCCTCCGCTTCCCCTTCCACCGCCATTTCCGGAAAACCGCGCCCTTAGGGGTTGGTGTTCGGGGACGAAGGTAAAGGTTGGTACCCTCTGCTCACCCTGTCGGTCCGGAGGTGACGTGCCCGGCCCTCACGTTGTTGGGACTCCGGGAAACGGCGGACTTCTTCCTCTTTTCGTTTTCCGATGGTTTTTGTTCGTTGCGCACTTGTGCGGTGGGGGGGATCTGCTTCCTCTCTGTCTGGATCTGCTTCGTCTACTCCCGATCTCTTCGTCTCCGTTCATATCTATTTGGTGCGGTCTTTTTATTTGGGGGTTCTGTTCTTCTTCCATCCTCCGCCGACCACTACGAGGTGAACCCCCCCTACGATGGCTCCATCTTTTCATGCTTTATCTTGGTAGGATTTGGTACTCTTGCGAATTTATTGACACCGTGACACATTTTTAGAAGGAGCTGTGATTTGTCAGGTTTTTTCATGCTGCGTTTAGTACTTTGAACATGTTTTTTGTACTTTGTACTGTTGATCTTGTTTTTTTAGTCACTAGGAGACATATTTTAATGCACCAATTGCCTTGTGGTTTAATCAAGGAAAAAATAGCCTGCTATTTTTGCCGCTTAAGCCCGAAATAGCTTGAAAAAATTGTGCCGCTGTTTGCGTTCATGCAAAATTTTTTCCGCTAAAGTCCCCCTAATTACAGTTTATAAAACGCAAACCTTGGTCTTAGCCGCTTTTTAAAACTTAGGTTTTAAATGCTTACTCGTAGTACTTTCTTACATGTTGTTGTACTTTCTGGTCTTAGATCTTGTACAGAAGTCACGGGGAGGCATTTTTCTAATGCAGCCGTGGCTCATTTGTTTCATGCTTAGTTGTGCTACTTTCTTATATGGGAATCAATTTTTCTAGTTGATACTGGCTATATCACTGGGCCATTTTTACTAAGCAACCATGACTTATCGAGTTCTTTGATGGTTTTATGCTTATTTTGTGGTCAATGATGATGCCATTATGTCAATGGGAAGCATATTTGTATGCAGCCGTGACATTTTTTAATTTTGCTTTGTGTCATGTCATGTATGCCTACCAGGGTCAATTCAAGCATGTTGTCCACATTTTTTGGTTGTTATAGATGATCCTGGCCAAAAAAAGGGATAAGCTGACAAAGCAAGCTGGTTCTTTGGTTGTTGTCATGGTGTCATATGTTGCCAGTAGGTTTTAGGAGACCAACTTGTGAACCAGACCCACTTTGTATATGTGGGCAATGGATTACTATCTTCACTGTACATTTCTATTCTCTGGCCTAGATGCAAAGTTCTAAAACTTGAGGTGGTTTTTTCTTGTATGGCCTATGATGCACAAATAAGTAGTGTATGTGGTTGTTATTCTTGACAGTGCTTTTTACTATCTTTCATTGTTGTTATCAAGCCCTACTTGTACACAACCACCCATCTGCAACACCAGCTTCTACCAGTAGTTGTGATGGCAGTGAGTGGATGTGCACAATAAGGTTCCATACCAGACTTGACATTTGTTTTACTATTGTTCTATTTTCATTAGTATGCCACACACATGAATTCAAACAAGTAGGATTAAAAGTTGAGGCCATACATGTTTAATTTCAGAAAAATGGGGAGTTACTGTGTGGTTTTCAATGACAAGAAACCTGAGATTTATATGACATGACATGAATGCAGTGACCAGTACTTGACTTCAAGAATGCTAAATACAAGAAGTACTCTAACTAGAACATGCATTTGTGATTTTAATGCCTATTTTGTTGCCTCGAGTACTCCTAATTCTTCGTCTGTTTCATGGTAAGCTGTTGGGCATCTGGTCCATGCTCTTGAAACTGGAGTTTACTGTTCTGTTCATTGGAAGGATGTCACCATTGTTGCCTTGTTAGTGCTTGTATTTGGTCTTTGCTTCAGACTCTCGGTTTGCAGTACTTGAGGTGCCCTGTGTTGATCTGAGCATGTGCTCATTCTGTGTTGGCTTGTGATGCAAACAATTAAGACTTGGGTGCCTGCTGTAATTGCTTACATTATCTTTCTTTCATGACTGCTATCAAACTCTTGTGAACCATCAATCAGCTGCAACACCAAGCTTTTGCTTGAGATGAAGGCACTGAATGATGTCCACAGGAGTTCCATGACTGACATGCGTTCTTATATCTGGTTCTTTGGTATTTGTTCAAATTTGATTATGCATTTGGATGGCAGGCACCTATGATTTAGCTGTTGGGATAATGTACAACACCTTGTACAAAAGCTGAGGCCAATCCTTTTCAATGTTTTTGTTCATTTTCATTTTGTTTGGTCCAATTCAGATGTACTCATTTGGGATTACGACTCTTTGTTATTAACAGTTTATGTAAACTGATGTTACATGTCAATATGATGGCAATATGATGATTATCTTCCTTCAAAAAATTATGATATTTCATGAATATATGTTCCTGTAATCCTGTTGTATTGGCTGTTGTGTGGGTGTGATGCCTGGGAACCCACCAGCCAGGCCAGCAACCAAACACAACCCCCTTTAGACGGTTGGTGTGGTTGTTGCAGTTGGCTTGCTGGCCGAGCTGCTAACTGGCAGCCAAACACTGCCTTGCCTCAGCCAAGCTCGTTGCGGCTAGAGGAACCAAACATGAGCGGGTGGTCGAGCGGTGTCTGGCTTTGGTGGCCAAAGTCTAAGTCCCTGGGACAGGCTCCCCGAGGACCTCCATAGCAAAACACGCCTTAAGCAGCTGCACCGGCCAGGCCAGGACCAGCAATAGGATCGATCTTCGCACTTGGCGGCACGCACGCTCCTGTCCTTGGTTCTGTTGGTTTCGTACTAGCCGACGTCAGGGCGCCAGCTGATGTCACCTTGGTCCTCCACCGTCCCCCACGCTCCTCCTTAAATCTCAACACATGCATGTATCAGAATTTAAAGTGCTTGTCCCAATAAACGATCCAAGAGATGCTTTCTGATATCATATATACTACATTATTATCCGAATTCTAAAGTGATATCGTGGAGACATCCAGAGGATCCGCGCTTCGAGTAATATTTAATCAGTATATTTGTTTTCTAAAAAAGTGATTATAATTAGTCCCCCGTCTATAAATACATCTTATAAATCGTATACGTAAAAGGTCGAGACGACTCATTGAATCTCTTCTCGTATAAATATAAGATGGACCCCCTATCCGCTATGTAGGAGAGCCGCCTAGTAATGGTAGAGGGTTTTCAGTGCAAGTCCATGACGCTTATGAATTTCGTTTCATGAAAAATGTTCATCCCATGTCGATCAAGTACTACTAGTAAGATGGGACTGAGATGTCAGAACCTGATTGGTAATTAAATTGATCCTGGCGCCGTGGATGCATGTGTGTTTTGGATCCCACGTATTATGGTAGATCAACCAAAGTCCTAGCAGGAAAGAAATTTCAGCTTCAAAGTTCATCAGCATGAAATTCCTGGAGATGTTTTAAGGGAACCAAAATTTTGGCCCGTTTGGATTTGCTATTATTAAGATAATTTTTGAGCCAAAAGTCTCTAAAGGCGGCACGGGTTTCCCCCCCGCCGCCACCCCTCGGGCCCTCTCTGAGGGCCACTCCGGCCGCCGTCGCCGCCCCCTTCCCTTTGTCTTGCGGCGGGGGCGGCCCGCTTTCTTCCCTCAGCCCCATCCTTTTTCCATTCCCGTCCTCCCCCCGCTCCCCACACCGTTCCCTACCCTCACCATCTCCATTGGGGGCTGCGGCGGCTGGTCAGGTGGTAGATCCGGCTCTCCGGCGGGCGGTTTCGTTGGGCTCCGGGGCGTGGGGTAGCGCCTAGGGCTGGGGCTTCTTGGTGACGGCAGCTAGATCTGGATCTGGCCGCCAACACCCTCCTCCCCTGCGGCGATGATCTGGACGACGATCTGTTCCAACGTCCGACGCCCGGGTTTACGGGCACAGTTTGGTGAAAACCGCCTGACATCTTACTCGGGCCACGGCGGCGGTACTCATTGTGCCTCGCATCTTGTTGAAGGCGTCGCTGAAGCTGTTGGCCCGTGAACGTTCAATAACTTAGTGAAAACCTAGCCTAGTTTTTTCCGGACCGACAGTGGTGGCGCAGTTGGCACGTCGTCATGTTGTTTGTTCTCAGGGCCAGGATTTCCTACCGCGGTTACCTTTGTTGTGCAGCTGAAGACGGAGGTAAACGCTCGATGGCGTAACAACTCCTTTAGGTAGGCAGCTTGCTCTACACCAAATGCTTTGTGTTGTTCCCTTGAAAAAACATCCGGTCTTCAATTGTGGTCGGGTCCAACGTTTTCAGTACCTTCTTAAGGTCTGACAAACGTATTTTACCACTTTGTCTTGATGCTGGTGACTTATTCTAGTGGAGTTGTCTACACTTGGTAATCTTATTTTAGTGGAGTTGACACACGAGCAAGCTTGTTTGTCACGTAGGACTACTCGAGCTCCTTGTTGGGGATGTATTTTTCTGTCAGTTTTTCTTTTTAAAATAATTTGGCCTATTCTATCCACGGGTAGATGAATCCCATAGTTTCTATCCTTTATCAAAAAAAATCAACACTTCTATCTAGCTAATAAAATTTGGCTAACCCAATTTAGCTCTATATTATTTACAAGTGAGAGCTACTACTAATAGCTAAGTCTTGACAAAAGTCATTGTTTTGCCCCTAAAATATATCCACCATACACGTCGCTGTATTGGATCTGCCGCCACTCACTAGGAGAAAATAAATTATAGTCCCCCGGTTTTAAAAGGGCTTTTAGCCCGGTTTTTCAACCGGGACTAACCAATTCGGGACTAAAGGCTCTTCATTTAGTCCCGTTGGTGGAACCCGGGCTCACTAGTAGAGAAATGACTTTAGTCCTGGTTGAAATGACCTTTAGCCGAGAATCGAGCCCAAAACCTCACGCGTACAAATCACTCCACCACGCAACACATCTGTCAATGAAGAGACGTTTTTCTTTTGAACCCCCGTAAGAGACCTTTAGCCCCATTGGTAACCCTTTAACTCCGGTTCGTAACACCAACCGGGGCTAAATTGCCTGGACTTTAGTCTCGCTTGGTAACACCAACCGAACTCTTTTGTCCCGCACGTGTTGGTGCCGGGACTAAAGGTCTATTAACCCCAGCAAAAAAATAACCGGAACTATTGTATATTTCAACATCATCAAAGGTCATTTTCTACTAGTGACTGTTGTGCTGGGGTCTACCGTCCGCGAAAGATCAAACTAAATGAAATCACCACTACAGGCTATAATTGGTTTTAATAACAAACAAATTGCTGGAGAATTAAAAAACTTGTGTACAAGTTCCCGATTATCAAACAAACAAGAGATGTAATCAGGATAACAAGGAGCATTGACGGACCCTTTTCGTTATATAAAAGAAATTCCATATTATCTCTATATTTTTCGGGGGCAGCTAGAAATCCCTTGGCTTTCTGGCCTGGACCTCCATGTCGTGTCCCCATTCCTACATACTAAAAGTACATGTGTTGCGCAAGCAGGTCCCGAACATACGCCACACGAGATCTGGGAAACAGGATAAGGAAAAAAGATTACTTCTAGCTAGTGAGACAGGTGCACTGAATTTTCTTCGATCGGGTCTTCCGGGGCCCCCGCCCATGAAAATTGTGTGGATAGCGCTCGCGCGTACTCCTTGATGTGCGATTGTCACATAGCCACCTGGAATGTCGTATCACGAAACTTTTGGGTTTTGATTGCTTGCTTCTGAATGGAAAAAAGGCATATGAAAATGATTTTGTTACATGCATGTAAAATTTTTAGCTAGAGACCCCCAAAAATTATACCATGACCGTGGACGGGGTGATCGAGACATAATAATAATTCATTCTTTTGAAAAAAATCTGTAGGAGGATTTTAGCCTCTACTGGAATTTAATAAAACCAATAAAAAAAGTACAGGGACAAACAAAGCGGGGAACAAAAAAAACTAAGAGAGTTCTGCTCTACTCAACTCTACTATAGCAAAACTTAAAACAGATTACAGAGAGGGAGAGAAGTTGCCAACAGCTTAAGTGCTGAATCCATCCTTCAAGTGAGGGAAGTTCTACTTTTCTTCTTCACCCTCCACAGAAGTGAAGATAATTTCATCTTGAAATAGCCCAGAAGTTTGCACCGTGGGTGAAGCATTCTGAAGATCTTTGTTGTTTCTTGACACCAGATTGCCCAAGACATTAAGGTTATGACTTCCATGAAGAATGGCTTGTTTATTGAGCTATCACATCTCATTGATAAATAAATTTTGAGGTCCACAAACTAATCGATGAAAGTTACTTATTACTTTTTTTTTGCTCATTCACTTTTTTTTTCTAACCAATAATTAGTAAAAAAAAAGTCTTTTTAAACTCATATATGTCGACTAGTGGACTAGCTAGCAACTCCGTAATCCATTTGATGATTTGCTGTCTTTGGAGTGTTGAAATGATCTGGGCTTAGTCAAATGACTGACCGAGTCATAAGGGCGCGCCTAAATGGTCCAAGACCAATGGCATTGTTAGATATATTATGGATTTGCCTCATATAAAAGGAATTAGAATGGTAGTAAAGTTTGCACTTTTGCAGTAGCCTAGAAACCATAAATCATTTACCTTGGATTGTATTATCGCAAGTCTCTATGGCGTATGGTTTACGGGGTTTTTGGTTGAGATCACCTAGAACAAGGGTGGTCAAAAATCGTCCAACAAAAAAACCAAAATCATTATTGATAAGTGCAATGACAATTTGTTGGGTTATCTGGCTTACAAGGAATGATTTGGTGTTTAATAAATGTCAACCAAAATTTTTTTTGCAGGTACTCTTCAGGGGGGACTTACGGCTTTGGTTTTGGGGGCTCCATTCAACAGTTGGATAAAACACAGGGTGCTTATCCAAGATCCATGCAAAAAATTTATAGTCAAATTGCTATTTTATTTTTTGCTCCAAATGGTTAGAACTTTATTTTATCGTCTTGGGATTTAATTTGTACCTGTGTGATTTTTTGTTTGGAGTGAGTTTGTAATAAGCTTGGTCTGATCTTCTTTCTTGTGAAAGCTGAAGCCGAAACTTTTAGTTCTGTTATCTCAAACAAAAATAAATATTTAATAAATCACAAAAAAAAACGCATGAAATAAATGTGTGCTATCTTGACTAGATGATGACTCGATTATAAGTTAGATGTCCCCCCGAAAAGGGGACGGAGCTGAGCGCTCCTCTTCCAAAACCGCACCCATTTTTGGATTAAATAAGGTTCAGGTTTGACCCGAACCACTTTTTTTTCCTGACGTCAAGAACCGCGGGGCTCCACGGTTTGAACCTGCTAAAGCGCCAGCACAAGTTGCCAAGAACCACGACTCAGACTGCCTACTGCCCATGTCCGATATGTCAATGTTTAGTACAGTACAACACCAATCGTGAATCACATAGGAGATCCTGAATACTGACATAATACATAATTCATTTAAAAAAAAAAGAATACGGCACACAAGTTTGAATAAATATTAATGTGTTTTATTATCATCAGCAGGTAGGCTCTTTGAAAAAGAACAACCCAACAGAAGCATGCAGACATGATGTTGCTATCCACAGGACAGAACTCGTCATTCTTGTGCAAAACAGATAAACTGAATCCTTGGAAGTAAAGTCAGTACTTGTGGGCACTGCATTTACAGGGCGATCCTCGACACACCAACACTGTAACATACTAAGAATGAAACATTGCTAGCCAGAATAAAAATATGATGGAACTCCCTAAAAATCTGAAACACACACATTTTTTGGAACTGATTTTCAGCAATAGTTCAAAGCACCAACATGTTTTCCTAACTTGATCAAAGAGAAGGCCCAGTCCTCAACTATAAGTCCACTGGCAGCCATCACACCCTGAAAAGAGTATTATATTGATTGAGAACACATGATAATGAGGTACTAAACACAAGCTGGAAACAAAAAAGGTCAAGCGAAAAAAGTTGCATTTCGATTTCCTATGATGCATCTGGGTGAACATTAATAGAAGATTTAAAATTGCATCATATACATATGTATGTTTGGAACTTTTAGTTGGGATGCCCTATGGAACATGACTTTATCTCCTGCTATTTGCATAATTGCTTTCCTTGAGCCATGTGTTTAATTGGAAATTTTTTGAAATAATCTGTAGGATGTCATATTAAATTTTTCCCCTCAATAACTTCCTTCCAGTGTGTAGCAGTATTAACAACACTGATATGTGAACTTTTCAGGATGGATAGAATGGATAGAATGTGAGCAGTATTAACAACACTGATATGCTATTTTGATAGAAATATGATTTCTATCAAAATATTTGGTCATTTGGTCAATTACTGTAATAGTTATGCCACTAATACCGCGATTGCCCAGCCATGGCCGGCGATGGGGGCGGCTCAGTCATAGTAAAAAGGGTTATCACTGCTAGTTAGTTTTAAAAATTAGTTAGAAGCTGAGACCCACCAACGTTTTTTAAAACCTTATTTATTTTTCTGAAATTTGATTGGACTGAATACCCATACTGATTTGTTATTTGTTATGAGAAGAAAAACACAATTAATTACCTAAAAAAGTATGCTGAAGTAGTACAGATGACTGCAAATCGAGTGACAAATTTCACATGGTGGTGTACAGAAAACGACTGACATGGGTTTGCGGTTATTTGTGTTCAGAGAAATGCTTGGCAACCATTGTAAAGACAAATAAATTTTCCATATTTTTCTTTAGGAAGCCTCCTTTTGGGCGCTATCTTCAATTACACGAAGATAAACTACGTACAAAATTGCAGAGTCCGTAATACTGGGGAAAACCCAATGCAGAAAACTGAAATGGGACTGAAGTATGGGATTCCAAATTGAGATTTAAAAAAATAAATTCCAGTGTATATCACCAGGTCTTCTACTCTAAGCCCACCAAATAATAACGACCAGCAGATACTTGATTATTCGTTCTTTCCTGTGCCTACAGACCGCTAATCTTCAATATGAAAATGAATGAAAAATGAAAAATAACTATTCCACCCTGGTATGAATGGAACTCATAGATACCAGCATCTGTCCTTTCAAAAGAAAGCAAAGTAAACAGGGCACATCATATAAGACAAATCATTTTAAAAGAAATAACAATGATTGGTTTTGTTCAAGTGCTTATTCAAAATATCTCATTTTAAATAATAATAATGAATCAGTAAAACTCCATTATCCTTTTCTCAGTTTTTTGTTTTATTTTCAAGTGCTTATTTGATGAAATGCATGATTGGTTTGTTCAAACTTCAGATGTTAAAATGCCTAGTGGGTCAGCAGCACTGAAATGCTATAGATACATAAATGACAGGATTCACATGTTCAATGTTTCAGTTCAGAAAATTAGTCTTTGAAACTATTTGCAAATGCTCTGTTCCCAGGCCAGAAGTTTCAGTTGTTCAATTGTCAGATTATATTATTGTCTTTCTTTCATTTTCATTTGCTGGAACTAACTAAACGCATGCAAATGTTTAGTACCCCATGATGCTCGATGTGTAGCTACCTCACTGTCTTGTCCCCTTGTGAATTCAGCTGCTGAGGCATTACTAAATATAAGAGTTGTACTATAATAAGTTGTGATCTCCCATTTAGAATTGATCTTGTTCCAAAAAGCAAAAAACTGAGTATTTAAATAAGCTATATGCAAAACCCTTGGTTATGCTGTTTTTCAAGAAAATAAAGCTAGGTACATTTGAGAACATGGTCATCTTCTGCAGTCTCGTACTTCAGACCCAAGAAAATAGAATTAGAATAAGCTAGTACAGTTACGCATCAAATAGCCAAATAGCTTTAAGGTTAGAGTTGGGAACTCGGCTTTGCCACAGAAGACAGGGAAGAGAAAGGGTTGGGAATACCTGGTCGGCGCTTTTTGCCGGCGAAGGCCTAGGCACCTGGCGTAGGGCGGCGGCTGTAGCCCAACTGAGACCGATCTGGGTAGAGGAGGCTCGATCTGGACTAGGGCGCTATCGGAGATGAGCAAGGAGGAGGAGGAGGCGGCGGCGGCGGTGGCGCAGCCCTGCTCCTCCCTGGAGCCGGTCGTGCGCGCGGAGCCATGATGAGGCGACGGCGGCGGCCTCCCCGGAGCCGGGGTGCTGTCGGTGGCGTGGAGACGGTGGGGGAGGGTCGACCCTGGGTCACCGGGGTCAATAGGGTCGCAACCCTTTTGCCACTCTTCCGGTCCGGGTTGACTCGACCCGATCCAAGTTCTAAATGCAGGAGCGGTCCGGCTTCAAAAGCGGGTCGAACCGAACCCGTTGCAGGCTGAGTTAGATGTTATCCGGTATATTGAGAAGTTAGAAAAAGACACCGACACCTAACACATGTGTGCGCCGTTGTCACCATGGGCCGAGGCGTGGAGCAGCGTGGCGAGTCGAAGCAGGCAGCAAACGAGCACACAAACGGACAGACCCGAGTCTTGTCAATCAAGTCACATAATTACAAGAGTTTCTTCCATTTTTGTTTAACTAACGATTTGATTATAGGAGTTTCATCTGTTTCTTTTGATGACGAGAGTTTCATATTTTTATGACGAGTTTCACCTTTCATGATGGGAGTTTTATTCTTTCATGACGAAAGTTTCATCCTTTCATGATGGGAGTTTTTAACCGTTTCACCACAGGCTATAATGGCGAGAGTCTTCTCATCTTCTGTCTCTTGAGATGAAAGACTTGGGTGAGTCTGATGTTATTCTTAATATAAAGATACTGCAAGAAGGAAATTGTGGGGTAATTCTTGTGCAAACCCACTATGTGGAAAAAGTACTAAACCGCTTTGGTTATAGTGAATGCACGTCTTCTCCAACTCCTTATGACCCAAGTGTGGTATTAAGGAAAAATCATAGAATAACCGGGGATTAATTGAGATACTCAGATAATTGACTGTCTTATGTACTTGGCTAGCGTAACAAGACCTGATATCTCGTTTGTTGTGAGCAAACTTAGCTAATTTGTTTCAAATCCAGGAGATACACATTGGCATGCACTTGAGAGGGTGTTGCAATACCGAAATGGTACTATGAGCTATGACATTCACTATACTGGGTATCCGAGGGTAGTAGAGGGTTATTGTGATGCTAACTAGATATCTGATTAATGAGCTTTATGCCACAAGTGGATATGTGTTCTTGCTTGGAGGTGGTGTTGTTTTATGGAAGTCTTGCAAGCATACTATCTTAACAAAGTCTACAATGGAAGTAGAACTAACGACATTAGACACCACCATCGCTGAGACCGAGTGGCTTCATGAACTCCTTACAGATTTACTGGTAGTGGAGACTCCTATATATACCAGTTATTTCTATGAAATATGATAATCAAACTGTGATAATCAAGGTCAATAGTTCCAAGGACAATATGGAGTCTACAAGGCATGTAAAAAGGTGGATAAAATTTGTCAAAAACTGAGAAACTTTCGAGTAATTTATATTGGACTATGTCCATACATCTAAGAATCTAGCAAATCATTTACTAAGGGTCTATCACGTAATGTGATAGAAGGTGCATCAAAGGAGTTGGGCTTGAGACCCATCCACTTGATGCCATTCCATAGCGTAACTGTCTTATATTCTCGAAGATCCCGTAAAGTAAGATTGTGAAACAAGCTAGTGGTTGATTGAGGGAGAGACCTCTTAAGTTGAAGTCTAACTACAATGTTGTAATGCAGGATGGTTAATACCTTAATATGATCCGAGTGGCTTAGTGAAGCGGGGATGTTGTCCTACAAAATATCCTAATATGAAACACACCTATATGAGTTCGATTGCTAGTCACAATCTATCAGATACGAGTAATCTCTAATACTCATGAAAGCCCTCGAAGTGTGAATTATATGCTTCAAATAGAGGGGATTCAAGTCCAGTACCATGAACGAACTTTGTGGAAACTCAATTTGCGCAAAACTGTAAATTCAAGGCATAGTCCATTATTCAGTTGTGAATATGTTGAACTCTAGTTCTAGACGGATATCAAAGAACTGTGGTATTCTAAGGTTGTTTCTTACACACCCTAAAGTTTGGTGGGATTGTTAGATATATTACGGGCTTGGCTCATATAAATATTTAATAAATCAAATAAAACTCTATGGCATAGAAATAAATAGTGTGCTATCTTGACTAGACGATGACTCTTAGATGTTATTTGGCTATATTGAGAAGTTGAGAAAAGGGCACCGACATACAACACATGTATGTGGTCATTGTCACTGCAGGCCAAGGTGTGGGCGTGGCTATGGCGAGGAGAGGCAGGCAGCGAATAAGCAGACAGATGGACGGACCCCTAGTCAAGTCACATAACTACTTGAGTTTCTAAAATTTTTGTGTAACCGACGATTTGATGACAGGAGTTTCATCTATTTCTTTTGGTGATGGGAGTTTTATCTTATCATGATGAGAGTTTTCACCTTTCCTGATGTGAGTTTCATCTTTTTATGACGGAGTTTCATCCTTTCATGACGAGAGTTTCAACAATTTTCACCGCTGGCTATACTGGCGAGAGCTTTCTCCATCCTGTCTCTTGATCTTCTCCTGCATCTCTTGGCTTACCTCATGGAAGCCTATATAAGAACTACTCCATCGTTTGTCATTGCAGTAGCCGATTTCAAACATCGTTTCACTGCCCCCAAAGTATTCCCGTCCTAGTGCTTGCGCGCACAAGTTCTAGGAGAGTAGGCGTCCAGAACGTCATCGACTTCGAGTTCACCTTCTCGGGTGAGGGTAGAAATCACGTTTTGGGGAGTGTAATTTTTGGCATGACTACTCGTTGCGACATCTTCTGCTTCCTGGTAATCTGCTGCAACGCCTCTTGCATGACATCGAAGGGGACAATTACATCATCAACCACTACGTTGACTAGTGGAAATGGCTCAGCCCTTTGGTATGTTCTCTTTTGTATCCTATTTTAGTGATGATCCTTTTGGTGGCTGCAATAACATGCATGGTATTATCACTTAGTACACACAAGCACATATATGATATCACAATTTTTTTAATATATTTTTGGATTAAACAATTAATGAATTTGCCTAAATTTCTAATAATACAAAAACGTGATAAACAATTTTGCTAGTTGGCTTCGCGGGTATGTTGAAACCGAATATCTTTGAGGGCAAATCATTATAAGAGGTGGCGGCAAAGGTGCATTCTTTGGTTGACCACCACTACTATTTTGTTGTTGAACCGAGGTTAGTTGGACCACATAAACTCTTGATGAAGAGCACACGTTCCAACATGCAGGCACGATGTTCAGAGCAACAATTATTAGTGTGCTGGCACATACCACTATTGATGCTTATTTGCCGCTACCGTATAGTAAAGAATTGTGGGATGCACTTAAGGCCAAGTATGGGCTGCTGATGCTGATAGTGAATTGTATGTGATGGAGGATTTTCATAACTATAGGATGATTGATAGACTTCTGTTGTGGAAAAAACTCATGAAATACAAACTTTGGCAACAGAACTCAAAAAATTTGGTAGTGCGTTGCCGGAGAAATTTGTGGCAGGATGATTTATTGCAAAGTTGCCACCAAAATTGGATAGATTTTGTAACCTCTATAAAACATAATAAGCAAGAGTTTGGTATTTCTGAACTTATGGCTCTTTAGATGTTGAGAAGAAGGAAAGGGAAAAAAGATGTTTACGACAAGAAAGTTGTGGCTTTGGAAATAGCTTTGGGAGGCTTCTCTTGGATCTTGCCAGCTTGGCTAGGCTTAGAGAGCTCATAGGAGGATCAACTGGCCCCCTTATGTGGCCCATCTAGGTCCTATTTTCGGCCAATTACCGTCTCCTACATGAACACATTTCAAGGCACAAGTAGAACTAGTTATTGGAAAAAATCTGTTTTAATTTTGGGATTTATTTTTCTCTTATATCAGAAGTTGTTGATGGTATTTTGAGTATCTTTTTTCATGTCTTTCTACGCCAACAATATGCCAAACCTTTTCTCCTCTCCTCGCTACCCCTCTCTCCACCTCTTAAGCTTTGACTCGGTCATCTATCCCGTTGTCGGTGTGGCCGCTGATGGCCTCAAGAGGCCATATCTAGCTGCCTCCCTCGATCTACTCTTCTTGGTTATTGATCTGACCTCCCACACCTTCCTACGCCGATGGAGGCCTTGGGGTGGTAGGTAGGCCTTTGCCTAGCGCCTATGGTTTCGACGGTAGGTAGTTTAGGGCAGTGGGCGGTTCGCACCGACAACCTTGTTTCTTGGCCCATGTGGCGGCCCAAAGGGGCTAGGCAGGCTAGGTGCTTGGTGGTCCACACTAGTTCGTGCTGCTGGCCAGCAATTGTAGTTGTTCATGTCTCCGCTTGACCTAGTTAGGCGGGTATAGGTGTTCATCAAGGCTGCACACGCCTTGATGTCCAGCGGCCTAACAACAGTGGAGGCCAAGTGGCAGTGACTGCCCAAGAGAGGCTGGGGCCAACCTTGAGTGGCAACAACCGGTTGGTGGAAGCCTAATATTGAGCATGGCTAGCTATGTTGGCCACCTAGGCTTGCCAGTGTTGCCTCCCTGCCACTACGTCGTCCCATGGAATCGCTAGCGTAGGCAGGTTTCAAGTCGTTCGCTTCCATTGGGAGGTTGGGCATTGTCTGCGTCCTAGTAGTTGGTTGCTAGGTGAAAAAACTTGTTGTCTGGACGAAAATGGCAATGCCTTTTAGGCATTGTTCCCCGTGAATGGAGGCATATGTCATTGCACCTCTCTCTCAGTGTGAATCTTCAGGGTGAAAACCTTGTCCCTTCGAGACAAGAAGCGATGGCACTATTTGTGTCACAATCCTCCGTGAGGCATTGCCTCAGAAGTTCTCTGGCCCTACCATGTGCAGGGGCTCCCACCACCTCCCCCTCCTCAATTTGCGTGTGGTTGTTGTCCTTAGTGTTCCTGCTGGGTCATCTAGTTGGTGGTGGATTTTTTTTCTTAGGCTGTGTTGTGTGTGCTTCGTATCATTCAACGCCTGTGTTGGTTTTACAATGTGGCCACTTCTTCGGCAGATGCTTTGCTGTTTTTTGCTTTTTGAGTAGATACTTGTCGTCGGTGCTCTTGGTTTCACTGAACGTATACTTTGCAACTGTAGTTTGCTGGTTTGCCACTGATGTTGTTCGACATTCATAGACAATACACGCTTCATTTCCAGTAGATACTATGCCTTTGTGCTCTTTCCTGGCGGATACTTTGCTGCTAACACTACAGGAAACCGGGCAGTTGCCGAGTGCTGGAAGCACTCGGCAACTAGCCTTTTGCACTCGGCAACTGTTGCCGAGTGCCGCACTTGACAACTAGCACTCGGCAGAAGCCGAGTCGGCAACTAATTTAGTTGACGAGTGCCAGATTTCAGACACTCGACAACTAAATTGCCGAGTGCCGGACCCAGCACTCAGCAACTAAAATTGGGTCGTCAACCTTGACAGACTAGTTGCCGAGTGCCCGAAATCTGGCACTCGGCAACTAATTTTTTTAATTTTTTCTGCCAAAATTTAGTTGCCGAGTGTCAACCCTAGGGCACTCGGTAACTAAATATTTAGTTGCCGAGTGCCCTGGAGCTGGCACTCGGCAACTAAAGTTTTTTTATTTTTTTATAATATTTAGTTGCCGAGTGCAATTGCCATTGCACTCGGCAACTCTGGAAAACTGGCATTTTTAGGCTCTGTTTCCCAGAGTTGTCGAGTGCAATGACAATTGCACTCGACAACTAATTTAGTTTCCGAGTGTGGCACTCGGCAACTAAAAAAATTGCTATTTTTTTTTGTTTTTTTGATTTCCAACAAAACAGAGACAAAAATAGACAGATATATATATATATCACATTCACCATTCAAATCATATATATAAGCGGTTCTCCATCCTCTAGCATATACATATGTAAGCGAGCAATATAACCAGCAAATGCATCTGCACAACGTGCCTACTGTCTAATAGGTGAGGATAGGTCCTAATCCCACCCGCGGATGCGTAGATGATGTCAGTTTCCATGCTCCGTCCCGATCCGAGACAGAATTTCGGCAGCACCTCCCCGCTGTTCTGTAACACCCGGGTGTTCATCTCTTAATTAAAATTTGATCATGTCATCATACACATTAAGCATCATTCATTTGTTTGAAAACCTGGATATGCATTGAACTAAAATGAGTTTACTTGCTTATGTTTGATCATTTGCTTGAATACAGGTCATCTTTTCAAATTCTCAAATTAAAAATTTGAAATCCAAACCCTTTTCCGAGAGGGGGTGGATTAAACCCTAAACATGATTTTCAAAATCTATAAAGTTTTTACTTATGGTTGTTTAAGTAAAGTTGTAGATCTTGAAATTTTGAACATCTTTCGTGTTCAAAGTTTTTTCCTGAAAACCCATGGAAGCTTGAGCATTTTGCAAAATAGCCACAGGGTCAGTTCTGTCCTTTTACCGAGCAGCTACATGGCAGGGTTGTGCTCGACGGTGCTCGACGCCGACACCTGTCCAGGGACGCACGTCTTGTCGAGTATGTGGATAAATCACGGAACCCGTTGCCGTCTTTAAAAGCGGGGCACCGTCCTCTCCGTATTCCTTTCCTCGCCACTGCTCCACTCTACTTCGCTCTGCTCTGTTCCGCCGAGCGCTCCACCTCCATTGGCGAACTAGTCCGAGCTCGTTAGCCACTGCCAATCACTCAATCCTTCTCCGTTGTCTTCACTTGGACCTTGTGCCTCCTCGGGTCAAGTTGGTTGAAGTCGCCGAGCCTGTTTTCGTTCAGCGTGGATCCGTCTTCCTCAGCTCCGACGAGACCGCCACTGCTCTGGTCAGTCTTCGACCGGGCGACGCAGGAGCTGCATTGTCATTTTGTCTTGTGTTTCTTGCTCCTTGTTCATCTCTGATTCTTGTTGGGTTCTCCGTTTTGCAAATGGTGGACCATAGCTCCGGGAATATCTTCGTTGCCCGCGCAGTTCTTCGTCTCCGCCGGCACGTTCTCCATCGATGGTCGTCTCTGCTTCATCTCCGGCCACGCTTGCTAGTGCTCCGTGACTAGGGTGAGCTCCTCGACCTCTCCGTTGTACTCGTTTATCCTTGTATCGAGCCTTCGAGTTCTGTCCTCGAGCGCCGCCGCTGTTCTTGCTTGGCGCGGCGGTGTGTTCGTCGTCTTGTCGTTGTAGTTGATCTTTTCGAGATCCAAGTCTTACGCTAGCCTTGTCTAGCCGTCCTGAGTCTGTTTCGAGGGGTAGTTGCCCTCGAGCGCGAGCGTGTTTTCTTCGGCGCACGTTGCCAGATCCCCGCCGACCACCAGTGCCGTCGACGAGGGTGTTGCCTTTAGCTCTGAGTTTGTTTCGTGCGCGCTTCGCGTTGTTTGAGGGCCGCTTGGCTTGCTGGAGTTGTTGGTTGGTCCGATCGAGGTCTGTTCGAGGCCTGTGTCCGTCAACATGTGTGTAGTCGAGCTCGGTTCACCGCCATTGCCGTCGACGAGGTCTCCTGGGTAGGTTTTAGCCTCGTTTCTGTTAGGCGTGTTGCTCGCGGTTGTCCTCTGAGTCGTGATCGAGGTTCGATCGAGGCCTATCTTCTTCGATCGAGGTCTAGTTTCTCCGATCGAGGTCCCTCTTCTTCGATCGAGGTCTGTTCTCGACGGTGCGCGATCGGTCGAGCTCCGGCAGATCGCCATCACCCTCGATGAGGTGTCTCTGAGGGTTTGTTTGGGTCATGGCGCACCTCGTTGGGTTCGGCTCGGCGAGCCGAAGCAGGTTCGAGGGGTAGCCGTTCGGTTTGGTCACCGACGGCGACTCGCCGTCGTGTTTTGTGGTTCTCGGCGCCGCCGCTCGAGCGTCTATGCCCCTGTTGGTCGGGTCTTAGTCGTCAGAGGGTTTTTGAAGGGTTTTTTTCCGGTTTCCTGCTTAGTTCAGTTTGTTTTAATCATGTAACAATGCCCTGTTTAGTTATAAAAGGTTTAGAGACCCTAATAACTCTAGGCTTTGAGTGACTTTGGATTATTTGCTACTGATGGTCAATTGTCCAGTGACAAACACAAGTTGGACATGCTTGATGTAATGTTGTTTGCTCAGTTCTTTTGGATGTAATTATTAACTTAGATAATCAAGATAAATAGGGTTTAATTAATTTGCTTTCTAACCTAGTGTTGCTTTCCTTCATAAAGGGAAGTGGTACTCAAGGTGCAGTCTGTTTTAGTCTTCTCTTATGAGCATGTTTTTTTGAGTTGAGCATCATGTTTACTATTCAAGCATCATCTAAAACATGTCATTATATCGTGTAGATTGTTCGTTGGTTGGGTTGGATACCTCCAGTGAAGGGGCTTTCTCTCTTGAATCTGAGCCCGAGTTCGTTTATTCCCTCCAACCAAGGCAAGCCCCGGTGCATTCAAACACTTCCTTGTATTTAAAATGATTGCTTTAAATACACTTATGTTTATACTATTGCATTACGGTATTCAATCAAATTCCTACTTGATGCATAGCCTTACCTTGAATTATTTATCCCTGTACCTTGATACCATTTTAAAAATACGATTGTTGCTTTATGCTGCTTAGCAATGCTTAGACCGATAGAGTCAGATGATTTCCTGTCATCTGCGAGAATAGGTGGTAACATGATTTCTTCGGCAATGGTTCTGTTTTTGAGAAGAATAGCGGATTGCTGCGGCAAATGGCTATGTCTTCTTGATGGAAGTAATAATATGAGACTGGGCATCAGCGGTGTCTGGTGAGCGGGTTCTTTCCGCCTGTGTCGATTAGGAACCGTCCGTTGTAGACGTACAAGGGTTGTGACTTTGGAGTACTTATCACATACTCCGGGAAGCTGGACTCTGGCTATTCTCGCTTGAAGAACGGTTAACCCGCACTGGAGTGGAGAGATGGCGAGAGTAGTGTGTACCCTCCAAGTTAGCGAACTGGATGGAGGTGTACTGTGCTCTCGGGTGGCGGAACCCCGGTCTTGGCGAGAGGATCCAGGGAAAGGTAGTCATATGCGTGCTTTGAGCGGCTGTATATGTCGTGTGATAGGGAAGCCCCAGCTGGGATAAACCGGTTCGAATCGTCGTGTTCCTCGGATATGGAAACATGACCCTGTCCTCTACCGCGTAGTAATACACTTTAACTGGATACTTGTTGGATCCCTTCGTGGATGTTTATTACCTTGTTATCGATCATACATCTAGATCGATACTTGAGTAATCTTATGGATAACATAAATAATTTCAATTCTTTTTATAAATGTTCATTTATGCAAAATACTTGATTCTTGCAAACCCCACCTCGAATCCTATGACCTGCATACTGTTTTGTCCACCAAATACTTTTCTTTGTCGGATAAGTCTTGTGGAGTACTCCCGTACTCAGGGTTTGTTAACCCCTGTTGCAGATGAGGAGCACAACCCGGTTTGTGTGGCTTCTTGCTGCATGACCGTGGTCAGTGTAGATGAGGATGAAGAATAAACTGTCCTTGCTTGACTCTTGGGCAAGAGTACCTCGGTTGTTCGTTCTTAAGCTATCAGTAGCCTGATGTATCTTATCGTATGACGTTAAGTTATGTTTCAAAACTTATGGTTTGTAATATGACTTTAAATTTCCGCTACTTTGATGTAATATAAAAATTTCGTATTACTTTTGTCATGATTGTAATGAGGTGATCCTGTTCGAAAGAGGTGGATGACCCGCTGCAAAGTGGCGACACCTGATGGGCTAATTAAGATTTGGATCATCTGTTAGGATTAAGGTTAATCCTAGCAAGTGGGCCCTATCTTAAGAGGTTCTGTCACAGCTGGTATCAAAGCTCGTCTTATTACCAATCTTGTAGTTGTAAAAGTTTCAAAATATTTTGGATCCTAAAATAAAATGTGATTTGAGTCTAAAAATTTCTTTAACTCATCTTTTCTCTCTTTCCAAGTTTAGGAAAGTAGACTTTAGGATATCAAGCTGATGGTACGAATATGGTTATATATATATGCCCTATATATGTGTTATGTAAATACTATCGTATACGTAGGGACGTTTCATACATCATACCATACAACTTGGGATGGGTTTAAAAATTTGTTCTTAAGCTACTAAAATTTTGACCTGTTACTTACTTACCTCCTTTGAAATCTTGTCTATAGGATGGCCAGAACTAAGCGCACAATTCGCAAGTCTTCCGGACCTCGGGGCGTTCCTCGCCACAGGCTGGCGACGCGTGGAGTTTGTGCTGAGAGCAGTCAGCAGGGTGCCAGTTGCTGTGCTCGCCACAGGGCAAAGATCGACCACTTGGAGCTTGAGTTGGTTAGCAGTGCTGACGACCTTAAGGTTAAGATGGGGGAGAAGGAGGCTGAGTTGCAGGCGTGTCAGGCGCAGCTGGCAGCCAAGGCAACAGAAGTGTCCATCGCTGAGGGTCACATGTACGAGGCGATGAGAGAAAGGAATAAAGCCTGAGAACGAGAACACGTTCTGTCCGAGATGTACCATAACTTGGGCAGTATGTGGGCAATCTTGAGGCATACAACAATGCTCTTCATGAGGAGGTGCATCACCTTCACAACATGATGAACAACCCCGAGTACCAGCAGCAGGCTATGGCAGAGGACCTTGGGGAGCTTGTTCAGACAGACCAGTTCGTTACACCTACACGTGAGGGTCAGGGTGGAGTTACACCAGAGCCAGAACCAGTGGTGATCGTCGAGGACGAGCAGGAGGTTGTAGTCCTTAGTGACGACGAGTAGATCATGTTTCGCCTAGCTATATAGTTCGATGCGAGTAGTGGATCTTGTGTAACATAATCTACCTTTATCGCTTTCAGAACTCTTTAGTTATCAGCACTGTAATGTTATGATGTCATGTAATATATGTTGTGCACTTTGGTACTTTTATGCTTGTCTCAATAAAAGTATGTTTGTGCAAACAGATGGCTGAACATAACAATGCTGGGGCTCATGATGGGGAACTTCCTGATCCACCAACCTTAACACAAGCTTTGGCGGCATTGATCAGTGTTTCAGTAGACAATGCTCGTCTTTTGAATGAGTTAACTCAGCATCACCAGCAAGGCGGCAATGAACGTCGTGGTCGCAATAACCAGGAGACGACTTATGTCGATTTCACCGACACGCATCCCCCGGTGTTCACCAAGGCGGATGAGCCTTTGGAAGCTGATGATTGGCTCCGCACCATGGAGCAGAAGTTCGAGCTGATTAATTGCACAGAGGTGCAGAAGCCCATCTTTGCGGCTCAACAACTTCGTGGAGCAGCAGGAGCCTGGTGGTCGACCTTTACAGCTATGCAGCCAGCAGGTCATCGTGCCACCTGGAAGGAGTTTCGTGAGGCTTTCCGTGCGCACTATATTCCTGATGGTGTCATGGAAGCTAAGTTGGAGGAGTTCCTGAGTTTGAAGCAAGGGGAGTCCACTGTTATGCAGTACGTGGGCAAGTTCAACCATCTTTCGCAATATACTGTGGAACATGTCAATACTGATGCTAAGAAGAAGAGATGGTTTCTCAGGGGATCTCAACTAAGCTGAACACCATGCTTCATCACAATCCTAATACTACCTATCATGAGGTTGTGAGCATGGCTATCTCTGCTGAGAATTCCTTGCGCATCCATAGGGAGGCAAAGAAGAAGAAATCGTTAGCTGGATCTTCTAGTGGTAATCAGAAGAGACAGAAGATTCTCTACCACCCTCAGAACCACAACCGTTTTCAGTATCGTCCTCCTCAGCAGCAGCAGAGGTTTGGACAGCAGTTCTCTGGGGGTACTCAGTATCCTAGGTAGAATGCTGGTCCCAACAATCAAATGGTTGCCAAGCAAACCAACAATGCCTGTTTTAACTGTGGAAAGATGGGGCATTATTCCAATGTATGTCCCCTTCCAAAGCAGTATAATCAAAAGTTTGCTGGAAATCAGTAGCAGCAGAAGCAGAGTGGGAATGCTGGAGTTCAGAAGAACAAGAATGAGCAGAAGACTGGGCGGGTGTTTCATACCTAGGGTGAAGGGATGCCAGAAGGAGAACCTGTATTGCAGGGTATCTTTCCTATCAACAATCAACCTGCAGTTATACTCTTTGATTCTGGTGCATCACATTCCTTCATTGATAAGTCATTTGTGCTCAAGCATAGTATTCCTTTGTCTGAGTTAAACATGGATTTTCATGTGCAAATACCTGGTGGTCGAATCTCAACTAAAGAGTTGGTGTATCAAGTATCTTTGAGTCTAGGTGGGCATATCTTTCCCACGACTTTGGTAGTGCTTTCTAACCAGGGTTTAGATGTGATCCTGGGGATGAATTGGTTGCAGCAGCACAAAGCTGTGATCGATGTGCTAAATAGAACTATCAAGGTAGATGTGCCAAACAGTAAATCTCAGCTCTTGATTCAACTTTCGGTGCCAAAGAGGGAAGTAGGAAGAGTCTGTGCTACAGTGGCAGTTGGGGTACATGATATTCCAATAGTACGTGAGTTTCCAGACATCTTTCCTGATGATTTACCCGGCTTACCTCCTGATAGAGATGTTGAGTTTTCTATAGAGCTAAAGCCTGGTACCGCACCTATCTCTAGAAGGGCCTATCGGATGCCTCCTAAAGAGCTAGCCGAGTTGAAGACTCAGTTAAATGAGTTACTCGATAAGGGTTTCATTCGACCTAGTTCATCGCCATGGGGTTGTCCTGCAATTTTCATGAAAAAGAAGGATCATACCCTTCGCATGTGCGTTGACTATCGTCCCTTGAACGAGGTGACCATCAAGAACAAGTATCCCTTGCCGCGGATTGATCTCCTCTTTGATCAACTCGCTGGAGCTTCGGTGTTTTCCAAGATCGACTTGCGATCGGGGTACCACCAGATCAAGATTCGACCTGAAGATGTCCCAAAGACGACGTTTACCACTAGATATGGGCTTTATGAATATCTGGTAATGTCGTTTGGTTTGACAAATGCACCGACATACTTCATGTATCTAATGAACTTAGTGTTCATGCCGGAGCTGGACAAGTTTGTTGTCGTCTTCATAGATGATATTCTCGTCTATTCCAAGAATGAAGAAGAGCATGCTCGTCATCTCCGAATCGTCTTAACTCGATTGCGAGAGCATCAGCTTTATGCTAAGTTCAGCAAATGTGAGTTTTGGCTAAAGGAAGTGCAATTCCTGGACATGTTTTGTCCAACGGAGGCGTGGCAGTTGATCCTAGTAAGGTAAAGGACATTATGGATTGGAAGCCACCAACAACAGTTCATCAAGTTCGAAGTTTCCTCGGTATGGCTGGTTACTATCGTCGGTTTATTCCAGACTTTTCTCGAGTCTCGAAGCCAATTACCAGTCTACTGAAGAACTAGACCAAGTTCGTGTGGTCTGCGGAGTGCGAAGAGTCTTTTCATGCTTTGAAGAAGTTAATGACCACAGCTCCCGTATTAGCTCAACCTAATATTGAGAAGCCCTTTGATGTATATTGTGATGCATCCGGTATTGGTATTGGGTGTGTCTTGATGCAAGAAGGAAGGGTCATTGCTTATGCTTCAAGACAATTGAAGAAGCACGAAGAGAGTTATCCAACTCATGATCTGGAGTTAGCGGCAGTTGTCCATTCTTTGAAGATTTGGCGACATTATCTTCTGGGCAACCCTTGTCATATCTATACTGATCATAAGAGTTTGAAGTATATATTCACTCAGTCTGAGTTGAATATGAGGCAAAGACGATGGTTAGAGCTTATCAAAGATTATGATCTTGAAGTGCATTACCATCCAGGTAAGGCAAATGTTGTAGCTGATGCCTTAAGTCGTAAAGGTAGTTGCAATTGTCTGAGCCTAAAGACGGTAAATTCTACACTCTGTTATGAGTTAGAAAAGCTAGGCATATCTATGGTTCAGCATGGCAGTCTAGCTAACATATCTGTGGAACCCAACATTCGTGATCAAATTATCGAGGCTCAACGAACCAATATAGGCATCGCACATCTTAAAGCAAAGGTGAAATCTGGGATGCCCACTTGTTTTAAGTTAGATGAATCTGATGTACTTTGGTTCAAGGATCGTCTTGTGGTACCTAAAGTTCCAGAGTTACGACAAGCTATTCTTGATGAAGCTCATACTTCTCGTTTGTCCATTCACCCTGGAAGCAACAAAATGTACCAGGATTTGAAGAGGAAGTTTTGGTGGACAAAGATGAAGATTGAGATAGCCGGCTATGTGGCTAAGTGTGACACTTGTCAGAAAGTGAAAGCAGTGCGTTTGAAACTAGGAGGTCAACTTCAACCTTTACCAGTTCTAGTTTGGAAATGGGAAAACATCAGTATGGATTTCATAGTAGGTTTGCCAAAAACCTTGAGTGGCTATGATTCTATCTGGGTCATTGTTGACCGGCTCACCAAATCTGCACATTTTCTACCAGTGAAAACAAAACATCCTACGGTTGCTTATGCCAAGTTGTTTTTGGAAAGAATAGTAAGTCTTCATGGTATTCCTAAGACCATCATATCTGATCGTGGAACTCAGTTTGTCTCAGCTTTCTGGAGGCATCTCCATGAATCTTTGGGCACTAAGCTTTTGTACAGTACTGCGTACCATCCTCAAACCGATGGTCAGACTGAGCGAGTCAACAAAGTTCTTAAAGATCTGTTGCGATGTTGTGTTCTTAACTTTGCAGAGAAGTGGGATGAATGCTTACCTTTGGCAGAGTTCTCTTACAACAATAGTTACCAACAAAGCATCAAAATGTCGCCATTCGAAGCTTTGTATGGGCGTGGTTGCAGAAATCCTCTTAATTGGTCGGAACCCGGAGAACGTGAGTTCTTTGGTGTTGACCTAGTTAAGGAAGCTGAAGATAAAGTTAAACAGATTCGCATCAATCTTGAAATAGCTCAGTCAAGGCAAAAGAGCTATGCTGATAAAATAAGAAGGCCACTTCAATATCAACCGGGAGATCATGTGTATTTGAAAGTCACGCCTATGAAAGGAGTCTCTCGTTTTGGAGTGAAAGGCAAGTTAGCACCTCGTTATGTCGGTTCTTTCCTAGTTCTGGAATGTATTGGCAAGGTGGCTTATCGTTTGAAATTGTCTGACATTCTCTTCGCCGTTCATGATGTGTTTCACGTATCACAATTGAAGAAGTGTCTTCAAATTAAAGATACAACGGTGGAAGTTGAAGGAGTGCAGTTAGAACCTGATGTGACCTACTCTGAGTATCCTGTAAAGGTTCTCGATCAAAAGGATCGAATTACTCGTCGCAAGACCATCAAGTTCTACAAGGTGCAGTGGAGTCAGCACTCAGAAGAAGAAGAAGCTACATGGGAATCTGAAGATTTTCTTTTAGAAAATTTCCCAGAGTTTTATGCTTCTATTGTTTAAGCTATTTGTAATGGCCTGGTCATAGTTGTAACAAGGGTGATATGAAAAAGAAAAAGTTCCTGATACATTTCCTTTTCCGTTACTTTGTTTCACTCCTAAATCTCGGGACGAGATTTCCCCGGGTGTTAATCTCTTAATTAAAATTTGATCATGTCATCATACGCATTAAGAACCATTCATTTGTTTGAAAACCTGGATATGCATTAAACTAAAATGAGTTTACTTGCTTATGTTTGATCATTTGCTTGAATGGAGGTCATCTTTTCAATATCTCAAATTAAAAATTTGAAATCAAAACCCTTTTCCCAGAGGGGGTGGATTAAACCCTAAACATGATTTTCAAAATCTATAAAGTTTTTGCTTATGGTTGTTTAAGCAAAGTTGTATATCTTGAAATTTTGAACATCTTTCGTGTTCAAAGTTTTTCCTGAAAACCCCTGGAAGCTTGAGCATTTTGCAAAATAGCCACAGGGTCACTTCTGTCCTTTTACCGAGCAGCTGCATGGCAGGGTTGTGCTCGACGGTGCTCGACGCCGACACCTATCCAGGGATGCACGTCTTGTCGAGTACGTGGCGAAATCACGAAACCCGTTGCCGTCTTTAAAAGCGGGGCACCGTCCTCTCCGTATTCCTTTCCTCGCCACTACTCCACTCTACTTCGCTCTGCTCTGTTCCGCCGAGCGCTCCACCTCCATTGGCGAACTAGTCTGAGCTCGTTAGCCACTGCCAATCACTCAATCCTTCGCCGTTGTCTTCGCTTGGACCTTGCGCCTCCTCGGGTCAAGTTGGTTGAAGTCGCCAAGCCTGTTTTCGTTCAGCGTGGATCCGTCTTCCTCAGCTCCGACGAGACCGCCACTGCTCTAGTCAGTCTTCGACCGGGCGACGCAGGAGCTGCATTGTCTTTTTGTCTTGTGTTTCTTGCTCCTTGTTCATCTCTGATTCTTGTTGGGTTCTCCGTTTTGCAAATGGTGGACCATAGCTCCGGGAATATCTTCGTTGCCGCGCAGTTCTTCGTCTCCGCTGGCACGTTCTCCATCGATGGTCGTCTCTGCTTCATCTCCGGCCACGCTTGCTAGTGCTCCGTGACCAGGGTGAGCTCCTCGACCTCTCCGTTGTACTCGTTTATCCTTGTATCGAGCCTTCGAGCTCTGTCCTCGAGCGCCGCCGCTGTTCTTGCTCGGCGCGGCGGTGTGTTCGTCGTCTTGTCGTTGTAGTTGATCTTTTCGAGATCCAAGTCTTACGCTAGCCTCGTCTAGCCGTCCTGAGTCTGTTTCGAGGGGTAGTTGCCCTCGAGCGCGTGCGTGTTTTCTTCGACGCACGTTGCCAGATCCCCGCCGACCGCCAGTGCCGTCGACGAGGGTGTTGCCTTTAGCTCTGAGTTTGTTTTGTGCGCGCTTCGCGTTGTTTGAGGGCCGCTTGGCTTGCTGGAGTTGTTGGTTGGTCCGATCGAGGTCTGTTCGAGGCCTGTGTCCGTGGGCATGTGTGCAGTCGAGCTCGGTTCACCACCATTGCCGTCGACGAGGTCTCCTGGGTAGGTTTTAGCCTCGTTTCTGTTAGGCGTGTTGCTCGCTATTGTCCTCTGAGTCGTGATCGAGGTTCGATCGAGGCCTATCTTCTTCGAACGAGGTCTAGTTTCTCCGATCGAGGTTCCTCTTCTTCGATTGAGGTCTGTGCTCGACGGTGCGCGATCGGTCGAGCTCCGGAAGATCGCCATCACCCTCGATGAGGTGTCTCTGAGGGTTTGTTTGGGTCATGGCGCACCTCGTTGGGTTTGGCTCGGCGAGCCGAAGCAGGTTCGAGGGGTAGCCGTTCGGTTTGGTCACCGACGGCGACTCATCGTCGTGTTTTGTGGTTCTCGGCGCCGCCGCTCGAGCGTCTGTGCCCTTGTTGGTCGGGTGTTAGTCGTCAGAGGGTTTTTGAAGGGTTTTTCTGGTTTCCTGCTTAGTTCAGTTTGTTTTAATCATGTAACAATGCCCTGTTTAGTTATAAAAGGTTTAGAGACCCTAATAACTCTAGGCTTTGAGTGACTTTGGATTATTTGCTACTGATGGTCAATTGTCCAGTGACAAACACAAGTTGGACATGCTTGATGTAATGTTGTTTGCTCAGTTCTTTTGGATGTAATTATTAACTTAGATAATCAAGATAAATAGGGTTTAATTAATTTGCTTTCTAACCTAGTGTTGCTTTCCTTCATAAAGGCAAGTGGTACTCAAGGTGCAGTCTGTTTTAGTCTTCTCTTATGAGCATGTTTTTTTGAGTTGAGCATCATGTTTACTATTCAAGCATCATCTAAAACATGTCATTATATCGTGTAGATTGTTCGTTGGTTGGGTTGGATACCTCCAGTGAAGGGGCTTTCTCTCTTGAATCTGAGCCCGAGTTCGTTTATCCCTCCAACCAAGGCAAGCCCCGGTGCATTCAAACACTTCCTTGTATTTAAAATGATTGCTTTAAATACACTTATGTTTATACTATTGCATTACGGTATTCAATCAAATTCCTACTTGATGCATAGCCTTACCTTGAATTATTTATCCCTGTACCTTGATACCATTTTAAAAATACGATTGTTGCTTTATGCTGCTTAGCAATGCTTAGACCGATAGAGTCAGATGATTTCCTGTCATCTGCGAGAATAGGTGGTAACATGATTGCTTCGGCAATGGTTCTGTTTTTGAGAAGAATAGCGGATTGCTGCGGCAAATGGCTATGTCTTCTTGATGGAAGTAATAATATGAGACTGGGCATCAGCGGTGTCTGGTGAGCGGGTTCTTTCCGCCTGTGTCGATTAGGAACCGTCCGTTGTAGACGTACAAGGGTTGTGACTTTGGAGTACTTATCACATACTCCGGGAAGCTGGACTCTGGCTATTCTCGCTTGAAGAACGGTTAACCCGCACTGGGAGTGGAGAGATGGCGAGAGTAGTGTGTACCCTCCATGTTAGCGAACTGGATGGAGGTGTACTGTGCTCTCGGGTGGCGGAACCCCGGTCTTGGCGAGAGGATCCAGGGAAAGGTAGTCATATGCGTGCTTTGAGCGGCTGTATATGTCGTGTGATAGGAAAGCCCCAGCTGGGATAAATCGGTTCGAATCGTCGTGTTCCTCGGATATGGAAACATGACCCTGTCCTCTACCGCGTAGTAATACACTTTAACTGGATACTTGTTGGATCCCTTCGTGGATGTTTATTACCTTGTTATCGATCATACATCTAGATCGATACTTGAGTAATCTTATGGATAACATAAATAATTTCAATTCTTTTTATAAATGTTCATTTATGCAAAATACTTGATTCTTGCAAACCCCACCTTGAATCCTATGACCTGCATACTGTTTTGTCCACCAAATACTTTTCTTTGTCGGATAAGTCTTGTGGAGTACTCCCGTACTCAAGGTTTGTTAACCCCTGTTGCAGATGAGGAGCACAACCCGGTTTGTGTGGCTTCTTGCTGCATGACCATGGTCAGTGTAGATGAGGATGAAGAATAAACTGTCCTTGCTTGACTCTTGGGCAAGAGTACCTCGGTTGTTCGTTCTTAAGCTATCAACAGCCTGATGTATCTTATCGTATGACGTTAAGTTATGTTTCAAAACTTATGGTTTGTAATATGACTTTAAATTTCCGCTACTTTGATGTAATATAAAAATTTCGTATTACTTTTGTCATGATTGTAATGAGGTGATCCTGTTCGGAAAGAGGTGGATGACCCGCTGCAAAGTGGCGACACCTGATGGGCTAATTAAGATTTGGATCATCTGTTAGGATTAAGGTTAATCCTAGCAAGTGGGCCCTATCTTAAGAGGTTTTGTCACATGTTCTCCCGATACACGTCCCGAAAGGGAGAGTGTGCATCCGGAGAACAACAGGGAGGTGATGCCGAAAGTCTATCTTAGACTAGAGCAAACCATGGAAACTAACATCATCTACGCATCAACGGGCTGTCCAAAATACGTGGACAATTCGAAACAGATACGATCACAGATATGCAAAGTTTTTACATACCTCCAACTGTATCTCTTTCGAACGGGAGACGCCTAACTTGGTTACGTGATCATATAAAACAAGCATGCAAAGGAGGAGGGGGCTATACCTAAGGTGCCGGTGAAGAAAGGTTAGCGAGGCGACGCAGTGCAGGTAGGCCAGCAACGCCCTCGAGTCCCTCTTATGGGTCCTCCTGCAAGAAAAACAAGCGGTCAGTGTCAACTGAAAATTTCGACAGCACCTCCCCTGCACGGGGAGGTTACCAAACCTGCAAAAAACATTGGCACGAAGGCCAACAACCACATATGCACAAAATAGTGGCACAAAGACCAACAACCACATATACATAGTTACTAACTACTACTAACTACTACTACTCTCATCCTTCTTCCTTCAAACTACTACTAACTACTACTACTAAGTACTACTAACCACTAACTACTACTACTATTAACTACTAACTACTACTAACTACTACTACTACTAATACTATAGGGCATATACCTTTGCGACGAGGACGGCAAAAGCACGGATCGACGAAAATGGTCGGCGAGTCCTTCACTTCCTTTTCTCCTTCTCCTTCTCCTTTTTTCTCCTCCCCTAAAACTTGTCCTCCTCGTCCTTCTTCTCCCTTCCTCCTCCTTCTTCTCCCTTCCTCCTCTCTTATCTGCTGCTAGGTGGGGTGGCTGGGGGTGGGGGGTTGCTGTGTGGGAGTGGGGGGCTGCTGGGTGGGGGTGGGGTTTGGGGCGGGGCAGGGGGGCTGCTGGGCGTGGGGGGTGGCGGTGGGGGAGACTGCTGGGCGTGGGGGGTGGGGTGGGGAGCCGGCGCGGCGGCGTGGCGGCGGGCGGCGGCGCGGGGCACGGGGTGGCGCGGGGCCCGAGGAGAGGCGGGTGCGGGTGGTGCGGCGGCTCGGGGTAGAGGCGGGTGGGGGTGGGGAGTGAGAGTGGGAACCGGCCTATTGGGCCGGTTCCCTTTTTTTTGATTTGGGCCGCTTAGTTGCCGAGTGCCAGAAACAGGGCACTCGATAACTAAATTAAGTTGCCGAGTGCCAACCCTAGGCACTCGGCAACTTAATTTAGTTGCCGAGTGCCAACCCTAGCACTCGGCAACTTAATTAGTTTTTTTTGTTTTTTGGCTCCCAACTTTTTGTGTGTGTTTAGTGAACTATTGTAAACAACATGTTCAAGTTTGCAAGCCTTTCATTGCTTTTCGGTAACACACCGAAAAGCAATGAAAGGCTTGCAAACTTGAACATGTTGTTTACAATAGTTCACTAAACACACACAAAAAGTTGGGAGCCAAAAAACAAAAAAAACTAATTAAGTTGCCGAGTGCTAGGGTTGGCACTCGGCAACTTAATTTAAGTTGCCGAGTGCCTAACGGCAGGCACTCGGCAACTTAAACGGCGCGAGATGGCGTTACCTGAGTTTCCGAGTTGCCGAGTGTCGTCACTCGGCAAAAAAAATTAAGTTGCCGAGTGTGTTTTTTTTGCCGAGTACCAGGCACTCGGCATTTAAATAGTTGCCGTGTTTTTTTTTGCCGAGTCTGACACTCGGCAACCTGAAATCTGGCACTCGACAACTATTTAGACACTCGGCAACTCGCCGTTTTCATGTAGTGTAAGGTCATTTTTGTCTTTTTCCTAATGGATATTTGACCGTTGGGGTCTCCTTTGTAGCTGTTGACACCGTTTTTTGGCGCGTGTCAATATAATCTAAGGGTGGTGCCGATCAGCAGGAGGCTGGTTGTTGTTCCTTATCGACATCGGCATATTATCGGTCAGACTGCCGATAGGGGCGAGAATGTTGCTGATAAAGAAACTTGTTGCCGATGGAGGCGGAAAGGCTTGATGAAGGCTAAGATCAGCTTGCCGATGAGAAGCCAGTGCCGATGGAAGCTGGAGGTTTCGAATGTTGCCGATGCCGATTGCCGATAAGGTTGATTGGTGAAGTCAAGTCGCCTGGGCTGTAAAGTTGCTGTTGCCGATTACCGATGAGGAGATGTGCCGATTGCCGATAAGGAGATGTTGCCGATTGCCGATCGGGGAGTATTGCCGATGCCGATGCCAATGAGTACAGGTTGACTTAGCGCTTGGTGTCAGTAGAAGATTACCGGTGACCAAAGAAGAAAGTCGCGGAAAGATGTAAGGAAACTGGTGATTTTATGCCAGTATTATTATGGTAGTTTGAGTCCGACTCTTGCATGAGTCATTTTATTCCCTTAATAATAGTAGAATCTGTTTAGGAAAATATTATTGTTTTAGATCCGACTCCTGTGCGAGTCAGTTTCCTTAAAGTTAGGAGTTTTTGTTAGGAAAGGTACGAGTCGTATCTATGTATAACTCTCCATGCGGGAGTATAAATAGGTACCCAGGGGTGCTGTAAACGATATATCCAAGCATATCAAACACATCTATTTTATCTTATTTACCTTTCCCGCAATTTACCTTTACCGTATTAGATGTAGTTTACCTACGAGTTCTTTCAAGTTTTCAACGGGCTGCATCTCATCGACCTCCGTCAAATCTTTGTAAGTTCCGTGTTTTGAGCAATCAGAGCCTTGACGTCCGGGCGCATCGCTGTCGTCTCGTTCTGCTATTGTTCTAGTTATCCTTGATCAATCTGAGCTTTGACATCTGGGCGCATCGCCATTGTCTTGTTCAGTTTTGTTCTAGTTATCGTCCTTGTCGATTAATTGGTCAAATCGACTGGCACGCCTTTGGACAACCGAGTTTCGGGTAATAGCCCGAGGTGTTCGCAGAACCTGACGCTTTTTGTGTCAACACCTCTTTTGGCACGCTCGGTGGGACAAGAATATACAAATCATACATCTATCATGGATGATCATACCGGTGTCAATCCGAAGAACATCATCGGAGTCTCCGAAGCCAATCTGAGAGATGATCAGAAGCAGGCTATGGAGAAGGCTATGGAGGAGTACAAGCGGTTATATCTCAAATCCTTCAGCCTAAACAGAATCGGCGAAGCAGTCCAGAAGCAAGATCTGCCGTCGCCGTGGCAGATCACTTTCGACGCCGATCCTGGTAAAATACAAGATATGGTTAATTCTGCATTTGATAATGTATTAATTAGCCAATCCAATGTGATGTCCGATGCTGTATGCAATGCTGTCAAGCAAACTTTCAAGCGACAGGCACCATATTATGTTGGTCCAGAGCATCGTCAACTCGGATCGACATCTGTTACAATCCCATCGGCGGTTCCAAGTGTGTCTTCACCGATTATGAACCGATCTGCCGATGAGATCATGTCACCAAGATCGAGCCCAGCAAGCTATACTCAGGTGAATACAAATCTGATGGCTTCAACAATGTCTGGATCTGTCATCCAGAATCAGTCAACTTCTGCCAACTGGTGGAGATATGATATGTCTCCGAGTCCATCTATTGATTCCAGATTGGTCCAAGGTAACCATGCAGGGTGGACGATTCCCATGGCATCGGCGACACCTGTACAACCGATGGTTCCAGTGATGCATTATGCTACGTCCTCTCCAACGATGTAGCTGCCGACAGGGAATCTTCAAATGGCAATACCCAGAGTGCCTTGCGCTCAACCATCGGCAAACCACTTGCCGATGCAACAAGGCCCAGCAGTCGCAAGTCAACCTGTGGTGGCAATGAATTACCTGGCGCCACAAGGACGACAGGCATCAGCTGGTTATCAGCCATCGGCAAATTCTTGGCCGATGCAACAAGGCATGCCGATTGTCAATCAACCTGTATCGGCAATGGCTACTCAACCTATGGTACCCACAAATCAAGGCTATCATCCAAGGGTACAAGGGCTACAAGAGTCAAGTGGTCATCAGCCATCGGTAAGTCATATGCCGATGACATCTAATGTAAGTTGGATCGGTCAATTACCGATTCAGCAACAAGTTGTGCAGCCTGAACACCAAGTGACGAAAGCTCCGAATACGCACAATGGGACATCGGTACAAAAACCGATGAATATAATGCCACAGCACAAGCCAGTGAGTGCACAAAATTGCTCATCGGCAACTCAGCCGATGCATAATATTCAACAGACTGGTGCCGCAAATGTGCCAATTGCCCCGGCATGTTTACCGCAAAGATACGAAGAGGTGCATCGATCTGTCAGCGTTCAGCCAGTGCATGTGCAAGATCAAGATGCATACTTAGCCGATAAGATTGCCGAAGTAACGAAGGAGCAATTCGGTATCAAGCCTAAAGTTGATACATATTCTTATCGGGTTCCATACCCTCCAGCTTATGATTTAATCCCTTTCCCGAATCGGTACAAAGTGTCAGATTTCACTAAGTTTTCTAGACAAGATGACATGTCTACAATGGAGCACATTAACCGATTCGTTATCCAATGTGGGGAAGCAGCCAGCAGGGATGAGTTGAGGGTAAGATTGTTCTCGTCGTCATTGTCTGGATCGACATTCACGTGGTTTATTTTATTGCCTCCAAACTCTATAATCACATGGGCCGATCTGGAGGAACAATTTCATAAGTACTTCTTCGCTGGTACACATGAAAAGAAGCTTACCGATTTAATCAAGCTAAAGCAGCGCAATGATGAATCGGTAGAAAGCTTTGTGCAGAGACTACGAGATGTGAAGAACAAGTGTTATAGCTTGGTACTTGATGATCGACAATTGGCAGATTTGGCTCTCCAGGGATTACTGCCGCACCTCAGGGACAAATATGCATCTCAAGAGTTCGAAAGCTTGAGCCATCTTATGCAAAGGGTTGCCGATCAAGACACCGAAGTGTTTGAGCCCGGAGAAAATTGGGATGAAGAGGTGTTTTCAACTAAGACGGATTCGGATGAAGAAGCAAGTATCGATTTAGTTGAATCGGTAGAGAACGAAAAGCCGATATCTTGTCTGTTCGATCAGAAAGAAGCTAAGAGATGCACTTTCGACATCACCAAGGCCGATGGGATGTTTGATCTGTTGCTCCAAGAAAGGAAAATCAAGCTAGCACCTAACCAGGTAATTCCATCGGCCAAAGAGATCAAGAAGATCAGGTATTGTAAGTGGCACAATGCAACTTCGCACAATACCAATGACTACAAAGTCTTTAGGCAGCAGTTGCGATCAGGAATTGAATCCGAGTGGATTAAGTTTGAAAATTCCAAAGCCCAGAAGCCGATGAAGATCAATCAGCACCCGTTTCCCAATAATATGGTGGAAACTAGTGGAAAAATTAAAGTGCTGACATCGGAAGCTGCCAGGAAGAATGCATCGGTGGATCTTGACCATCAAATAGCTGAACATGATGTGAAGAAGTTTGCCGATGACAGAAAGGACAGGAGGGTTGCCGATGAAAGAAATAACAAGAAACCTCATCGGCACGCACCATATGGCGTTGTAATCACGCATAGGCGACCAAGGCAGGAGTATCGGCAGTTACGGGAGGAGCAATATCGGTTGCAAGGGGATGAAAGGCGCCAAGAGTGGCATCGACATCAAGACCATTGGAGGTGCCCCTTCTGTATTCACTGTTGGGAAGAAGGTATCAAACTACCCACTACCGATAATTGCCCTGAATGCAATGGGTGCTACCTTGCCGATCGATCAGAGAAAAAGCCTCGTTTTAATGATCGGACATCAGGCTGTCGCACGCCGATCAAAGAGAAGGAATCAGCGCATGATCGGCTGGGGGCAAGCTCAGTGCACGTAACAGGCTTGGCAGGCGTATTTGTCAGGAAGAGCTTGAGGAGACGGCAGGTGCCAAGGTACCTGAAGAGGAAATTTTCTCCAAGGATGCAGATACAGGCAGTGAGAAGCAGTATCAGCCTGTCTGGAAAACTAAGCTCCCTCGATGGTGCCCTAAGGGTCTGACGAAGAGGAGGATTCAGCGCGAACGCCGAGAAGATTTGTATCACGATGATAATCCTTCAAGAGGGAAATCTTCAAACAGACGATGAAGGCCAAAGCGCAAAGGTGGGAATCCATCGGTAAATATCAACATGTTGCCGATGGCATAACTAGAGTCGATGGCCTTGGGCGTTTTGATCTGGGAGCGGTACTTGGTGAGCCCTGGTGTCTCAACCGTTACACTTGGGGGCATTGGTAAACTTAGCGCGAAGAGTTTGTGCACTGGCAGTAGTTGCCGATGAGTTTATCGGCAAACAACTCGGAAGAAGGGATAGCAGCAGAAAGAATTTCGGCGCATAAGGCATCTTATACTCCGAAACTGGGGGCATGTGTTGACACCGTTTTTTGGTGCGTGTCAATATAATCTAAGGGTGGTGCCGATCGGCAGGAGGCTGGTTGCTGTTCCTTATCGACATCGACATATTATCGGTCAGACTGCCGATAGGGGCGAGAATGTTGCTGATAAAGAAACTTGTTGCCGATGGAGGCGGAAAGGCTTGATGAAGGCTAAGGTCAGCTTGCCGATGAGAAGCCAGTGCCGATGGAAGCTGGAGGTTTCGGATGTTGCCGATGCCGATTGCCGATAAGGTTGATTGGTGAAGTCAAGTCGCCTGGGCTGTAAAGTTGCTGTTGCCGATTACCGATGAGGAGATGTGCCGATTGCCGATAAGGAGATGTTGCCGATTGCCGATCGGGGAGCATTGCCGATGCCGATGCCAATGAGTACAGGTTGACATAGCGTTTGGTGTCAGCAGAAGATTACCGGTGACCAAAGAAGAAAGTCGCGGAAAGATGTAAGGAAACTGATGATTTTATGCCAGTATTATTATGGTAGTTTGAGTCCGACTCTTGCATGAGTCATTTTATTCCCTTAATAATAGTAGAATCTGTTTAGGAAAATATTATTGTTTTAGATCCGACTCCTGTGCGAGTCAGTTTCCTTAAAGTTAGGAGTTTTTGTTAGGAAAGGTACGAGTCGTATCTATGTATAACTCTCCATGCGGGAGTATAAATAGGTACCCAGGGATGCTGTAAACGATATATCCAAGCATATCAAACACATCTATTTTATCTTATTTACCTTTCCCGCAATTTACCTTTACCGTATTAGATGTAGTTTACCTACGAGTTCTTTCAAGTTTTCGACGGGCTGCATCTCATCGACCTCCGTCAAATCTTTGTAAGTTCCGTGTTTTGAGCAATCAGAGCCTTGACGTCCGGGCGCATCGCTGTCGTCTCGTTCTGCTATTGTTCTAATTATCCTTGATCAATCTGAGCTTTGACATCTGGGCGCATCGCCGTTGTCTTGTTCAGTTTTGTTCTAGTTATCGTCCTTGTCGATTAACTGGTCAAATCGACTGGCACGCCTTTGGACAACCGAGTTTCGGGTAATAACCCGAGGTGTTCGTAGAACCTGACGTTTTTTGTGTCAACATTAGCAGAAACTTTGCCATTACCATCGGTGGCACTATCAATTATATGCTGGAAGATGTTTAAATTCGGTAGAAGAAACTCACATCTTTAGCTTAAAAACGACACTGACAGTAGTAGTATGAAATTATTTACTTTGCAACCCTCCAACGAAAAAGAGAGAGAGAGAAGGAGCATTCACTATTCTGACGATATCCCTCCACGGCTCCACTGCCCCTGGTCCGTGGACATACGGCAGAGCAACTGAGGCGTGAGGCGAGGGCACTGCCCATCTCCCCAGCTGCCTGCCTCAGATTCCCATTCCCTAGTGTTCATCAGTTGCATTACACTCAGAAGATCACGCGAAGAAGCTTGAGACGTCGATGTCGAGGTCGTCAAGGAACCCGTCGCCGTCGGCTGTTGTGTCGATTGCTGACATGAATTCCTGGAACCCGAACTGCACGTGGTCGCCGGTGACCTCGAAAGGCGGGAAAGAGACGACGTGGTTGGAGTCCGAGGTCGCCGGGGACACGCCCCAGTTCTCGGATGTGGATGGCGCGGAGAAGGGGCTGCGCTCCGGCACGAGGCTCCCGCTCACCGTCTCCGGCGTGGAGGCGGAGAAGCAGAAGGGCGTGGGCGCGTCACAGCCCTGCAGCTGCTGTTCTGGATCCACGGCCTGCCCCTCGGCCTTCACCGTCAGGCTGGAGCTCAGGCTCTGCAGGAGGCTCCTGCTGGCGCCCGGCTTGTTGTCGTTGTGCTCCGGAGCCTGCGCGTCCGCGGCTGCCTGACTTGCCGCCCTCTGGCTCTGAACGCAGGTGTGGTCGCCGAGGTAGACGACGTCAAAGAAGGTCGGGTCCTCGTCGGTGCGCTGTACCTGCTTCGTCGCCGCACATCCCTGAGAGTGCCGGTGCGTGCAGCGGTAGTAGCCCCTGCAATGTTTGCACGGATCAGGTGAGATCAGGCAGGCTCATGAGTCATGAAGTCATGAGATTTTGTTGGCGAGCTCCGGAATCTTGTTTGTTGGAAAAGAAGAAGAGGAGATTTTGCTGGTGCATCAAGAACAAGATTAACTAGCATCGCCAATCCGATTTGAAGATTGAACTATGAATCAGTAGTCTTTCCCCACCGGAGAATAATGTAAAGTGGAGGCCAAACAGTTGCAAACAAACAAACAACCAGAGGCTAGATAGATAGAGGACATGACAGCCGCGTCATCCAAACTCCAAAGCAGATAAGAAAGCAGAAGGAAATTATTTCGATTCCACTTGCGAAAAGAACACGTGCAGATATGATGAGCGAGATTGGGGGGCTAGGGAATCTGGAAAAGAAAAATCTTTTGATAGATATAGGAACTGTGTCAAGTCAAGTGGGGCAACCTTGGGTGCTTGGCTCCAAGGATCTCCTTCTGGCCGTACTTCCTCCAGCTGTGGCCGTCGTCGGCCGGGTAGTCGCCGGCCGAGCTCACCCTCACCTCATGCCTTTTCTTGCCCATCGTCTTCCTGCAATTAAACATAAAACCAGTTGGAAAAAACAAACTCTGCAAGCAGAGATCGACCAACTAGGAGGAGGGTTTCAGTTTGTTTGTTTGTTAATCGGGAAGCTCCCTCGATGGAATACCTTTTCTTGGTGGCCTTGACGAAGGGCACGTCGCTGACCGAGCTGGCAACGGCGGACCGCTTCCTGGAGCCGTCGAGGGTGGAGGAGGTGGTGATGAGCAGGCTGATGGAGCGGTCGGTGATGGAGGAGATCTGCGAGGCGAGGTGCTTGCAGAGGTCGGGCGAGGAGCCGCCGAGGTGCACCACCAGCTGCCTTGCCAGCTCCTTGATGTGGCCCAGCTCCGTCACCACCAGCCCGCCGCCGCTGCCTCCATTGCCGTCGACGTAGCTGGAGGCCATCGATGGACCGCGGGCGACCTCTTTCAGCTGCTGTTGAGGCCGGTATGGATGGCAGGCTAAGAGAGGCCGGCCCGGTCGCCGCCCGCGCGCCGGGGGTGATCGATGGCGATGGCAATGGTACGGTGCTGCGAAACTGGAGGCAGCGCAGGAGGACTGTGGCGGGCTCGCGGCTGCTGGGAGAAGAAGAGGCAAGTGGTGGGTGGGTGACTGCTGGGTTGTGTTGCAGTGAGGCGGACCGCGGACGCCGGAGCGCGAGCAGCTACCTTTATTTATAATAACGACGACGACGGAAACCAGAACAGGCCACAAGGCAGTCTTGGGGAAGCAATGCCCTGCCTGCCTGTTGTGTTTGTGCCTAGAGACGTACTGCTCGGGCTATATGCCATGCCACATCGGATTCGGACCGCGTAACACGTCAATCATGCGCTGCTGCTGATGTCATAGCTAGTACAGTAGTATTTGTTTGAGCCCATCAGCAGAGAGCGGAGGGCACACTTCTGTTAAATTTGGTATATTCTCAGGGAAAGGCTACTGTGGAAGTGTAGGATGTTTTGTCTATTTATAGTTCATACGGAGTATTTATTTACTTAATTACTGGGATTAAATAAAGCTGAGAGCACTCGATCGACTAACTAACTAATTCCAAACACATATCGCTTTACTGAGTTTCTAAGGTCAGTTTCAATAGTGTTTTATGAAAGGTTTTATGTACATTAAATAGGGTGTTACATTAACAAATTTGCATATTTTTGCATTAGACGATGAGGATAGAGAGAGGGAAAGGTTTCATATGACGATGAAATATATAGCGTTGTTTTCAAAACGTTGGAAACCATGTGAAATCCTCACTGAGAGCCTTAGTTTCATAGGATGCATGCAAAACAAATATATGGTAGAGATGTGAGAGAAAAGAAAGAGAGAGACATAGGTACCTGCATAAAACTATACAATAAAATTATGCATTGAAAGAGAGACTCATTTTATGTTAAGTTTTATATAACTAGAGTAAGGCATACGGTGAAACATTGGATTGAGACTGACCTATGCTGAGATGATATATACTATGGTTATGCTTGCTAGCTAGGGTCCTCGCGGCACACACACCACTCTTTTGTAGGTTTTCTTTCTTCGTTCTAGAATTAGTGTGCTAGCTAGCGAGCTTAGCTAGTGTTTTCAGTGTACAACGTTAGAGCTACTCTTTCTCCACTCGATCTGCATGCATTCACACCTACCGAAAAGTAGGTATTGTGGGCCAAGATAGTGGTCGAGCAGGTCGTATATGTGAAAATTCAGCGAAATCATGACTAGCCAACCGTAATTCGCCTGCTCTTTTTTAACCCCATCACTGTCGAATTTTGAACCGGCATAACTAAATAGGCAGTGATGAGGGGACACATCACTGTCGGTCGTTACAAACCTAGAAGAAATTGCGTTTTAAAATAGAAAAAATAGATTTCAAATTGTGGGGTAAGCCCACTAGTAATAGCCCGCCCCGTCTCCGTCGCAAGTCGTGCATTTTTTCACGTAAAATCACGAACTGCGCTCCCATTCGAACCCGCAACCTCAGCCTCGCACGATCCCTCTCTTACCACTCCACCCATGACTCACTTGTGTCTAGATTCGGTTTTAGTTCACCTCATTCTATATTAAACCGAGTATAAATTGATTGTTTGAGACACTAAACGAATTCAAATGAAAAAGTTGTAAACTACAAAGTCTCATAACTTTTCGAGATCTACAACTTTCATGTAGCAAGTTTTCCCATCCGAGGTCGTTTACAACATTTTGAATTTCAAAATTGACAAATTCGAACATATTTTTCGATGACAAAATGATTTCAAATGAAAAAGTTAGTAACTACAAAAATCAAAAAAATTAAGTGTACATGTATATCACATGCGGGTCAAGCCACGAACCGATAATGAAGGTCCTCATCGCCACTGCCGGTTCATGGCTTGAACCGTTAGTGAAAGTGTCTAGGTTATCACTGCCGGTTCCAGCCACGAACCGACAGTGATGAGGAGCTTCACTGTCAGTTCGTGGCTGGAACTGACAGTGAAAGGGAAGAGAGACTTCACTGCCGGTTCCAGCCACGAACCAGCAGTGATGAGGAGCTTTACTGCCGGTTCGGCCCCAACCCGACAGTGAAGGTTTATCAGTGTCGGACCAAACAAAACCGACAGTGATGTTCGAATCTGTAGTACGTAGTTTTTGCCTAGGATTTACACATGGAAATTTCCTTCTCATTATATATCATTATTATTATTATCATTATCATTAGTAGCTCTGTCGTGTTTCCCAGGAACAAATTCAGATGTTCATTCAGAAGGTGAAACCATAGGTAGAGGACTACAGTGTATCATAACACAAGGCAGAGGACGGTCGTATTAAAAGATGTCTCTGAATTCTGATGCTACCTTGTACAAAAAGCTTTGCCTGATCCATGTTAGATACTATTAAATCTTGCAGTAGCTGTCATGTGTCAGAATCAGCACGCAGAGGTACGGTTGTTTACCAGCTGACAGGGTCCAGCGCGCGCTGCTGCTTACGAATTGAGTGGTTCGTACTACAAACTAACAGCTGGCTATAGCTGTTAGTAGTCACCAATACAAAGCTTTTCGATCGCATCCAATAATACAAGCTACTAGAGTAGTACTTATTAGAGACTAGAGAGTTATAGTTATACTGGTGCCACGTAATTATACAAATAAAAGGAATGGAGCTTAATTTCTTCCTTCGTTAATGTAACCTCGCATTATGATATTACACAACTGTTTTGCTCAAAGACTTTCTCATCAAGAGCCTTATGGATGGCACTAAGAGCAATATCATTGTGTTGAAGCTTCTCTTTCTCTTGTAGAGTTGGAGCTTCCACATTTGCAACCTCAAACTTCTTGTCCACCACAAGCCACACCTTCCGGCTAATTGACTTGATGTGTACGGTCACTTGACCTTTCAATAGCCATAGTTGAAACCATCAAATGTTGGTGGTTTCTTCATGTTGTTGATATGAGTCATGATCACACCGTAGGTTGTTAAGCCTCAAAGCAACGGTGTACTTGCTTTGATACCACTTGAAAGATCCTATCCAAGGCTACAGGGGGGTAAATAGCCTAAATTCGAAACTTCAAAAACAAACTCAATAACAAGTTAGACTATAAGGTGGCGAAGCTTGACTAGCAATAGCAAACTAAGGGATGTGAAGCCTTCTACTACAATTGCTATCCTAATATCTCTCTAGGGTCACTTAACTCCTACTCAAGTCTAGTAGCCCTCTAGGCACAACCTAATATACTAAGACAAGTATGAATAAGTAAGTGCGAAGATGGGAAGAATTACAAAACCACCAAGTAGTGGATTGAACCAAACACAATGAGAGCTCCAAAAACACCAATCAATCCAATCAATGGGGAACAATGGATGACACTTGATTTTTCACCAAGGTTCACTAGTTTGCCCACTAGCTACGTGCTTGTTGTGTCGGCTCACTCACTTGGAGGTTCACGAGCTAATTGGTATCACACGTCAAACCCGTCATCGGGTGCCGCACAACCAACACAAGAGAGGGCACTCAACGACACACGCAATCCACTAGAGTTACCTTTGCGATCTCCCGCGGGGAAGGCACAAGAACCCCTCACAATCTTCACTTGTGGTCGACGAAGCACAATCACCAAGCTTCTCGAAACCACACCGCTTGCTCCAAACCTTCTAGGTGATGACAATCACCAAGAGTAACAAGAATCACTACAGCGGTATCAACTCCCAAGTGCCACTAAGATGAATCACTCATGCAATGCACTTGATCACTCTATTCTCTCAAATGGATGAACAATCAACTAAGAGATAAGTGGGAGTGTGTGTGTTTTGCTCACAAGAGTATGCAATAGCCAAATGTGCAAGAGAGACTCCTTGAACCTGTCACACACCCTTAAATAGCCTCCTCAAAGAAACTAGCCGTTATTGCACTTGGGTTGTTGAAAAACGTGACCACCGGACCTCTTTTAGTCACCACCGTCGGACCATAGTAGGTGGTCCGGATCTTTGAAAGTCGACCGTTGGCGCGTAGAAAAGGCTACCATCGGACCACTCGCCTTGGTCCGGTGCCTTGGTCCGAAGCCTCCGACTCAGCCAAACCTCTGAACACAGTAAGCTCCTGTGCTCCGGACCTCACCGTCGGACTGGTCCACCGGGCCATGCTGAGTAGTCCGGAGCCTCCACTGAGACTTGAACTATTCACGCAGGGAGCACCCGAGCTCCAGACCACCTCGTCGGACCTCACCACCGGACCATGCAGACTGGTTCGGAGGTCCCTTTGACTCTAACTCTTCTGTTGACTAAGCAACCGGACCACTCGCCTATGGTCCGGTGCCTCGTTTCGCCTCTGGTCCGGAGCTTCCACTGTTGCCAGCCGGTGCTAGGAGCAGCCATCGGACCACTCGCCATGGTCCGGTGCTCCTATGCACAACTGGTCCGACACTCTGTCTTGAGCTATTTTCTCTTCTCTTTGCTTCCCTTGCTTCTCATGTGCCACCACCAAGTGTTTCACTTACTTGTGCATGTGTGTGGCATATTTTAACAAGTTTTACAAGGGTTGCTCATTAAGATTAGATGCAATGAATGTATTGAACTCCTAATGGCACTTGATAGGTGTAACCACTAACTATTTTCCCCTCTTAATAGTACGGATACCTATCCTAAATGTGACCACACCCACTTGGTGTCTTGATCACTAAAATAGAAAAGCCCTAGCTTATACCTTTGCCTTGTATAGCTCTTAGGGTCTCCTCCTTCTGTCTTCTTCTCCAAGTGTGAGCTTCTAGATAGCTGTCTCCTTAGCCTCCACCTTGCTCCATCACTTGTCTTCTTCATCTTCTCCATAGTGTACTAGACCTACTCAACACTTAGAGCTAGGTTAGTACTTAGGTTTCATCAATTACCCAAAACACTAGAGATCTTTCAGCCGGCCGGGTACTCACCGAGGAAGGGAGGGAGGTCACCCGGCGCGTGGACGGGGCTCGCCTGGCGCCATCGCGCAGGGGGCCGAGCTCGACCGCCGCCGCCCGGGGCTTGGCAAGCCGACGAGCAGTGCGAAAGGGAGGAGGAGGGACGCCGCGCGCAGGGGCTGGCCGGGCTTAGCGGCACAGGGGAGGGGGAGGGACACCACGCGCTGGGCTGGCTGGGCTCCGCGGTACAGGGGAGGGGCTCACCCGTCGCGGGGACGGGGCTCGCCGGGAGCTATCGCGCAGGGGGCGAGGCTCGCTCGCCGCCGACGGGTCTGGACAGGCCGACAAGCAGGCGCGAAGGGAGCCGCACAGGAACAAGGCTCGCCGGAGAGGATGGGCTGCGCGCCGGACATAGGAGGGAGGAGGAGAGGGAGGGACGACTCGCGTGAAGGCGGAGAGATAGAATAGAAAAGAGAAAACGAATCGGTATTCTCATAACCCATGACAGGTGGGTAATTTTTTACCTGAAAAGCAGCTGAAAGCAGGAGTGAGTTGCTTTCAATTTTGTACTACATCAAAAGCAGCTTTTGGATTAAAGCAGGTGTGGCTTTTAACCCCTTTGGTTGACTTTTGACTTTTGCAAAAGTAAAAGCAGGTTCAAAAGCTTAACCAAAAGGGGCCTTAATCATGTTAGTATGCAGCACATGCTTATTCTAATTAATCAATCTGTCATGATTTATATTCTGGTATTAATATGGAAATTGTCATATTATTCAACATTCTTAATAAATTTATGTAGAGATACAAATGTTTCTGATATTTTAGACAAACTTGGTCAATTTTGACCGTCACAATACTTATTTTGGGACGGGCTCCTTCAGCGGTAAAGAAGAAGCGTCATTTAATGAGGAAAAATATACAGTTGATCCCATTGTCTTTTTCTTGGTATTTCCCGCGACTGAATTAATCAGAACTGCATGTCCCGATCCAAAGACATCACTCCTGCTAAACTTGATAACCTAACCATATACCTCGTCTCTCACTTTCTCCGGTCTAAACCCACTACGTACAAAAATAAGCAGAAAAATTGGGCAACCAAAGCGTGGCCACAAAAGTTACAAAAGGTCACATGCAGAGCACCGGCCGGTGGATTCGGAGCATATATACTGTATTTATTTGTAACAAAGACGCGTTGAAGTAATAATAATATAAGACTAAGAGAGAGCACACCATTTAACGACGAGGGAAAAAAGAACAGTGGATTTTCACCCCCCTTTGTTTGTTTCTATGGCTACGTATAGTGTACTTCGCGTGTCTTCGCCAATCAGTCCACGCTGTCTTTGTCAAGTGGGGCCTTGTGGAGCAAAAAAAAAAAAACAAGCTGAACTTTATTTTATAGCATTACCCAGAGATTATCGTAACCAAATTTAGTGATTTAGTTACTCTCTAAAATACATAATAGTATATTACCCAACAGACTCCGTAAAATGAAGAGTCTAGATGGCTAATGAGGTAGGCTATCTAAAGATAGAGAACGAATGAGATGGAATGAAGAACTACTAAATTTGAAGAGTCATTTACAGAGTCTGTTGGAAACGCTTTTTCCTTTCATAATAGCTAAATTTACATTTAGAAAACGATTTGACTAATCTCTTGTAGATGCTCTAGCTAGATTTGGTAACGATCGAATTAATTTGCAATGAAAGAAAGATATGATAACAACTCTGTTGTATGGTCTGCTGCACATGACGATGCTATGTTTAATTATTTCCTCCAACACATCTCTGTTCTATATTAAATTATGTTATAAGAGGCTGAACAGTAGGAATATGCTAAGACGTCGGCACAAGCATTTGGCGGTTTAGAGCTGTGCAATATGTCTAGCTAATGTCGAAGAGACATATTACTACACCTCTTATCTTTGAATATTCAACTGTTGTAGCTAAAAGAATATGTTGCAATTGCAACTGGTTCTATATTAATGGCTTCGTTTGGACTGTGCATGGTAGTATTTTCAAATGATAGAGCACCAAAAGAATATGTTACAATTGCATTTCTTCATGCACGGAGGCATTCATGATAGCAGCGTGGTGTCTAGCACCGCTGCACTAATAGTCACTACTACATAATCAGGCATCACTGCCGGCCCATTTTTGGGCCGATTGTAATGCCGCTTCATGGCCGGTTGAAGCTCTGACAGACCCCGAATGATTGGGAGCAGAGGCAGAACCGGCAGTGAATCTCCTTATCACTATCGGTTCGTGGCTTGAATCAGTAGTGATGCCTCTCTGCCGTACGACTGTCGGTTTAAGCCACGAACCGGCAGTGATAAGGAGATTCATGGTCGGTTCGTGGCTTGAACCGGCAGTGATAAGTCACCGGTTCGCGGTTATTTAAGCAGGCACTGGCGCGCCCCGCAATGTTCAGACGTTCGCCAATGCCCACTCATCCGCTCCACGCTGCAGCCGCCGAAGCACACCTCCGCTCCACCAGAGGCAGCTCCACGCCGCCGCTTGACGCCGCCGCAGCACGCCGCCCTTCCATGTCGCCGCAGCACACCGCCGCCTCTCCACGCCACAGCACGCCGCCGCCCGCCGCGTGAAGGCCGCCTGAGGATGCCGCCAGGAGCACCCTCCACGACATACAACTCGAGGAATCAAGGTGAGCTCCATGTCCATGTCCATGCAACCAAGCTGTTCGACGAAATGTCTATTTGGGATTTAAGTGTTTAGCTCCATATCTATGTTATTTAATATGTGATATGAAATTTAATATAGATAGATAGATAGATAGAGAGAGATAGATAGATTTGAACTTGATATAATATCTCTCTCTATATATATACATAATATATGTATATGCTATGAAATATAATCTTAGTATATGTCATTTAATATATAGATGGTTGGACGTCGAAATCTTCCACCACCAGAAGTCATTGGCTGGAATGGTTATTGTACATGGATGAGTTTTGATCCGGTATTGCCGGTAGTACTGGTGAATCATCCAAGCATAGTAAGTTAATCCATATATTTTTCATATGTATAACTAGATCATCCAAGTTAATTAACATGTTTAAATGTACTATAGATGATTGATCCAATTGTTTGGCTTAAAGAAGCACTAGCCTATTTTGAGTTTGACAATGTGGATGTTCAGATTTATCATGTAAACAATGGTCCATAACTCCAATGTCGTATTCCATTTTCAATTGTCGTTAGGATGGGTCATGGTCGTGGTCGTGGTAGTGCTCGTGGCCACGGTGGTGTTGGCGGTCGCAATGTGTTACAAATGTCAGATGTGAGAATATAGGCACCCCATCAGGGTGTTGTTATTAAGTATGTTGTCTTTGCTTGTGCAACTACGCTCTCAAGAAATGAGATCACACTTCCTACTCTATCCTCAGTGAAGATTCAAGCTATTAATCACAATATGTATCATGATCTTCGGGGTTTCAATGCACGAATGGCTCATAACTCACCAATGGTAAGTCTAAGACTCATAACTTATATCTAAATTTGTTCTTGCATGTTGTCAATATTGCTCTTATAATTAACACTATCTTCTGCCAATACTTATAGGTAAAGGAGTATGACATGACCTGCGCAGAGTGTAGTTTTGAAGCCATTCTGAAAGAAGTAATGGATGCATTGGGTGAAGACTGGAAATATGCTGATGAAGAGCCAACACTAACTACTGCATGATTTCAAGCAAAGTTGGTTGCGACTAAGAAGGGAGAACCACCAACTACTCGACCACCGTTAACCGTTGTTAGTTCACCATGTGCTCGTAGTGTGAAGCAATGGAGAGTGCACCATTTAATACGTTGTTGTTCATCGATGAGGTTTTTGGTTACAAGATCGATGACTTACACTTCACCGAATTGATAGTACTGAATCGTTAAACTATTGTACAATAAGATTGACACTTCAATAAATTTTTGTAATATAAATGTTGATGGTTTTTGTAATATAAATGTTGATGGTTTTTGTAATAAGATTGACATCTTCACTACAAATTGTAAAAATTATATCACTGTAGGATCAATTAAAACCGGCAGTGATATAACCCCTTCACTGTCGGTTGGGTAAACGAACCGATAGTGTTGGCTCAAGCATCACTGCCGGTTTGTAACACGAACCGACAGTGATGGCTCAATCATAACCGACAGTGATGTGATCATCTCATCACTGTCGAGTTGATTGTGAATGAGGGTTTTAAACCGCCACTGATAGCCAGTTTTGGAGTAGTGAGTACTGTACAAGCGGTTTGTAACACATTTCTACTCGTGTTTTTGAGAACCGTCTGCGCTGGAGGCCAACATTTCTACAGCTGGTTTCTTATGGACCACATGTAGAAATCGATTTCTATAGACAGTTTTCTTAAGAAACCGCCTGCAGAAATATTTGTCAGAAATCAGGTTTTAAAAATAGGCAAAAAAAGAATTTAATTCTAAGAGAGGCTGACTAGTGAGCCAGCCGTCTGTCTCCGTCGAAGTCGCAAGTCGCGCAATTTGATTCTGGGACAGACGGTCGCGGGGATTCAAACCCGCAACCTCAGCCTCGCGCGTACACTCCTCTTCTACTCCACACATAAGTCACTTGTATCCAGATTCCGTTTTACTTCCCCACATATTTTTTTTGACCGAAGTCAGTAGGGAAACCCCAACCTATTTTTTGTATTATTTTTATTCCAGACCTATAAATCAGCTCCCACGGGGAGTCGAACCTAGGCCTGCTGAATGCTACTCAGGTGCTCTAACCACTAGACTGGAGTCCCTTTGGCAGTTCCCCATATATTATACTAAACTGAGCGTAAATTGATTGTTTGAGCCACTAAACAAATTCAAATAAAAAAGTTGTAAACTACAAAGTTTTGTAGCTTTTCAAGATCTACAACTTTTATTTAGAAAGGTTTTCCATCCGAGGTCGTTTATAAAAAATTGAATGCCAAATTTGACAAATTCGAACGTAGTTTTCGATGACAAGATGATTTCAAATGAAAAAAGTTATCAGTTACAAAGTTTCATAACTTCTCGAGATCTACAACTTTCATTTTGATCATTTTCCCATTCGAGGTCATTCGAAAAATTCAAAAAAATCAGTCTCCATGTATTTTTTTTTTAACTGAAACCGTGGGGCAAAATACCCCCGACGGCTTTGAATTAAAGAGAAAAGTACAACTAGCAAACCTACAGAGGAGGGCCTAACCAGCAGTTAGACACAAAGGAAAGGAAACTGACAACTAAACTAAGAACTAGGAGAAATAACAAAGGCAAAATTACAAGGCATCAAGCCACTGTTTAAGAGAGGAATGCAAACTTTGCTTAATCTTGAAAAGATGCTCGTAGACTTCCTTTTTCAAAGTAGCCTTCCATGAACCTAGCCTTGGAATCCTTCCCTCGAAAATGAGAGCATTCCTCTCATTCCATATGCACCAAGCGCCTATCATAAAATATTCCATGAAAAAATGTCCATGGATTTTTAGTGGCGGATTTCTTAAGAAAATCGTTTTTAGAAATCGATTTATAGTGGCGGTTCAGAACCGTTTTATTTCTACTGACGCATGATAACCAAAACTGCCATTACAAATTATTGGACATCACCGGCGTAGAGCTATTTTGTATAGCGTAGAATGAACGCAATGCCTGGATATTCAATGGAGAGACGTCCTCCTTCGCTGCTTGGAAGCCTTCTTTGATATAAATGAAGTTAAACTTCATTTACACAAGATCAGTCCAGTTTGTCACCTAACAGTGATGAATTGGCTAAACAATTTATAGTTTTTTTTTGCTTCTCTAGGCTCCTCTTTAGCTGATCCCTCTTTTAGGTAGCTCTTGGCTAACTGATCTATAAGTATTCCTATGGCAACAGTAGGCCGGCTCTTTGCCGAGTGTCCAATGCACTCGGCAAGGGCCGCGTTGCACTCGGCGAAGCCATTGCCGAGTGCAACACTCGGAAAATGGGCTTCAGCGAATCTCCTCATGGGCACTCAACAAAGGCTTCGTCGAGTGTCATATGGACACTCAGCAAAGATTTAACGTCGTCGTTGGCGGGAGACGCCGTCTTTTTTTTATTTGCCGAGTGCAACACTCTGCAAGAAAATTTTATTTAAAAACAACGAATTTGTCGAGTTCTTTTGTCCTGGCACTCATCAAAGAAAATATGTTTCTTTTTTTTAAAAAAAATCTTTACCGAGTGCCACAGCCCGGCACTCGGCAAAGAAAATCTGATTCTTTTTTTTTTAAAAATCTTTGCCGAGTGCCGCAGACGAGGCACTCGGCAAAGACACCTCTAAAATTGATTTTCTTTCTTGCTTTTCCACACCAATGCATATATATATATATATAAATAAGTAATAGAAATCACAATTCAACAGCAATATATCACAAACAACATTTATATATCACAAACCACCAAATTTGTCTGAAATCCGCAATATATTACAAACCACAAGTTCAAATTCAAAGTTCACAAGTTCAATACATAAAAACGACTCCGCAAGCGGCTCACGGCGACTGTGGGGGTTGGGACGCCCCAGTGCGCGATGTCGGCGACTCTCCGAGGTGGTTCGACGCCGCCCCGGACTGATGCTGCACAAAAGAGAAGAGATTGCACGTGAGTAGCAAGATAACAATATAAGGAATTTAAAGAAAAAGTTGAAAATTTAGACAACACATCTTCTGCACGGGGAGTCCAAAACCTACAAGAAAAACGTCGGCACAAAGGTCGACAACCACATTTCCGACACAAAGGCCGACACATCAACAAATCCGGCACGATGGCCCACAAATCAGCGAAATCGGCTCGAAGGTCATTCCTAGGTTTGACACTAAAGATGAGTTTAGAAAGTAAAACATCCGCACTCATACTCACCGGAGTAGACTTTGGTGGTGGTTGTGGTGGATGTGGTGCAAGTAGGTATGGTGGGATCTGCCAAACTTGTTGCACCCCAAGTTCTTGCACAAACTTGAGCAAACTTTCTTGCTGGACCTCCAAAGCTTGTAACCTCTAACGCTCGACCTCCCGCTCAGCCAACACGACCTCCTTTTGTGTTCGAAGTTGCTGCACCTCGGCCTGCAAAATTTGACCCCAATCTTTCAATAATGCAGAGCTAAGGAACGTAAAAGTGAAAGAACGACGAATGAAACTCAAATACTTACCTGGAGTGTCACCACCGCTATCGGCCGTTGGCTTATGGGCACGCTAGAGCTCGTGCTCACTGTCTGGATGCGGCTCATAGGAGGACTAGAGCCCGTGTCTAGGAGGTTGTCGCCAATCCAGAACCGCCCATGCTTCTTACCTTCCCCACCCTCATCACAAGATTAGGATCAAGGCGCTCCTCGGTCCTCGGATTGTAGTCCGACCCGTGGACTGACCTTGTCGCCTCCATGTAAGCTGTGAGGCAGGTGTGGATGCTGGAGTTGGTGTACGCCTCTGGACCCACATCCGGGTTGTACACCTTGTCGGACGTTGCCCGACCCATGTGGGCAGAGCAAACACCGCGAGTTGGCCAATTGGATGGCCACCGTGCGCCACCAATTGCGAGAAAAAGAACAAACATGTGGTTAGAAATCATATTTTCTAATTGAGCGCGGCTAGATTAGACAAATGGTTGAGACTTACATATCTCTTTGTATATTTGCTAAGGTTGGCGCTGCCCTGATGGTGAGGAGCACCTTGCACAGCGCTCGCTGGTCGCTTGTCTCCTTGTACTCCTTCTGCCAGTCCTCGTCCAACCATCGGTCCATTATAGCAGCCCAGCAATCGGGGTGGGTGGCGCACTAACTTGGAATCACCTACAAGCCATCAAAAGATCAAATTAGTAGACATAGTTAATCTCAAAATACATCAATAGGATGTAACATCATGCCTCCTCGAGGTCAGGCCCGTTAACATCTGATAGCTTTCCTAGGATATAGACTGCCCTCATAGACCAACACTAGTCTTTTCAGTGCACTTTGGCCTCACTCGTGCGCCCCCGGGAACGATTTCCCGGTCGGTCGGTGACCCATCCGAAATTGCTCTAGTCCAAGCACGCTTAACTTTCGTGTTCTTTACAGATGGGCTTTCGGAAAAGAAGTTGCAACTTGTTGGTATGAGTATCCTATTAAGTTCTAGGCCGGGGTGTTACATCCTCACCCCCTTAGGAGACCGACGTCCACGTCGGTCAACCCCAGGCTAGGAACGTCCCCTCTTGGCCACGTCCGTGTGTCCAGTGTCATGCTGTGTGACCACTCTGGATCCACACCAGCCATGTGCACCATGCCTGCGTAACTGACACACGCGCCCGTGAAACTGCAAGGTTTGGCTTTGATACCATTTGTAAAGTCCTGCCTCCTCGAGGCCAGGCCCGTTAACGTCTGATAACTTTCCTAGGATATGGACTACCCTCATAGACCAACACTAGTCTTTTCAGCACACTTTGTCCTCACTCGTGCGCCCTCAGGAAGAATTTCCCTGTCGGTCACCCATCTGAAATTGCTGGTCACCCATCTGAAATTGCTCTAGGCTAATCACGCTTAACTTTTGAGTTAGTTACAGATGGGCTTCCGGAAAAGAAGTTGCAACTTGTTGGTATGAGTATCCTATTAATCCTATTAAGTCCTTGGCCAGGGTGTTACATAGGAGATGTTTTCTATTTACCTTTAGGTACTCATCCATTGTAAGATTCTATGTATCTCTTCTTGCCTCTTCTTTGATGAGTCTTCTGTGACGGTAGGAGGGATTTAGTCAATGTGCGCCTAGAGGCGGGCCTCGTAATACAAGTCTGAGACACGCCTTTTACAGGATTCGTAAGCCACCTAATACGCCTTTTCCTCCTGTCCCGACTGGCATCTGAAGAAGTCCTACATAAAGACAAGAGGTATCCATTATTTTATTTAAAAATATGCAATGAATACAATGGATTGAGTGTCGTAGTGCGAGAAAGGCTTACCCATGAAGGACCGAGAACGGCGACCAGAGGGGTGGGGGGAGGGGGGTGAATGGGAGCCTCAAATTTCTCTTGAAATGTTCGGGCCACTCTTCCCAAAAACGAAACCCAGTTGCAGGGTGCTCAACCCCCCCCGCCCCGAGCAACGCGAGCGGGGATTCAGACGAAAACAAGCAAATGAAAGCTCATCGGCAGTGGAGAAAAACTCACCGAAAACCCCCAAGAAGAGTTAACAACCCCTATGAGAAAGAGGCAAGAGTTCCAAGCAAATCAGCCAGAAAAGCAGGCGATGGACGCTGGAAGACTGTGCGACGGACGCTCCAGGGCAGGGCGTTGGACGCTGGCGACGGACGCTTAGGAGAGCGTCCGTCGGCCTTCCAGAGAGCCTGACAGAGACTGAAAAACTACCGAGGCGACGGACGGTCGGCGACGGACGCTGTGAAGATCGTCCGTCGGCCTACCCGAGAGCAAAACAAAACTGCACAGCGCACAAGACGCGACAGACGCTGGGCGACGGACTCTGAAGAGCGTCCGGTGCCAAAACCGAAAGACGCAGACAAGCCGAGCGACGGACGCTAACGTCAGCACGTACTAGTGTCTGACACAAAACCCTCGGAGTGTCCGACGCCCCCGATAGAAACACAGAAACCTCGAAAAGCGATTTTCTCTTCGCCAAAACTTCCCAAAACCTAACCAAAAAATCTCCACTAGCAACCCAACTTGGTAGGCATGTTTCTAGTGCTATGGAGGAGCTATCCCGAAGAAATCATTGCTCAATTTGGTGAGGATTGAAGGGAAACGAGGTGTTGACACCGTTTTTTGTATGGGTCAATATTGAGCCAAGTGTATTGATCGGTAAAGAGGTAAAAATTGTTCCTCATCGGCATCAAGGTGCTATTGGTTTAATTACCGATAGCAGCAGAAGAATCTGCCGATGGTGAGTGTGATGGAAGAAGCGTCAAAGAGGAAAGAAGATATGTTTTGCCGATAAGAAGGAATTAACGATGGATACAGGTTGATGTGGCTGACGTCAGCAGGAAGTTGCCGATGGCAATAGAAGGAACATGCAGATTGAAGGAATCTGCCGATGGAAAGTTTCATTGTAGGGAAGACAGATAAGGAAACTGACGATTTTTATGCTAGTATTATTGTTTTAGTTTGAGTCCGACTCCTGCACAAGTCGTTTTATTTCCTTAAAAATAGGAGTTTTGTTTAGTATGAGTCGTGTCCATGTATGACTCCTTTTACCGGTGTATAAATATGTACCTAGGGCTCGTATGAAGAAGAATTCCAATACAATCAAACAAATCTATTATTTTCGTCTTACTTTTCAGCATCTACTTTTTTCACATTAGTTATAGTCTATCTACGAGTTCTTACAATCTCGAATGGGCTGCATCTGCAAGATCTCCGCCTACCTCGCGAGTTCCACTTTTTGAGCAATCTGAGCCTTGACGTCCGGGCGTATCGCTGTCGTCTCGTTCATTGTTATTCTAGTTATCGTCCTTGTTGATTAACTGGTCAAATCAACTGGCACACCTTGGAAATCGAGTTTGGGTATAAGACCGAGGTGTTCGCAGATCCGACGCTTTTTGTGTCAACACCTCTTTTGGCACACCCGATGGTACCCTAGATACATCTCTTGATCAAGATCATGGGTGGTTCTACTGATGTTGATCCGAGGAACGTCATTGAAGTCTCCGAAGCAGATCTGAAAGATGATCAGAAGCAGGCTATGGAGCAGGCTATGGAGGAGTACAAATAGTTGTATCTAAAATCCTTCAGCCTAAACAAGAGTGGCGATGCAGTACAGAAGCAAGATCCGCCGTTGCCACGGCAGGTCACTTTCGATGCCAATCCTGGTAAGTTACAAGACATGGTTAATACCGCATTAAATCAGGCGTTGATTAACCACTCTACGGTGCTATCCAATACTGTATATAATGCTGTCATGCAATCTTTCAAAGAAGGGCAGCCACCTAGATATGTCGGTCCGGTGTATCATCAACCTGGGTCGGCATCTGCTACAATTTCATCGGCGGCTCCAGCGTTCTAGCCTGTAAATCCTTCTGCCGATAAAGTTACACCGACAAGATCAAGCCCTGCAAGCGTCGTTCAGCTAAGCACCGATCAAGCGGTGTCAGCAGCATCAGGACAGATGGTCCCGAACCGGCCGGCTCCCGCTAACTTATGTGGGTACGGTATGCCTCCAGATTCGTCTGCCGACGTCAAGTTAATCCAAGACAATGTGGCGGGGAAGGCTGCTGTGGAATTGGCGACATCGGCACAACCGATGAGCCTGGCGATGCATCATGTTGCGTCTGCTCCAAACATGTAGTTGCCGCTAGGGAGTCTTCAGATGGTCGTACCCAAGATGTCTTGCTGGCAACCATCGGCAGATGCGTTGCCAATGCAACAGGATAGGATAGTTATAAAGTATCCTATGATGATGGCGAACCCTCCAACGGGGGTGTCAGTGCATCAAGGGGGCCCATTCATTGACTATTCCAGGGTGCAGGAACAGCAGGCGCCGGGCAATTACCAACTATCGGTAGGTCACATGCCGATGACCCACAACCCTGTGTGGGCCGGTCCAATTCAATAACAGGTGGTGCAATCTGGGCACCAGATAACGGGGGTGCAACAATAACCTTACCCGGCCATCGTTCAGAATGAGACATCGGTGCATCGGCCAGCGGTGTCCCAATACACCCCAGTTGGTGTCCAAGGATATACATCGGCAAGTCAGCCGATGCATAATATTCAGCAAGGTGGTGTTACGCCTACACCAATTGGGCCAGCTTACCCACTACAGAGGCAAGAGGGGATGTATCAACCAGTCCAGCCGATGAATGTCCAGCCTGCGCATCGGCAGGATCAAGATGCATACTGGGCCGATAAGATCGCCGAAGTGATGAAAGAATAGTTTGGCATCAAGCCTAAGGTTAATACGTATTCTTATAGGACGCCATATCCTCCGGCGTATGACTTGATTCCTCTTCCGAATCGGTACAAGGTGCCAGATTTCATGAAATTTTCTAGCCAAGATGATACGTCGACGATGGAGCATATCAACCGCTTCATTATCCAATGTGGAGAAGCAGCTACCAGAGATGAACTAAGGGTGTGACTGTTTTCGTCATCCTTGTCTGGATCGACATTTACGTGGTTCATCTCGCTTCCTCCAAACTCTGTAATTACTTGGGCCGATCTAGAGAAGCAGTTTCACAGATACTTCTTTTCTGGCGTGCATGAGAAGAGAATTACCGATTTAGTCAAGCTAAAGCAAAGTAATGACGAATCGGTGGAGAGCTTCGTGCAAAGGCTTCAGGACGTGAAGAACAAGTGTTATAGCCTGGTGCTTGATGATCGGCAGTTAGCAGATTTGGCCTTCCAAGGATTACTGCCACACATCAAAGACAGGTATGCGTCTCAAGAGTTCGAAAGCCTGAGTCATCTCGTGCAGAGAGTTGCCGATCAAGAAGTTAAAACCTTCGAACCTAGAAAGACTTGGAACAAGAAGGTGTCTTTCATTGAACAAGAAGAAGATTCTGAATCAGACGAAGAGACGGATATCGGTGTTGCTGAGTGGGTAAAAGATAAGAGGCTGATATCCTGTCCGTTTGGTTAGAAGGAGGCTGAAAGATTTACTTTCGATACTGCTAAAGCCGATAGGATATTTGATCTGTTGCTTCAAGAAGGGCGGATTAAGCTGGCGCCTAATCAAGTGATTCCATCGGCTGAAGAACTTAGAAGGATGAGGTACTGTAAGTGGCATGATGCAACCTCACATAGTACCAATGATTGCAAGGTCTTTAGGCAGCAGATGCAGTCAGAAATCGAGTCTGGGCGAATCAAGTTTGAAAATTCTAGAGCTCAGAGGCCGATGAAAATTGATCAGCATCCATTTCCAAATAATATGGTGGAAACCAGTGGAAAAGTCAAGGTGCTGACGTTTGAAGTAGCCAAGAAAAATTCATCGGTGGACCCTGAACATCAAATAGCTATGCAGGATGTAAAAGGAAGGAAGCTTGCCAATGAAATAAAAGGTAAAATAATTGCCGATGACAGTGGCAGCTCTAGGGGGCCTCAAAGATGTGCGTCATATGGTGTTGTAATCACGCATAGGAGGCCACAACGGGAATATGAGCGTTCGCGAGAAGAGCAACATTGGCAGCAAGAAGAAGAGAAACGCCAGGAGTGGTATCGGCATAAAGATCATTGGAAGTGCTCCTTTTTGTCCATTGTTGGGAAGAAGGCATCAAACTGCCCACTGCTGATAATTGTCCTGAATGCAACGGGTATTATCCTGCTGATCGGTCGGAGAAGAAGTCTCATTTTGAAGGTTGGGGATCCAGCTATGCTAGGCCGATCAGGGGAAAGGAATTAGTGCATGATCGGCTTGGGGGCAAACTCAGTGTACATGACAGGCTCGACAAGCGTATTCGTCAAGAGAAGCTTGAAGAGATGGCTGATGCGAGGGTGCTCGATGAAGAGATATTCTCCGAAGATCCAAACATAAGGGGTAGTGCAAGCCGACATGGTGAGAAACAGTACCAACCTGTTTGGAAGACTAAGCTTTCTCAATGGTGTCCCTAGGGTCTAACGAAGACTCAAAGAAGGAGGATCCAGCGCAAACGCCAGAATGATCTGCAGTATGGTGAGAACCCTTTGAAGGGAGGATTTCCAGTTCGAGAGTGGAAGCCAAAACACCAGGGAAGGAATCCATCGGCAGAAGTCAGTATGGTTGTTATGTTGCCGATGGAGTTCATGACACCTACTGATAATGAATAAGAAGCTACTGATATGGCTCAGCTAGTGCTAGATCCGATGGCAGCTGTCTTTGAGAAACCTGCCGACGATGAAAGGCAACATTTGAAAGCTTTGTTTGTCAAGGGCAAAGTCGATGGGCAACCGATATCAAAGATGTTAGTCGATGGTGTGGCGTCGATTAATATAATGTCGTATGTCATGTTTAGGAAGATTAGAAAAGTTGACCAAGACTTAGTCAAGACAGACATGAAGATGAAAGATTTTGAAGGCAATGTGTCACCAGCTGTGGGAGAAATATGCGTAGAATTAACTATCGGCAGCAAAACTTTGCCAACAACATTTTTTGTGATCAGTGGTAAAGGTACCTACAACTTGCTCCTAGGAAGGGATTGGATTCATGCTAATTGTTGTATTCCTTCCACGATGCATCAAAGCCTCATGTAATGGGTCGGGGACAAGATTGAGATCATCTGGAGTGAAGCCTCGTCAATGGTTGCATCGGCAGAATCGGAAACTTATGAGCAAACCAAGTGCATATCAGGAGAAGCTTGGGATACTGAGTTTCTCAAAGTTGCCGATTACCAGATCATACCAATCCAAGCAGTTCTCTAAAGAGGAATTTTAACATATCGGTTGGCCGATGATGGAGAACCTAGGTAGGGGTTTACATCGGCAGATGATTTAATAGAGATAAATATCGATGATGGCAATAAGTCTAGATTAATTTTATCAGGTTGGATTTTTCAATGTAAACAATCATTGAATGATGAGGTTTGCTTTATTCGGAACTATATAGAAATACCTGGTTTAAGACCAAAAAATAATCGAACATCGATTACCTGTTAGCTTGGTTCCAGCTGTGTCGGTAATCAATGCACCGAGGTATTTTTAATGTGTTGATCGATGTCAAATTACGAAGTTGCATAACGCTTCATGATCGGATCGGATAGTACGCCGCGATGCAATCAAAGTGCTTATCCGGATAGATGCATAAAAAGTGATGTGAATGCACATACCGATGATAGAATTATCATGCAGAACATCAGTAGAAGAGTACTAACGTTATATTACAAGCAAAATCAATTGTCAGAGATCACAGTTGCCGACACAACAAATTACAACATGGATTGGATGGACGAAATCGCACGCAGGCAAATTTGGTTTGTCTCCTCTATTTTCCTAGCATCGTCATCGGCGGAACCCTCAACTGGCTTGATTTTCCTCCTCAGCAGAAGAGCTTCACGGGCATTGGCATCCCTTTCTTGTTGCAAAACATTGGTGGTGATTGGGAGTTGAATCTTCTTCTGGTTAGCTGAGTTTAAAGCTTCATCCACTTTCTTTAGTTCAGCCAACAGTTTTTTCTTTTGTGCCGATAGGCGGATGATCTCTTGTTCAAGCACGCTGTTAGAAGATCCCAGGCGGCTGATGTCTTTGTGCTTTTCATCCGCAGTTTGCTTGAACTTGAGTATCTCCTCTTCAAGCTTTGATTGGGTAATCCTATCGGCAATACGACGTAAAGCCCGTTGATATTGGAGTTGTCGACTTTCAATAAACGCTGCTTGGAAGAGTATCTCTTTGATATCGGCGGGCAGCTGTCCCTGAATTTCCTTGAAAGCTACCCTTACTGCATTGGAATCTTGGACTAGGTCGGAGATACTTTGTTGTAGTAAGGATAACAGTGCTTCAAGTTTGGTCTTTACTTTTGCCGATATAGCATCTGATAATGGAGCAGAGCTTTCTTCTTCTTCATTTTCTTCCAGCAAGTTGATGGCAAAAGAGAATAGACTATTTGGGGAGTCTTGGGCCTGAGAAGAAGAGAGTTAGAATTCTCTAATCATAAGTTTGTGTTTCGTAAGGTTTGTGACAGTCGAACTTACCATTTTCAGATGGGTTTCTTGCCTTGGGCTTGGTAAATCGGTTGGCAGAGTGGTATCTTGCGAGTTGGCGATGGTTGCCGATGGACTTGCCTGTATAGGGGGGACAGGTGATGCCGGTGCTGGTGTTGGCATTGATATTGCTTCTGTTGCTGCAGCTAGTCCTTGTGATTATGGCACTGTTTCCTGATTAGGGATCTCGTCCTGTAATTGATCAGGGATAGATGTCGATGTTGGCTCCGATGCTGGTGTATCGGTAGTAGTTTGGGAAGACGCAGCTAGTGATGTGATTGGGGCCGATGGCTTTGGATGTTTTGATCGAGGAGCAACACTCGAGGAGCTGTGACGCTTCGATTTTTGCGCTTGGGGGCATCGGCAGACCGAATTGGAGAAACTTGTATATTCGGGACCGCTGCCGATGAACTCGTTGGCTACGAAAGGGAGCATGCCATGCGAGGTGAAGATTAAGTGGATACTGCAGGTGAGAATTTATGATCGGCACAGAGAATAGAGACTGTTACCTCGGAAGCTTGTGCTAGGACAGTGGCAGTGACCGATGGAACAGCAGCAACCTCAATCGGTTTTTTGGGTTTGAGGGTGACTTTAGATGTTTTTCCATACATGAGAGTAGCCATTGAAGGGGCCTTGCTACCGATTGCTGACATAGGGTTCATCAGTCGCAGGTTGAAATATTTTCCGCTTCTACTCTTTTTAGGGATTGAATCATTAACCTGTTGACAGGAAATTAGTTACTGATGTATTTGAAGAGAAGGAAGGCATAAAATCAGAAGTGAACTCACCGCATCATCAGGAATAATATGATCATCTTCAATCAAATGCCGATAGTAATGTGATGATACGGCGAATAATTGATCTTTCCATTCTTGCCACCAGGATTTATATGACTTAGTGAAAAAAGACGTCGGTGTCCAAGAAGAAAAGTCAATGTTTGTTACATCGGCCTGAGGGGAGAGAGTAACAATCTTGTTCCAGTCCGCAACATTGGAGATAGTTCCTCTTGGGTTTATCACGTTGGCATAACTGAGTTTGATCGGTAATTGACCAAATGCTAGCTATCTTGCTGCTGTCGATGGGTAATAAAATTCATAAGATGGAGAAGTGTTTTTCCCAGTCCCAAAGATGTTAACTGGAATGGCATGGGGAGTGATGGTAGCCTTCATGATTCCTTCATTCTGAGGTATAGTCCCATCGGTAAGGCTGAGGGACAGTGGAAATCGATTGTCTTCATCGTTATAAGGCCACCAGACCCGTTCTGCAACCGGAAGTCCGCAGTAGAATTTCTGGAAGAACAGACCAAATTGAACTTTGTTGGCATCGGTTCTAGGTAGCACTATCATGACTTCCCCGAAGTTAAGCGGAAAACGGGTTGCCGATTCATTTTCGGCGAACACATAATCCTCAGATATTTCTCTTGGGAATTGCCGACTGAACAAATCAAATTGAAGACATTTATGCATGTGGACGTTTAGCCATAAGTTAATGAACCACCAAGGACCTCCAAGGTTGCCGATGGGCTCGCCTAGCAGCAGTTTTCTGGACACCTGGTGTAGAAGATAGTAAACTGAACCAAGAAGATATCGACCAAGGGGAAGACTTTCGTGGGCCAGAAGTTCTGTTGCAGAAAGATACGTATCGGTAGGTCCGACTGTTCTACCGCAGAAGATGAACTTCTCTAGCCACATGTTCAGGAAAATGATGTGCTCCTTTTGGTCTACCGATCCGGTCTTTTGATATTCTTGGATATACCCAGTCCAGCCACCGGTATTGCGAATAGTTACTCGCTGCTCAGGTTTCTTTTGAAAAAGGTAGGTATTATCGACAGAAGAGACATCCAAGCCGGTGAGCATGTACACATCGGCAAGAGTAGGAGTAGCTGGTCCGTGTTTGAATAGGAATGCGTTCATCGTATTGGACCAGAAATAAGAAGCAACAATCATCATGTTTTAATTCTTAGTCATATCGGCAAGTGATAATCTAATGCAATGATCTATGCTGCGTTCTGACCAATAGGCCTGTTGTGATCTAGCCATCCTGAGGTACCAATTTTTCCATCCTTTGGTAGGTTTGGGCCATGAACGGAAGGTGTTTGTCCACAACCCCAGATTGAAGCATTCGGATCTAAATGGGATACGGTTGGTTTCCGCGTTGATGAGGTTAGTTGGAACGGGGTTTCCCATCGGGCCCAGACAGCAGAGATATGCTTGATCGGTAGGGATCACTGTTTTCTTGCGCATTTCCTAGATCTAGAAAAGCAAAGAAAGGAAGAGAGAAGGGATTGTAAGGCGGTACGGAAAGATAAAATTGCAGTATATACAGGAAGGGAAGAGGAAAAATTACCGCGGGGGCGGTGAAGTTGATCGCCATTGAAGGAGAAGTTCTTGCAGGGAGCGTGATTCTTGATGAGAGAGGAAGAACCGCCGCTGGTGCTCTTCGGAGATGACGGTGGAACAAAGGTGAAGATGTGAACTTAGGGTGGAAAGGAGAACGAACGATGATCTTTATAGGTCTGGGTCAAGGGGCCTTTTCGAGTTTTTTTTGACTGGACAGAGGTATGGGAGGATATCGCAATGAGTCTGCGTAGTGATCCAGGAGTTGCAACTGTTGGTGCTACAATTGCGGGAGTTGTTGGTAATTTACAGCGATGCTGCGCAGTAATCAAGATGATGACGTAAGCGTTTTTGGAGGGAAAGATTACAACAGAGCAAATTTCGGCGCATAAAATATTTTATACTCCGAAATTGGGGGCCATGTGTTGACACCGTTTTTTGTACGAGTCAATATTGAGCCAAGTGTATTGATCGGTAAAGAGGTAAAAATTGTTCCTTATCGGCTTCAAGGTGCTATCGGTTTAATTATCGATAGAAGCAGAAGAATCTGCCGATAGTGAGTGTGAGGGAAGAAGCGTCAAAGAGGAAAGAAGATATGTTTTGCCGATAAGAAGGAATTACCGATGGATACAGGTTGATATGGCTGACGTCAGCAGGAAGTTGCCGATGGCAATAGAAGGAAGTTGCAGATTGAAGGAATCTGCCGATGGAAAGTTTCATCGTAGGGAAGACAGATAAGGAAACTGACGATTTTTATGCTAGAATTATTGTTTTAGTTTGAGTCCGACTCTTGTACGAGTCGTTTTATTTCCTTAAAAATAGGAGTTTTGTTTAGTATGAGTCGTGTCCATGTATGACTCCTTTTACCGGAGTATAAATATGTACCTAGGGCTCGTATGAAGAAGAATATCCAATATAATCAAACAAATCTATTATTTTCGTCTTACTTTTCAGCATCTAATTTTTTCGCATTAGTTATAGTCTATCTACGAGTTCTTACGATCTCGATGGGCTGCATCTACAAGATCTCCGTCTACCTCGCGAGTTCTGCTTTTTGAGCAATCTGAACCTTGACGTCCGGGTGTATCGCTGTCGTCTCGTTCATTGTTGTTCTAGTTATCGTCCTTGTTGATTAACTAGTCAAATCAACTGGCACACCTTGCAAATCGAGTTTGGGTATAAGCCCGAGGTGTTTGCAGATCCGACGCTTTTTGTGTCAACACGAGGATTTGGGGGAAAAGGAGAAAGAACGAAGAACACCGCGAATAAATCACTCGATCTATGCTCCTCACGAACACGAACAACTTGGTTCAAATGGATTTGCAAGAGCTACTCCCTACAAAGAGAAATCATCTCGGGAAAACAGGGAGGAAAAGCAAAACGCGAAGAACACAAGCAAAACGGGGAACACGATCACAAAAGCGAAGCCACCATGGCTTACGGAGGTTACGACCTCCGATTCCTCGCAACAATCACAAGTTCTTACATCGGTGACTCGGTGGATCTTAATCAAGAAGAAGCTAGGGAAGGGAAAACCTAGGAATAGGTGGGAGAAAGAGTAATGCAAGAGATGAGGATGAGGATACCCCTTCATCCTCTATTTAACAGGGATTTGGCTATTTCCCAAAGACCCCCCTAGATACATGAGTGAACTACCTAGCCTAAGCATTGCAGTCCAAGCTCCGGAAAATATCTTCCTCGATTTGAATGGACGGCGTTTGGAGTACATTGCAGCTTCTTCCGCTGCAAAGGAAGGTGTTTGGATGAGGAGGTTTCTCATCGAGCTTGGTGTGGTTCCAAATGCATCTCGCCCATTGAATCTACATTGTGACAACAATGGGGCGATAGCGCAGGCTAAGGAGCCTAGGAATCACGAAAATAACAAACATGTACTACGGAAGTTTCATCTCATTCGAGAGTTCGTCGGTCGAGATGAGATCAAGATGTGCAAAATACATATAGATTTGAATGTTGCAGATCCTTTGACAAAGGCTCTTCCACAGCCTAAGCATGAGGCGCACGTGAAAGCTATGAGTATTAGATATCTTCGAGATTAGCTCTAGTGCAAGTGGGAGACTGTTGGGAATATGCCCTAGAGGTAATCATAGAGATGATTGTATTTCCTTGTATCCATGACATGTTATGAGTTCAATGAATATCCATTAAAGACAACTTGTATCGATAAACAATTATGTGAATTGTTTGTGAAACTCATTTACTTGTATGGTTATTCTAAAGTTGTCCCTGATCGGAGTTCGTGCTAGAATGTGCATGAATATTAGATCAGCACATTATTAGTTGATGACTATGTTTCACAAGTCATGGACATGAGATGTCAAACTAATAATGTGGGCACATGTAGGACATGATGCTGGACAGACCCGACATGAGATTGTCTCTATACACATCATGTACCTTATGTCCTTAGACCTGAGATTGTCCTATGTACTCAAGATGTGAAACGACCTACTTAGAGACTACCAAACGCTACTCCGTAACTGGGTAGTTATAAAGGTGGCTTTCGGGTTTGTCGAGAAACACATTGTGAGATATAGTCAATCAAGATGGAATTTGCCACTCTTCATATGAGAGAGATATCACTGGACTACTCAAATGATTAGATCATGAAATGCATGGCCGTGCTTGGGTTAAGTGTTAACCCACGAGTTGTACCAAATATCATGAGGCAAAGGAATAACAAGTATATTGTATTGTGATGGTTCGTCTAATATGATCATAGCATATGCATAGGAGTTGACACGCCTTGCTAGAGGCCGCTATCAACTATTGGTCGAGTAAAAGTACTTGGGCCATGTCTATGTGTGCGTGAGCCCATAGGGTCGCACGCTTAAGGGCCTGTAAGCCTAATTCGGGTTGGACCCGAATTAGACTAGGTTTAGGGTTGCTAATGAGTCTCCAACGTGGGGGCTCATTAGGACGCCTATATAAGCAAGGGGAGACGTGGTGTGAGTCGCACTCACATCCTTTGGCAGCCGCCGTCGCCCTCCCCATGCTCGCGCCTAGTACTCCTCGTGGACCTAGCAGTCCAGAGGTGTGACGCTTCTTCCCTGCACGTGTGGGATTCGTCGGAGGTGCTGCATCTGGAGCACAAGGACGAACCGCGAGTAAGAGACGTTGAGACAGACGACCTCGCAACTGCACGACACTGCTGCGACGCGCACGACTACATCAAGTCGCTTCCGCTGCACCTGCGCGTCTAGTGGTAACCCCGTGATCTATAACTAGCACTAGTTCCTGGTTTATGGGTAGAAATTTTTTTTTTCAGGCTAGCGTAGCAACCTCATAACCCTACACATTTCAGATTTGAGACACAAGGTAAAGCTCTACAAATGACCAGAAAGCTACCAAAGCCAAAACGGGGTCACATGAGAGAAGCAAACACGATACCAATTAAAAGAGAGAGGCAAAAAATGATACCAATTAAAAGCATCGTTCAAAACACCTCATGTGAAAGCCACTTACTGATGCCAAACAAAAGCATATGGGCAGAACAAAGCTAGCCCTCAAGAAGAGGCAAAAAACAGGCTCAACACCGCTAGCAAGTCTAAAATACAAATCACAGCTCTCAAAGCTCAGACTTCCAAAATAAACACTAGGGGAGCTCAAAAGATACCAATTGAAACCACTTACGTCCCCTAATGCTCAAGAAGCAATCAAAACCTGTCGAAGTCAACAAAACAAGCTAGATCCTCCAGAAGAGGCAAAGGCTCAACACATCTAGCAAAAGCTTCCCCTGGGAACTAGCATTCTCAAGATACCAAGGGGTGAAAAGAGCCAAGTCAAAGAGATACCAATTAAGCTCAAAAAGCACATTTGCTCCCCCTTGGAAGTAGATGGCTGAAAACAGGAATGAAATGCACATCTCTTCCCCTTGTTGACATATGAAGCTCATCAAACAACAACAACTCAAGATCCGGCTACAAATGCCATGAAATGCAAAATGAGTGTGAAAGCTTCATACTTAGAGCTAAGACAATGAATAGATGCTCTAAGTGATGTGATCCTGTGAGAATAGGAAAAGCTCTACGTGCCCAACAAAGACTCAAGTTGAGCTTAAGATCACTTTAGTAGCTTTTTTAGAGAGCATATCATGTGAGAGAAGAGAAAGGGTATCACCTCCTAGAGACAGCTAGACATGGCAAGCAAGATAGAATCTATCTCAAAGCAATCTCATGTATAGCAAGTAAAACTATCCCTTAGAAAAGTTCATACAACAAGCCAATGACCCAACTGAATGAATTTTTTAAAAATCAGAGTTTTGCAGCCAATTTTCAGTTTTAGGCACATTTATGTTGTATGCGAGTGGTTGTCTGCAAAGTGATGCCACTGCTTACCAACCGGGCGAAGTCAAAGGACTTGACACACCGGTTTTGGTCATACACGACACCGCTCAAGTATCGACCCTTATGGGAAGCAGTCTCGAACACATAGTGAAGTGCTCACAATGCAGACCCAACTCGATCTTTCCAAATCACAAAATAGAGAGCAATTTCATTTTAGATATTAATCATGGTTCTCAAAGGTAGTGAATGAAACAAAGAAGAGCCATAGTTACAAGCTATATACAAGGTAGCCAAGAAGGATCTTCAAAAGCCTACACATGCTAGTGCCATTTCAGAGGTGACATGGGGAATTAAGTTCAGTTTTAACGCTTTTCTAACTTAGCTCTATTGCATATCATATAGATCAAAAAGAGTCTAAGTTAGGAAACACCATAGACACATAAAGCACCTCAAACAGAGCATAGATTCATTATATTGGCTATATATATGAAGCTTAAAATGAACTATGTCACAAATGCAAATGAGATACAAAATGCAATGACACCAACTAACACAAACAAGACATCAAGAGAGAAGAAGGACAAAGAAAAGACTAAAAGAATAAAAAAGAACTATGATACACAAAACTTTCCTCCTCTAAAAAGGAAAGCAAACACCCAACTCGCCCCGAAAGCGAGAAAACACAGCTTGATCCAATGGCTTAGTGAGAATATCCGCAAGCTGGTTTTGGGTCTCAACATGCTGGAGGTCAATGTCTCCCTTCTCGTAGTGATCACGCAAAAAGTGAAAGCGGACCTCAATGTGCTTGGTCTTTGAATGAAGCACGGGATTTTTAGCCACACTAATTGCACTTGTGCTATCACAAAGCAGAGGCACCTTAGTAAGATCAAGACCAAAATCTCTCAAAGTGGCAATCATCCAAAGAAACTAAGAGCAACAACTAGCCGCGGCAACGTACTCAGCTTCGCACGTCGACTGTGCCATGCTAGATTTGTTGCGAGAAGACCAAGAAAGCAAAGAAGACCCGAGAAACTTGCAAGTCCCAGAAGTGGACTTCCGATCAAGTCGGCAACCGGTAAAGTCGGCGTCAGAATAACCGCAAAGCACAAGAGAGGAAGAGGTGGAAAACCAAAGACCAAAATTAGGAGTGAAGCGCAAGTACCTCAGGATGCGTTTCACCGCCTGCTTGTGCGAAGTCCGTGGGGACGCCTGAAAGTGAGCACACAGGCAGACGGTGAACTGAATGTCCGGCCGGGTCACCGTCAGGTACAGAAGTGACCCGAGCATGCTGCGGTACTCCGTCTGGTCCACCGCCTCTCCTTCCTCGTCCGCATCCAAGGCAGTCGTAGTCGACATGGGTGTCGAAAGAGGCTTTGCCTCACCCATGTCAAACTTCTTCAAGATATCCTTCGTGTACTTGCCTTGGTGCATGAACGTCCCTTCCCGGGTTTGCTTGATTTGCAACCCGAGAAAGAAAGTCAACTCTCCCATCATGCTCATCTCAAATTCTCTGCTCATAAGATCTGCAAACTTGGCAACAGGAGCATGAGAAGAACCACCAAAGATGATATCATCCACGTATATTTGGACAAGGAGACTGTCTTTGCCTTGCTTGAGTAGAAACAATGTCTTATCTACTGATCCCATTTTAAAGCCCTTAGCAAGCAAAAAGGTTTTTAGCCTATCATACCATTCTCTAGGTGTTTGTTTCAAACCATACAAAGCTTTGTGAAGTTTAAAAACATGGTTTGGAAACTTGGGATTTTCGAAACTGGGAGGTTGTTTGACATAAACTTCCTCCTCTATGTAGCCGTTTAGGAAAGCACTTTTAACGTCCATTTGAAAAAGTTTAAAACCCTTAGAAGCCGCAAAAGCTAGAAGGATTCTAATGGCTTCTAAACGAGCTACGGGAGCAAGGGTTTCCTCATAGTCTATTCCCTCCTTTTGACAAAAGCCTTGAGCTACCAACCTAGCCTTGTTGCGCACTACCATCCCATCCTCACTTTGTTTGTTTTTGAAAACCCATTTGGTACCTATAGGGTGGCAACTAGGTGGTGGAGGAACTAAGACCCAAACGTGGTTTCGCTCAAAGTTTTCTAACTCCTCATGCATGGAATTAACCCAATCCGGATCCATCAAAGCGTGTCCAACATCTCGGGGCGCAAAAGAAGTGACAAAAACCGAATGAGAAAAGTGAGAGATATAGGACCTAGACCATGTGACTCGACGGTCAATGTCACCGATGATGTTCTCCGACGGTGCTGCCGCTGGATGTGGTGTTGAGCCTGCCTAGATGAAGTGGCCTCACCCTTGACAGCAACTGGAGCTCCCTCAGGTGCAACGAGCACGGACTGAGGAAGCTACTCGAACGACCCCCATGTAGAGGATATAGTAGGATCGGGACCGTGAGCCGAAGTGGACGTCGCAGGGTCGACGGGGGCAGCCAGTGGAGTTGGCTCGGGATCACCCCAATCAGCATCATCCTGCTCCTCCTCCACAAAAATGCTAGTGTTCACCTCATCATCACCTGCAAATTCAAAAGCAGTGGAAACACATGGCATAGTTTCATCGAAGGTAATCTCACAAGTTTCCATCACTCGGTTAGTTTCAAGGTTAAGTGCACGATAAGCACGAGAGTGCGTAGAATAACCAAGAAAGATACCGTCAGAAGACCGTGATTCAAATTTATCTAACTTACCGCCTTTTTTGAGGATGAAGCACCTGCAACCATTCACCCGTAGGTGACTTACCTTGGGTGGTCTCCCAAATCGCAACTCATAAGAAGTGTTCTTCTTGAAAGCTCGGAGGAAAATGCTATTGGAGACATAGCAAGCAGAACTAAGTGCTTTGGCCCAATACCGCCTAGCCGTCCTATGCTCATCGAGCATCGTCCTGGCCATCTCGACAAGGGTCCGATTCTTGCTCTCAACAACACAGTTCTACTGGGGAGTGTGAGATGAGGAAAATTGGTGATCGAGACCGAAAGAAGAGCAAAGAGTTGCAAAGTGAGCATTCTTGAATTCTATGCCATTGTCACTGCGGATAGCTCTCATGGCATTCTTAGGTAGCTCATTTTGCAATCTCAAAATCAGATCTTGAACAAGTGGAAAAGCCTCATCCTTACTCTCCAAAAAGAACACCCATGAGTACCTCGAGTAGTCATCAACGACTACAACAACATACCACTTCCCTCCTTCCGACCTGACCCGAGCTGGACCAACTGTGTCCATGTGTAAGAGCTCGCCGGTCGAGTGGTCATGATCTCAGTCACAATAGGATGGGAAGCAGCAACCATCTTGCCATGCCTGCAAGGATGGCAAACCAAATTCTTCTCGAACTTTAGCTTTGGCAATCCTTGGATAAGGTCCATTGAGCTAAGCCTTGCAAGCAAGTCAAAACTCAAATGTCCCAATCTCCTATGCCACTTCCAAAGCTCGGAAGAAGAACCGGCAAGAAGACAACGAGAAGGTCCGGAAGAGATAGTAAAATCCACACGAAAAACCTTCCCGAAGGGTAAAATCCGGCAAACAAGCTCACCATGAGAGTCCAAAATCCGAGAGAGATTAGGCTTGAAACTCACTTCAAAACCGTCTTCAAGGAGTTGCGAAACCGAGAGAAGATTAAAATGCAAATTCGCAACCAAAGCAACATCCTTGAGGACAAAAAACGAATTGACTCGGATGGACCCCCAGGAGACAACCTTACCTTTACTCTTGTCCCCGAATGTAATGTACTCGGTGTGGCGCACGGGGTCAAGGCTGGAGAACCACTTGGCACTTCCGGTCATATGGCGTGAACATCCGGAACCCACAAGCCAAGTCTCCTCCAGTCCTCCTTCCTACATCAATAAAAAGACATAGGGTGAGCAAACAGACCAACACTAGGATTAGTAAACTGTGAAGGATACCAGTGTTGTCCCACTTGCCCAAAGAATGGGTTAGGAGAAAAACCAACTCTCCTGCCCAACGGAGGGATAGCGATCACCACGATAGGGAAAACGTGGTCCACTAAAGAAGGGTGGAGTAAAACCACCGCCACGAGGCCCGTAGTCGTATGGGTCATGATCAGTACCCCGCCGGGCATGACCACCACGTGGTCTCGCCTCCTGAGGCCTAGCACCTTGAGACATTGTACCTCTAGGCCTAGTAGTGCGCGTCCGAACTTCCGGTCCACATGCCCCAACTGGTGGGTGGTACATGTCCCGGTTGTTCAACTCAAACTGCCTCCGATCATCTCTCTTCCTCCTATAGCAAAACTCTGCCAAATGCCCATCCCGTTCACAATACTCACAATGGTACCTCACCGCACTCTTGGTAGGCACTCTCTTGTTGGGTTGGGTGGCTCTAGCTTTCTTAGGAAGGGGATCACTAGAGATGTCTAGCAGTGTGTCAAGTGGGTTGTGAAGATGGTTCGGAATTGCAATCCACACTTGCTTCTGTGGAGTGGTTTTGGGTGGCTCTTCAAACACACCATCTCTCACAGGATACTCAGATGGGTTGGTAGGCTTAGGTGGAGTGATTTTGGTAAGCTTGGGAGTTGTGGTGGGTATTTTATTCTCGCTCAAACCACTGTACTCACCGATCTTACCAAACATGCTATCGTCCTTCCCACCTATAGCAAAGCCTACTCCCGTGCTGCCAGCCCTTTTGCATTCGCTAAGCATCATCCCCAACTGCGGCTCTCGGCAAGACACCCAGCTCAAGATGGACCGAAGGTATGTGTTTTCTTCCTTGGTTCGCATCTTGTCGTGTCTGCACGACGCGATCTCAAGCTCCAAAGCCTCAAAGCGATCTGACTCTCTAGTGCTATCTGAGCTGACCTTCTCTAGCACAACAATCCTAGCATCTCTTTGTGCAAGCTCAGAACGCAAGCCTAAGCAAGACTTGCACGCACCAAGTAAGCTAGGCCTAGCCTTCAGCTCACTGACCTCCTCAAGTAGAGTGTGATACATGTCCTGGAGAGTGACAAGACTAGACATGTGGATGGCACAAGCATCACACTCTACCTCCTCGGTAACCACCACTGACGCCTTAGCAAACTCTAGCTCATGCAGCGTGCTAAGATACTTAGCCTCGAAATCGTTCCTCTCGTACGCGGCACGCTTGAGTAAAGCATCCTGACTCATCAAGGTGTCATTCAAAGACTCAATCTCGAGAGAGAGGGATGCGATGGTGGGTGGTACCTCAGGTCTGTCGGAGTCGTAGTCGTAGTCGGGGCCTTCCTTCCGTTTGCCGACCTTGCCTTCTTCGATCGCCATGGTGCAAAATCCACCGTGCTTGGCGTCGGCGTAGAAGCATAGGCCGTTGAGCTTGTCCTCAACCTTTCCCTTGGACTCATCATCGCTCGAAGAAGCACCTCCGTCGGAGGAGGCATCGATGTCGCTGAGGGAGGCAAGGAAGGCTCGGTGCTGGGCCTTCACCTTGTCGATCACCTTCTTGGAGGACCTTCGGTGGTAGCCACCCTTGGGCTTGTGCTTGTCCTCGAAGTGGTGCTTGCGCTTGTCCTTGCGCTTGGTGAAGTCGCCCGCAGCTTTCTTGGGGCAGTTTGCGATGAAGTGATCCTCATCACCGCAACGGTAGAACCCCTTGGCTGAGCCACCACGCCGACGGTTCAAACGGTTGTTGTGAAACCGTGAGAATTTGGTGATGACCAAAGCCAGCTCATCGTCTCCAAGAGCCTCCACTTGCTCCTCTATCACAGAAATCAAAGACAAAGCAAACAAGGAGTGTGAAGGGTCAGAGGAGGAAGAAGACATACCGCCGGGGGCAGAAACCAACGCCATAGATGGTTTCGACGGGTTTTCAAGCTTGGCCCGGGTCTGGTAGTCAATCTCCGAGGACTTGAGCTTGCTGAACAGCTCGTCCACGATCAGGGCATCATAGCCCGGTGACTCTTGAATGGCAGCCACCTTCATCCCCCACACCTTCCGATCAAGAGCATGCAAAAGCTTGATAGCCATCTCATGATCATCATAAGGCAAGTTGGCTCGATTAGCACGCATCTTGTTGACTATAGATTGGAAGCGAGTGAACATCCCGTCAACAGATTCGCCGGCCAACTGAGCAAAGTTCTCGTACTCTCTACGGTACGTGTCAAATAGTCTAGACTTGATCTGACGGTTTCCCTCATGATATCTCAAGAGTGTTTACCAGATCTCCCGTGTCATAGTGAGACTCGAAACCCGCTCAAACTCCGGAAGAGACAGACAAGACAAGAGAATGCAACGGGCTCTTGAATTAGATGCATGCTGCGTAACTTGGGCATCGGTGATCCGAGCCTCAAGAACCACGTAGTTCTCAATCTCACAAATCTCCCAAAACTTTGTGTCAAGCCCTTGGAGGTAAGCTGACATGCGCACCTTCCAATAGGAAAAGTTGGTTCCATCGAAGTAGGGAGGTTTACCAGCACCTCGCTCCATGTCGCCTTCGCGGATCAAGAACCGTGTAAGGTGGATTGATCCTTAACCGGCTCTGATACCAATTGAAGGACCGAGAACGGCGACCAGTGCGAGGTGAATGGGAGCCTCAAATTTCTCTCGAAATGTTCGAGCCACTCTTCCCAAAAACCAAACCCAGTTGCTGGGTGCTCAACCTCCCCGCTCGCGTTGCTCGGGATTCAGACGAAAACAGAGAAAAGAGAGCTCACCGGCAGTGGAGGAAAATCACCGGAAACCCCAAAACACAGGTTCTCAAACCCTAAGGGAAAGAGGCAAGAAGCTAGGCACAATGGGCGAAAACAGCAACCGTCGGAGTACTCTATCAAGACCATCGGACCAATGGAAGTGGTCCGGTGCACAACGAAGCACCACCGGACTAGTCCGACGCCCACTTTGGAAAGTCCGGAGCTCACCCCAAACACATGCAGTAAGTGCCTAGGCTCTGGACACCTAGTCCGACGCACACCGTCGGACTATAGGAAGTGGTCCGATGCACACACTCGCCACAGAGCAAAAACCACAGCTAGCACCCTACCTCCAGAAACCTCGTCGGATGCTCACCGTCGGACTAACGGCACGGGTCTGGTAGTCAATCTCCGAGGACTTGAGCTTGCAGAATAGCTCGTCCACGGTTAGGGCATCATAGCCCGGTGACTCCTGAATGTCAGCCACCTTCATCTCCCACACCTTCCGATCAAGAGCATGCAAAAGCTTGATAGACATCTCATGATCATCATAAGGCAAGTTGGCTCGATTAGCACGCATCTTGTTGACGATAGATTGGAAGCGAGTGAACATCCGGTCAACAGATTCGCCAACCAACTGAGCAAAGTTCTCATACTCTCTATGGTACGTGTTGAAAAGTTTGGACTTGATCTGAGGGTTGCCCTCATGATATCTCAAGAGTGTTTACCAGATCTCCCGTGCCGTAGTGAGACTCGAAACCCGCTCAAACTCTGGAAGAGATAGATAAGAGAAAAGAATGCTACGGGCTCTTGCGTTTGACGCATGCTGTGTCATCTGGGCATCAGTGATCGGAGCCTCAAGAACCACGTAGTTCTCATTCTCACAAATCTTCTAAAACTTTGTGTCAAGCCCTTGGAGGTAAGCCGACATGCGCACCTTTTAATAGGCAAAGTTGGTTCCATCGAAGTAGGGAGGTTTACCAGCACCTCGCTCCATGTCGCCTTCCTCCTGATACGCCCTTTCCTCCTGTCCCGACTGGCATCTGAAGAAGTCCTACATAAAGACAAGAGGTATCCATTATTTTATTTAAAAATGTGCAATGAATACAATGGATTGAGTGTCGTAGTGCGAGAAAGGCTTACCCATGAAGGACCGAGAACGGTGACCAGAGGGGTGGGGGAGGGGGGTGAATGGGAGCCTCAAATTTCTCTCGAAATGTTCGGGCCACTCTTCCCAAAAACCAAACCCAGTTGCTGGGTGCTCAACCCCCCCCCCCCGAGCAATGCGAGCGGGGATTCAGACGAAAATGAGCAAAGGAAAGCTCATCGGCAGTGGAGAAAAACTCACCAGAAACCCCGATGATGATTTAACAACCCCTATGAGAAAGAGGCAAGAGTTCCAAGCAAATCAGCCAGAAAAGCAGGCGACGGACGCTAGAAGACTGTGCGACGGACGCTCCAAGGAAGGGCGTCGGACGCTGGCGACGGACACTTAGGCGAGCGTCCGTCGGCCTTCCAGACAGCCTGACAGAGACTGAAAAACTACCGAGGCGACAGACGATCGGCGACGGACGCTGTGAAGATCGTCAATCGGCCTACCCGAGAGCAAAACAAAACTGCACAGCGCACAAGACACGACGGACGCTGGGCGACAGACTCTGAAGAGCGTCCGACACCAAAACCAAAAGACGCAGACAAGCCGAGCGATGGACGCGGACGTCAGCACGTACCAGCGTCCGACGCAAAACCCTCGGAGCGTCCGACGCCCCTGACAGAAACGCAGAAACCTCGAAAAGCGATTTTCTCTTCGCCAAAACTTCCCAAAACCTAACCAAAAAATCTCCACTAGCAACCCAACTTGGTAGGCATGTTTCTAGTGCTATGGAGGAGTTGTCCCGAAGAAATCATTGCTCAATTTGGTGAGGATTGAAGGGAAACGAGGATTTGGGGGAAAAGGAGCTAGAACGAAGAACACCGCGAAGAAATCGCCCGATCTACGCCCTCGTGAGGTTTGAGGGGAATTCCTTCAGTGCAAAGATGCTCCTTATGAACACGAACAACTTGGTTCAAACGGATTTTCAAGAGCTACTCCCTACAAAGAAACATCATCTTGGGAAAAGAGGGAGCAAAAGCAAAACACGAAGAACACAAGCAAAACGGGGAACACGATCACAAAAGCGAAGCCACCATGGCTTACGGAGGTTACGACCTCCGTTTCCTCGCAACAATCACAAGTTCTTACACCGGTGACTCGGTGGATCTCAAGCAAGAAGAAGCTAGGGAAGGGAAAACCTAGGAATAAGTGGGAGAAAGAGTAATGCAAGAGATGAGGATGAGGATACCCCTTCATCCTCTATTTAAGAGGGCTTTGGCTATTTCCTAAAGAACCTGTTGACACAAAAAGTGTCAGGATCTGCGAACACCTCGGGCTTATACCCGAATTCGATATCCAAGGTGTGCCAGTCGATTTGACCAGTTAATCGACAAGGACAATAACTAGAACAATAGCCACGAGACGACGGCGATACGCCTGGACGCCAAGGCTCAGATTGATCAAGGATAATTAGAACAATAGCAGAACGAGACGACAGCGATGCGCCCGGACGTCAAAGCTCTGATTGCTCAAAACACGGAACTTGCAAGGTTGATGGAGATCTAGTAGATGCAGCCCATCAAAGCATTGAAAGAACTCGTAGATAATTAAACCTAATGCAGTAAAGGTAAATTACTGGTAAAGTAGATAAAAAAGTAATTGATTGGATTGGATCACTTTTTTCCACGGCCCCTTGGGTACATATTTATACTCCGGCAAGAGGAGTTGTAGACAGACACGACTCATCTCTTCCTAAACAAAAACTCCTATTTTTAAGGAAATAAAACAACTCACGCTAATGGAAACAAACGACTCATCCAAGAGTCGGACTCGAAATAAATCTATTAATACTAGCATGAAATTACCAGCTTCCATATCTATCTCCTTCACGATGAAACCTTCCATCGGCAAACTTCCTTCAATCCGCAACTTTCCTTCAATGTCATCGGCAACTTTCTGCTCCGCTTCTATCGGCAAGTTTCTGACGTCAGCTATTCCGCTTCTATCGGCAGCTTTCTGTTCCATCGGCAATCGCTCTTCGGCAACATCTTCTCGCCTCCATCGGCAACATTCTCTCTACTCCCATCGGCAATCTGATTGGTAATATCCCGATGCCGATGGAGAACAGCAACTATCTTTTTGCCGATCGACACAATCCGTAGATCATATTGACACGTGCCAAAAAACGGTGTCAACGGACTCCCCTAGATACATGAGTGAACTACCTAGCCTAAGCATTGCAGTCCATGCTCTAGAAAATATCTTCCTCGATTTGAATGGACGGCCCCGCTTCCTGCCGGGAGTTGCCGTCGCCTCGACGCAACCTCCAGGATTCCGCCACGTGTCATCCCCTCTTCCTCGGAAGCTTCGCTCGAGTTTTGAGACCCAAACCCACGAAACCCGCCACCGGTAGCTTTGGGCTCAACTACCGAACCCTGAGTTTTTGAGGCCCAAACTCGGAAACCGTCCTCGGATGGTTTTGAGGCCCAAACCACCAAACCACTCGATGCGAGCCACCTTGTCTTAGCCCGGTTGGACTCCGAGTCCCCTGAGCCTCCGCTCGACTCGCGCGTCCACCGTCTTGACTTGGTCGACTCGGTCTACCTCCATGTCTTCTCGCACTCGCCGGTGCCAAGTACTAGCCACCACAGCTAGTCCGCCGGCGCCCATGGTCCCTCAGTCCGAGCCCCGCTTCCGCCCTTCACCGCTCTTAGTCCATCGGCACGGCAAGCCTCTACTCGACCTTCTCCATGCCATTGACCACTGTCACTAGGCATAGCACCTGCACACCACAAGCCGATAGACAAGCACACATTTCTGCTTTCACAGAGGTTAGGGTAAGCCACTAAAACTGAAACACTCACGTGTTGGACGATCACTCATCATCAAAGCTGAACATACATGGGTACTTATAGACCCTGTGTTCGCAACCCACAACTCCATAATCAACCGATCTGCCAAGTTTCTGTGCGGAGAATCGGCGAGAAAGAGGGCATAGTGGTCGAACGAGGGTATCGTTGGGTCCTCATCCTCGGATGTCCACACTAAGACATGGAATTGTTCCCCGCACAGAAGTCCCAGGATCCCATAGACATTGCGAGCCAGGACCCCGTCCTGCAGAAGCATCCAGTTCCTACACAAGTGGTTAACAATAGTTATTATTAGCTCTTATTATTTATGATTTTTCAACATATCAAATGAAGAACATATGAAGTTACTTTGCCGAGAGCTGGTGCAATCAGTGGGCGGTGACCAACATGAATTAGTCGCTTTGCCGGGAGCTGGCTGGGACCACACGAGTATGGTTTTGAGGTTGCAGAGGAACTCGAAACGACTACCCCCCCTGCTCGGACGAGTGCGGAACGTCATCCTCATACATCTGCGGAACTGCCTGGGCCTGCCCCTCCGCCTCTGTGGGTAGAGAGGCATCATCATCCCGAGAAGAGCCAGGCTGGTGGTCAGTCGATGGCTCCCGCCTAGGCCTGCCCCTCCACCTCCGTGTCCTCAGCGGGTGACGTGTCCCTTGGTCTTGAGTAAGTTGACTGACAACTCCTAGTGAGCCCCATCACCTGCAATTAAAAAGAATAAACTAGTATTAGTCCAGATAAACGAGAACTACTTAGCAAGAATGCAAACTAAAGAAAATGTAATTACAAAACAACATAGTATTACATGTATTTCTAATATTCTTCATGATCGAGATTATCTAGACGATAGGTATAGTCATCACTATCAAGAGCCTCCAAATCGTTAATAGCTTCATCCTCATCGTTGTCATTTCCTAGTTCTAGTCCATCAAGCATGTTCAAGTCTCTCAGATCATGCACATCATCTGCAACTTTCTCGTCAACAACCCATTCCTCATCTACTTCTATTTTAATCTCTCCAGTTAAGTCTATCTCAAGCATCCCTGGTAGCCCCTCGTCTTATTGATAGAACTTCCCGTCATGCGTGGGTGGGTTCAAGTTGTGATCATTATCATTTGGGCGAGGATATTTACCATGTGGTGATGCCTTGTGCACAATATACCAACGCTGAAGACGTGGGTCTGTTTTGCAAGCATATGGACAATAATATACTTGCTTCGCTTGTTGCACCACAATATATACATCATCTCCTAGATATATTGAATCATGTATTGTTTCAACTATCCCAAGTGTAGGGGACTTTCTCGATACTGCAGGATTAAACCACTGACATTTGAATATGACCGGCTTAGGTGCTTTTTCACCATGGAATTCGAGCTCGTATATTTCTTCAACTATGCCATAATAGTCCTCCTACTCATCGTCGGGGTAACTACTCCGGGCGTAAATACTCCAGTATTTGCGGTCCTTTCATTGGGCCAACTCTTCTCGTAGCTTGTTGTGCGAAAGCGATATCGATTCACGTCATAAGCGTTAAATGACAAGACCTTATAGTAAAAGTCTCTGGCCACTAATAGACAAATAACTTTGGCACTATAGAAGAGAAATGAAATTAGGCAACTACGAACATTAAACTTGGAACGAGCTAAATTGGTAAGAAGGTACCTTTCTTTGGAACCATGTAATGACATTAGGTGAACCATATTTAAGAAGTGCCTCCCATTCATGGTCAAAAGGTGACCTTGCATGATGCCAGTATTGATAAAAAAATTCCCTACACCGACAAGCCACAAGGTTTATGGATGTAAAAAATTTACGAAGTATGTAACAAGTTTGTTGAGAACTTACCCCTAATACTTGACGACTTCGTCAAGGTTTGTCAACACATAGAGCATGATCTTTCGCCACTCTTCACTGGTGAAAGGTCTAGAATGGCTAGAGCGGGGGTGAATAGCCTATTCAAAAATTCTACAACAACACTTAAGAAAAATTGTTAGAATAAAACACGGCGATAAGCAAGTTTTCTCTAGCTCTAAGGTTAGGCAAGCCACCTACCAATTCTAGTCACTAGCAAGATAACTAATATAACACACAACTTAGCTAGCAACCTAGAAAGCTCTAACAAAGCTACACAAGCTAAAGAGCTACTCTACTTTGCAAGTATGAAAGAATGTAATGCAAAGCTAGAGATAGGAGGGTTATACCGCCGTGAAGAGATGAGCCAATAGATAACCAATCACAATATGAAATCCTTCATTGAGACAAGTTGACACAATGATTTTTCTCCGAGGTTCACTTGTTTGCCAACAAGCTAGTCCCCGTTGTAGCGATACACCCACTTGGAGGTTCACGCACTAATTGGCAATTACATGCCAAACCCGTCACCGGGTGCCGCACAACCAACACAAGATGGGGATCCCCAAGCTACGAGCAATCCACTAGAGATACCTTTCGTGAATCTCCCGCGGGGTAGGTTCAAGAACCCCTCACAATCAACCGATCGGAGCCAGAGACAATCACCTTCCTCCTCTCAACGATCGTCGTCGTACCAAGCCGTCTAGGAGGTGGCAACCTCCAAGAATAACAAGAGCTCCGCGATGACGACGAGCACCAAGTGCATTAGTATGCAATCAAAGAGCAATGCACTTGGATTCACTCAATCTCTCATGAAATGATCAAGTATATCAATGAGATGAGTGGTGGAGGCTCTCACAAATGAGCACTAGTGTGTGAGTGATGAAATTGTGCAAGAGAGACCCCCAAGGGCCGGCCATATCACCTTATATAGCCCACACACACAACTAGCCGTTTTAGTCTCCTCAAAACACTTCCTGCGAGCCCTCCGGACACAAGCAACAGTGGGAGGTCCGGACTAATAACTGCGTCCGGATGTTCCTCCACTGCAGAGAACACCTTCTCTATTCAACCTCCGAACGCGGCCTCCGAACGCGCGCAACGCGCAGTTTGGACCATCGGCCACGCATCCGGTGGCCTGCTGGTTCAAAAGGCTCTCTTCCCGCGCGCACCGCTGCGAGCCACGTGTCTCCGGACGACACTGTAGACAGGGTACAGATCCACTGTTTACGAGGTCTAGAATTTTTTTTCCCAAGCACCCGAGAACACCCGAGAGCTCCCCCGAGCAACCAGCATCTCCGGACGCAAGTCCGGAGCCTCCGTCCGGACAAACACCTACGTCCGGACCCTCACACCAGAGAGCAACAGAGAGGGCCACGCCTCCGGACGCGTGTCCGGAGCTCTGCGTCCGGACAGCAACCAGGGTTCGGATCCTTCTCCTCCGCGCAACAGCCTAGGGCTTGCTTCCGGATGCACGAACCATGGTTCGGACAGCACACGCCCTAGCGTCCGGACTCAGGGTCCGGACTGCTCTTCGCTGCCCAAACTGCCTTCCAACTTCTCCCAAGCTTCCAAGGGCCAACACTAAGTGATCCCAACAGTTGTGCACGTGTGTTACCTTTTAGTTCACATTTATCTTGGAATTAGTTGGTTGTTTCACTAGTTCAATTGATTTTAATGCAATGCATATGAACCTAGTGACACATGATAACCGTAATCATACTTAAGAGATCCCTCCTTGATAGTACGGCTATCTATCCTAAATGTGATCACATCCTCTATGATATCTTGATCACCAAACCGAAAAAGGTCCTATATCACCTTTGCCTTGGCACCATTTTCCTTTCCATCTCCTTCTCCATGCTAGAGCTTGTGCTATCCTCACTTGATCCACCTAGCTCCATCACATGGCATGTACTAACCTATCTCATGATTCACACTTAGAGATCCAAGGTTAGTACCTAAGTAGGTTTCATCAATTACTCAAAACCAAAACACATGGGAGACTCTCAATCTCCCCCTTTTTGGTAATTGATGACAACCCTTCCAAAAAGATATGAAATATAATCATTTTGAACTTGAGTTGCTTGTCCAAGCATTTTAATCAAAGATTCAAGATTTGGACAAGTTACTCAATTTCGGTTTTGGTAGTTATTAGCTCCCCCTACATATGTGCTCCATGAGTTTGGTTCAAGATTTGCACATATATATAGATAGACAATGTGGGAGAGTAAATAGCTACCAAATGATGCTAAGGTTTAAGAGTAGACCTTTGAAGCGTGATACCATCGGAGTGCAGAATTTAGAATCACCCTTAGCACCATGATTAGCTATACACCACTTGAAACAACAATCACTTTGAAAAACAAGGGTTAAGGCTAATCAACCTATGCATGCTAGTTGATCAATCATCATTCATTTAGGATCACTAGAAATCATCACACAAGCATGAATATTGAATTTTAAGTACTTGTGCAACAATACATATGAGGATGCAAGCATACAAATGCAACAAGGTGTTCATGAGCTTGCTCCCCCTATTTGTATGTTCTCTTTCAAAATTGATTGATTTTTCATTTTTCATTTTCTCCCCTTAAACAATTCTCCCCATATCATATATCTTTTGATTCTCCCCCTTGGGTTAATTTTATATCTTTTCACATAATTTCTCCCCCTTTGTCATCCAATTGACACAAAAAGGTGGGACCAATTATAGATATTCAAGTTTTACTCCCCCTTAGTGTGAAATAGGGTGAAAGATTGTTTACAACTTTGGTTTGAACTAAGCTACTTTCCCAAGATATTTAATTCGGTTTAAACCATAGACAAGCTTGTTCACACATGCTAAGATGGTTATCTTGCCTATGTTGAATTAAACACTAAAGGTTCATAGACATAGAGCAAACACTAGGATTGCAAGCACATCAACATGTCATATGCCACCACTAGATCATATCAACTCATAGAAGCTATAGTGGCGCCATCTAAGCATCAAAGATATTTTAGTTTTCATGAATGAGCCTAGAAGCATGAGTGATGTCTATATGCTCTATACAAGTCCTAACAAGGTATGCATGAATGCTCTCAAATCAACTTTTACCTTGCATGGTTGGAGTAGAGGCATGTCATATAAGTGGGGGTGCATCAACTCATGTTGGAGAAATCAAGTATGTTCAACTCATTCCTTAGCTTGCAAAACCTTTTCTCATCTAGTGGCTTGGTAAAGATATCGGCCAATTGATCTTCGGTGCCAACACTAGTGATAGAAATGTCCCCTTTCAATTGATGATCTCTAATGAAATGATGGCGGACATCAATATGCTTTGTTCTTGAGTGTTGAACCAGATTGTTGGTGAGCTTGATTGCACTTTCATTGTCACATAGCAAGGGCAATTGCTTGAATTTGACACCAAAGTCATTCAAAGTAGCTCTCATCCAAAGGATTTGTGCACAACAACTCCCTGCACTAATATACTCGGCTTCGGCGGTAGAGAGTGCCACACTATTTTGCTTCTTTGATGACCACGAGACTAGTGATCTTCCAAGCAATTGACAAGTGCCCGATGTGCTTTTCCTTTCTATCTTACAACTCGCATATATAGTCCGAGTCAGAGTATCCAAGTAACTCAAAGTTTGATCCTTTAGGATACCACAACCCAACATTAGGTGTATGCTTCAAATATCTCAATATCCTCTTTGTGGCCTTCAAATGACTCTCTCTTGGAGAAGCTTGAAATCTTGCACACATCCATACACTAAACATGACATCCGATCTTGATGCGGTCACATAAAGCAAGCTACCAATCATTGATCTATATAGCTTTTGATCTACCATGTTGCCACTAGCATCACCATCCAAATTTCCATTTGTTCCCATTGGTGTACTAATAGATTTTGCTTCATCTAGATTGAACTTCTTGAGCATGTCCTTGATGTAGTTGCCTTGACTAACAAAAGTCCCATTCTTCAATTGTTTGACTTGAAGACCAAGGAAGTAACTAAGCTCTCCAAGCAAAGACATCTCAACCTCTTTGGCCATCATGTTGCCAAACTCTTCACAAAACTCTTGATTGGTTGTCCCGAAGATAATGTCATCCACATAGATTTGCAACACAAACAAGTCCTTCCCAATCTTCTTGGTGAATAGGGTAGTGTCAACATTGCCCATAATGAATCCCTTAGAGATGAGGAAGTCCCTCAACCTCTCATACCATGCTCTAGGAGCTTGCTTCAAGCCATATAATGCCTTCTTTAGCTTGTACACATGGTTGGGTTTCTTGTCATCTTCAAAACTGGGTGGTTACTCAACAAATACCAATTCATTGATGTACCCATTGAGAAAAGCACTCTTCACATCCATTTGATAGAGCTTGATGTTGTGAGCACAAGCATAAGCCAATAGAATCCTTATTGCTTCTAGCCTTGCCACTGGTGCATATGTTTCTCCAAAGTCAAGACCCTCTACTTGAGTGTACCCTTGTGCAACTAGTCTTGCTTTGTTTCTCACCACTATTCCATCTTGATCTTGCTTGTTGCGAAAGACCCATCTAGTTCCAATAACATTGTGGTTCTTTGGTCTCTCAACTAGCTCCCAAACTTGATTTCTAGTGAAGTTGTTGAGTTCTTGATGCATAGCATTCACCCAATCAATATCTTGCAAAGCCTCTTCAATCTTGGTTGGCTCAATAGATGATACAAAAGAATAGTGCTCACAAAATGAAGCCAATCTTGATCTTGTTTGTACACCACTAGTGATATCTCCAATAATATGATCCAAAGGATGATCCTTAGCAATAGATGTAGGTTGGAGTATTGAAATTTGTTTGCTTGTACTTGGTTGATCATTGGGTAGAGATGATGAACTATCTTCTTGATATTGAGTTAGAGAGGATGAACTAGCTTGATTTTCATTGAGTTGCACATTGGATGAAGGATTCACTTGATCTTCAATATCTTGCTCATCATCCACTTGCTCCGGCCTAATGTCCCCAATATCCATATTCTTCATTGCATTGGCCAATGGTTCACCTCTCACATCATCATGGTTGGCATTCTTATCTTGAGATCCATTTGTTTCATCAAACTCCACATCATGTACCTCCTCAACTATGCCATGAGTAAGATTCCATACTCTAAATGCTTTGCTTGTAGTTGAGTAGCCAAGTAAGAAGCCTTCATCACATTTCTTCTCAAATTTGCTCAATCTTGCACCTTTCTTCAAGATATAGCATTTGCATCCAAATACTCTAAAGTATGCAATATTTGGCTTTCTTCCATTCAATAGCTCATATGGTGTCTTATCAAGCATCTTGTGACAATACATCCGGTTGCTATAATAGCAAGCCATGTTGATAGCTTCGGCCCAAAAAGAATCACTCACATTGTATTCACTAAGCATAGATCTTGCCATATCAATGAGTGTCCTATTCTTCCTCTCAACAAGTCCATTTGATTGAGGTGTGTACTTGGCCGAGAATTGATGTTTGATTCCATATTCATCACAAAGCTCATCAATTCTTGTATTTTTGAACTCACTCCCATTATCACTCCTTACTCTCTTGATAGTTGTTTCAAATTCATTTTGGCATCTCTTGACAAAGATCTTGAATGTATCAAATGTTTCACTCTTGTCACTAAGAAAGAATACCCATATATATCTAGTGAAATCATCAACTATCACAAAGCCATACTTGTTTCCACCAATACTTGTGTATGCGGTTGGTCCAAACAAGTCCATATGCAAAAGCTCGAAAGGTTTGCAAGTACTCATCATGCTCTTACTAGGGTGAGTGTTTCCAACTTGTTTGCCGGCTTGACAAGAGCTACATAGCTTATCTTTCTCAAAGACCATATATTTCAAGCCTCTAACTAGATCATGCTTGACTAGTTTGTTCAATTGTTTCATTCCAACATGACCAAGCCTTCTATGCCATAACCAACCCATGCTAGATTTGGATAGCAAGCAAGTTGACAATTGAGTTTCTTTGGCATTGAAATCAACTAAGTACAGATTCTCATATATAAATCCTTTGAATATCAAGTTAGAGCCATCTACACTTATGATCTCTACATCATCAACTCCAAAGATGCATTTCAAACCAAGATCACAAAGTTGAGCTACGGATAGCAAGTTGAAGTTCAAGCTCTCTACTAGCAACACATTTGATATGCTCATGTCATTGGATATAGCAATCTTACCAAGCCCTTTGACTTTGCCTTTGCCATTGTCACCAAATGTGATAGATTCAATCCCATTGCAATCATTTTGCTTGATATAGTTGAACATTCTTGAATCTCCAGTCATATGTTGAGTGCACCCACTATCAAGCACCCAATGTCTCCCTCCGGCTTTATAATTGACCTACAAAACAATTTAGTTCTTCTTAGGTACCCATACTTGCTTGGGTCCTCCAAAGTTAGTGACTAAGGACTTAGGTACCCAAATAGCTTTCTTCTTTGAGCTCTCATTAGGTGTACCCATGTACTTAGCAATCACACCTTTCTTGCCCTTGGTAAGCATATAGCTAGAATCAAAGCGAATAGATGCATGTGTAAATTTTATCTTGCTTTGGTTTAGTTTGCAATATTGCTCATCATGCCCTACTTGCTTGCAACTAGAGCAAAACCGACCATTGCTCTTCACAAATCGAGGCTTTGGAGTTGCAAAGGACGCCTTGCCTCTCTTGGGGGTATAGCCAACTCCCTTTTTGCAAAGGGAGAACCTTTGGCTACCCAATCACTTAAGCAAACAGGTGTCTCCACCATAGGCATTGCCTAATGCTAGAGTGAGCTTACCACCTCCTTCTTAAGGGTCTCATTCTCAACCATTAGTGAAGCATCACAAGTGAAGTCATCACTAGTAGAAGAGGTAGAGTTAGAAGTGCTACAAGAAGGGTTAGTTGGGGTGATGATGATGGGTTCATAGAATGATTCATTGATTATATCACAAGTAATTCCCATGTTACTTGTTGAAACATGCTATTTCTCCTTTTTCTCCACAAGAGATGAGTGAGCCTTTTCAAGCTTAGAGTGAGCTTTGCCAAGCTTCTCATGGGCTACCTGTAGCCTCTCATGAGAAAGATTGAGCTCATTAAAGGATTGCTTGAGAGAATGATTCTCTTTTCGTAATGCTTTGCACTCCTTTCTTGTGAGGTCAAAGTGAGTCTTAGCATCTTCCAACATCTCAATTAGTTCATCTTTAGTGGGTTCATCATCATCATCATCACTAGAGTCACTCTCATCATCGGATTGTACCTTAGTTGGCCGAGCCATGAAGCATGTAGATGGAGTGTCAAAGAGAGAGATCTTGTTCTTCATAGCAATGCTTGCAAGAGCCTTCTTCTTGCTTGATCTCTTCTCATCATCACTTGAGTCATCATCATCACCTGAATCACTATCCCAAGGGACAACATATGAGCCTCCCTTCTTGCTCTTCTTGAGAAACATCTTGCTCTCTTTCTTTTCATTCTTCTTGCCCTTCTTCTCATCTTCATCATCACTATGATGAGGGAAATCCGAAATGAAGTGATCCTTGCTATTGCACTTGAAACACCTCTTGTCATTGTTCTTGCTCCTTAAGGAGTTCTTCTTCCTTCTAGCTCTATAGCCCTTCTTCTTCATGAACTTGCCAAATTTCTTGACAAAGAGGGCCATCTCTTCTTCATCATCTTCATCATCATTGCTTGAGCATTCATCATTGCTTGATTCATCACACTTTGCTTTGCCCTTAGATGATGATGTGGCTTTGAATGCCACACTCTTCTTCTTATCTTCTTTCTTGTCATCCTTCTTTTCCTTGTTCTCTCTAATCTTGTCCTTGTCTTCTCTAAAGGTGTCATCGATAATCACCTCACCGAGAATTTGGTTTGGTGTCATTGTGTCCAATCCGCTTCTCACCAATAGAGTGACTAACATCTCAAATATTGAGGGAAGACTTCTCAAGAACTTGAATGAGAAGCCCTTGTCTTCCACCTTCTCTCCAAGTGACTTAAGGTCATTGATAAGCACCTCAAGCCTATTGAACATTTTAGGCACATTTTCATCTTCCTTCATCTTGAAGCTTGCAAAGTTTTCTTTCAAGATGTAGGCCCTTGCTCCCTTCATGGATTGAGTCCCTTCATAAGACTCTTCAAGCTTCTTCCATGCCGCATGAGCACTCTCCAAATTCTTGATTTGCTCAAACACTTCTCTTGAGATTGCTTCATGAATAGCACTCAAAGCAATGTCATTGTTTTGTAGCTTTTCTTCTTCGGCCGTGGTGGGTGCCTCTTCATTCACCACCTCAAAATTCTTGTCGACCACCAACCATATCTTTGGTTGATTGATTTAAGATAGGTGGTTATCAAGGCCTTCCAATAGCTATAATTGGTGCCATCGAACTTAGGTGCCCTCTTGGTGTTGTTGATATGAGCCATTTTAACACCATGGGATGTTAAGCCTTTGAGTACGGTGTACTAGCTCCGATACCACTTGAAAGGTCTAGAATGGCTAGAGGGTGGGGGGGGGGTGAATAGCCTATTCAAAAATTCTACAACAACACTTCAGCAAACTTGTTAGAATAAAACACGACGATAAGCAAGTTTGCTCTAGCTCTAAGGTTAGGCAAGCCACCTACCAATTCTAGTCACTAGCAAGATAACTAATATAGCACACAAATTAGCTAGCAACCTAGAAAGCTCTAACAAAGTTGCACAAGCTAAAGAGCTACTCTACTTTGCATGTATGAAAGAATGTAATGCAAAGCTAGAGATAGGAGGGTTATACCGACGTGAAGAGATCAGCCAATAGATAACCAATCACAATATGAAATCCTTCATTCAGACAAGTTGACACAATGATTTTTCTCCGAGGTTCACTTGTTTGCCAACAAGCTAGTCCCCGTTGTAGCAATACACCCACTTGGAGGTTCTCGCGCTAATTGGCAATCACAAACCAAACTCGTCACCGAGCGCCGCACAACCAACACAGGATGGGGATCCCCAATCTACGAGCAATCCACTAGAGATACCTTTCGCGAATCTCCCGCGGGGTAGGTTCAAGAACCCCTCACAATCCACCGATCGGAGCCAGAGACAATCACCTTCCTCCGCTCAACGATCCTCGTCGCACCAATTCGTCTAGGAGGTGGCAACCTCCAAGAATAACAAGAGCTCCGCGATGACGACGATCACCAAGTGCCACTAGTATGCAATCAAAGAGCAATGCACTTGGATTCACTCAATCTCTCATGAAATTATCAAGTGTATCAATGAGATGAGTGGTGGAGGCTCTCACAAATGAGCACTAGTGTGTGAGTGATGAAATTGTGCAAAAGAGAGCCCCAAGGGTCGGCCATATCACCTTATATAGCCCACACACACAACTAGCCGTTTTAGCCTCCTCAAAACACTTCATGCGAGCCCTTCGGACGCAAGCAACAGTGGGAGGTCCAGACCAATAACTGCGTCCGGATGCTCCTCCACAGCAGAGAACACCTTCTCTGTTCAACCTCCGGACGTGGCCTCCGGACACGGGCAACGCACAGTCCGAACCATCGGCCACGCGTCCGGTCGCCTACTGGTTCAAAAGGCTCTCTTCCCGCGCGCACCGCTGCGAGCCACGTGTCTCCGGACGACACTGTAGACAGGGTCTGGATCCACTATTTACGAGGTCTGGAATTTTTTTCCCGAGCACCCGAGAACATTCGAGAGCTCCCCGAGCAACCAGCACCTCCAGACGCAAGTCCGGAGCCTCCGTCCAGACAAACGCCTGCGTTTGGACCCCTACACCAGAGAGCAACAGAGAGGGCCACGCCTCCGGACGCGTGTCCGGAACTCTGCGTCCGGACAGCAACCAGGGTCCGGATCCTTCTCCTCCGCGCAACAACCTAGGGCTTGCTTCCGGACGCACGAACCATGGTCCGGACTGCACACGCCCTAGTGTCCGGACTCAGCGTCTGGACTGCTCTTCGCTGCCCAAACTGCCTTCCAACTTCTCCCAAGCTTCCAAGGGCTAACACGAAGTGATCCCAACACTTGTGCACGTGTGTTACCTTTTAGTTCACATTTATCTTGGAATTAGTTGGTTGTTTCACTAGTTCAATTGATTTTAATGCAATGCATATGAACCTAGTGGCACATGATAACCGTAATCATACTTAAGAGATCCCTCCTTGATAGTACGGCTATCTATCCTAAATGTGATCACATCCTCTATGATGTCTTGATCACCAAACCAAAAAAGGGCCTACATCACCTTTGCCTTGACACCATTTTCCTTTCCATCTCCTTCACCATGCTAGAGCTTGTGCCATCCTCACTTGATCCACCTAGCTCCATCACATGGCATGTACCAACCTATCTCATGATTCAAACTTAGAGATCCAAGGTTAGTACCTAAGTAGGTTTCATCAATTACTCAATACCAAAACACATGGGAGACTCTCAACTGGTCAATGTCTTTTTGGCCACTCCACTAGATCTCCCGCGTTGTGCTGTGAATAGGCTAAGGGTCGATTCATTTTCGTCCTCGTTGTAACGAGTGGGTGGGTTATGCATGCTAGGGAGTTTCACACCTCCTCAAGAATGAATGCCTCTGCTATGGAAGCCTCAATCCTGCCTTTGTTTCCACATTTCTGTGAATAAACTTTAGAATTCTCTCGATTATATAGCACCAACGGTTCTGCATTACCCCCCTCATTCGTACCTCATTCGGGAGGTGCAAAATCAAATGCTGCATCGACAAGAAAAAGCCTGGTGGAAAGATCTTCTCCAACTTACATATCAACTCGAGGGCCATTTTTTCCAACTCCTCAACCGCTTTCCGAGATATCTCCTTGGCACAAAGTTGGTGGAAGAAAAAACTCAACTCTGCCAGCACCTTCTAGATATGCTCAGGGACATAGCCTTGAACCATCGATGGAAGAAGCCTCTCAATCCATATATGGAAGTCATGACTCTTCATCGCTAAGACTCAGCCAATTTTTGGGTTTGCTCCCCTCCTCAGATTCGCTGCAAACCCATTAGGAAAACTTAGCATTGGCATCCACTATATCACTTATGTCCTGTGATTCTTTTCTAGGACGTAATTGGCCTTAGGCCTTTTCCATGGTTTGCCGTCTCTTGGAGGTAGCATCTCCAGCTTTGGTCTATCACATAGTCCTGCTGTTAACACTGGATTTTGGCATACTTAGAATGACAGGTGGACCAATGTGAGGAAAGGCTGCTGGAGGGAAAATGGTTTGAAGATGTTCGGCAAAATCTATGCGGTCGGCTAATTCCTAGAGGTTCGGCAATTGACCATGCGATCGGCTACTTCGGAAAGAAAGGCGATTTTGCGTCGAGGCGACAAAAAGGGCAAGTAAAGAACCGATCGATAACAATAGTCGTAACGGTTAAGGCAATAAAGACTCCAAAAAGGAAATAGAGTCGAGATATTGTATCTTTCCTTTAATATCTTCTAGTCGTGTCCTCGTAGGACTCATGTCATGACCAGGGTATAAATATAAACCCTTGGCTGTTGTAAAAGGTGTTCACAACCAAATCAATACAACCGGCCCCGTGCCAACTTCGAGTCCTTTGTCGTGTCGTCGAGTTCTTCAAGAGGAACCATCGATCCGTCGACCTCCGTAAGTCTTGGAAACCTTGTTATCATGTCTAGTATCATGCGGTGGATTTAGATATTGATGCAAGTAGTCTTGTTTATTATCAATGATCGTGCGGCGGATCTTTGCTCAATAATCAAGAGGTCTTCGCTTGTGTTTTGCTTATGAGTAGACATCGTGCGGCGGATGTTTGCTTGTATGCTTAGCAAAAGCAAGATAGTTATCGGCTCCTATAGATTTGGCAAGATCTATTGGGTTCATTAAGTTATCGTGTTGCATGTTTTATATAATCTTTATATATTTGCAAACACTCTTTTGCCCAATCTAGATTGATACGGTTCGGCTCTTGTTAGTTTATATAGATTTATCTATGTTACAATGAGTTGTTTTTATGTTGTTTCTATAAGTAGATCTTATATCTATAAATAGTCGAATTAGTTTGAATCTAGATTGTTACGTGTTGCGGGTTCATGCATGCTATCCATGTTTAAGCTTTGATAACGCTAGGTATCGTGAAGTAGATGCAGGCTTTAGATTGGTTTAATCATGTATGCTTACGTGTTTCCTTCATCATGGACCCTAATTCGGCTAATTGCCGAGATTGGTTATGCTTTAACTTATAGTCAACCATGAGTCGTTCGTACGTCCTTTTCCCATGCATGTGCGTTCGGCAATCAGTGATTTATGTGCTATATGTCTATTTTAGCCGAACTTTCCATAAAATTTATTGGCAGATAGCTTTCATAACTGTGTGTCGTTGTAAGTGGCTTCAGGGCCGTACATATGGAATTGTCTGGTGTTACCCGGCATGTTCCAGTTTATATCTAATGACTTTCATCCCTTGTTAGTTTCAGGTCAAACTGACTGGCACGTTTTCGGTTCTCGAAGCATCCGGGCACCCGATTGAAGTCATGCTTTCCGGCTTGCTGTGTGTGAGACGCAGTACGTCACTTTTTGTGTCAACACACTTTTTGGCACGCTCGGTGGGACAAGATGGTTGAGATCGACAACAGCCTGGTGCTGGACGTAACCATGGACGAATTGTCGACAGACATGAGGAGCACGGTCCAGCAGACATGCGACGAGTTTCAGAATAAATGCTTGATGTCTTTCTCAAAGAACAAAAGTAATAAAGTTATCCAGAAACAAGCTCTCCCAAGAACCCTCCTCCCGAATCAATCTGATTGCACGGATGAGGAGGAGGCTCGTAGAATTGGTGCGGTGATCTACAGAGCTATGAGTGAAACTATGACAAATCACAATACAACTTTCCTGAATACTTTTCGCCAGATCATGGTGAGCACATTCAGACCAACAGCCGACAAACTATTTGAGGAGACTCACAGTCGGATACAGGGGGCGACGCTGTTTCATGTGCCCAAATACCAGGAGAAGACCGCTGAGGGAGGAGGAGTGCCGGACATGGTCCAATCTGCTGGGATAGATCCTCACCAGAAGCAGCAATATCGCGTGACTCACGGCTAGCTTGCGTTCGGCATGTCAGGGAACGTCCCACATTCGGCTCTCAATATATCCACATTCGGCATGCCAGCCTTCACGTGGTTCGCGTCGCTGCCGGTGAACTCCATCGGTAGCTGGGCGGATTTAGAGCAGAAATTCCATGCATATTTCTCTACAGGCACCAATGAGAAGAAGCTAGTCGATATAATGAGCTTGAGATAGAGGGCTAATGAGACACCGCAGGAATATCTCCGCAGGTTTAGGGAAACTAAGAATCTCTGCTATTCTCTGAACTTGCTAGATGACTAGTTGCCAGGGATGGCGGTGGCAGGCATGCAGCCGAACATTAGAGAGAGGTTGTTCGGTATGTACTTCGAGGACCTCGGTCAGTTGTCACAATGGTTAGCAATGATGAAGAACTAGGCTCAAGGGTTCAGAAGGGATAACCACTTCCAGAAGGGTGACATAACTAACACGGTGTATCAGAGTTTCCTAGAAGAGGCGGTAGAGTTTGAGGATGAAGATGAAATCGCTGCAACCGAACTGGTCTGGGCAAAAGAGCCGACTCAAGTTAATCAGTGGTGGTTGAGGTAACAGAAAGGTACCTACAACTTTGATGTGTCCAAATCAGACAAGCTTTTTGAGTTGTTGTTCAGGGAAGGACACATCAATTTACCTGAAGGACACCCTATGCTGTGTCCTGAAGGAGTAAAGGATAAGAGGTTTTGCGGCTACCACAACACCAACTCCCATGCCATCAATGATTGTCGGGTGTTCAGAATGAAGATCCAGAAATCTATTCAGGAAGGACATTTGATGTTTGACGGCAAGATGAAGATTGACGCTAACCCTTTTGCACAAAACACAGTATCTTTCTCTATGAATATGGTTGTCGTGGAAGAATCCAAGGGCAAGAGCGAGATGAAAGTGCTGACCTCAGATAGAGCGAAAAAGACTGCTGCTGTTGACCCTAATTGACAAATTACAGAAAAGGAACTTCGGCAACGAGGACAGTTCCAGAGTAGCCAAACTGAAGGAAGGGAGGCTTCCAAACCCAGGGTCACAACGCGGATCCTATTAAACAAGTGGCAACGGGAGCGAGAGCGGCATCAGAGGCAGATGCATTACGAAGAGCAGTGGTTCATAGAGGAATGTCAGAGGCATGACGAAGAAGTGTATCAGAGAGAGTGAGAGTGCTTGAGAGAGCAGGAGCAGTCTCATTGGGGATGCTCGTTTTTCAAACAATGTTGGAATGAAGGCCTAAAGCTGCCTACTAGAGATAATTGCCCCGAATGCAGTGATCGGTATTCAGGGTATAGGCAGTCCTAGGTCAACCGCCGTCCGGTCCATGAAAGACTTGGAGCACATGCTCCTAGGGACGATCGGCGTTTAAAAATAAGAGACTCCGAGGATCGACAAGGTAAGAGGTTTGCCGATCAAGAGTGGGTTCGTTCTGATGAGCGAGAGCACCGAGAGTATGCATGGCAGAACAGGCACACCAGGGCTGAAGAAAAGCCAGAAAAGGACAGTGCAACGTTTAAGGAACAAAGAACTAGCACAAGTAATTGCCAAACAGAAGCCGACATGGCGCCCTAAGGGAAGACCCCATGGACACAACCGTTCGGCTGATACATACATGACCTTCTTCATTCCATTAGAATTTATAGCTCCTGAAGGCCAAGATATCCGACCGGAAGTGTCTTCAGACGATGATGAGGGCGAGTATGAGAACCTAAAGGCCCAGCTCGTCCTGACTCAACAAGCAGTGTTCGACAAACCAGCTAGACATCGACACTTGAAGGCGCTTTACGTGAAGGGGTAGATCAATGGCAAGCCCCTGACCAAGATGCTGGTTGATGGAGGAGCTACCATCAATATCATGTTGTATACTACCTTCAGGAAGCTCAGAATGACCAATGAGAAACTGTTGAAGACCGATTTGGTACTCAGATACTTTGCTGGCAACCCTTCCGACACTCAGGGGGCGGTGCACGTCGAATTGATGATCGGGTCCAAGACTCTGATCACTACCTTCTTTGTCATAGACAGCAAGGGGACATATAGCCTACTACTGGGAAGAGATTGGATCCATGGTAACTGCTGCATACCTTCAAGCATGCATCAGGCTCTCATTCAATGGGTTGGAGATGATGTGGAGATTGTTCAGGCCGATGATTCGGTAAGTGTTGCTGCCACAAAGCCTGTCTACTGGGAGTATGATGGCTTTGATTATTTCTCTGGAAAGATTTGGGGAGAAGGTCCTGTGAATGTCTCGGACAAGGGCCAACAGCCGATCCAAGCAATCGGCTCTGAAAGTAATTTTTAATGGGGAACACGATCGATGATAGCGAAGGGAAGTTGGGAAGCGGCTTCATGTCGGCCGATAAGCTAGAGGAGATAAATGTTGGTGATGATGATAGACCAAGGCCGATGTTTATCAGTGCAAATTTAGACCAGCAGCATAGGCTGAAATTGATAGACCTGCTAAAAGAATTTAAAGATTGTTTTGCTTGGGATTATACAGAGATGCCCGAACTGGATTGTTCCATCATTGAGCATAAATTGCTGATCAAGTCAGGATACTGTCCTTTCAAGCAACCTCCTCAAAAGATTTACAAAGAGGAGGTATTGGTCGATGTGAAGAAGGAACTTGAAAGATTATTGGAGGCAAACTTCATTCGGCCATGCAGATATGCAGATTGGGTTTCAAACATAGTCCCAGTATATAAGAAGAATGGAAAGATGAGGGTCTGCATTGATTTTAGAAATATCAACAAGGCTACTCCCATGGATGGTTACCCGATGCTAGTTGCCGATCTGCTCGTCGATGCATCGGATGGTTACGAAGTCATCAGCTTCATGGACGGTAATGCCGGTTATAATCAAATCTTCGTGGCAATAGAGGATATTTCAAAGACAGCCTTCAGGTGCCCTGGTCATATTGGCTTGTTTGAATGGATTGTCATGACTTTCGGTTTGAAGAATGCTGGTGCAACCTATCAAAGGGCTATGAACTACATTTTTCATGAGTTAATCGGCAAGATTGTGGAAATCTACATTGATGATGTGGTAGTTAAGTCTAGAAACCATGAGGGTCATTTGGCCGATTTGAGGAAGACCTTGGAGTGCACTAGGAAACATGGTTTGAGGATGAACCCGAATAAGTGTGCCTTTGGAGTCTCAGCTGGTGAGTTTTAGGCTTTCAGGTCCATAAAGGAGGGATCGAAGTCGGCAAGAAGAGTATGGAAGCAATGGACAAGGTGGTACCTCCAACCAATCTCACAGAGTTACAATCATTGCTGGGCAAGATTAATTTTGTGAGAAGATTCATCTCTAACTTGCCAGAAAGAGTGTTACCTTTCTCTCCGCTATTGAAGCTTAAAAAGGATCAAGAGTTCGTGTGGGGTGACGTACAACAGAGGGCTTTCGATGAAATCAATGAGTACATGAAGGCACCACCCGTATTGGTACCTCTGCAGCTTGACAAGCCGTTTAAGTTGTACGTGGCGGCCGACAACCTGACGATAGGGTCGTCCCTCATGCAAGAGTTCAAAGGAAAAGAGAGAGTAATAGCTTACCTTAGCCGAAAACTACTAGATCCAGAGACAAGGTATTCGGCTATAGAAAAGCTTTGCTTATGTGTGTTTTATTCATGTACTAAGCTTTGGCATTATCTGTTAAATGCCGAATGTGTGGTAGTTTCTGAATTCGATGTGATAAAACACATGTTATTGATGCCAATTTTAAATGGGAGAATTGGAAAATGGATTTTAGCTCTCTCAGAATTTGATTTAAGGTACGAATCGGCAAAAGCAGTAAAGGGTCAGGTTATTGCTGATTTCGTTACCCAACACCATGATCCCTCTGCTGACATGGTAACCATTGTACCATGGACTTTGTTTTTTGATGGTTCATCTTGTAGCAAAGGTGGTGGAGCCGGTGTTCTCTTGATTTCTCCCAGAGGTTTGACCTTTGAGTATGCCATCCCTATCGATTCCTTGGTTACTAACATCAAGCAGAATATGGGGCATTGCTTAGAGGGCTCCGACTGCTTGTCGAGGTAAGGGCAGTTGCTGTTGAAGTTTTCGGGGATTCTGAGCTGGTAATTAACCAACTGATCGGCCAATATGAATGCAAGAGTGATATGTTAAAGGGATATTATGAAGAGTGCCGAGAGCTTCTAAAGAGTTTCTAGGTAGCCACTTTGCATCATATCCCTAGGGGGCAGAATGAAGAAGCAAACAGACAGACTCAAAGTGCGTCGGGGTACCGAGAGGATCAGGAAATTCATACGTTGAATGAGGATCGGGTAATTGATGATTGGAGAAATGAAATTTTTGATTATTTAAAGAATCCATCCCAGAGAGTTTCCCGAAAACTCACATACAAGACCATCAAAGGTGTTAACAACCAAATCAATACAACCGACCCCGTGCCAACTTCGAGTCCTTTGTCGTGTCGTCGAGTTCTTCGAGAGGAACCATCGATCCGTCGACCTCCGTAAGTCTTGGCAACCTTGTTATCATGTCTAGTATCATGCGGTGGATTTAGATATTGATGCAAGTAGTCTTGTTTGTTATCAATGATCGTGCGGCGGATCTTTGCTCAATAATCAAGAGGTCTTCGCTTGTGTTTTGCTTACGAGTAGACGTCATGTGGCGGATGTTTGCTTGTATGCTTAGCAAAAGCAAGATAGTTATCGGCTCCTATAGATTTGGCAAGATCTATTGGGTTCATTAAGTTATCGTGTTGCATGTTTTATATAATCTTTATATATTTGCAAACCCTCTTTTGCCCAATCTAGATTGATACGGTTCGGCTCTTGTTAGTTTATATAGATTTATCTATGTTACAATGAGTTGTTTTTATGTTGTTTCTATAAGTAGATCTTATATCTATAAATAGTCGAATTAGTTTGAATCTAGATTGTTACGTGTTGTAGGTTCATGCATGCTATCCATGTTTAAGCTTTGATAATGCTACGTATCGTGAAGTAGATGCAGGCTTTAGATTGGTTTAATCATGTATGCTTACGTGTTTCCTTCATCATGGACCCTAATTCGGCTAATTGCCGAGATTGGTTATGCTTTAACTTATAGTCAACCATGAGTCGTTCGTACATCCTTTTCCCATGCATGTGCGTTCGACAATCAGTGATTTATGTGCTATATGTCTATTTTAACCGAACTTTCCATAAAATTTGTTGGCAGATAGGTTTCATAGCTGTGTGTCGTTGTAAGTGGCTTTAGGGCCGTACATATGGAACTGTCTGGTGTTACCCGGCATGTTCCAGTTTATATCTAATGACTTTCATCCCTTGTTAGTTTCAGGTCAAACTAACTGGCACGTTTTCGGTTTTTGAAGCATCCGGGCACCTGATTGAAGTCACGCTTTCCGGCTTGGTGTGTGTGAGATGCAATACGTCACTTTTTGTGTCAACACCTGTCATGTCTACTCTAGTCTAAGGGTTGGGCTTTGTCTTGTCAGGAATGTCCAAGAGTGTTGCCCAAAGTGCTTCGGTGACATTCTTCTCAATGTGCATTACATCTATGTTGTGTGGAAGGAGAAAGCCATCAAAATAGGAAAGCCTCTCTAATCCCGACTTATGAGTCCACATATGTTCCACACCATAGTCCACAAAGTGATCTTTGTTTGGATTATCTTTCTTTGGATTAAATTTGTTTCTTTTACCCTTCATTGAATTATCTTCCGGTGTCGGAACCACGAGAGCATCTATCTGAGCATGAACCTGGGCACTAGTCATCTTCAGAGGTGGAGAGTCAGTCACCGTGACACCTTTCGTGAAGTTTTTGGTGTCTCCTCTAAATGTATAGTCAAGAGGGAGGAACTATCGATGCTTGTCGAACGATGAGAACTTGCATACTGACATGGAAACTTTCCATGGACACACCAGCCAATGAATATCCCATACTGCAAGAAGTCAATGATGGAGTACCGGTACCAAACATACATTCTAATGTTCATCTTCATAGCTTGGTCGTAAGTCAATACACCTTCATTCCAAGCCTTGATCAATTCATCATAAACAAGTTGCATGAACACACCCATTTTGTTACCTGGGTGTCTAGGAATTATCAACGTCAAGAATATGTTTTGTCATTGAAGTAGGGCCCTAGGGGGAGATTGAGGGGGATAGCAAACACGAGCCGACAAGTGTATGGGTCCGACATCATTCCATAAGGATTGAACCCATTTGTTGCCAGCGCAATACGTACATTACATGCCTCTTGATCTTTGACATGATGTTTGTCATTAAAACGTTTCCATGCTTTACCATTAGCTAGATTTACAATCTTGTCAAGATTGTATCGAATGCCATTCTTGTGCCATGTCATCTGTTTAACGGACTCCTCGAACATGAATAGTCATTGGAGCCTCGGTATGATCGAAAGGTATCTTAGGACTTTCATGGGGATGTCTATTGGGAATATGCCCTAGAGGTAATCATAGAGATGATGTATTCCTTGTATCCATGACATGTTATGAATATCCATTAAAGACAACTTGTATCGATTAACAATAATGTGAATTGCTTGTGAAACTCTTTTACTTGTATGGTTACTATAAAAGTTGTCCCTGATCGGAGTTCGTGCAAGAATGCACATGAATATTAGATCAGCACATTATTAGTTGATGACTATGTTTCACAAGTCATGGACATGAGATGTCAAACTAATAATTTGGGCACATGTGGGACATGGTGCTAGACAGACCCGACATGAGATTGTCTCTATACACATCGTGTACGTTATGTCCTTAGACCTGAGATTGTCGTATGTACTCAAGATGTGAAACGACCTACCATAGGACTACCAAACGCTACTCCGTGACTGGGTAGTTATAAAGGTAGCTTTCCGGTTTGTCAGGAAACATGCTGTGAGACATAGTCAATCAAGATGAAATTTGCCACTCTCCATATGAGAGAGATATCACTGGATCACTCAAATGATTAGATCATGAAATGCATGGCTGCGCTTGGGTTAAGTGTTAACCCACGAGTTGAACCAAATATCATGAGGCAAAGGAATAACATGTATATTGTATTGTGGTGGTTCGTCTGATATGATCATAGCATATGCATAGGAGTTGACACCCCTTGCTAGAGGAAGCTATCAACTATTGGTCGAGTAAGAGTACTTGGGTCATGTCTATGTGTGCGTGAGCCCATAGGGTCGCACGCTTAAGGGGCTGGAAGCCTAATTCGGGTTGGACCCGAATTAGACTAGGTTTAGGGTTGCTAATAGGCCTCCAACGTGGGAGGTCATTAGGACGCCTATATAAGCAAGGGGTGGGCGCGGGGCGAGATACTCACGTTCTTTGGCAGCCACTGTCGCCCTCCGCACGCTCACGCCTAGTAGTCCTCGCGGACCTAGCAGTCCAGAGGCGTGGCACTTCTTCTCTGCACGTGTGGGATTCCACGAAGGTGTTGCATCTGGAGCACAAAGACGAACTGCGAGAAGGAGACATTGAGACGGACGACCTCGCAACTGCACGACACTGTTGCGACATGCACGACTACATCAAGTCGCTTCCGCTGCACCTGCGCGTCTAGTGGTAACCCCGTGATCTATAACTAGCAGTAGTTCCTGGTTTATGGGGTAGAAAAAAATTATTTTCTGGCTAGCGTAGCAACCTCATAACCCTACAATATCCTCATTCTTCACCATCTTTCCATTACCTTTGACTACCTCCAAATACCTAGAGGATTTACACTCTGGACAGTACTTCACATCCTTGTGTTCTTCCGTAAATAGGACACACCCCTTCAGACAACAATGTATCTGCTCATATGGCATTTTCAGTGCCCGAAGGAGTCTTGTTGACTCGTACAAGCTGCTCGACAGATGATGACCCTCAGCAAGCAGCCCCCAATAATTGTCATCATAGCATCAAAGCAGGCTCGAGTCATGTTGTGATGAGACTTAAACCCTAGTAGGCGGCCAACGACATCCAATTGAGAAATCGTTGTATTCTCATGCAGGAACTTCTGTGCCGATTCTAACAATGCCAAGAATGCCTTAGCACTTGGCTCTAGCTCCTCCTCCTCATCCTCATGCTCATCCTCTTTAGGCATTTCAGAAAACGTCGCATCCTCAAAGTCACCTAACCATTCTGCTATCCCGCCATCACCATCAAATGCCTCCAAGCATCATCTCAGGACCTCCTCTCTAGGACGATAGACTTCACTATGGGACACCCATCGAGTAAAGTTTGGCATAACTCCAAACTTGCAAAGATGTTTCACCATGACTGCCCTTGTTTTTCATTTCTTGTTTTCACATTGACTACAAAGATAGAAGGTATCTCTCGCTCCCTTAGCTGCCTTAAATGCATGATCCAAGAATTTCTTAGTCTTATCTATCCATTCACAAATGATCTGAGTCTGACTTGAGCGTCCTGTGTACATCCACTCATGGTTATCCATCCTCTAGCGCATATATATAACAGAGTAATAGAACCATAAGTTGTATCTACATGGTGTGCCTACTATCTAATAGGTGAGGATAGATCCTAATTGTACCCGCCGATGCGTAGATAAGGTTAGTTTCCATGGTCTACTCTGATCATGGACAGAATTTTGGCAACGCCTCCCCACTGCTCTCCCGATACATATCCCGAAGGGAGAGTGTGTAACCGGAGAACAACAGGGAGGTGGTACCAAAACTCCATCTCGGATCCGAGCAGAACATGAAAACTAACCCATCTACACATCCGTGGGCTGTCCAACAACGTGGACAATCCGAAACAGATACGATCATAGATATGCAAAGATCCACATACCTCCAATCGTATCGTATCGATCTGTTTCGGATGGGTACCCCCTACAATCTACTACTGAAGGGTACCCCCTAGGTACACTGTGACACGCATTTCGTCGATAGTTGACGCGCCAGGTAGGGGTGTGTGCATCGACGTCATGGCTCATCAAGCGGTTACGTTCCCGGGTTTGATGGTCCTGCCAACGGCCGGCACCGTACTTCAGATCAGATCTATCTCCTGTACCATCGGATCTACCCTTCGGCGGACAGACGCGTCGTTGCTCACGCGTCGTCCCACCACGTCGACACATCGTCCGTGGAAGAATATTAGCGTCGATGACCTAGTTGGCGCCATCGACCACTCCAATGCCAGCATCACCGAGTGCATCGACCTCGTTCAGGCGGTACGACGTCGGCTCCTCGGCCATCACGGTCACCGACCACACAACCGTCGAACCGCAAAGGCGACAACCGTAGAGACCAGAGGTCTCCACATCCCTCCGACTATGCCCTACAGGCTCAGCAGTCAGGCGACGCTTTTTCAACGCCAGATGCCTTGAGCAGTCTTCGACCAGATCCCTCCGGCACCCATCGTGAACACCGTCATCATCTCCCCAATCTGTAGTAACTCCGACCAGTCCGTGTCCCTCGGGGGCACAGTCTCGGTCGCTACCATGAGGCCCAAAACACCCGATCCCTCTGGATCGACCAGTGAAATCCCCAAGTTCCCCCCGGGCTTCGGGGGAATGGTCTTTCACGTCTCTGCCGACAGCGCTCCTCGCGACAACGAGACGGAGGCCGCTCGTATCGCAAGGGAGCAAAACAACATCGAGCGCGCACAACGCCACGAACGGGAGCGCATCGAGCAAGAAAAGCAGGATGACAAGCGCCGCAAGCGCGAACGACTCGCACGTGAACAACGCGAGCGGGATCCAAGAAACAGTGGTCGCATGCCAGGATGCAATCTCCAACACGAGTTCGACCAGATAGGCGACATTTCGATATACCCCACCCAAAGCGCCAATCAGGCCGCCGCAACCTGCGAGTTGTCTAAACTCCCGACCACACGAGAGATCGAGAAGATAGGAGCCCACCTGAAGGCAGCAGTGGTCCAGGTAAACAAGCCGGCTCGACAAAATGAATTCTCCGACCAATCATACAGCAGAAACAACTCCAGAAGCCCCCCGCGGGATTACAGGCGAAGATACCCGCTGTGAGATGTCGAGGAACGCGGCAACCCACGCCATGAACGATCGCCGGAACCAGCGCGACGAAGCCCCCCAAGGGAGTACCGACGCAGATCTTCGCGGTACAATGACAATCGTCGGCGAGATAGGGCGCCACCACCTCTTGGGAATCTGCGACCCCTTTCTCCTCGCCTACGCGCCATCTGGTGGCCCCTGAATTTTAGAGTGACGTCGGTGGACAAGTACAACGGCAAGGCAAACCCAGAGCAATGGGCGTCCACCTACGAGATCGCCATACACGCCGCGGGAGGAAACCAAGATGTCATGGCCAACTACCTCCTAGTGATGTTGTCGACTTCGACCCGCAGTTGGCTCTAGAAGATCCCCGAAGGCACCATCAATAGCTGGGAGCAGCTCAAGGAAATCTTCATCAAGACATACAAAGCCACATGCGTCCAGCCAGGGACACATTACGACTTAGAGAACGTGTGCCAGAGGAGTAATGAAAGTCTCCGAGAGAACATCAGACGTTTCTTCGACAAACGCCTAAACATCACTGACATCTCCTATCCGAAGGCCATCGCCATTTTCTCCAATGGCTTGCGGATCGACGATCTCAGAAACAAGTTGGCGCGAAAAAACGTGAAAGTCATAGAAGAGCTCATGATGATCGCGAATCCTTACGCCAACCAAGACGACGCCACACGAAGCCAGGAGAGTAGGCGACGCTACTCCCGCTCTCCGGAGCGTGGAAGGGACAAAGACCGCCGATCAGACTACCGCAGCGACGGAAGGGCCGATGATCACCGGGATTACTGTCCCGGCAACCCCGAGCGTTACCAGCAGAAGTACGACTACAGGCGAGACAACCGTTACGTCGCCAACACAAACACTCGGCCCCAAAAGAATTACGACGATAGCTGTGATCCTCGACGACCCATGTCCCATACACAAGAACTCCAAGCACTCCATGCGCAACTGCGATCTCCTTGAGGCGGCGGTAAAGGGAAGAAATGACAAGAGAGCAAAGAAGGATGACCCCGACAAAGGAAGAGACCAAGAACCGCCAGCAACAGAGTTTCGCCCACCGTCGATGACGTACTCCATCTTCGGAGGGGCCATGGTTGTCGAAGGAGAAAGGAGACGTCGTCAGGTACGCAAAGATGTATACTCGGTAACAGCGACAAGCGAGGGCTCGAACAATGCTCGCCAATTAGACTGATCGGAACAACCCATCAGCTTCTCCGGAGAAGACGAGTGGGCGGACCATAGATACCCTGACCGTTTCCCTCTCATCGTTGATCCAACCATCGCCACATGCCGCTTCAGGAATGTACTGGTCGACGGTGGCAGTGCTCTCAACATTATATTCGCCAATGCCTTCCGCCAGCTCGAGTACTCCAAGAAGGACCTCATGCACGCAAACTTCTCCTTTTGGGGGATCATCCCGAATAAGGTGTCAACACCGGTGGGATGGATCACCCTCCCGGTACAGTTCGGCAATCAAGACCACTTCAAGGTGGAACATGTCACCTTCATCGTCGCCGACTTCGAAATGGCCTACGACGTGATACTTGGTCGACCAGCACTAGCCAAGCTTATGGCGGTTCCCCACTACACCTACATGGTACTCAAGATCCCGACTCAGCAAGGCATCCTCAGCCTTTGTACCAACCTCAAAATTGCTTACGAATGCGAACAACAGACGATAAGCGCCGTCGAGAAGCCCTATCTGCCGGACACGTACAACCCCGAAGATAGCCCCGCCACAAAGAAACAGAAGGAAGCAGAACAAGCAGCGACCACTCCCAACCCCGTCAACGAGCAAACATAAGAGGCCTCCAGCTCCGAGCAACGCAACAAGATGTCCTAGTATAAGCATAGTTCAACAAAGTTTGTACTATTTATTCCCCACACAATGAATAAAAGTGCTTCGTTTCTCTTGTCTCACCTAAACTTACCCCGTGAATAAAACGCTCACGGCGTATGACAATCTCCGCGAAACGCTCACGGCGTAAGACGACCTTCGCAAAACGCCCATGACACAAAGAAACTGCTCCAAACACACCGTATCACCATAAAAAACATGCGGCGACTACGGCGGCACGGCTATCAACGATCGACGACCTCTCCAAAACACTCCCATAGTGTTCGATGACCTTGCCAAAATGCAACAAAGCATTTCTCCAAATAGCCTGGCCATAACCAGAAAGCTCTCGAAGCTGGTCTGACAATGGGTCATAGCGAATAGAAGTAGCTACCCTAAGCGCTATGACCACGTCGTCAGACCTCCCAAATAATACTTCCCCATTAACCGGGCGGTATCAATTGGGTCGGGAGCCATGAAGGCTATGTGCCCAGAATCTGTACACGATCAACCACGGTACGGTCGATGACTCTACAAGCAGCATGGCTTTACGCCTGGCGTCTGCAAGAACAGTCTCCACAGGCCCTAGTCACGCCGCGATCGAACCTCTCGGAAAAAGGACATGTCTCTGGTATCATCCTAAGAGTGCATGAGCTATTCGCCCTCTGCGCCACGGATTGCCAGCAGCGTTGCTCCCTTGGGAGTCCTTATGTATCCTATGCGTGAAGTGGTGTTAGCCCTACAATCTGGACCATTTGAGACCCAAGGCCGAATGATCCATCGCTACGGCTCACGACATAGTTGGCATGGCAGGACATACAAGTGAAACAAAAGCTCACCGCCCCGGATATATTATAGCTTTGTTGTTTTCACTTACACGTCCAAACACTGGTACGCAAGACACAAATTGTCGCTGACCCACAACAAAATAGAACATGAGAGTACAGTCGAGACCTCAAGGCAATAGAGATCACACACAAAGACAAGACATCCCAGTAGTTACAACTTCATCCTACTGATGAGATAAGCAACCACATCACTAATGCCCCTAGTCCAAAGTTCGAACTCATGTCGAATCTGACATTCCAAGCTACAGTACATAATGACCCAAGGCATATCATCACCATAGTGGTGACACCAGTTCCAGGAACACTAATGAGAAGCGATGACCACGACTAAATCCGGAACATCCTGCAGCGCACGAACACCCAGAGACCACCTAATCCTGTGCATATGATCACGAGAGCGCTCCCGAAGACGACACAAGAATCCATCTAGTAGGGCACCTCCGCCGACACAACCAAGGATAGCACGTGCCTCCAGATTCGTCGAATCAGCATAAAACATCATCATGGCCCTGAAGTACATCGCAACATCATCTCCAGCAACCACCGCCCTACCGATAAGATCCGGCCCACCAGGGTCTCACCCGAACACCATCAACTGCTCCAGGCCACGGAAGAACAAGGCCTCACGATTGTCGACATCAAGAAAGCGTGGCACGAAGGCAGACTCCAGGAAACGATAGTAGGGCCGACAATAGTCCTGAACGCACCAAAGAGACACAACCCGAATCGTCGAAGCATCGTCGCAAAAGCGGCAGAAGAGACGATAGATTGGGCGAATCTTCACATACTCACGCACATTATCGCCGTCGCCAATCACACGAAGAAGAATCCGGAAGACCAAGTCCTCCGGCAAAGCCAGCAAGGCGGAGGAACCCACTGCAAGGCGCGCACAACCACCCTCCATCTCCACCGACCAAACCCTAGCATCAACGAACTCTCCTACCAACGATCCAAACTTTCCACAAGACAAGAGTGAGGATCAATGAACAAGGCGGATCGGACTCCCCTCGAATCACCAAGGATATATGGCACCAAATCGCCAGCTATTGGAATCCCAAATGAGCTAAGACAAAGAAACGCGACCCTTCCCGTCTCGTCAACCGCCGGAATAGCTTTTATACCAAGAGGCACGGCACTTCGACTTCCAGGGTTTTTGGGAAACCGCAATGATCGAATACGAAACCGCCACGCCAACTACCTTTTGCGCTGAACAAACGGGCCAATAAAACCAGACACAAAAACACGGCCCATTTAATCCTGTTTACCTTTCGCCTCATGCTTTGTGGCTAATTATTTTTTCCAACAGTGCTATAGTCCTGGGCACTGGACGCGTGTCTTTGTTATTTTTTACGCAGCAACAGTAGGATGATAAGGCCGCCTGCACAAAAAAACGCAGGGACTCCATCCATAGCAACAACGACTTGAGCATTGGTCGCATCTCCGACCAGGCTCGGGGACTTCGTCGAGCTCCACACCGAGCAAGGCTCGGGGACTGCGACAAGGGCACTAGAGAACGGAGCCCAGAAGGACAACACCTGGGGATTGATGCCTGGGGACTGCGAATAAAAATCAAACGACCCTGATACAAGAAACTCTTCAAGCTCCCCACATCAGGATCGGGGACCAGCGGTATTCACAGTCATTTCTTACTAAACTAGCATTTCAGTTTTTTCCTCTCTACGTACATGCCCCTGATACAAGAAGCCCACAGTTTCTTACATCAGGCTCGAGGACTGCAGGTATTGACGGTTGTTTTTTTGCATAACTTGCACTTCAATACATACCTACTACACCGTTTCATAAAGCATGGCACCACGTGTATACTTCACCTGCTACCATGCTCGGGGACTAAGTGGGTACACTTCACCTTGCGGTGAATGTACTAATTGTCTTCTCGGCAAAGCTCTGCTGTTTTTTCTGTGTTGTTTTTGTAGAGCCTAAGTGGGTACACTTCACCAGGGAAGGACCTTTCAAAAGTTTTCTTCTTCAGCACGTCACATTCATCCGACAAGCAACCACAACGTTCGGCGAGGCGACCAGCTCACCCATCAAGCTGCGACGCTCTCGACCAGATCGACCTGGTCGGGAGACTTCTCCGAGCAGCACCTCGACCAACCATGCTGGTCGGGGCTCCATGACGACCGCTTCACATGATGGCGACCAGCTGAACACCTCCGAGGATGACACCGCGGGCTCGCCTGAAGAATGCAACGTGCTCGGGGACTTGTTGGGGATACTACCTCGGCGTATCCCCAGGGACCATGTGGGCCTACCAATCAGGAGACAGCGCAGCCACGAGGCCTTGCGGCACTCGACCAGCCCGCCATGCTCGCCAAGGACTCCAGACAAGTCTTGCTCACCAAGGAAGATTCTAGTAGATAGACTCGGATCCTTTGCCATAAGAGACTGATCGTAATCTGTTAGGATATGGAAATTGTAACCCTGCTCCCTGGCTATATAAGGCGAGCAGGGACCCCCCCTCAAAAACAATCTCTTAGACCTCTCTCAGATCAACTATAGATCTTGTAACCTAATACGCAAGATCAATCCAGCCACCAAAACACAGGACGTAGGGTATTACGGTGATTTGCCGGCCTGAACTTGTCTAAATCATCGTGTCTACGCTCTCTGTGTTACGCTTGATCGCCGTCGCCAGACCTCCGCCTACAATCTACTACCATAGGGTACCCCCTAGGTAGACTGCGACGAGTATTTTGTCGACAGTGGCGGTGGAAACATGCTAGCGGCAAAGTGGTGAGTCGGTGCAGTGGCGAGTCAGTCGCCAAGGTGCTCCGGGTCCCCTCCGATAGGTCCTACTATGCAAAAGAAGAAACAAATCACTATAAGTTCAAAATTTAGGTAGAACCTCCCCTGTATAGGGACGTTTCCAAAACCTGCAAGAAAAAGATGGCATGATGGCCGACATCCACATTTGGGCCACGATGGCACACACATCCACATACCCCGCATGAAGGTCGTCAAGACATAAATGGTGTGATGGCTAACAACTAGAACAGAACGGTTCATATACCTTGGGCGTTGGCGGGATATGGATGTGGAGAAGTAGACGCCGCCGACGTGATGGGACGTGGCGACGGAGGCACATCCTCCCCTTCTCCTTGGCATTTGTAGACACTGTATTTTGGCATGACCAAATACACACGGGTGGGTCCTAATAACAAAATGAATGTCGCTATATAGGTGGACCCAGAAGATTGGATAAGGAAATCAACTAGAAGAGAATTACGTGAAACGAACGTGTATCGACTGCTGCGAGATACACGCGGTGAGCTTTGCTGAGGATTGGAGCCCAAGTCATCTGAGTTTCCTTATTTCATCCAGCGGCCATATTGGATTAGGGTTAGTGCTATGGTCAATAAATAACTATGTCGAAGGAGTTGTAGAGTACATCCAATCAATCAAAACAATACACAAATTACTTTTCGGACACCGACCAACCCTAGGAGTAGGAGTAGAATAGATTTTGGTGAACCTTCGAGGGACCGGGCTGCATCGACCAGATCGACCTCATGTTTCCTTGTAAGTCTAGCCTTGTTTCTTGTCTCATTTGTACGACTGTATTGTCTAACTCGTACAAGTTCGATCTGAGCTAGTTATCGATTTGAATCTATGCTCATGGGACTGCATTACTTCAATCTCACATGACTCATTGCTTCAAGCTAGTTATCAGCTCTATTAGATTGGCGGTCTAATAGATTCATTAAGTTATCGATATTGTCTATTATACACTACTTATTTGTTACAAAAAAATCTTGCCCAATCTCAACCTACGGATTGGCCTATGCTTCAATTCCATCTAGATCTATTGTTTTCAATGCTTTTACTCTTATACGTGCCAAAGCAATAGATCTAAGTTCCTATCGGCTAATCTGTTGGTCGTGATTGTTACATGCTGCGAGTTCGAGACATAAGTTTGGTTATCAAATTGGCCAAAGCAATAGATCTACCGGACCCCACTGCCAGGTGTGTTAGGTCACATATGTCTAATCTTAGATCCATCCGAGGCTAAGCTTATGGATCTTGTTCAAGCTTCATAGATCCCATATCGGCTAATATAGCCGATCTGGTTGTACTTCAGTCATACAATGCATGTACTTTTATTGTATCGACACGTTAGATCTATTAAATATACTGGACGTGGCTCAACCTATTTACATTTATGGCTACATGGAAACACCCCACTGCTAGTAAATGAGTTAAGTTATCGGGTTAATTGTCATCATGGCTGCATGGGAACACACCTCTATTGATGGTTAATCTTTATCTGATATGCTTAGTAGAACTGATAGTTTGGGTCGATAAATGTCACATGTACCGCATCCTTACTTCATACATCAATATGATCAGCTGATTATATGTCTTATCCATAACATACCATGATAGCCATTTATATCCTGTTGTCATGCTTCATACTGTTAGGGGATTTTTTAGTCAATGTCCTTCAACTATTGGCTATGTGAGAGCAGCACATTCATGGAATTGTCTGGCAACAACTAACAGGTTCCATAATTTGACATTTCATCCCATTATCAATTGTAGGTCAAATTGGCTGGCCCACCTGAGATCAATCAACCGAAGTGGACCAAGCCGCTTAAGAGGTTTAAGAGGCCTTGCGCGGTGTTGACGTCAAAACCCATTTTTGGCATCAACACATTTTGGCACGCCCAGTGGGACCACAATCGCCAACCATGAACAATGATCACGTGTACAACGTGAACGAGGAGGGGCTCAGCGACGAGTAGAAGCTTTCACTCCAGAAGGCATTGGATGACTTCAAGAGCAAGTGTGTGTTGTCCTTCAGCAAGACCAGGGATGGTGCAAGGCAGACAAGACCTTTCCTGTACGTGCGCATGTACGGGGACGAAGATCTAAGGCTTAGGCTCCAGCACAATCTCATGGAAGAGGCCATCTACAAGGCTATGGCCTCCACGTTCATAAGCTAGATTGAGTTGCTCGTCCGTTGTCTGCAAAACTCTGTAGCAGGGGCTCTCAACCTGCCAAGAAGGCCCTAGGCGTTCTCCACGACAAGAGATGGAGACCGTGGTTCGGGAAGTAGAGCTCCGGAGGGCCCATTCTCTAGGTCCCACGGAGTCAACGATGCACCTTTTGGTGGAGGAGGCAACATGCAAAACGGACCACAGCAGCCGATGGCGAACCCCAATGTCAACACATCGGCTACACAATATGCCATGTACAACACAAAGGCTGGTTCAAGATTTCAATGCGCCACCGTTCCATGGAGGGGTGGCGTCTGGTGAGGCTCTTCCGGGATACCACCAAGCCTCCCACAATTACGCTTCGAACATCCAAGAAGGCCCGGGGTACCGAAACCCCTCTGGGTATCCCAATGGCCAGCCAGGCTATAGGGACCAGGGTCATCACCAACAACCATCACCCCAGGTCAATCAACTCATGAACCAGGTGGCCGATATTGTGCAACGCTAGTTTCGTCTAAAGCCCCAGAATTGGTCCATCGCCTACCGGAAGCCATACCTTCAGTGGTACGATCAGGTGGCCCTGCCTTATAGATACAAGGTGCCCGAGTTCACCAAGTTCACCGGGACTGGCCAAGTATCAACCATGGAACACATCAGTCAGTACCTGGTACAACTGGGTGAAATAGCCGATGAGCCGACGCACAGGGTTCGGTTCTTCCCTCTATCCTTGTGAGGTCCAACATTCTCCTGGTTCACCTCCCTACCATACCAGTCCATCGAGGGGAGGAAGAATATGGAGAACAAGTTTCACCAGTACTTCGATTCCGGGAATATGGAGAAGGGGGTCGTGGACCTAGTCGACGTCAAGCAAGGAAACGATGAGCAAGGGAGCCATTACCTCCAGAGTTTCAGAGAAGTGAGAAATCGGTGCTATCGACTAACACTATCTGATGCAGAGGTTCTTAGCATTGCTATTCAGGGGTTGGTCCTGGTGATTAGGCAGAAGATTGGTATGGAGTGCTCAAGCCTATTGTTGGTATTTATTATGACTATTGCATAGCTACTACTAATTGAGCTAATTGGGTTTTTAACATTTTATTAAAACTCAATTGATTTTTCATGGCAGTTGTAAAGCTATCCATTTTCTCACCAAAGGTTTCAAGAATTTTATCAGTGGCAATCATTTTTATATTTATACCATCATTAATCTTAGATTGACCAAGAACAAGATCTTTTAACGAAGGTTGGTTATTGTAAGAATTGTTGTAAGTATTTTAATTACCATTACGTCCATTACCTTGGTAGAAAGGGCATGAATTCCAACTTCCTTGTTGTTGGGGTCGATACCCGTTGTTGTTGTTGTTGTTACTGTTGCTGTTGTTGCTGATGAAGTTCACGTCCTCCTTCGAAGTCTCGGGGCAATTGTTGCCCAAGTGATCATTTCCTCCGCACACCTCGCACCATGGATCGGCTTCAATAGCTTGTGCGGCGGCAACTGGGTAGATGGCCTCTCGTTCCTTCTTGGAACCTTCTTCTATCTTCTTCATCAGGAGGTCCATCTTGGCGGAGAGCATGTCCACCTCATTAACGGTGTGCATACCTCTCCTCTTTGGCTGGAGACGTTCGTCACCCCATCCTTGGTTGATCACCATTTTCTCGATGAGGTCCTTGGCATTCCTTACTGTGTGTTGGAGAAATCCCCCTCCAGCGGCAGCGTCAAGGTGACTACGGGCCATGCTAGTCAGCCTATGGTAAAAACCTTGGATCAGGAGCCAGTCGTCTATCCCATGATGAGGATAGGCATGAACGTACTCCTGGAGACGTTCCCATGCTTCGGGAATCATCTCGTCAGATTGTTGCTAGAAGCTTGAGATCTTTCCGCGAAGGGCATTAGTTTTGCTCGTCGGGAAGAACTTCTTGAGGAATGCGTTAGCACACCTCTCCCATCTAGTGGCCTCTTCTTTGTGGGTGTAGAACCATTGCTTCGCCTTTCCCAATAGAGAGAATGGGAAAAGACGAAGGCGAATGGCGTCAGACGCCACTCCCTTGATGGTGAATGTGCCACATAACTCCATGAAGTACTGGAGATGAGCATTGGCATCCTCATGGGGCTTTCCGCAAAACGGGTTGTCCTGCACCATGTGGATCAAGGCAGGCTTCAGCTCGAAGGTGGCATCTCCGAAGTTGACCTCGGGACCCTAAGCTACGTGAGTAGCTGACGGGGCCGAGAAGTCAGAGATCGCCTTCTGGGCCATAGTTTCCTTGAGTGGTCGTGTAGAGCCTCCTTCCTTGAACGGATCCTGGTTCGAGATGAACCTCTGAGGGGGAACTCGACGACATCTAGTCCTCCTCAACAGCTGCTCGGGATCTTCGAGATAGCTTCCCGGCAGTTGGAAACCGCTCATACACTGTCTGGCTTCACAGGAAAGGAAGACACAGGCAGGGCTAAGCCCCTATGACAAATTGATAACTAAGTTAACAAGAATCCCTGGATTCAATCTAATTAAAATTTCTTTGCTAAGCTTTCCCCGGCAATGGCGCCATAAATGCTTGTTGGTATTTCTTATGACTATTGGATAAATCCGAAAGCGCACAGATTATACCGCTGTAGCACTTCACCAAGGAATATTCCAAGGTATCATAATTTATATTATCCCAAAGGAAAGACTTGCTAGAAATGATAACTAGAGAGAGATCCTAGAGAGCACCTTAACTTTAGTACCAACTAGTATAGAGGGGTAAACGATATATGTGATAGGAAGGGATTGATGAATGAAGAATCTACGGTAAAGGATACTTAGAACGGACCTGAGAGACTAGCTAGGTGGGAGAACAACCAGAAGAGAACAGGGACTCCTAAGTACTTCACTCTACTTCAATATACTTAGCTAATGAACTAGTCTAGACACTATAGTTTGTCTCCTCAATACAAATATGCTAGGCGAGGGGATAGATCAGTAGGAGGACAAAACTCCTACCGGACCGCGCCCTCTTCTTATGGGGCCTTACCTTTTAAGAACTTGCCTAAGAACACGTGGTGGAATAAAAAGACTAGACAAGGCTGTCACCTCTTGCTAGCTACCACAAACAATCCGTGCAGCAAGCGATAATCAAGGATAAGATGATGTATAAGCACCACGCTTACACACAACTTACTACTTTGACTACGATCAAATAATTAAAGCACCTATGACAGGCAATGATCGCATACGGGAAAGGTCACAAGGATCACAGACTATGGGTGCGAAGGCTATTAAAGAGCAAAAGCATATAGAAAGACTATATCTAGTATAGAAATGCTCAAAGTAAATACTAAGTAAATTAAAGAGAAAGATATATATTGAATAAGATAAAGTCTTACAAAGAAGGAAAGATACAAGAGCTATACCAGACTCTCCAGAAGACGACTCCGGAAATCCCAAGCACAACTCGACTCAACTCTAACTCCCACTCTAGACTCACTCCTAGAATAATCTAAGGATTAGAGCTTGTAGGCTTCTTCTTCATGATTAGAGAGGGGGGTGTGACCCTCTATTTATATTAGGAGGTGGAGTAAGGGGCTACTCCGGCACCACGTCAGCGATCCAGGGCCTTCCATTCTCCACCCTTAGATCCAACCGACCTTGGAACCGACCAAGGCATGGATGGTGGTGATCCAACACGTGGGGAGGAGCTATGGTGGTTGGGGGGAGCTAAACTGACCTAGGGGGCATTCGGCCGAACCCCCCTATGGTCAGTGGGTCCTCCCTTGCCTCTTTGGATGAGGTCCCACCAGTCAGGGACTGAGTGGGGCCTGTTTGGGCCCAAAGGTGATTCGGCCGAACCCCCTAGGGGGTGCCTGGCCCACCTCTTGCTCCCTGGTGCTGGTCCCACTCGTCGTAGGTCTTGGTTGTTGGTTTTGTGGTGTTTGTCACGTTTATCTCCTTGGTGTGGGCCCATGGATCCATTTGCTTCGCTTGTGAGGAGTTGAGAGGAAACACAGAGTGAACCAATGGATGGATTCCGCTCTAAAGTGCCTCTCTTGGATCATGGCCGAGAGGATGGAGCATGGTGGGCCCGTATGGCTCTCCTTTGCTCCATTTGTTCATTCCTGCACTGAAACACTCATGGACATGTGGAACTAGTTATTTGATAAAGTATGCTCATGATGTCTTTGTTTATCCTTGATCCTTGGATTGGTGGCACTATTTTATCTATGTAAAAGATGGTCATAATTTGTGCCAACAAGATCCCCCAAGCTTAACCTTTGCTCGTCCCGAGCAAACAATCAAACTTAGCTCGATGGATCAGAAGTTTCTACTATGCTTCATATTTCAAGAGTAGTAAGTCTACAACAATCATACTTCTCTTTTGAATGGAAAAGTTAGCAATAAAGACTCACCCATATTACCTTAGTCCTTCATGGGGCTTATAGCTTTATCCTTTATCTTGAGAGGTTGATAGATAGAACAACTTGACTTGAGCACTAGTTTTCTCATTCTTTCACAAGTTTCATATCAGAGGTTTTGTGAGGTTTTGTAAAAGAAAACTTAGTGTTCCTCAAATGACTCTTGAGTCGCTCATAAGGTGTATGATTCCTCACCAAGGCATATATCAAAGTTTGCCTTCTTTCTTCCTATCTCTAAAGCTTATGTGGAGCTGTAGGTAGGGATCAAAGATATAGAAAACTTACCTTGCATATATTGTAAAGTCAAATTCCGGACCCGAGGAGAGAAGTGTCATACTCTTGGATCAAGATGTGCAAGTGTGTGGAAACATGGCAATTGATCAATACTCCTATTTGTGGATGATCTCATTTTCCTAAAATTATTTTGAGACAGCTATCTTTTAATTTTTCTATGAGCTTTGAAGATGCTCATTCATTTCATCATTTTTTTCATTTTTTTCAAGAGAGCTTTGGAAATGCTCATAAAGATTAGGACTTTAGAATGCCCTTGAATTTTTTTTTCATAATTTTGCATAGTCTATGTCTCATTTACTAGCAACAAACTAGAGAGAGTTTTTCTACTTAGAGCATGGAGTATGAACTATGTGGAAATGTAAGGCATGTTTCTGTGTACTTCCAGTGTAGAAGCAGCATGTAAATGTGGCGTGTACGTGATCTTGATGTTGGGAGCATGATAAATCTCTCAACAAGGGTCACAAAACTTGACCAAACTCAACACAAAGTAAGTAGCTTATGTATAAAGCTTATATCATGAAAGAGCATGTATGGTTTTGGTAGGAATTTTTACCATTGAGGAACAACAAAGTGTTTTAATCATTTTAATAAATAAAACTCCGATAGTCATTCTTTCTTAGAACAATATTATAACAGCTCTTATCTTGTCATATCATGTCTCACAACAACTTAGACTTAGTTACGCCATTTGCAACCCACAAAAGTTTGAGGTTCATGATGGTTTCTTTTAAGCCAAATAATCCATACTTAAAGAAGTACCAAGTTGTAAACTAAGTTCTAGAGAAACACTTAGCAGAGCAACTATTCATCATTTCCATAGGAGATATTAATTTTCATGGACTATGCGAGAGTGGAGTAAGAGAAAGTCTGTTTATTTTATTTTATCATATGCAGATTTTTAAATGTAAAGCTAAGATAAGCAAGAGAATGCATAAATGTAAATGCTGAAATTTAACTTACCTTAGTGGGGGAGAGAATCTCCCCAAGCTTGTCTTTATTTAATGGTGCGGTAGATGTAGATGTTGTTGCCACCAGAGGTCCCAATACCGTTGTTGTTCTTCTTGTATTGCTTGAATGTTCTCGGCGGTTTGCTGGACGATGCATGCTGTTTCATCGTGCTCAACACGCAACTCACCTAGGGTGTTGGTGAGGTGATCGAATTCTTGCCGCAGCCCACGATGCTCCCTGTCTCGTGTGGACGAGAAGGATGATCGTGCTCGTCCTGCAAAATCTCTTTGCCCACTTCCTTGATCTAAATCAAGGGTTAGTTTGCGGGTGCTATACAATTGAAGTTGCCTATTTGGAAGAGGCACCTCAATTGTATGGCCACTGTAAATCATTTTCAAAACACCATTGGCATCTCTTTTTAGCATTTGAACATGAGCACGATATTGCTCTGAGATCATTGCTAAAGGAGCAGAGATGTAAACAAAAGGGTTTGTGCCATCTAGCAGACTCATGGATTCGGCAAGACAAGTAATTAAAGAAGTGAATTGAATAGATACATTATTCTCAATTGAACTTCGCCAAAATTCCACTAAATATCTCACAGGAGAGATTCACATTTTATTGACCATGGCATAAAGTAGTTTTAGTTCCATATCACTTATTAAGTTAGCATTATTTCCAGGAAACAAAGTCATTTTCATCCAAAGAAGCATGAAACAAAGAGTTGGGTTGTGAATTTCCTCAGACTTAGGATTTGAGCACTCTTTTAGAGTAGATATAGAGAACCAAAATTTCCTTTTGTTGAAACTACGCATGGCAAGGTCTAAATCAATCAAGCATGAATTATCAAAACCAAGAGCAGCACTTAGATGACTCCAAGGCAGATTATGGTTTTGATTAAACATGTGAAAATATATTCCAGCATTAGAGATTTGGAGAGAGCTTAGAAATTCTACGGTGAGCAACTCAATTCCAAACTCTTCTATTTGCCAAAAGCTAGACCAACCAATAGAAGTAAAGATAGTTTCGAATTCGGTGGTCATACCTGCGTTGGAGATGAGTCTTGGATCCAAAATCCATGTGTGCTCAAAAGATCGATCCCGAAGAGAAAGGTACCTCTGATACTCTAGTTGGTTGAACCAGAGTCCGCTTTGCTGATCATAGGTTGTCATCGGGTGGTACCAATAATGCCTCGACATGTGGTAGCTCTGTTCGTACTTCCTCCTCCTGTGGGTGTTCTTCGGTTTGGAGGTTCTCCCATGTGTACCGGGCCGAACCTCCCCTTGTTCTTCTTTGGGAGGTATCCTCAGATTGGTGGGAGCGTCGGGAAGAGCTCCCACTCATAGCTTGCTTCATCTTCTTGAATGCGGATGTCAATGGGTTCTTCATCTTCTAGAGAGGAAGAGGGACACAAGAGCAAGACTAGAAAGGGGTATGTGTATGTGGAGTGGATTTCTAGTTTGCCTTGTGGGGAGAAGTTTGAGCTAAGAGAAGCTTGATGAAGACAAGAGATCTTCTTGTGGTCTAGTGAGAGCAACACTACTTATCTTTGAGAGCTAAGAACTTCTCTTGAATGTGGAGAGAGGAGAGAGCGAGGCAAGGAGAGGCTTGATCTAGAACTGAATTCTTGTTGAGGTGTGAGGGAATGAGCTCTCCTTGCATAGGGTTTTATAGGGGAAGGAAGTGGCACCAAGGGGGTGCCATGGAGTGGTCGGCCGACCACCCCTTGGGCATGCCCTTGGGTGCCATGATCACATGTCTATTGGATGCCTTACACAAAGCAAAAGAGAGAGAAGGAGGTGACACAAAGTGGTTGGCCATCCCTTAAAAGTAGAGATTCCACTCATGCTTTTTCTAGGGCTTGGTGAAAGGTGAAAGATGTGATATGATGTGCTCAAAAGCTGAGCTAAAGTGGTCAAGATTCTCCTCTTTAAACAAACAGTAGTGGGGGACAAAGATATGTCATGCTTTGATGGAATGTGATTGATGTGTTTTCTTTTTCAAAGCATGACAAAGTGGAAGTGATGGGTGTCATGATTCCCTACTTTGGACAAAGAGTAGTGGGAGACAAGGATGTGCCATGCTTAAAGTGATTGATGTACTTTAAAGCATGACAAGACAAAAGAGATGTCTCCCAAAGCAAGAATCTGATTTTTGAAAAGCCCACCTCCCAAATCATGAGATGCTTGGACAAAGGATGGTGGGGAGGAAAAGAAGGATGGAGATGGGGCCTCTAGGTTGTTCGGCCGAACCCCTAATACTCCATTTTATTTTTCTTTTTTATTTTATAAAGGTCCCTAAATGATCCTTAATTAAATAAGCTAAAGTGGGATGCATAAAGGTGTTCGGCCGAACCCCCTATGTCCCTAATTTTGTCAAGTTTTAGTGCTAAACTAATTATCGAGTTTTATTTAATCTAACTTTAGTTTTCTGAATTTTAAGTATGAAATAAATTAAAGGTTTGAACTAAATTTAAGAAAGGAAATAAAAGATAACTACCGATTTACCTTTCCGGCGCAGGCTCCTTGGTTTTTAAGTACTCGGAGTAGGACTCTCCTTCTTGTTCATTCCTCGGGTGCACTTGATGTCTCCGGAGGCGGAGATTGTGATGTGTGCACCTCTTTTGTTTTCCAAACCTGCCTTGGATTGGCGGGTTCGTCCTTCTTGAGTTCATTGATCTTGTCCTCCGGATATTGCTTCTTTTTCCGCAGACTTGAACTCTTCTTTTCGGTGGTTGTGCTTTTGCCTGTTTGTTAAGCTTATAACCATTGAAAGCACATTTTACCTTATGACTCGGGAATTGGAAGTGGATTTGGCCCGATCCTACGTAGATGACCGCGTTTGTGGTGTTGAGGAAGGGCCTTCCCAAAATGACAGGGACTTTCGTGTTAGCTCCCATGTCCAGGATGATGAAGTCGGTAGGGATGTATTCGTCTTGGATGTTCACCAAGATATCCCTTGCGAGTCCCTCGGTAAACCTTATCATTTGGTCTGCCATCTGCAACCGAACACATGTGGGGACCAAAGGTCCTCCTAACAGATTTTCATATGTTACCTTCGACATGATGTTGACGCCCGATCCAAGATCGCAGAAGGCGGTATGGAACGTCTGCTATCCAATTGAGCACTTGATCGTCGATAGGCCTATATCTTCCTTCTTCATGATGAAAGGAGGATCGAGTAGATAGCCCCAATAGGAGTGAAGTGGAGGCTTACCGAACCTCAAGTTAACCATGTTTACATGCTCAATTGAATCTTCTGGTTTCCCAGGAATCTTACATTGTTCCATTGATGGCATAGCTGCTGCTAATTGAGCTAATTGGGTTTCTAACATTTTATTAAAACTCAATTGATTTTTCATGACAGTTGTAAAGGTATCCATTTTCTCACCAAAGGTTTCAAGAATTTTATCAGTGGCGATCATTTTTCTATTTATACCATCATTAATCTTAGATTGACCAAGAACAAGATCTTTTAACGAAGGTTGGTTATTGTAAGAATTGTTGTAATTATTGTAATTACCATTACCTCCATTACCTTGGTAGAAAGGGCGTGAATTCTAGCTTCCTTGTTGTTGGGGTCGATACCCATTGTTGTTGTTGTGTTACTATTGCTGTTGTTGCTGATGAAGTTCATGTCCTCCTTCGAAGTCTCAGAGCAATTGTTGCCCGAGTGATCATTTCCTCCGCACACCTCGCACCATGGATCGGCTTCAATAGCTTGTGCGGCGGCCACTAGGTAGATGGCCTCTCGTTCCTTCTTGGAACCTTCTTCTATCTTCATCAGGAGGTCCATCTTGGCGGAGAGCATGTCCGCCTCATTAACGGTGTGCATACCTCTCCTCTTTGGCTGGAGACGTTCGTCACCCCATCCTTGGTTGATCACCATTTTCTCGATGAGGTCCTTGGCATTCCTTACTGTGTGTTGCAGAAATGTCCCTCCAGCGGCAGCATCAAGGTGACTACGGGCCATGCTAGTCAGCCTATGGTAAAAACCTTGGAACAGGAAAGGAAGACACAGACAGGGGTAAGCCCCTATGACTAATTGATAACTAAGTTAACGAGAATCTCTGGATTCAATCTAATTAAAATTTCTTTGTTAAGCTTTCCCCGGCAACGGCGCCAGAAATGCTTGTTGGTATTTCTTATGACTATTGGATAAATCCGCAAGCGCACAGACTATACCGCTGTAGCACTTCACCAAGGAGTATTCCGAGGTATCGTAATTTATATTATCCCAAAGGAAAGCCTTGCTAGAAATGATAACTAGAGAGAGATCCTAGAGAGCACCTTAACTTTAGTACCAACTATTATAGAGGTGTAAACGATATATGTGATAGGAAGGGATTGATGAATGAAGAATCTACGGTAAAGGATACTTAGACCGGACCTCGGAGACTAGCTAGGTGGGAGAACAACGAGAAGAGAACAGGGACTCCTAAGTACTTCACTCTACTTCAATATACTTAGCTAATGAACTAGTCTAGACACTATAGTTTGTCTCCTCAATACAAGTATCCTAGGCGAGGGGATAGATCAGTAGGAGGACAAAACTCCTACCGGACCGCGCCCTCTTTTTACGGGGGCCTTACCTTTTAAGAACTTGCCTAAGAACACGTGGTGGAATACAAAGACTAGATAAGGCTGTCACCTCTTGCTAGCTACCACAAACAATCCGTGCAGCAAGCGATAACCAAGGATAAGATGATGTATAAGCACCACGCTTAGACACAACTTACCACTTTGACTATGATCAAATAATCAAAGCACCTATGACAGGCAATGATCGCATACGGGAAAGGTCACAAGGATCATAGACTATGGGTGTGAAGGCTATTAAAGAGCAAAAGCATATAGCAAGACTATATCTAGTATAGAAATTATCAAAGTAAATACTAAGTAAAGTAAAGAGAAAGATATATATTTAATAAGATAAAGTCTTACAAAGAAGAAAAGATACAAGAGCTATACCAGACTCTCCAAAAGACGACTCCGGAAATCCCGAGCACAGCTCGACTCAACTCTAACTCCCACTCTAGACTAACTCCTAGAACAATCTAAGGATTAGAGCTTGTAGGCTTCTTCTTCATGATTAGAGAGGGGGGTGTGACCCTCTATTTATAGTAGGAGGTGGAGTAGGGGCTACTCCGGCGCCACGTCAGCGATCCAGGGCCTTCCATTCTCCGCCCTTGGATCCAACCGACCTTGGAACCGACCAAGGCATGGATGATGGTGATCCAACATGTGGGGAGGAGCTATGGCGGTTGGGGGAGACAAACCGACCTAGGGGGCATTCGGCAAAACCCCCTATGGTCAGTGGGCCCTCCCTTGCCTCCTTGGATGAGGTCCCACCAGTCAGGGACTGAGTGGGGCCTGTTTGGGCCCAAAGGTGATTCGGCCGAACCCCCTAGGGGGTGCCTGGCCCACCTCTTTCTCCCTAGTGCTGGTCCCACTTGTCATAGGTGTTGGTTGTTGGTTCTGTGGTGTTTGTCACATTTATCTGCTTGGTGTGGCCCATGGATCCATGTGCTTCGCTTGTGATCCGTTGAGAGGAAACACAGAGTGATCCAATGGATGGATTCCGCTCTAAAGTGCCTCTCTTGGATCATGGCCGAGAGGAGAGAGCATGGTGGGCCCATATGGCTCTCCTTTGCTCCATTTGTTCATTCCTGCACTGAAACACTCATGGACATGTGGAACTAGTTATTTGATAAAGTATGCTCATGATGTCTTTGTTTATCCTTGATCCTTGGATTGGTGGCACTATTTTAGCTATGTAAAAGATGGTCATAATTTGTGCCAACACCTATCAGATTTGGCCAATAAGGTTACCAATATTGAGGCCAACTACTGATACCCACTCTACAGTTGCAAGGCTCAGAAAACTAGCAATGTAGAGCCAATCTCGGTGGAGGACATTACCGGGGATACTGACTGCGATGAAGAATCCAATGAGATCGCCATTGTAGAATGGGTTTGGAAGAACTCGGAGTACATGCCTTGGGCTTAGGCCAAGTCTGCAGATGGGACGAAGAAGTACAACTTCGATGTTACGAAGCTTGACAAGATTTTTGATTACTTGCTCGACAAGGGTAGATCAAGCTGATAGGAGGCTATAAAATCCCTTCGGTCGAGGAGATCAAGTTCAGGAGGTACTGCAAATTCCACGGCACGTATACCCACAGCACCAACGACTGCAGGGTTTTCCGAGACATGATTCATAAGACAATCACCTCAAGGAGGATTCGCCTGGAGAAGACTAAAGGTGCCATGGACATAGATGGCGATCCGTTCCTAGCAAACATGATAGCGCTCTCCTTTTTGGTGAAAATTGTTGCGACAAAGATCCAGGCGCCCACTGCTGAAAAGACTGATCAACACAGGGCAACTGACGCTGAAGAGTAAGAGGCAGCCAAGAAGCGCTAGGAAGCCGAGACAAAGCGAGGGCAGTCTGACCTTTCTCAGGCTATTGACGCCAACCCAACTTGATGACGCCCCACTGTTAGGATCCTGTTGAACAAATGGGGCACCAAAAGGAGAGAGAGCTGAAGCGAAAAGAGGAGGAACACCGGGAACAACTTGAACAAGAGGAATACGACAGGTAACATAAAGAAGTGAGGAAAATCAAGGAGGAGAACAAGTATCATTAGGATTGTCCTTTCTTCATACACTGCTGGAACGTAGGGTTGAGGCTCCCTTGTCCAAACAACTGGCTGGAGTGCAGGAGTCAATACTAGGAGTACAGGCAGTCAAGAGACAACCGCCGATCCATACATCACAAGTTGAGTTACAAAGTGGATCAGCGCGAAAAAATGAAGGACCCCCATAGTCGCCCAGATGAGAAAACAACTGATCGGGGCATCACGAGTTAGGTCCATGCCCAGCAAGAGGGCCAGTGGTGCCCCGGAGGGCTGACCAAGAGTCAGAAGCGTCGGGTTCAACGCTTAAGGAACGACGAGCTGCAGAAGAAGAGACCAAGAACGGCGACCAGAGGGGGGGGGGGTGAATGGGAGCCTCAAATTTCTCTCGAAATGTTCGGGCCACTCTTCCCAAAAACCAAACCCAGTTGCTGGGTGCTCAACCTCCCCGCTTGCGTTGCTCGGTGATTCAGACGAAAACGGAGAAAAGAGAGCTCACCGGCAGTGGAGGAAAATCACTGGAAACCCCAAAACACAGGTTCTCAAACCCTAAGGGAAAGAGGCAAGAAGCTAGGCACAATGGGCGAAAACAGCAACCATCGGACTACTCTATCAAGACCACCGGACCAATGGAAGTGGTCCGGTGCCTTTGGTCCGGTGCACAGCGAAGCACCACCGGACTAGTCCGACGCCCACTTTGGAAAGTCCGGAGCTCACCCCAAACACATGTAGTAAGTGCCTAGGCTCTGGACACCTAGTCCGACGCTCACCGTCGGACTATAGGAAGTGGTCCGATGCACACACTCGCCACAGAGCAAAAACCACAGCTAGCACCCTACCTCCGGAAACCTCGTCGGATGCTCACCGTCGGACTAACGGCCCGGGTCTGGTAGTCAATCTCCGAGGACTTGAGCTTGCTGAATAGCTCATCCACAGTTAGAGCATCATAGCCCGGTGAATCCTGAATGTCAGCCACCTTCATCTCCCACACCTTCGATCAAGAGCATGCAAAAGCTTGATAGACATCTCATGATCATCATAAGTCAAGTTGGCTCGATTAGCACGCATCTTGTTGACGATAGATTGGAAGCGAGTGAACATCCCGTCAACAGATTCGTCGGCCAACTGAGCAAAGTTCTCGTATTCTCTATGGTACGTGTCGAAAAGTCTGGACTTGATCTGAGGGTTGCCCTCATGATATCTCAAGAGTGTTTGCCAGATCTCCTGTGCCGTAGTGAGACTCGAAACCCGCTCAAACTCTAGAAGAGACAGACAAGAGAAAAGAATGCTACGGGCTCTTGCGTTTGACGCATGCTGTGTCATCTAGGCATCAGTGATCCAAGCCTCAAGAACCACGTAGTTCTCATTCTCACAAATCTTCCAAAACTTTGTGTCAAGCCCTTGGAGGTAAGCCGACATGCGCACCTTTCAATAGGCAAAGTTGGTTCCATCGAAGTAGGGAGGTTTACCAGCACCTCGCTCCATGTCGCCTTCGCGGATCAAGAACCATGTAAGGTGGATTGATCCTTAACCGGCTCTGATACCAATTGAAGGACCGAGAACGGCGACCATAGGGGGGTTGAATGGGAGCCTCAAATTTCTCTCGAAATGTTCGGGCCACCCTTCCCAAAAACCAAACCCAGTTGTTGGGTGCTCAACCTCCCCGCTCGTGTTGCTCGGGGATTCAGACGAAAACAGAGAAAAGAGAGCTCATGGGTAGTGGAGGAAAATCACCGGAAACCCCAAAACACAGGTTCTCAAACCCTAAGGGAAAGAGGCAAGAAGCTAGGCACAACGGGTGAAAATAGCAACCGTTGGACTACTATGTCAAGACCACCGGACCAATGGAAGTGGTCCGGTGCACAGCGAAGCACCACCGGACTAGTCCGACGCCCACTTTAGAAAGTCCGGAGCTCACCCCAAACACATGCAGTAAGTGCCTAGGCTCCGGAAACCTAGTCCGAAGCTCCTCACGATTGCTAACAACTTGGTTCGAGTTGATTTTGCAAAGCTACTCTCAACAAAGAGAAATCATCTCGGGAAAAAGAGAGCAAAAGCAAAACGCGAAGAACACAAGCAAAACGGGGACAAAATCAAGAAATCGAAGCCACCATGGCTTACGGAGGTTACGGCCTCCGATTCCTCGTGATAAACTCAAGTTCTTACATTGAGTGAACTACCTAGCCTAAGCATTGCAGTCCAAACTCCGGAAACTATCTCCCGCATTTTGAATGGACGGCCTGCCTCCATGTCTTCTCGCACTCGCCTGTGCCAAGTACTAGTCACCACAGCTAGTCCGCCGGCGCCCATGGTCCCTTAGTCCGAGCCCCCGCTTCCGCCCTTCACCGCTCTCAGTCCATCGACATGGCAAGCGTCTACTCGACCTTCTCCACGCCATTGACCACTGTCACTAGGCATAGCACCTGCACACCACAAGCCGATAGACAGGCACATGTTTTCTGCTTTCGCAGAGGTTAGGATAAACCACTCAAACGGAAACACTCAAGTATTGGTCAATCACTATTCATCAAAGTTGAACTACATGGGTACTTTATCCACCATGTGTTTGCAATCTCCCCCTTGATGAGTGCATTGTAAACACAAGTGCATTTCATATTTGAGCCACAAGGTAAAGCTCTCCAAATGACCAAAAAGTTGAGAAGGCGAAAATGGGGTCACTTGAGATAAGCAAACATGATACCAATTAAAAGAGAGGAAAAAATGATACCAATTAAAAGCATCCTTCAAAACACCTCATGACAAAGCCACTTACTAATGCCAAACAAAAGCATATGGGCAAATGCTCAACACAACCAAGCGAAACAAAGCTAGCCCTCAAGAAGAGGCAGAAACTGGCTAAACACCGCTAGCAAGTCCAAGATACCAATCACCGCTCTCAAAGCTCAGATTTCCAATTTAAACACTAGGGGAGCTCAAAAGATACTAATTGAAACCACTTACGTCCCCTAATGCTCAAGAAGCAATCGAAACCTGTCGGAGCCAACAAAGCAAGCTAGACCCTCCAGAAGGGGCAAAGACTCAACACATCTAGCAAAAGGTCCCCCTGGGCAAAAGCACACTCAAGATACCAAATGAGATCTAAACCAATGAAACCAAAGAGATGCACTCTTTCTCCCCCTTGGAAGTATATGGCTGAAAATGGAATGAAATGCACATCTCTCCCCCTTGTTGACACATGTAGCTCATCAAACATCAACAACTCAAGATCCGGCTACAAATGCCATGAAGTGCAAAATGAGTGAAAAAGCTTCATACTTAGAGCTAAGACAATGAATAGATGCTCTAAGTGATGTGATCCTGTGAGAATAGGAAAAGCTCTACGTGCCCAACAAAGACTCAAGTTGAGCTTAAGATCACTTTAGAAGCTATTTTAGAGAGAACATCATGTGAGAGCAGAGAAAGGGTATCACCTCCTAGAGATAGATAGACATGGCAAGCAAGATAGAATCTATCTCAAAGCAATCTCATGTATAGAAAGTAAAACTATCCCTTAGCAAAGTTCATACAACAAGCTAATGACCCAACTGAATGAATTTTCCAAATTTAAGAGTTTTGCAGTCAGTTTTCAGTTTTAGGCACATTTAAGTTGTATGCGAGTGGTTGTAAGCAAAGTGATGTCACTGCTTACCAACTGGGCGAAGTCAAAGGACTTGACACACCGGTTTTGGTCATACACGACATCGCTCAAGTATCGACCCATATGGGAAGCAGTCTCGAACACACGGTGAAGTGCTCACAATGCAGACCCAACTCGATCTTTCCAATTCACAAAACAGAGAGCAATTTCATTTTAGATATTAAACATGGTGCTCGAAGGTAGTGAATGAAACAAAGAAGAGCCATAGTTACAAGCTATATACAAGGCAGCCAAGAAGGATCTTCAAAAGCCTACACATGCTAGTGCCATTTCAGAGGTGACATGGGGAATTTAAATTCAGTTTTAAAGCTTTTCTAACTTAGCTCTATTGCATATCATATAGATCAAAAAGAGTCTAAGTTAGGCAACACCATAGACACATAAAACACCTCAAACAGAGCATAGATTCATTATATTGACTATAGATATGAAGCTTAAAATGAACGAAGTCACAAATGCAAATGAGATGCAAAAAGCAATGACACCAACTAACATAATCAAGACACCAAAAGAGAAGAAGGACAAAGAAAAGACTAAGAGAAACAAAAGGAACTTATGATACACAAAACTTTCCTCCTTTAAAAAGGAAAGCAAACACCCAACTCACCCCGAAGGTGCGAAAACGTAGCTTGATCCAAAGGCTTAGTGAGAATATCCGCAAGCTGGTTTTGGGTCTCGACATGCCGGAGGTCAATGTCGCCCTTCTCGTAGTGATGACGCAAAAAGTGAAAGCGGACCTTAATGTGCTTGGTCTTCCAATGAAGCTCGGGATTTTTAGCCACACTAATTGCACTCGTGCTATCGCAAAGCAGAGGCACCTTAGTAAGCTCAAGACCGAAATCTCTCATAGCGGCAATCATCCAAATCAACTGTGAGCAACAGCTAGCCGCGGCAACGTACTCAGTTTCGCACGTCGACTGTGCCACGCTAGACTGCTTGCGAGAAGACCAAGAAACCAAAGAAGACCCGAGAAACTGGAAGGTCCCTGAAGTGGAGTTCCGATCAAGACGACATCCGGCAAAGTCAGCGTCAGAATAACCGCAAAGCATAAGAGAGGAAGAAGTGGAAAACCAAAGACCAAATTCGGGAGTGAAGCGCAAGTACCTCATGATGCGTTTCACCGCCTGCTTGTGCGAAGTCCGTGGGGACGCCTGAAAGCGAGCACACAGGCAGACGACGAACTGAATGTTCGGCCAGGTCGCCATCAGGTACAAAAGCTTCCCAATCATGCTTCGGTACTCGGTCTGGTCCACCGCCTCTCCTTCCTCGTCCGCATCCAAGGCAGTAGTGGTTGACATAGGAGTCGAGAGGGGTTTTGCCCCGCCCATGTCAAACTTCTTCAAGATATCCTTCGTGTACTTGCCTTGGTGCACAAACGTCCCTTCCCGGGTTTGCTTGATTTGCAACCCGAGAAAGAAAGTCAACTCTCCCATCATGCTCATCTCAAATTCCCTCATAAGATCTGCAAACTTGGCAACAAGAGCATGAGAAGAACCACCAAAGATGATATCATCCACGTATATTTGGACAAGGAGAGTGTCTTTTCCTTGCTTGAGGAGAAACAACGTTTTATCTACCGATCCCATTTTATAGCCCTTAGCAAGCAAAAAGGGTTTTAGCCTATCATACCATGCTCTAGGTGCTTGTTTCAAACCATACAAAGATTTGTGAAGTTTAAAAACATGGTTTGGAAACTTGGGATTTTCGAAACCGGGAGGTTGATTAACATAAACTTCCTCCTCTATGTAGCCGTTTAAGAAAGCACTTTTAACGTCTATTTGAAAAAGTTTAAAACCCTTAGAAGCCGCAAAAGCTAGAAGGATTCTAATGGCTTCTAAACGAGCTACGGGAGCAAAGGTTTCCTCATAGTCTATTCCCTCCTTTTGACAAAAGCCTTGAGCTACCAACCTAGCCTTGTTGCGCACTACCACCCCATCTTCACTTTGTTTATTTTTGAAAACCCATTTGGTACCTATGGGGTGGCAACTAGGTGGTGGAGGAATTAAGACCCAAACGTGGTTTCGCTCAAAGTTTTCTAACTCCTCATGCAAGGCATTAACCCAATCCGGATCCATCAAAGCGTGTCCAACATCTCGGGGCTCAAAAGAAGCGACAAAAGCCGAATGAGCAAAGTGAGAGATATAGGACCTGAACCGCATGACTCGACGGTCAATGTCGCCGATGATGTTCTCCGGCGGGTGCTGCCGCTAGATGTGCCGGGGAGCCTACCTGGATGAAGTGGCCTCCCCCTCAACAGCAGCTGGAGCTCCCTCAGGTGCAACGGGCACGGACTGAGGAAGCTGCTCAAATGGCCCCCATGTAGAGGAAGTAGTCGGATCAGGACCGTGAGCCGATGTGGACGTCGTAGGGTCGACGGGGGCAGCCATTGGAGTTGGCTCGGGATCACCCCAATCGGCATCATCCTGCTCCTCCTCCACAAAGATGCTAGTATTCACCTCATCATCACCTGCAAGCTCAAAAGCAGTGGAAACATAGGGCATAGTTTCATCGAAGGTAATCTCACAAGTCTCCATCACTCGGTTAGTCTCAAGGTTAAGTGCACGATAAGCACGAGAGTGAGTAGAATAACCAAGAAAGATACCGTCAGAAGATCGTGATTCAAATTTATCTAACTTACCACCCTTTTTGAGGATGAAACACCTGCACCCAAACACCCGTAGGTGACTTACCTTGAGTGGTCTCCCAAAACACAACTCATAAGAAGTCTTTTTCTTGAAAGCTCGGAGGAAAATGCGATTTGAAACATAGCAAGCAGAACTGAGTGCTTCGGCCCAATACCGCCTAGGAGTCCTATGCTCATCGAGCATCCTCCTGGCCATCTCAACAAGAGTCTGATTCTTCAACACCGTTCTGCTGGGGAGTGTGAGGTGAGGAAAACTGGTGATCGAGACCCAAAGAAGAGCAAAGAGTTGCAAATTGAGAATTCTTGAATTCTGTGCCATTGTCACTGAGGATAGCTCTCATGGCATTCTTAGGTAGCTCATTTTGCAATCTAAAAATCAGATCTCGAACAAGTGGAAAAGCCTCATCCTTACTCTCCAAGAAGAACACCCAAGAGTACCTCGAGTAGTCATCAACTACTACAACAACATACCACTTCCCTCCTTCCGACCTGACCCGAGCTGGACCAACTGTGTCCATGTGTAAGAGCTCGCCGGGTCGAGTGGTCATGATCTCAGTCACAGGAGGATGGGAAGCAGCAACCATCTTGCCATGCCTGCAAGGATGGCAAACCAAATCCTTCTCGAACTTCAGCTTTGGCAATCCTTGGATAAGGTCCATTGAGCTAAGCCTTGCAAGCAAATCAAAACTCAGATGTCCCAATCTCCTATGCCACTTCCAAAGCTCGGAGGAAGAACTAGCAAGAAGACAATGAGAAGGTCCAGAAGAGATAGAAAAATCCGCATGAAAAACCTTCCCGAAGGGTAAAATCCGGCAAACAAGCTCACCACGAGAGTCTAAAATCCGAGACAAGTTTGGCTTAAAACTCACATCAAAACCGTCTTCAAGGAGTTGCGAAACGGATTGAAGGTTAAAATGCAAATTCACAACCAAAGCAACATCCTTGAGGACAAAAGACGAATTGACTAAGATGGACCCCCGGGAGACAACCTTACCTTTACTCTTGTCCCCGAATGTAATGTACTCGGTGTGGCGCACGGGGTCGAGGCTGGAGAACCACTTGGCACTTCCGGTCATATGATGTGAGCATCCGGAATCCACAAGCCAAGTCTCCTCCAGTCCTCCTTCCTACATCAATAAAAAGACATAGGGTGAGCAAATGGACCAACACTGGTCAAGATGGGAACAGGCCGGCCCGGACCTGGACCTGGCCCTGGCCCTGTGGCCCCAAGACCAATTCGCGAGGCCATGGGCCGGCCCAAATATGAAAAAGCCTTCGGCCCCACTAGCCCAATGGATCCTATGAGGCCGACCCAAAAATATTATGATCTTGTTTTTTAATAATACATTTAAACAAATGATTACATATAATTTGTTTACATTTCTATACAACAAAAGCACAGGTTCCATCAACACAAAAACACAAGTTCCATCAGCACAAGACAGTAACGGATGATGACCAAAGATGAAACACATGTTCCATCAGCACAAGACAGTAATAGGTTACATCAGCACAAAGATGAAACCCTGTTTGGATGATGACCAAGGAAGCAATCACAATGACATCATCTAAGAATCTAGTATAATGAGAGCAATAACTTAATGAACAGATACAACATAGGCACCAAAAATGTCTCAACTCTTTGCAAGACTCCCTTCAGTCATGGGTCTTGAGCTGCATGGTCTCCTTTTAGTGAGATTCTAAGTTTTCATCTGCATAAATAAAATTACTTTTAGTAGAAGACAACAGCATGTAGCTTCATGTACAACAATTTAGTGAACTGCATACTCCTACAGGTTATTTTGAAATATAATGGTAATTGTGGCTTTGCTAATTGAGTTGAATTTTCCTTTCCAACTTCCATACAAAGACACATAGCCTCTCTTTTTAGTATTTTTGGTGAAATATACATGTGCTCTCTTTTTAAATCCATAACAATATTTTGAAGAGCACAAATACCTTCCAATGACAAGATGATGTCATGAATTGATTACATGTTGCGCTCAGTACTAACTGCATAAAACAAGAGAGGTGTTAGCTCACATTTCATGATTTTGTAAACTTGATGAAGAATTAATGAGAAATTCAAAGAACATGTTTACTGTGTGTTGACCTGTGGCTCTAAACCAGTCTTGTAGGCACACTAAAGCTTCAACACTAGCTGGGGTCAATCGACTTCGAAAATTTGATATTATTCTTGATCCGGTGCTGAATGCAGACTTAGATGCTATTGTAGATGCAGGAACAGCCAATATGTCCCTCGCCATGCGACTAAGTGTTGGATACTCAGCCGAGTTCATCTGCCACCATGCAAGGATGTTGAACCGGTCACTTCGACGAATTGGCACCTTTTTCAAATACGTCTCAACTTCTAAAGAAGCCTCATTAGTAGACCGAGCACAGCGAGTAACATGCTGGTCCCAACTTGCCAAAGGATCATGGTCAGTTACACTCATTTCAGCATCACCTCCTTGTGACATATGATCTACAACATTTCCATTTGATTTGAGATATTCTTTGAACAACCCTTGAAACACATTTTTTATTTTGTTGATCATCCATGCAGCATCATCCTTAAATATTGTGCGGAATCGAAACTCAAGGTATTCCAACTTGAATTGGGGGTCTAAAATCACGGGAATACAAATATCCAGCCATGATACCTTCCAATACTTCTCAAACTTTTTCTTCATGTATTTCAGCGTAGGGTACATCTCAGATCCCTCCTCAAAAGGCTGTTGCTCCAAGGTCAACTTCACTTTCAACATTTCATGAAGATACAAGTTTGAAGTAGGGTATTTTGTGGCTGATATCACATTAGTGGCTTCATAGAAAACCTTCAGCAATCTACAAGTAGCATCAGCCTTTTCCCATTCCTCATATGTTGGTCTAAAGGTGTAGTTTAGGTCTTGAATGTGCAATGAGTCAAACACTGCACGAAACTCTGTTGCGGTACTAAGCATAAGATATGTTGAGTTCCATCGAGTGCAAACATCAAGGCAAGGTCTTTTCCCACAAGATATGCCTAGATCTGCAACAATTTCTTCAAATTTTTCTTTTTTTGTTGGAGAGCTTCAAATATATTTCATAGTGTCACATATCTTTTCAATCATTGGGCTAAGAAACTCCAATCCTGCTTGACATATCAGATTTATAACATGCGCAGCACAACATTGATGGAACAACCAACCACTACTAAGTAGCATCTTCTTAGTTAACAAATGGGTCTTCAATAATTTCATCATGGCACCATTGTTGTTTGCATTATCTAGAGTCACAACAAAAAGCTTATCTTCAATCCCCCATTCTCTTATGAACTTGATCATGGTGTTGAACATTGCAATGCCTATGTGGGGTGTTTCCATTGCTGTGAACTTCACTATTCTCTTTTGTTGCTGCCACTTCTCATCAATATAGTGGGCTGTAACAACGATGCACCCCACCATTCGATTTGATGTCCACATGTCCCTAGTCAAAGAAACCTTAGAGCTAGTGCTTTTGAACAAACCTTGCAGGTATCTCTTCTCTTCTTCAAATTCTTTTAGACAATCATTGCGCACTGTTTTTCTTCAGATCATCTTAAAACTTGGGTTTAGACTAGAGACAAACCTTCTAAAACCCTCATATTCCACAAGTGAGAATGGCAACTCATGCAATACTATCATTCTCATAAGCTCTTTACGAGAAACAACTTGACTAAAAGTCCAATGCCCTAATGCAACTCCATCTAGAGACATGATAGAGGCATTTAACTGGCCAACAACTCTAAGAGCCTTCCTCCTTTCCTTACATCTCAGCACAAATATTCCTTGCACAATGTTCCTAGAGTTTGCGCAATGTTTGCGCAATGAGCTTGTTCCATGTTTACGCTCAGCAAAAATATTCCTTGCACAATGTTTACACTCAGCTGCTATGACTAATCCATCAACTCTGATAGGCTCATATTCTTTCCATACCTTCGACAAAAACTTTCTCCCTGGTTCAGAAAATGATCCCATGTCAACTAACTCAGCGCCTTGCTCTCCATCAACATGATCTTCTAATTCTTCTTCTTCATCATCCTCATCATCTTCTTCGTCTTCGTCATAGTCAGCATCTTCTTCATCATCAAGCATTTCTATATCATTTGAAGTTTCTGTAGAAAGATTAACATGCTCACCACGGTAGGATCTGTAAATTCTTGCTACCGTAGCATGTAAATCTGGTGGTGGAACTAATCTTTTCCATGTTGCAACAGGTGTCAAGAAAGAGGTACCTCCTTGGTACAGCTGCTGGTTCCCTTCTTCCTCATCCATATTTGTGAGCTAAAAATGCAATGAATTCATTTCAGAGCAAGAAGTTATGTACTAGTAAACACTTGAGCTCTAAAACCAGGAAAACTACAAACAACCAAAAATCCTGAAGTTATGTACTAGTATCTGTACCATTATATTGTTATTCTAATGCTAGAACAGAGACACATCAGTCATCACAATACCTCTTTCATAGATGACACTAATTACTCAAAAGTACTCAAAAGAGGCTCCCTGCATACTGTACTTACTAATCAGGCAACGACATTAGTACACACAAATGAAGGAGTACATGCAAAATACAACAAAAATCAGATTGGGGGCCTCTCTGCATTCTACTGCTACTATAGACAGACCACATATAATCAGAAGCAAAATCCAAGAATTAATTTCAAAAGTGTTTGGGATATTTATCCCTTTCCTGCAAAAGAGAGCCAAAGAAGCCGAAATTGTTTGACAAATTATCACTACAAGTGTCAAAATATGATGCCCGATGATGCATAACCCCAAGAAAGGTGCCACACTGTCATTTTTATGAGCAAGCTACTAGTATGTATCTGCAAAGAAAATCAGTATGTACACAGTATATGATGCTAACTAGTCATATCTAAAATACATCTGTAGTACTGACATGGCATGTCTACTCCACTTTAAAACAATTCCAAATGATTTTGTTGTTACTATTTATCACCTGCAAATCAGTATGTACACATCTGTGCATCTATTAAAAAAAATGAAAACAATCATGCACAAATCATCACTAGACCGTGTGGGGATTTAGCATAGAAAATGTATACCTCAACAGGCCTGACTGGGCATACACGTCGCTCGAATCTTTAGGGCGCTGCTATTAACGGATCAGCTGGAGAGTCAATTGGCCGGACTGTACTATAGCAAGACAGGATGAGCGAGGGGATTGACCTCAGTGTGCCGGCGTGCCGGCGTGGATAAGGCTGAGCAGAGAGAGCGGGCAAAGCACACGGACCTGCGAAGATGGGTGCTAGATGGCCACCGCCGGTGCCATCCCCGGAGGCCCCAAACCCTAGCAAATCGGCGGCAGCGGCTTCGCGTCTGGACAGACGACGGAGAGACGAGAGATCCCACGAAGTCACGCAGGTCGCCCCATGTTACCCGATGGGTCAACAGTTACAGGCTCTATTGACCCGTTTTCAATTTGAGGCCGACCCGCATGGCCCAATGGCCTTACTTTAATGGGTCGGGTCAATAACCCGGTGGGTCGACCCGGCCCATTCCCATTCTGAAACACTGGGGTTAGTAAACTGTGAAGGATACCAGTGTTGTCCCACTTGCCCAAAAAATGGGTTAGAGAAAAAGCCAAACATCTCCTGCCCGACGGAGGGATAGCGATCACCACGATAGGGAAAGCGTGGTCTGCTAAAGAAGGGCGGAGTAAAGCCACCGCCACGAGGCCCATAGTCGTATGGGTCACGACCGGTACCCCGCCGGGCACGACCACCGCGTGGTCTCGCCTCCTGAGGCCTAGCACCTTGAGGCATTGTACCTCTAGGACTAGTAGTGTGCCTCCAAACTTCCGGTCCACGTGTCCCAACTGGTGGTTGGTACATGTCCCGATTGTTCAACTCAAACTACCTCCGATCATCTCTCTTCCTCCTATAGCAAAACTCAGCCAAATGCCCATCTCGTTCACAATACTCACAATGGTACCTCACCACACTCTTAGTAGGCAGTCTCTTGTTGGGTTGGGTGGCTCTAGCTTTCTTAGGAAGGGGATCACTAGAGATGTCTGGCACTGTGTTAAGTGGGTTGCGAAGATGGTTCGGTTTTGCAATCCACACTTGCTTCTGTGGAGTGGTTTTGGGTGGCTCTTCAAACACACCGTCTCTCACAGGAAACTCAGAGGGGTTGGTAGGCTTAGGTGGAGTGATCTTGGTAAGCCTGGGAGTTGTGGTGGGTTTCTCATTCTCGCTCAAACCACCGCACTCACCGATCTTACTGAACATGCTATCGTCCTTCCCACCTATAGCAAAGCCTACTCCCGTGCTGCCAGCCCTTTTGCATTGGCTGAGCATCATCCCCAACTGCGGCTCTCAGCAAGACACCCAGCTCAAGATGGACCAAAGGTATGTGTTTTCTTCCTCGGTACGCATCTTGTCGTGTCTGCACGACGCGATCTCAAGCTCCAAAGCCTCAAAGCGTTCCGACTCTCTAGTGCTATCTGAGTTGACCTTCTCTAGCAAAACAATCCTAGCATCTCTTTGTGCCAGCTCAGAACGCAAGCCTAAGAAAGACTTGCACGCACCAAGTAAGCTAGGCCTAGCCTTCAGCTCACTGACCTCCTCAAGTACAATGCCATACTTGTCCTAGAGAGTGACAAGACTAGACATGTGGATGGCATAAGCATCACACTCTACCTCTTCGGTAACCACCACTGACGCCTTAGCAAACTCTAGCTCATGCAGCGTGCTAAGATACTTAGCCTTGAAATCGTTCCTCTCGCAAGCAGCATGCTTGAGCAAAGCATCCTGACTCATCAAGGTGTCGTTTAAAGACTCAATCTCGAGAGAGAGGGATGTGATGGTGAGTGGTACCTCGGGTGTGTCGGAGTCATAGTCATAGTCGGGGCCATCCTTGCGCTACCCAACCTTGCCTTCTTCAATCGCCATGGTGCAAAAACCACCGTGCTTGGCGTCGGCGTAGAAGCATAGGCCATTGAGCTTTTCCTCAACCTTTCCCTTGGACTCATCATTGCTCGAAGAAGCACCTCTGTCGGAGGAGGCATCGATGTCCCTGAGGGAGGTGAGGAAGGCTCGTGCTTGGCCTTCACCTTGTCGATCACCTTCTTGTCGGTGATAGCCACCCTTGGGCTTGTGCTTGTCCTCGAAGTGGTGGCCACGCTTGTCCTTGCGCTTGGTGAAGTCTCCTGCAGCTTTCTTGGGGCAGTTTGTGATGAAGTGATCCTCATCACCGCAATGGTAGCACCCCTTGGCTGAGCCACCACGCTGACGGTTCAAACGGTTGTTGTGAAACCGTGAGAACTTGGTGATGACCAAAGCCAGCCCATCATCTCCAAGAGCCTCCACTTGGTCCTCTGTCACAGAAATCAAAGACAAAGCAAACAAAGAGTGTGAAGGGTCAGAGGAGGAAGAAGACGTACCACCGAGGCCAGAAACCAACACATAGAGGGTTTCGATGGGTTCTCAAGCTTGGCCCAGGTCTGGTAGTCAATCTCCGAGGACTTGAGCTTGCTGAACAGCTCGTCCACGGTCAGGGCATCATAGCCCGGTGACTCCTGAATGGCAGCCACCTTCATCTCCCACACCTTCCGATCAAGAGCATGCAAAAGCTTGATAGCCATCTCATGATCATTGTTGACACAAAAAGTGTCAGGATTTGCGAACACCTCGGGATTTTACCCAAAGCTCGGTATTCCGGAGGCGTGCGAATCGATTTGACCAATTAATCGACAAGGACGATAACTAGAACAAGATCCAACCCAGACAACAGCGATGCGCCCGGATGCTAGGATTGAGGCTTGATCAGGATAACTAGAGCAGAGCTGAACGAGGCAACAGCGATGTACCCAGATGCCAAAGCTCAGAGGTACTCCCACGCGGAACTTGCAAGGATTTGACGGAGATCAAGGTGATGCAGCCCGTCGAAGCTTGAAGAACTCATTGATAAACTACAACTAATGCAGTAAAGGGTAAATTGCGATGAAAGTAGAATAAGAATAAAATTGGTTTGTTTTATATTGGATTGATTGTCATACACGTAGCCCTCGGGCACATATTTATACTCCCGCATGGAGAGTTGTACAAAGACACGACACGTATCCTTCCTAAAACAAACTCCTAATTTTAAGGAAACTGACTCGCGCTGGAGCCGGATAAATTTATTTTCCTAAACAAACACGCCTATTTTAAAGGAAAATAAACGACTCATGCAAGAGTCGGACTCAAACTACTATAATAATAATACTGGTACAAAACACCAGTTTCCTTATACTTCTCTTCGATGAAAACTTTCCATCGGCAGATCCCTTCAATCCGCGCTTCCTTCTTTGACCACCGGTAGCCTTCTGCTGACATCAAACGCTAAGTTATGATGTACTCATCGGCACCCCATGCCCATCGGCGTCGGCAGTACTCCCCAATCGGCGACCTTGTACTGGTAACTGTCTTCACCAATGTCCCTATCGGCAATCGGCAACCACTCTTCATCGGCAGGCGGCAATAACCCTTCATCGGCAATCGGCAATATCTCCTCATCGGCAATCGGCAATGTCTCCTCATCGGCAATCATCATCAGCAAGACCACCGATTAACCTTTGTCGGCAAGGATCATCCAGCCTCCATCGGCAGCGCACTTGGTCTTCTCGCAGCACTCTCATCGGCAATGTTGACTCATGATTTCCCGATGCCGATAGAAAACAGCCGTTGACCAGTCAAGCCTTAGCTCATTTGACACGTGCTGAAAAACGGTGTCAACAATCATCATAAGGCAAGTTGGCTCCATTAGCACGCATCTTGTTGACGATAGATTGGAAGCGAGTGAACATCCCGTCAACAGATTCGCCGGCCAACTGAGAAAAGTTCTCATACTCTCTACGGTACGTGTCGAAAACTCTGGACTTGATCTGAGGGTTGCCCTCATGATATCTCAAGAGTGTTTGCCAGATCTCCCGTGCCATAGTGAGACTCGAAACCCGCTCAAACTCTGGAAGAGAAAGACAAGAGAAAAGAATGCTACGGGCTCTTGCGTTTCACACATGCTGTGTAATCTGGGCATCGGTGATCCGAGCCTTAAGAACCACCTAGTTCTCATTCTCACAAATCTCCGAAAACTTTCTGTCAAGCCTTTGGAGGTAAGCCGACATGCGCACCTTCCAATAGGTAAAGTTGGTTCCATCGAAGTAGGGAGGTTTACCAACACCTCGCTCCATGTCGCCTTCGCGGATCAAGAACCGTGTAAGGTGGATTGATCCTTAACCGGCTCTGATACCAATTGAAGGACCGATAACGGCGACCAGAGGGGGGGTGAATGGGAGCCTCAAATTTCTCTCAAAATGTTCGGGCCACTCTTCCCAAAAACCAAACCCAGTTGTTGGGTGCTCAACCTCCCCGCTCGCGTTGCTCGGGGATTCAGACGAAAACGGAGAAAAGAGAGCTCACCAGCAGTGGAGGAAAATCACCGGAAACCCCAAAACATAGGTTCTCAAACCCTAAGGGAAAGAGGCAAGAAGCTAGGCACAATGGGCGAAAACAGCAACCATCGGACTACTCTGTCAAGACCACCGGACCAATGGAAGTGGTCCGGTGCCTTTGGTCCGGTGCACAGCGAAGCACCACCGGACTAGTCCGACGCCCACTTTGGAAAGTTCGGAGCTCACCCCAAACACATGCAGTAAGTGCCTAGGCTCCGGACACCTAGTCCGATGCTCACCGTCGGACTATAGGAATTGGTCCGGTGCACACACTCGCCACAGAGCAAAAACCACAGCAAGCACCCTACCTACGGACACCTCATCCAATGCTCACCGTCGGACTAACGGGCCTGGTCCGACGCGTGAGTGAAACGCTCAGCAGAGCCACCGGACTACTTGCAATGGTCCGGTGCTCACAGGCAGGGTAGTCCAACGCCCACAGACAGAAAACTGTTCCCCACGAAAACAAACTTCTCTCCGCCAAATCTTCCCAAAACTCAACCAAATGATCACCAACTGCAACCAAACTTTGTAGGCATGATCCTAGTGCAGTTGGGGAGCTATCCTGAAGAAATAATCGCTCAATTTGGAGAGGATAAACATGAACACTCGGATTTGGTGGAGAAGAGAGCAAAACGAATAACGCCACAAAAAAATCACCCGATCTATGCACTCGTGAGGTTTGAGAGGAATTCCTTCGGTGCAAAGAAGCTCCTCACGATTGCTAACAACTTGGTTCGAGTCGATTTTGCAAAGCTACTCTCAACAAAGAGAAATCATCTCGGGAAAAAGAGAGAGCAAAAGCAAAACGCGAAGAACACAAGCAAAACGGGGACACAATCACGAAATTGAAGCCACCATGGCTTACGGAGGTTACGGCCTCCGATTCCTCGTGACAAACTCAAGTTCTTACAAAGGTATGTGGAAGCAACCTAGGGATCTCATGAACTAGAGAGAGAGTGTGTGGGCAAGTGATTAGGGTTCAAGAGATAGGATGAGGGATACCCCTTCACCCCCTACTTATCAGGATTTGGCTATTTCCCAAAGACCCCCTAGATACATTGAGTGAACAACCTAGCCTAAGCATTGCAGTCCAAACTCCGGAAAATATCTCCCGCATTTGAATGGATGGCCCCGCTTCCTGTCGGGAGTTGCCGTCGCCTCGACACAACCTCCAGGATTCCGCCACGTGCCATCCCCGCTTCCTCGGAAGCTCCGCCTAGGTTTTGAGGCCCAAACCCAGGAAACCCGCCACCGGTAGCTTTGGGCTCAACTACCGAACCTTGAGTTTTGCGGCCCAAACTCAAAAACCGACGCGGATGGTTTTGAGGCCCAAACCACCAAACCACTCTACGCGAGCCACCTTGTCTTCGCCCGGTCGGACTCTGAGTCCCCTGAGCCTCCGCTCGACTCGCGCGTCCATCGTCTTGACTTGGTCAACTCGGTCTACCTCCATGTCTTCTCGCACTCGCCGGTGCCAAGTACTAGCCACCACAGCTAGTCCGCCGGCGCCCATGGTCCCTCAGTTCGAGCCCCCACTTCCCCCCTTCACCGTTCTCAGTCCATCGGCACGGCAAGCGTCTACTCGACCTTCTCCACGTCATTGACCACTATCACTAGGCATAGCACCTACACACCACAAGCCGATAGACAGGCACATATTTTCTGCTTTCGCAGAGGTTAGGATAAACCACTCAAACTGAAACACTCAAGTGTTGGTCAATCACTCATCATCAAAGCTGAACTACATGGGTACTTATCCACCATGTGTTCGCATGTGAGAAGGGCAAGGTGAAGACATCAGCGTCTGTATCCATCATCTTTATGCTGCCCGCCGAATTCAGGTCTTATGGTCAGCAAGAAGAACCCAATGACGAAGGGGCAGAAGTGGTTGTGGCCTAGTAGATCTACCAGACGGACAACGCGACCTTCAAGAAGCTAGAGTGGTTCTTGCATTTGAAGACCCTCTATGTGAAGGGATTCGTGAATGGGAGACCCCTGACCAAAATGCTGGTCGACGGGGGAGCAGTCGTCAACCTCATGCCGTACTCAACGTTTAGGAAGTTGGGGAAAAGGATTGAAGACTTAAACCCGACCGATATGAAACTAATGGATTTCAGCGGCAACATATTGGTCACGAAAGGCATTATATATGGCGAGCTGACTATTAAGAGCAAGAGTCTGCTCACCAACTTCTTCATGGTGTGGTGTGAACTAGGGTTCCCGATCTTCCGAAAGGTTCTGGTAACTCTCGATTTGGTGGAAACGAGACACAAGTCGATCCGGCTTTCGAACAACACGATCCGAAACCACGCAATCGCAGCACCACGTCTCCTCTGGTTATCAACCGGCGTTGCACGGTTGACCTCGCCAATAAGGCTAAGTCCTTTGCCTGTGAATCAAAGAACACAAGCAAGAACAAGGAAGAATGCAACCAAATTGCAGATGTATGATTAATCTCACAAGTTGGGGTCTCACAAACCGATGAAACGGCGAAACTGTTCTTGACAGAATAATCTAAGCAAAACCCAAACCCTAACGTAGGCGGTTGCGACTGGTTATATGGTCTAAGAGGCATCCTAGGGCAGCCACTCACGTCCCTAAGGTGGGCCAACTCGTTACAAAGCCCAACGGCCCAAAAGACGACGACGCAGCGTCTGGACAGATTCTGGACGTCAACTTATTTCGACGATTCCCGTTGAATCCGACGGAATTTTGCAATTAAACTAATTGGGTTAGTTTCCTTATCAAATTATCTTTCCATCCATATGTGTTTCATCGAAAACGGAGTCAGTATGTGACCTAGGCATCCGTTTTACCATTGGCTGCTCCTGGAACCCGAGATGGACTCGAACTCGAATTGGATTGGGCCTCCAACTTGGGTTGGACGACCTTGCTGCCCTCCTAAGGTGGTTTCCAAGGAGGAGGACGTCTTGGACCATATTTGGGCTGTTCTCCACATGTTTGGGACGTGGTCCTACTTGGGCCAGGGTCCCAAGGTTGCATGACAAGCGCAAGACGACGTCGTAGCATCCCACAGAAATAGTAACTAAGTGTCATGATGATTTGAAGACTTTGCCGACGTGATATTGAGGTGGGACTATATCTATTTGAAAGCTCCATCATGTCTTCATTAACCTCAATCGCACTCCGGATGGAAGAGTTATGACCTTCCGGCCCAATGAACCACTATTGGGCTGCCAACGAACCGAATGTTGGATATTGAAAACCTTGCACATTGAGACATGTTTGTATCTACAAGCAAATATTGACATATACATGTGGAACCAAGTGAGTTGTACCAAGAACCATTGTGTAAATGTAGAAATGAGCTCAGCTTGTAATCTATGGTTGTGGTTGTATCTGAAGGTGTCATGTCCTCATCACGGTGGATGCCAAAGGCACGTACAGTATACTTCTCAAAAGGGACTGGATCCACGCCAATTGTTGCATCCCGTCCACCATGCATAAGAGCCTCATCCAGTGGATTGGAGATTGCATCGAGGTGGTGCCAACTGGATCATTAGTTAGTGACGCTTACGCGGGCCAAAGCAAATGGAGTTTTGAGAACATGGAGTGCTTGTCCAGGAAGATACATGATGAGGGTTGTTTGTATTTCTTATGACTATTGGATAAATCCACAAGCGCACAGATTATACCACTGTAGCACTTCACCTAGGAGTATTCAAAGGTATCGTAATTTATATTTTCCCAAGGGAAAGCTGGGCTAGAAATGATAATTGGATAGAGATCCTAGAGAGCACCTCAACTTAGTACCAACTAGTATAGGGGGTAAACGATATATGCGATAGGAAGGGGTTGATGAATGAACAAGCCAAGGTAAAAGATACTTAGAACGGACTAGATAGAATAGCTAGGTGGGAGGACAACGAGAGAGTATATGGACTCCTATGTACTTCACTCTACTTCAATATACTTAGCCAATTAACTAGTCTAAACACTATAGTATGTCTCCTCAGTACAAGTATGCTAGGCGAGGGGATAGATCAGTAGGAGGACAAACTCCTACCGGACCGCGCCCTCTTCTTACGGGGGCCTTACCTTTTAAGAACTTGCCTATAAACACGTGGTGGAATAGAACGACTAGACAAGGCTGTCACCTCTTGCTAGCTACCACAAACAATCCGTGCAGCAAGCAATAACCAAGGATAAGATGATGTATAAGCACCACACTTACACACAACTTACTACTTCGACTACGATCTATAATCAAAGCATCCTATGATAGGCAATGATCGCATACGGTAAATGTCACAAGGATCACAAACTATTGATGTAAAGGCTATTAAAGAGCAAAAGCATATAACAAGACTATATCTAGTATAGTAATGCTCAAAGTAATTACTAAGTAAAGTAGAGAGAAAGATATATATTGAATAAGATAAAGTCTTACAAAGAAGGAAAGATACAAGAGCTATACCAGACTTTCCAGAAGACAACTCCAGAAATCCCGAGCGCAGCTCGACTAAACTCTAACTCCCACTCTAGACTAACTCCTAGAACAATCTAAGGAATAGAGCTTGTAGGATTCTTCACCATGTGTAGATAGGGGGGTGTGACCCTCTATTTATAGTGGGGGTGGAGTAGGGGCTACTCCATCGCCACGTAAGCGATCCAGGGCCTTCAATCCTCCACCCTTGGATCCTACCGACCCTAGAACCGACCAAGGGTGGATGGTGGTGATCTTCCACATGTGTAGAGTGGTATGGCGGTTGGAGGGGCCAAACCGACCTAGGGGGCGGTCGGCCGACCACCCCTATGGCAGGTGGGCCCTCCTCTGGCCTCTGGAAGTGGCCCCACTGGTCAAGGGACTAGGTGGGAGCCAGGTGGGCCCAGGGGGCGTTCGGCCGACCCCACTTGGGGTCCCTGGCCCACTTCTTCCTTCTTGGTGTTGGTCCCGCTTGTCATTGAGGTTGGTTGTTGGTTCTGAGGTGGTTGTCACGTTTATCTCCTTGGTGCGGGCCCATGGATCCATGTGCTATGTATGTGAGCTGTTGAGAGAAAGCACAGAGTGATCCAAGGGTTGGAAATCACTCTAGAGTGCTTCTCTTGGATCATGGCCGAGAGGGGAGAGCTGGTGGGCCATAGGGTGGTCGGCCGACCCCCTATGTGGGCTTGACTGGCTCTCCTTTGCTCCATTTCTTCATTCCTACACTTAAACACTCATGGACATGTGGAACTGGTTATTTAATAAAATATGCTCATGATGTGTTTGTTTATCCTTGATCTTGAGGTTGGTGGCATCATTTTAGTTGTATAAAAGTGCATCATATATTTTGCCAACAAGGGTGTCTTTAGGATGAACAAAGAATGTCGACAGCTAGTTCAAACGATCGGCTCTGAGAGCGTGAACTAGTGTCACTACCGGTGTAATGACGGATAGCCGATGTGGTACACATCGCCTTTAGCAGAAAAAATGGTTGACATTCAGTTGGACGCCGATGCGATATGCATCGCCTTTAGAGCAAAAAATAAAAAAAAAATATGTGTACACGACGTGCATCATTGGGCGAGATGTATCAGGTGGCTTGGCGATGCAGGGCCAGCATTAGCAACATGTGCTGCAGCCAAGGCAAAGGAGGCTCCATAGGCGACGGAGTTGAGAACCAGCTCCCGAATGCGCACTGGCATATCTTTCAGGCGCTCCTCCAGCGTTGGCCCGCGAGCGTGGATGAGATCTGCCATCGTGTTGTTGGCGTCAGGGAGGGAAGCCAACACTGCTGTGTACAAAAGGGGCCAGCAAATGGTGAAGGAAACCATGATGCAACAGTCAGAATAGCCGAGGTAAGTAGGAGGCTTAATCGGCTAGTCAGTCAGGAAGAAGTTGGATCTTAAATCCAGAGGCATACCATCGGTTCTAGCCAGGGAAGATCTAAGGAGCATCTTGGCATGATAGGACGAAGCCTTCGTCGCCGCTTGCTCCCCCTCCAGTCGAGAAGGTCCCCACAAGTCATCATCCACAGCTGGTGAGTTGACATTTGGTTCAGCTGCCCGGGGAGAACTGAAGAAGAATGGTTAGGGTTTTCCCTGCAAATCGAATCAAGTGGAAGGAATAAGAGAAAACCGTCTTTTACCCCAAGAGTCGACATCGCGGTGGCTGGGGGGCACTACCAGAGGAGCTAGTCACCAGATGATGCCCAAAGTCCAGCAATGATTGAGGAGCTACTGTAGACAAGGGGCAATTAATTAGGATAGCAAAGAAGGTGGGTCACGAGATACACTAACTGTCAATTTTGAAACCCCGATCGCTACTTAAAGCATTAATGTGAATCAGCTAAGGTAGTCGATTGAAGTCCGGCATTTATAAGTAGACCACTAAGAGACTAGTCGTAGTCTTAGAGGAATAGTGCAATTGGACGAATGGGTACCATAGTGGGCAGTCGACAACGACCAAGAGTTATTACAATCGAAACGTCTACAAGGCACAAATATTACAAAGCAAGACTACGAGTCCAAAGCCCGTTTGACAGCCTCCAGAGCATCTAGACGGAATGGATCCACCTCAGCCAACACTTTACGGTCGTCCTCTATGGAGCCTGGTATTAGGTGTTACCTGGTTCGGAGAGTTTGGAGCTTCGAGGAAAGGAGCATCAACTTCTACTGATGGTCATGAAGATCGGTAGGGATCTTGGCTAGATTATTGTCTTCCTGAGCAATGGCATCATCAATAGCTTTGAGTCGGGCAGTAGCCACTCCCATTTTGTCTTCAGTTTTTCCAAGGTATGGTTGACATTGTCAGGAGGGGTCCTCAACTGGTCTATCGCTTTCTTTGCCTCCATCATGTCCGAGAGGCATTGCTGTTCTTCTTCAGGTAAGCTAGTTTCGGCCTCACAATCTGCGAGTCTAGATTGAGCTTTGAGAAAGGTCGGTCTGCGTTGTTCTATGTAAGCAACAACATTCAGGGCGTCCCTCAGGTCCGACAATAAATCATCCCCGACTCAATAGAAGATTCTCTGAACCTCCCCTACGTCGTGTATCAGAGACGAGGTATCCACTAACAGAAGGGGGATTAGTGATTGGAGTTGGGTATTTACATTTTCAAGAAGTGGAGCAGCATTTGCTGACTGTGGAGTATTGGTTCCTGCTTTGATGACATAGTCGTCCATGGGAAAAGGGACTAAGAGATGAGAAGTCTGCTCCTGCAAGAGTATAGAAAATACCGTTAGTTATGAGCTACACGACGGAGTAGCAGATCTCGTGTTGTACTTGATCACTCGGGGTGACCTCTGGAGCAGGAACAGTCAACGAGTTCTCAGGGTAGCATCCTGAGAATGATGTGAATTGGTAAAATGATTCTGTCAAGGGATCATTGGCTGACAAAAAAGATAAGTACCTCGACCAGCATCCGATGTTGTGTCATTAGAAGAAGACAGTGTCCCCATGTCCACGCTGAGTTTGGCCTGAAGACGAGCTATCCTTTCCTCGTCCCGAGGATTCAAAGGGTGTCAGTCATTATTCTAGGTTGAAGGAAACTAAACAGAAAGAGACGATATACCTCTATAGCGGCGGCATCGGTCACTATGCTTAGCCGACTATCAACTGGTTCGGTCATCATTTTGGCCTTGATTTTTGCGGTTCTGGATTTCTTGGACTTCTTGGAGTTTGGGTAACCGGTACTTCTCATGAAGGAGCTCAGTGGTTGATGGTCGGACAGTTCGTCTACTTTCCTCTTCATTAATGCGTTCAATGGTGGCGCCCCCAACCAAGTCTAGGATTGGGGCACCATTGGTCGTAAGTCGTTGGGGGAGGACTGAGTCCTTCAAGGTCCTGCAGAGGAAAAGCTGAGGGGACATCTTAAAATGGCCAAAACATTGTCAATGATGAACAGTACCTTGGGGGCAGGATAGAACTCAGGATCCAACGATGAGCAGCAAGTAGCCACGGCTTGTCGATGTTTTACCACCGATAGCCTGCCACGGGGTTACCCGAGACAGTAGTTCGTGCCTCGACGAATAGTGAAACCTTGGTGGTTGGACACACAGGAACACACGGTTTATACTGGTTCAGGCCCTAGAGACAGTCGAGTAATAACCCTATGTCCAGCTGGGTCGCTTATTATTGCTCTGATCTCATAATACAAGGTGTTGTGTGTCGCTCTACGTATCGGGTGTTACGTAGTATGTTCAGGTGATTTTTGGGTGATGCCGTCACCATCCCTTTATAGTCCAGGAACTGGTTGATGGCTGCTCTAATTCTACTCGGTTACAAACTCAAAGTTCTAAGTTGCGCTTCGGTCTTGTCGTCCTTACTGAGTAGAATTCAGTTTCGCTTGTCTGTCTTCCTTCGTGGGCCGAGAAAAGGAGGCCCAAGGCTCAGGTAAGCCGGCCTATGGGTACCCTATAGGATATCCCATCGACAAGCCCCGAGCATCTCGTGATTTTTCTTCAATATGCCGAGTTGCTTTGGAAGTAAACCGGGTTCTTTTTTGAAGCAAAATCGCGAGGTGATCTTCTGCGCTTTTGTATTGTAGTTCTTTGTGCACATTTTGTTTCTAGACAGAGTGTGCACTCATTGAGTGTAGCCCCTGAGCCTCTGGATACTTGGTACAAGTATTCGGAGGATCTGAGAAAAAATCTTTGTTTTGTGGTCTTTGTGCACATTTTGTTCCTGGACAAAATGTGTACTCATTGAGTGTAGCCCCCGATCCTCTGGATACTTGGCACAAGTATTCGGAGGATCTGAGAAAAAAGTCTTGTAAGGTAGGTATCTCCAGCCCCCGATCCTTCTCCGAGTTCTTTTTATCAGAAAAGGGCTTGGCAGAAGGGTCTGGAATATCTTGTTCTTGTCTTCTTTTATTGTTTGCTTTGGTTAGCTTTTGTATTTTTCTTGCTTTTCTTTCTCGTGACTTTTGGCTTTTGGTGGTCCTTCCTTGCTATATATTCTTGTTGTGCTCGCACTGATGGCTTGATCTTTAGGGTTCGATGATCATGCTGTTGAGTGAAACTGAGCAGCCCCCGGGCTTATGCCCGTCTTCTGATAGTCGAATGGGTAGAAGAATTCTTGTGAATGGAGTTAGAGGTAGGCTAGCTCCTCGGTTAGATTTTCCTGGGAAGTTTGGTGCAGTAGGTAGAAGAAGTCTTGTGATGTGGCTTCCATGCCTTCTCTGTCTAACTGCCGAGCTCCGGGCTGTCACCGTTGTCGCTCCTAAATTAGTTGAAGTGGTATGCTTTATCTGTCTGGCCGTCCATGCTTGCATCGAACTCCTGCTGGAAAGCCTAGAGCTGGAGCTGCCCAATCTTCTTTGTTGGGAGTGGTTTTCTACCTATGAACCAGAACTTTCCTCCTGCTGTGCGGAGGTTTTGGGTTGTTTTACTCTGCAAGTTTGAAAGATCCTAAGTGATGGCTAGAAGGGGGGGTGAATAGCCTAATTTGAAAACTAAAAACAAACTCAACAACAAGTTAGATACTAATGAGGCGAAGCTTGACTTGCACTAGCCTACTAGGGGATGCAAAGCCACCTAACCACAATTTCTATCCTAATAAGTCTAGAATCACACAATGCCTACTCAATTCTAGTAGCCCTCTAGGCACAACCTAATATACTAAGGCAAGTATGAGTAAGGTAATGCAAATATGAGAAAGCTGATTATACCAACGTGGAGAGGAGTGGATGAACCAATCAAGTGATCACCAAGAAAACCAATCAATCACAATAGAGACAACAAGGTTGACACTTGATTTTCTTCCGAGGTTCACTAGTTTGCCAACTAGCTAGTCCCCGTTGTCACAAGACACTCACTTGGAGGTTCACGCGCTAATTGGCCTCACACACCAAACCCATCACCGGGTGCCGCACAACCAACACAAGATGAGGCTATTGAAACGCCACGAGCAATCCACTAGAGTTGCCAATTGCGATCTCCCGCGGGGAAGGGACAAGAACCCCTCACAATCACCTTGTAGTCGACGAAGCACAATCACCAAGCTTCTCGATCTACCTCCGCTGCTCCAAACCGTCTAGATGATGGCAATCACCAAGAGTAACAAGAAATCCGCAACGAGAACGTCTCCCAAGTGCCACTAGATGCAAGCTATATGCGAAATGCACTTGGATCACTCAATCTCTTTTGGAAATTCACTAACCAAGCATGGAGATGAGTGGGAGGGAGTTTGCTCAGCTCAAAGGAGTCTCAAGATGTTCAAATGTGCGAGAGCCAAACCCTAGAGCCGGCCACCAAATATTTATAGACTCCCTCAAAGTTTTCAACCCGTTGTCCTGTTAAGTTGGCGACGGACGCTCGAAACGGGGGCGACGGACGCTCCATCACCATCGTCCGACGCACTGTCAGAACTAGCCATTGGGCTGCTGTGTGGGCGACGGATGCTCCATGCCAGCGTCCGACGCAAGTCTTCGCTTCACTCTCTTGCAGAGCCCACTGGAAGCCCGACGGACGCTCCACTCATTTTGCGACGGACGCTGCGCCTCAGCGTCCGACGCCTTCTGGAATTCTTCTGCTGCTTATCTGAGGCCGACGGACGCACTGAGTCAAAGTCCTCAGCGTCCGACGCCATCGTTCGACGCCCTTTTCTCTTCTCTGGTTCTTCCACCTTTGCTCTAAGTTGCCAAGCACTAAGATACCTCTTTAGTGAACACTTCTTGGCATGGTTTACTTGACAATTAGCATGGTGTATGTCACTAGGTCCTAAATGCTCATGCACTATAGATAACACCTAGTGGCACTTGACAAACCACAATCACTATTGAATTTCCCCTCTTAATAGTACGGTTGTCTATCCTAAAAGTGAACACACCCACTTGGTGTCTTGACCACCAAAATAAAATCCCTAGCATATACCTTTGCCTTGAATTGCCTTGAATTGCTTAGGATCTTTTCACTTCTCTTCTTCTCCAAGTGTGAGCTTTTAGGTCTCCACCACCTTTGCTTGCTCCATCACTTGTCATCATCTTCAATGAGTGTACTAGACCTACTCAAACACTTAGAGCTAGGTTAGTACCTTAGGTTTCATCAATTATCCAAAACACTCGAGATCTCTCAAAGGTTTTCACCAAGTGTTGGGTCTTATTTAGTGGTCGTCTTGATCTGTCCTTGGTTTTAGCCTTTATATTTTGTCACTTGTGGACTCTTGTTGTAGGTGAATCTTATTCTGGTCTTGCCTGGTTATTGTAAGATTATCGGCCATGTTGTTTTTCATGGCCTGCAGAGCTGTTGCTGGTTGTATGATTGTCCTTGGAATATTCTTCCGGATATTCTGTATAGTACCCAGATATACTTGCCTCCCATCAATGTAGTCCTTGTAGAATCTTTTGCCTTTACTTCTTATTTTATGTATTATTGTTGTTGTAATCTTTTCTTCATGGACTTGGTGTATGTACACCCATTGTTCTTCTATAAATAGTTGTAGTATGGTTCTGTTGCCATATATCTATTGTTTTCTCTTGTAAGGGTCCTTGTTGTATCATGGATATTGTAGTTGGCGAGCTTGACAAGCCCCTAGGTTTCTTTCTCTCCTCCCTGAGTTGTAATCTTGTGAATGGTGTAGTTCTTGTGATAGAAACTAGTAGATAACTAGTTTCGAGGTAGTATCGAGCTGTGGGCGGTTTTGAGGCAAATGGTGTAGGTCTTGTGATGAGGCTGCCACATGTTGTGCTGCCTAATCTACCAGTGTCCTATTTCCATGACTCTGACTGATCGCGTGGTCTTGGATGAAGAAGCGTTCCTTGGTCAGTCTTGTGCTGATGCTGATCCGTACGACTTGAATTTAGTCATTTACTGTTTTGCTGCGTCTCTTGCTGTCAATCTTGAATGGCTTCCGAGTTCTGCTTCTACTACCTTTGGTGGCTTGGCTTGTGTATTGCTCCGCTTGCTATTGCACACATCCGAGTTGTTTGGCTATGTTCGCAAATATTAAATCTTGGTGATCCTTAACCTCGAATTTGACTGGGCTCCTTGTTACCGACTTGTACTGGTTCCTTTCGACGACAGTTGTTTGTAATGCTTATACCTAGTATGTACTTTTGAGAAATGAGGAATCAATGAATTGTTGTCTCAATCTTCCGAATTCTTATATGTGTCTTGCTTGTAATGTCTGGGTTCTTTTGTTCCTTGGGTTGTCTATGTACTTCGTAAAAATATTTTGTCTAACTGATTTCTTTAGGTTCCGTTCCGTGATTGGTGATATTTTTCAGCCGCTGTGTAACTGAGGAAACTTTGCAGTTTTTTTACCCCTTTATAAATTTGTCTTCCCTTTTTCTTTTTTTACCCTTATGGTAAAAACTCTTCCCTTTGCTTACAAACCCTAGCTGTCGCCGTTGCTCTACTTGTCTTTGATCTGCCTCAGATGGTGAAGAAGAACAAGAACAAGAACAAGGCTGAATTTGTGGATGAAGATACTGTGTTGGATCGTATAGAAAATCCTGAGTACGTCGAGATGTCTCGTCAGATGAAAGTCTCCTAAACCGTCGACTCAGGAGGCGGATTTGGATCTGCTTGTTGCGCATGGTCTGCTTCAGGCGTAGGTTTATTTTGTCTACTCTGTCCCTGGTGAGCATGTGATTCCCATCCCTTCTCCTGATCAGTACCTTCTTTTTGTTCCCTTTGTCCGTGCCGGACTCTGCTTCCCTCCGTCAGACTTCTTGATGGAGTTCCTACGCTTCTATGGTATCCAGATTCATCATCTGTCTCCTAATGGGATTCTTTTTCTTGCTTCGTTTGTGCACTTGTGTGAAGTGTTCATTGGTATCCCCCCTTGTCTTCTTCTTCTTCTTCGGCACTTATTTCATGTTCGTTTTCATGAAAGTAATCCAAGCCGTTCTTTTGGCTGTTGTGCCTTCCAATTTCGTCAAGGGATGAAGAGTAATTACTTCTCCTTCACTCTTTATGATTCTGTTAAGGATTGGGCGGATAAGTGGTTCTATATTTCCATGTCTGATGCTTATTTCTCTTTCAATCTTGCTGCTCTTCCGACTTCTCTTCCTAGTTGGAATGATGTTTTAGCTCATTCTGAGTCCTTGGCTATGAAGCCTCTTCTGACTCAGATAAGTTTTTTGAAACAATCTGGGTTGACTAGCAATGGGTTGGTTGCCAGTTTCTATCGTCGTCGAGTTCAACCTCTTATGCAAAGGGAGCATCTTGGCTTTGAGTACACTGGTTTTTCCGACCCCTCTCGGATTATCCTTGATTCCGAGTTGTCTGATGATGACATATTTGATCGTTTGGGAAGGGTTTTGAGTGGTGTATCTGCCATTCCTCCCCAGCTTTTGGAATACAACGCTGTTAATCCTCCTCCTCCGGTTAGTGATCTTTTAGTTCATTCCATTTCTTGTTCCTGAGTTTTTGTTTGATGATAGCTTGCTTTGTGCTCCAGGATTATGGTCACTCTTTTCGGCTTGACTTGCCTTTTGGGCCGGATGCCTTTGTTCCTGCTGAGGCTGCTGCTGATGTCACCCTGGCTTCGAGTTCTTCTTCCAGGTTGATCCCTGGATTCTGTATTACTGATGGGTATGTGCCCTATACTCCTGATCCTCATATTGCTCAGTTTGTAATGTTTTCTAGGAAGAGGAAGCTTGAGTCTTCAGCTCAACCTCCTCCTCTTGCTTCTGTCACTCGTCGTCGGACTTCTTGGTCGCGTACCCCCACAAGTAACATTATTGTAGGTGAGTGTTTTTGTTGTTGGCTGAGTTGTTTTGTTTACTGTTTTCTTTATTCTTGTGCTTGTTTTTGTCAGATGGCCAATCTATCCCTCTTGATGAGGAATCTTCTGGTGATGATCCTCCGCTTATTCGATCTCCGTGAGTTTCTTTCTTTGCTGTCCTTTTTGTTTTTTTCTTTGTTGTAACTTCTGTCTTAGTGTAAGGTTGTTTCAGACGTAGGTTGTCTGTTGGTCAGTCTTCTGGTGAAGCTGCTCCCATTCCCTTGGCCGTTCCGATCTGTTCTTCTTCATTGTTTGATGATGATTTTTCTTTCGACATTCCCAAGCTTTCATTTGCTCAAGTTGTTGCTTCCTTCAGCAAGTCTGCTAAGTAAGTTAAATTCGCTGCATAACGTTTGTATCTTTAATTGTCTCTGCCTATTATTTTTTCTTTTGCTTTATTTAGGCCTTCTTCTGATGCTCCTATCTCATCCCAGGGCGGTAGGGTTCTCTTTGTCTTGCTGATCTAGATTTTTGCTTTTTTGTTTTTCTGATTTTTTTTTCTGCTTTGTCTTTTTGTAGGACTTTGCGCTCCTGATATTGTAAATGTTGCTGGCACTTTTGAGTTGGTGGGTGCTTGTCCTTCTGCTGGCGTGCCTCTTCTTGAAGTACCTGAGTTGAATATCTCGAGTAAGGCTCCGACTTCTTCTCCAATAGTTCTGTTATTCCTTCCAGGGCCAGAAATTCAGCTTAGCCGGGTTGATCGAGTCCAAAAGCTTGTTTCATCTTGGAATGATCTGTCCATGTCTTTTGGTGCTGAGCTGAAGGTATTTGCTCCTGTTTTTTCTACTTCAGTTTCTCTGTTTGTACTTTTGTTTTAATCTTTTATCTCTTGCAGGAAGTCTGTCAAGAATTGACTGCGTCTTCTTCGGAGAATCAGTTGATTGCTACTCTTCAAACTGGTCTTGACAAGGTTTGGCTTGAGTTATCTCAGGCTCATGCTGCTTTGGAGCAAGAAAAAACTCTCCGAGGAGTTGCTGAAGCTTCATTGTCTACTGCTCTTTCTGAATTGAAAGAGAAGACGGTTGGTAATCGTCTTTATATTTTCCCTTATTCTTTGTGATTGTCCTTTCTGATTTTTGACATATTTGTCTTCTTTGTAGTTGTTGATCAGGCTTTGATGGCTTGGACTGTAGAAAAGAACGATTTGTCTCTTCATCTTGAATCTTCAGAGAAGAGAGCTGAGGCTGTAACTTGATTGCTTATTGTTGGTATTTCTTATGACTATTGGATAGATCCGCAAGTGCACAGATTATACCGATGTAGCACTTCACCGGGAGTATTCCATGTATCGTATTTTCCTCAGGGAACGATAGTGATCTAACTAGGATTAAAGATATGTCCTATGATGGTCAAGGGAGATTATGATAACTAGGTTGAGAGGTTCAAGATAGCACAGATGTCTAACAAGGGATAGCTGGTTATACTGGTCTTATTGGCCCTTTTCTTGCAGGAGACGACAGGATAGATCAGAAAGAGGACAAAACTCTAACCGGACCGCGCTGTCACGTTGTATTGAAGCCTTACCTTTTAAGAACTTATCTGACACACGTGGTGGAATACAAAGACTAGATAGAGCTGCCACCTTCTACTATCATCCACAAAACATCCGCACGATAAGCGGTTTACAAAGGCAAGATTAAGCTTAGACACCATGTCTACACTAATCTTACTACTTTAACCTTGGCCTAAGATTAAAGCACTTCACTCAGAGCAAAGCGATGATCAAGCAGGAAAAGTTGTATAATAGCTAAACCAGATTTAGAACACTGAATACTATAAAGAACTCAGAAGAAGTCACTTACAAGTGCTAAACTTACAAGAGACTCACATCCGCTGAGGAAGAAGTCCGGAGAAGATTCCCGACAGACCCGGGGCTTTCTCGAGAAGGCTCATCACTCTCCTCCAACTAGCATAACACTACTAAAGAGCTCCGCTAAGAGGCTAGAGAGTAGTTTCTCCAATGAGGCATGAAATGAATAGGGAGCTCTAGGGGTCTATTTATAGCTAGAGGTGGAGTAGGGGCTACTCCGGTGCCACGTCAGCGATCCGCGTCACCTTCATCAAGCTCTGTTGGATCCAACCGACCTTAGAACCGCCTAAGCATCAAGGGTGTTGATTTCCACCATGTGGGGAGTGAGTAGGTCGGTTGGGGAGGTGAAAACCGCCTTAGGGGGATTCGGCCAAACCCCCCACTAACATGTGGGCCCTCCCTAACCTTCTAGAAGGTGGCCCAATACTCAGGGGGGCAAGTGGGGCCTGTTTGGTCATTATAGGGATTCGGCCGAATCTCTATAGTGGGCCCTGGCCCACCTCTACCTCCTAGGTGCTGGTCCCACCTGTCATATGCGTTAGATGTTGGTTCTGAGTTGTGTTTCACGTTAATCTTCTTGATGTGGGCCCATTGGCTCCCAGAAGGTCCCATTTGTCATTACCTGCATCAAATAGTCAAGGGACATGTGGAACCAATTATTTGGCTCAATATATTCAGGTTATGCTTGTTTTCCTTTGGAAATGAGGATGTTCATGGTATTTTGATGGTGATAAAATAGCTCTTAATTACCGTCAACAAGATCCCCCATACTTACCTCAGTGCTCATCCTCGAGTAAAGGTTAAAAGATAACAAGTCTATGTTATTCAAAGTATAAAGCAAGCATAAAAATTCATTCGAGACATTTTGTTATACCAATGGGATATGTGGTATTGGCTAACATATATCCTTAAGAAGTTGAGAAAAGGAATAGGTCTTCAAGGCAAAGTCATCTTCCCAAATCATATTTTAGTACTTGGGAGTTTTTGATAAATTTTTCAAAAGAAATCTCATAAGTCATCTTACTCCTCTTATAGCACTCTATGTCACTCAAGGTGTATAATTCCTTACCAATGCATAAAGAGTTTGCCTTCTTTGTATCTCCTACTTCTAAAGGCTTATGTGGAGCTTAGGTAGGGGTGATCAATGTAGCAAACTTGCATCACTTATGTTGTAAAGTCAAAATGAAGATCCAAGGAGAAGAATGTCATAATCCTAGATCAAGATGTGCATGTGTGTGGACAATGGTATATGAATATTATATACTCTTTAACTATGTATATGATCTCTCTAATTTTAAGATTACTTGAGACATGGCTACCATGATACAATTTTTTTTATTATTGAAGAGCCTTGCTCTTCATCATTTTTCATTTATGATAGCCATATCTCTTTTTGGAATAATATAGGGAGAGATCATCACATTTATTTTAAGAGTATTTAATGGATGATCATGGATCATGTAAATGAAAGGCATGTTTTGCGTACTTCCAGTATAGAAGTAGCAGAAATATGTGGCGTGCGTGTGATCTTCATCTTTGAACTATGACATAATTCTCAACAAGGGTCACAAGGTTTGACAAAACTCAAAGTAGATACAAGAAGCATTTGAGGAAGGTTTTGAACATGCATAAGTATGTATGGCTTTGGTAAGATTTTTCTTACTATAGAGGTGTAGTGACATTATGGTTTTATGACATTTTCAAAAATTAATCTCCAAGAACTTTAAATAGAAAGGGTATGAATCATGAGCCGAGACTATATCACATTAATCAACAACTTAGTCCATATGATTTTCCTATCAAAGTATTTTCCCACTAGCATAAGCAAAAAGCAAGAATTTGTCTTTATGACGCTTTTGCCCTTTAAAAGTCATAGATCATGTTACTTTTCAAAATTTAAATTTTGGATGTGATCCTCTTGTTTTATTCAATATTACAAGGAATTTAAACTAAGTGATAAGTTTCATGCAAAAATTATTTTTATTCCATTTTTATTTTTGAAGGGAAATTGAATAAATAATTGAAAATGTATAGAGAAAAGGGGAGAGACATGGCAAACCAGTCAGATTTGAAGTTTGAATTTGAAGGGGTGCTGACTGGTGGGTCCAGGCCCTAGAAGTGCATTCGGCGGAATGCCTTTGGAGCCGTTTGGCCACGGGGATCTCTGCATTTGAATTTCTTACCTCTGAATGTCGATGTACTCTGAACTTTCTGAATTTTAGCCAAAAAAGTGATTCGGCCGAATCAAAAAGTTGGCCGTTTTGGTCCAATTTTTTTCTAGTACATGTCATGGCAGTGTTCAACATGATGCAGTGATCCTCGTGCTGTTTTGACAAGTTAGAGTTTCGACCGAACTCCCCCGTACTTGTTTCGGAGTATGTTGAATTCAGTGACAGAGTAGACATCAAATGCAGGAGTTCTGCTGGGCAAAATACCAGCAGAACCAAATATTTTTCATTCAATTCAAATTTTCATAGGCAACATTACATTGAAGAAAGGGAAAAATAAACAAACTAAATTGGGAAAAAATAAACCTAAGTGCCTATCTTATTTGTAGACTAGTGATCTATGGAGATGGAGGGTCATAGAGATCCTCTCTCTCGATGGCTTGGGCAAGACGCTTGATCTTCGCATTGGTACTAATGCAAAGGGCCTTGAAACTATCCTAAAGATCAAAGCGAGCCAACCTCTCGTCTGCTGCATGCTCTGCTAATTTAATATTATTTTCTCTAAGCCTAGCTACTACGCGGAGCAGTTTCTCCATATCACTCTCTTCTTCTTCGTCTTCGAACTGTCCTGGAGGGCCAGAGATGGACGGCGTCTTGCTGGTCCGCCGGACGGTCTTGTGAGGCTCCTCTGTCTTGAGGGATCTGCGCACCCCCCTCCTCTCCTCGGAGGTGAGAGGAGGGATGAGCACCTTGCCTTTCCCTGGTCCTCCTTGGGCCTTTTGAACTCGCATCCCCGGCGGTGTTGATGGAGAGTATGAGTGGGTGTAACCCGTACTCGTGTCGCCGTCAGTGGAGGCAATGGGCGTCTTCTTCAACCCAATTTGACCGGTTGTCGACCTCTTGGGCGTCACCAGTCATGCAGCGGGTTTGTTGAGGTTGCGGCGTGGAGACATCGAACGAGCGATGCTCCGCATCCTCTCCGAGCTCCACTTCCCGGTAGACCGACCCCCTGGAGGGGAGTTCAGCTATGCCGGCGGTGGTGCCATGGCCAGAGGTGCCACCTCGAAGACCTCGACAACCATGGCGTCGGAGTTGATGAGGTCTCGGGTCTTGGAGGGACTTCCGATGCTGGGAACGAGTGGCAACTTGCCATTGTTGTGTGGTGGAGCCATTGTGGTGGTCAAGGAGGTGTGAAAGATCGCAAATGGTGTTGGTGGTGCTGCTGGTTGTGAAATAAAGCAAGGAAGAAGGAGGAAGGAGAAGGAGAGGGGGTTAAGAAGAAGGGAAACAACGCTTGGGGCCTTTGTTTTCGCTCGGATCACGATGAAAACAGAAAGGGAGCATTGGCCCGACGCTCCTGCATGTCTGGGCATTTGAAAGAGTTTGAACTACATTCGGCTGAACGCCTTTCGAACGATTTTGAACTGAGGCGCCTGGTTTCGAACTTGATTGGGTCAGGTGAGTCGGCTCGTGAAGTTTTGGGCTATTTGGCCCAACTTGACATTCGGTCGAATGCCTATAGTGGCCAAATGGGCCGAATTTTAACGAGGGGGGAGTCAAGGCTAAATCTAGGCTAATTCTAAGGTCCTTTTCGAAATTTGAACAAAAAAGTTAAAACATGTAGATTTTAGCTCTAATTGGGATTAACAAAATCTATCATATCAATTTCTTGTTCAGGAATTTCATGCTCATAGAAAACTTTAAGACATTGGACATTTACCTTGAAAATTTTGCCGTCGTCGTCCTGGAGTGTGATCGCTCCAAGAGTCGCGGCGTTGACGACGAGGTATGTCCCTTCCCATTTGCTTTTCAATTTCCCGTGACCAAAGAGCTTGAATCTTGAGTTGAATAGTAAAACTTTGTCTCCTAGGTTGAATTCCTTGACCTTGATTCTTTTGTCATGCCATTTCTTGGTTCTCTCCTTGTATATCCTGGCATTATGGTATGCTTTCTCTCTCCATTCTTCTAACTCGGATATCTGCATTTTCCTGAATTTTCCAACTGTTGGCAGGTCCATGTTCCACTTCTTGATTGCCCAATGTGCTTTGAACTCTAGCTTCATAGGCAAATGGCATGTTTTCTCGTATACAAGTTGATAATGTGTCATACCAATTGGGGTCTTGTATGCGGTCCGATATGCCCAAAGTGCCTCTGGTAGCTTGTGATTCCAAGCAGTACCCATCTCTTCTACGGTCTTTTGCAGAATATTCTTGATTTGTTTGTTGGATGTTTCTTCTTGACCACTTGTTTGAGGATGGTAAGGAGTTCCAACATTGTGCTGGATTCCTTGATTAGTGAGAAACTGGCGAAAGCCTTTGTCAATGAAGTGAGATCCCCCGTCACTTATGACTAACTTTGGAGTTCCAAATCTAGGGAATATCACTTCATGGAACATTCTCTTTGAATTGGTTGCGTCAGCTTTGCAGCAGGGTAATGCTTCTACCCATTTGGACACATAGTCCACCGCCACTAAGATATACTCATACCCTTTTGATGGTGGAAAGGGGCCCATGTAGTCAATGCCCAATACATCAAAGAGCTCGACTTGTAGGTTGTTGGTGAGTGGCATGGCATCTCGGGTATTGATGTTCCCGTGCTTCTAGCACCTTGCACATCTTTTGACATAGTCATGAGTGTCCTTGTACATGGTTGGCCAGAAGAACCCACTCTGCCAAATCTTGGCATGAGTTCTGAATGCTCCATAATGACCTCCGTACTCTGCTCCATGGCATCTTTCCATGATCTTGATTGCCTCCTCTATAGGTACACATATTCTTAGCAATCAATCATTACATACTCTATAGAGGTATGGCTCATCCCAAAGGTGCACTCGACTCTCTTGAACTAGTTTCTTCATATCTGCCCCTCGTGGTATATGGCCTGCAACCATAAAGTTGACTATATTTGCATACCAGGGGTTGGAGTCCATCACCTTGAGGAGTGTGTCATCTCTGAGGAAATTGTCGATGGGCTAATTCTGTGCTTCTTTGAATTGCATTCTCGACAAATGATCGGCAACAGAATTTTCTACTCCCTTTTTATCTTTTATTTCAAGATCAAATTTTTGGAGTAGCAAGATCCATCTTATTAAACGTGGTTTAACATCTTTCTTAGTGAGCAAGTACTTAAGAGCAGCATGATCTGTATAGACAATGACTTTTGCTCCTACTAAGTAAGATCTAAACTTGTCTATAGCAAACACCATGACTAACAGCTCTTTTTCAGTGGTTGCATAGTTTAGCTGTGGCCCTATCAAGGTTTTGCTAGCATGAAATAGCATGATGCTTCTTATCTTTGGTTTGGCCTAACACCACACCGATAGCATAATCCTAGCATCACACATTATTTCAAAAGGGAGCTTCCAATCAGGGGTTGAATGATCGGAACTGAGATGAGTGCTTTCTTGAGGATGTAGAAAGCATCTAAGCACTCATCATTGAAGTCAAAGGGTGCATCTTTGGCTAGCAAACTTGTTAACGGACGGGTAATTTGAGAGAAATCTTGAATAAACCATCTACAAAAACCTGCATGGCCAAGGAAGCTACGAATTCCCTTAACCTTCGTGGGAGGTGGAAGTTGTTCGATGACTTCGATCTTAGCTCTATCTACTTCTATCCCACGTTCGGACACTCTATGTCGTAACACTATGCCTTCGTGAACCATAAAGTGGCATTTCTCCCAGTTCAGGACTAAGTTCTTTTCTTCGCATCTTTGTAAGACTCTATCCAGATTCTCAAGGCAATCATCAAAATTCTTTCCATAGACGGAGAAATCGTCCATGAAAACTTCCATGATTTCTTCGATCATATCGGAGAAAATGGACATCATGCACCTTTGAAAAGAAGCAGGAGCATTGCATAGGCCGAAATACATTCGCCTATATGCATATGTTCCATAGGGGCATGTGAAAGTGGTCTTACTTTGATCATCAGGATGGATTGGTATTTGATGATATCCCGAATAACCATCAAGGAAACAAAAGAAAGAATGCTTTGCAAGCCGTTCCAACATCTCATCGATGAAGGGTAATGGGAAGTGATCTTTCTTTGTAGCCTTATTAAGTCTCTGGTAATCTATACACATTCTCCAACCCGTGACGGTTCGTTGAGGAATCAACTCGTTCTTATCATTTCGAATGACCGTCATACCTCCCTTCTTAGGCACAACTTGCACAGGGCTAACCCATTCACTATGAGGAACGGTGTAGATGATCCCCGCGTGTAAGAGTTTCAAGACTTCCTTCTTTACTACTTCTCTCATCGCATTGTTCAATCTACGCTCGGGCTCTCTAGAGGGTAGAGCCTCAGGTTCTATGGGGATGCGATGTGTGCAAAGAGCGGGACTAATTCCCTTAAGATCTTGAAGAGAGTAGCCTAAGACTGATTGATTCTTTTCTAGGATAGTGAGGAGTTTGAACGTCTCTTCCGGAGAGAGTTTGTCACTGATGATTACAGGGGCATCACGATCGTCATTTAGAATGGCATATTTTAAACCAGTTGGAAGGGGTTTAAGCTCTATAGAGGGCTTAGATGGGGGTTCGGATTTCTCCAAATCTATGGGTTCATTTAGATCATCTTCTTCCTAGATGAAATCTTCGGCTTCTTCTTCTAGATCAGGATGAGATGATTCTAGAAGAGATGCAACCATCACTTCCTCTATGGGGTCAGATTCTGGGAGTGATTCTGTCATGGTGTTCATGGAATTGGTGAGCGGAATCGAGAGCTTGATGTTACTCCCAAGATGACCCTTGAGACTTCCATCAAGGAATCTTATGAGTGGATGTCCAATTAACAAGTCGAATTCCTCCATATCAAATATGAAATAATTTAAGAGGATATTGATTTTGTTAATTAGCGTAGGAATGGTCTGTGCGATCCCACAACTCTCAATCAATTGTCCTGGAGGAAGCTTCAAGAACTTGTTGGTTGGAGTTAGTTTTATATTGCCTAGGAGAGCATTAGCTAAAGACTTAGACATAATGCTAACTCCTACGGCGGGATCGTAAAGAGAGTCTAACCTGGCTCTATCGATCTGACAAGGAATGTTGGTAGAGGAATACATAATTCTAATTGGTTCGGATGAAGATTCGGCCTCTTCTAACCACTCATTGCTATGACAGACGCCAGTTCTTGAACCGTCTCCTGAAGGTATGCTTCTTCTATGAGATTAGGAATGTGGCGGTTCGGAGCTTTTCGAGTATAAGACTTCTTTTGCACATATTGATTCGAGGCATTCCCAAAATCGGAAAATAGATCAGCCTCGATATCAAGGGGGAATTCCAAGGGGTGAATTTCTTCTTCCCTTGGTGGTTCAGGTTCGATAGCAAGATTTTGAGGTGTAGAGGGAAGAGTTTCGGCTATCGATGTTGTTTCTTCTCTAGGGGTTGGTTTTTGTTCTTCTGTGGGTCCTTCATAATATACGTTAGTATAAGGGGTGTTATCAAGAATATTTGTAAGAAGACTCTTTCCTACACTAACGGGTAAACACAGAAGGCTCCCCCGGAAGATATGTCAAGTAGTTGTGCAGAATCTCTGCTAAGACCGCCATAAAAATGTTGTAACACTGTAGGCTCGGTTATAGCGAGATCAGGGCCTGAAGATACTAGATCTATCAGACAGGCCCATGCATCACCTAGAGATTCTTTCTCTTTTTGCGAGAAATTGATGATCTCTTTTCAAAGACGAATGACGCAAGGGATAGGGAAGAATGCCAAACAGAATTTAGGCATCAATTTTTCCCAATCTCCTTTTGCATCATCTACGTGGCGAACGTACCATTGTTTGGCTATTCCCATTAAGGAGAATGGAAATAGCTTCCACTTAAGGGTACCTGGCCTCATCCCATGGATGTGGACACATGAACAAAGTTGTTCAAAGTCACGTATATGGGTATAGGGATTTTTGTCTTCGTCCCCAGCAAATGGTTTTTCCTGAACCATCGCTATGAGACTTGGGCGAAGCTCATAACGAACGGCCAGAACAGCTTGAGTTGATTTAGGTGGTTCCAAGCTAGCGCCCGTTGGAGCACCATATTCGATAAGCGGGGTTTGATCCATATGTGTATGTGGAGTGAAAAGATGAAATCAAACAAAAGATAAAATAGGACCAAATGGTACTAGTTAAAAGCTACCGTTCTCCGGCAACGGCGCCAGAAATGCTTGTTGGTATTTCTTATGACTATTGGATAGATCCGCAAGCGCACAAATTATACCGATGTAGCACTTCACTAGGAGTATTCCAGGTATCGTATTTTCCTCAAGGAACGATAGTGATCTAACTAGGATTAAAGATATGTCCTATGATGGTCAAGGGAGGTTATGATAACTAGGTTGAGAGGTTCAAGATAGCATAGATGTCTAACAAGGGATAACTGGTTATACTGGCCTTATCGGCCCTTTTCTTGCAGGAGGCGACGGGATATATCAGAAAGAGGACAAAACTCTAACCGGACCGCGCCGTCACGTTGTATTGAAGCCTTACCTTTTAAGAACTTATCTAACACACATGGTGGAATATAAAGACTAGATAGAGCTGTCACCTTCTACTAGCATCCACAAACAATCCGCGCGATAAGCGGTTTACAAAGGCAAGATTAAGCTTAGACACTACGTCTACAGTAATCTTACTACTTTAACGTTGGCCTAAGATTAAAGCACTTCACTCAGAACAAAGCAATGATCAAGCAGGAAAAGTTGTATAACAGCTAAACCAGATTTAGAACACTGAATACTATAAAGAACTCAGAAGAAGTCATTTACAAGTGCTAAACTTACAAGAGACTCGCATCCGCTGAGGAAGAAGTCCGGAGAAGATTCCCGACAGACCCGGGGCTTTCTCCAGAAGGCTCCTCACTCTCCTCCAACTAGCATAACACTACTAAAGAGCTCCACTAAAAGGCTAGAGAGTAGTTTCTCCAATGAGGCATGAAATGAATAGGGAGCTCTCGGGGTCTATTTATAGCTAGAGGTGGAGTAGGGGCTACTCCGGTGCCACGTCAGCGATCCGCGTCACCTTCATCAAGCTCCGTTGGATCCAACCGACCTCAGAACCGCCTAAGCATCAAGGTTGTTGATTTCCACCATGTGGGGAGTGAGTAGGTCGGTTGGGGAGGTGAAAAACGCCTTCGGGGGATTCGGCTGACCCCCCACTGACATGTGGGCCCTCCCTGACCTTCTAGAAGGTGGCCAAGTACTCTAGGGGGCAAGTGGGGCCTGTTTGGCCATTATAGGGATTCGGCCGAATCTCTATAGTGGGCCCTGGCCCACCTCTGCCTCCTGGGTGCTGGTCCCACCTATCATATGCTTTAGATGTTGGTTCTGAGTTGAGTTGTCACGTTAATCTTCTTGATGTGGGCCCATTGGCTCCCAGAAGGTCCCATTTGTCATTACCTGCATCAAATAGTCAAGGGACATGTGGAACCAATTATTTGGCTCAATATATTTAGGTTATGCTTGTTTTCCTTTGGAAATGAGGATGTTGACGGTATTTTGATGGTGATAAAATAGCTCTTAATTACCGTCAACACTTATTGGCCTTTGGTCTTCTTGCTGCTTTTATTTTTTAGTTTTCTGAGTTCTTTGCCCTTTCTAGTCATTGAAATCGGATCAAGAGTTACAGTCTCAGCTTCTGGGTGTTCATGACCGATATAAGACCTTCTATGCTGCCGTGAAGCCTGTCGTGGCTGCTGTTTGTCATGAAGAGGATGCCAAAGAAGGCCTGAAGACCCTGATTCTTGCATTGCCTCTTCGGTTTAAAGAATTTGTTGAGAATGGTTTTGAGCGTTGTATAAACAATGTTGTTTCTTTTTTTCATGCTCTTGCTCCTGATGTTTCTGTGGACCAAATTCTTGAGGATCCAATGGATGCCGATCTTTTGATGAAGTGGGAGCAATTAAAGCCCGAAGTCCAAGAGCTTTGTTGCAAGATATTTGGTGAGATGAAAGTGTTGCCCCCTTCTCCTTGATAAACATATTTACTTGTCTTTGAGTGGTGATTTTGTAATATACTCTAAATGATACTTTTGCTTAACATATTGTCAGGCTTCGTCCTGATATTGTGATGCCCTTGTCTCTGTTTATCGATGTTGTGTAGTTTGTTCTCTGATTGATACATTTGTCCTTCTGATGAATACCTTTATTTTCTAGATATTTGTGAGCCATGTCGAGTTCTTTTGATTGATATTTGTAGTATCGTGCCTCTGTATTAGGCTTTGTAGATGCTTCTGAATTCCCAAATTGTTTCTGTGTAATATTATTGACATTTGTGCCTTGGTGATTATATTGAGGATATTGTTATTCATAGAATGCCTTATGCCTCTGAGCTAAGCTTTGTAGATCTTTATCTTTGCGTTTAATAATCCTCCGAGTAGTTTCGAGGTAGCATTGTCATTTTGGACGAGTAATTTCTGATGTTGGAGTAGTAAATGTCACTTTCTAACATGATAGTATTTGGCTTCCAATCTTTGTTGCTTCGAGTTTGTGCTGCTCTTCAAGCAGTTGTGTTGTGTCACTTTGTACAAGTGATTAACTTTGACGTCATCGTGGTAGACTGATACTTTTTGTTGCGCTGAGTAGTTTGATATTTGTCATGCTGCCTCACGAAACGTTATACTTGTAGATATATGAACCAGACTGTGTCACTCATGGTGCAAAGCAGTCGGTAAGTCAAGTTTCCTCACGAAACAACTGACATGAAAATGCTAGACAATGCCGCTCATGGTGCAAAGCTGTCAGCTTGTCATGCCAGCTCACGAAACGGTAGACTTTATATATATGAACCACACTGTGCCGCTCATGGTGCAAAGCAGTCGGTTTGTCAAATTGCCTCATGAAACAATTGACTTAAAAATGCTAGACAGTGCCGCTCATGGTGCAAAGTTGTCAGCTTGTCATGCCGCCTCACGAAATGGTAGACTTTATATATATGAACCAGACTATGCCGCTCATGGTGCAAAGCAGTCGGTTTGTCAAGTTGCCTCACAAACAAACTAACTTAAAAATGCTAGACAATGCCGCTCATGGTGCAAAGCTATCATCTTGTCATGCCGCCTCACAAAACAGTAGACTTTATATATATGAACCAGACTATGCCGCTCACGGTGCAAAGCAGTCGGTTTGTCAAGTTGCCTCACGAAACAACTGACTTGAAATGCTAGACAATGCCTCTCATTGTGCAAATCTGTCAACCTGTCATGCCGTCTCACGAAACGGTTGACTTGTAGATCGTTTGTTCTTGACGTCTTGTATCTTATGTCTTCAGTTGTAGAATTTCTTGAGTTGGCTGATATGCATAGTGTTTCTTAGTTGAATTTCATCTTCTGTCATTAGCTCGTAAGTTCCGGGTTGTATTGCTGTCTTGATGATAAAAGGACCCTCCCATGGGCTGAGTAGTTTGTGTCTTCCTTCTTTCTTTTGAATTAGTCGTAATACCAAATCTCCTGGCTTTAGTGTTCTTGGATGCATATTTTTGTCGTAATGTCTTCGCAAGCCTTGTAAATATCTTGTATTTTGTATTACTGAACTGTCTCTTGTTTCTTCAACTGTGTCGATCTCTAGCCTTCTTGTTTCTTCGGTTTCTCCTTCGTCGTATTGTTCAATTCTTGGTGATGGCCATATCAAGTCAAATGGTAATACGGCTTCTGATCCGTATACCAGGAAGAAAGGTGCATATTCTGTGGCTCTGCTGATTTGAGTTCTTAAGCCCCATACCACTTTTGGTAGTTCTTATATCCATTTACCTCCATAGTCTTTTAGGTCTTCGTATAGTCTTGGTTTTAGGCCTTGTAATAATAGCCCATTGGCTCTTTTGACTTGTCCGTTTGCTTGGGGGTGAGCTACTGATGCATAGCCTATCTATATTCCGCAGTCTCTTGCCCAATATTGGAATTCCTTTGCTGTAAATGGTGATACAAGATCTGTGATTATTCTGTTGGGCATCGCGAATCTGTGCATGATGTCTTGTATGAACTCTGTTGCTTTTTTCGCGTTGTATTTGACTAGCAGTTTACATTCGATCCACTTTTGGTGAATTTGTCTACTGCCACGAATATGTATTCAAATCCTCCTTTTGCTTTTGTGAGGGGTCCGACTTGTTCTAGCCCCCAACATGAGAAAGGCCAGGCTGGCGGTATGTAGATTAGATTGTGTGCGGGAACATGTGATTGTCTTGCAAACATTTGGCAACTTTTGCATGTCTTGACTAATTGTTCTGCGTCCTTGAGTGTTGTTGGCCAAAAGAATCCAATTCTGAATGCTTTGCCAATTAGTGTTCTAGATGCTGCATGATTTCCGCAGCATCCCGAGTGGATTTCATCTAATATCTCTTTTCCTTCCTTGGTAGATACGCATTTCAATAATACTCCAGAAGATGCGGCTCTCTTGTATAATTTATCTTTTACGAGGACGTATGCTTTGCTTTTCCTTACAACCCTTGTTGCTTCTATTTTGTCTTCGGGTAGTTTGTTTTCACTTTTATAGTCGATGTATAGTTGTCTCCAATCGCCCTCTATGTTGAGGATCTGTCTTGAGATGTCGAGTTCTTTTATCTTGTCTATGTCCATTGGGTCTTCTTTTTGTTTAATGATTTCTTGGATTGATGGTTTTGTGAGTTCTTCTATGAATATTCTCGGTGGTACCTTTGCTCTGTCTGATCACAACTTAGACAAGATATCTGCTACCACATTTGAACCTCTTAAGACGTGGTTGGTTTCTAGTCCCTCGAAGTTCTTCTCGAGTTTCCTTACTTCTGCGGAGTATGCGTGCATGTTGTTTTTTGTGCAATCTCACTCTTTGTTTACTTGATTGATTACTACTACTGAATCTACATAAGCGAGAACTCTTTTGATTCCCAGAGTAGTTGCTACTTTTAATCCGTGTATGAGCGCTTCATATTCTGCTTCATTATTTGTTGCTTGCCATAATATCTGTAGCACATATTTTAATTGTCTTCCTTCTGGGGAAATTAGTAGCACACCTGCTCCTGCCCCTCCAAGCTTCAGGGAACCATCAAAGTACATCTTCCAGTGGTCTCGTATTGGCTCGGGTTCTTTTTGTGCAATTTCTGTCCATTTCGCGATGAAGTCGGGTAATATCTACGACTTGATTGTTGTCCTTGGATTGAAGTCTATATTTAGAGATCCGAGTTCTACTGCCCATTTTGATATTCGGCATGTGGCGTCTTTGTTTCTGAGTATGTCTTGTAATGGAAAGTTGGTTGCTACGGTTACTTTGTGCTCGTGGAAATAATGCCTCAGTTTTCTTGATGATATGAGTACTGCATATAGTAGTTTCTGCACGTGTGGGTATCTGACTTTCGACTCCATGAGTACTTCGCTGATGTAATATACTGGTCTTTGCACTTTGTAGGTGCGTCCGGGTTCTTCTCTTTCCACAATGATTGATGCACTTACTACATTCTTTGTTTCCATGATATATAGCATCATATCCTCCTTATTTCTTGGCGGTGTCATTACTGGAGATGATGATAAGTATTCTTTTAGCTTGATGAAAGCTTGATTTGTCTCTTCTTTCCACTCGAAGTTCTCTTTCCTTTTTAGGAGTTTAAAGAAGGGTAGTCCTTTTTCTCCCAATTTTGATATCAATCTGTTGAGAGCTGCCATACATCCTGTGAGTTTTTGTATGTCCTTGACCTTTTTTGGTGGCTTCATATCGTATGCTTTGATCCCTCTATTGCTGACTAAGAAACCGACTAGTTGTCCTGATGGAACACCAAAAACACATTTTGTTGGATTAAGCTTCCACTTCCACGCTTTCAGATTCTTGAAGGTCTCTTCTAGGGCTTTCAATAGTGATTCGGGTTCCTTTGTTTTGACTACTACATCATCAATGTATGCTTTAGCATTTCTTCCGATTTGATCTCCTAGGCCGGTTTGTATTGCTCATTGATATGTTGCTCCTGCGTTTTTCAGTCCGAATGGCATTGACTTGTAGCAGTATGCCCCAAAAGGTGTTATAAAGAAATTTTTCTTTGGTCTTCTTCTCTCAGTGATATTTGGTGGTATCCCGAGTAGCAATCGAGGAATGATAGCAGTGATGATCTAGCTGTTGAGTCTATGACTTGGTCAATTCTTGGTGGCCCATACAGGTCTTTTGAGCAATGTTTGTTAAGGTCTATGTAGTCCACACACATACGCCATTCTTTCGAGTTCTTTTTCTCCACCAACACTGGGTTAGCTAACCAATCCAGGTTGATTATTTCTCTGATGAATCCTGCTGCCAATAGTTTTGTAATTTCCTTTTTTGATTGCTGCCTTCCTGTCTGGAGCAAATCTGCGTAGCTTCTGTTTTACTGGGACTCCTGGCATGTCTGCTGGTTTCCATGCGAATATGTCTTTGTTGTCCCTTAGAAAGTTGGTGAGCGCGAGTTCCTATTTAGGGTCTAGATTTGCACTTATTATTGTTGTCTTTTCTGAATCTCCAGTTAATAGGTCGATTGTCTTTGTGGCTGCTTCTTTTGGAGGTGTAAAGTTGCTTGGCTTCTTTGCCGGTATTTGGATTTCATTCGGGTTCATTTTCTCCACCTTCTTCGCAATGTCTTCTTTTTCTTTGTAATCTTGTAACTTTTCTGATATTTGTATGGCTTGTACATCACAGTCATATGCCTTATTTAGATCTCCTTTTAGTGAAAGGACTCCTTTTGTTGTCAGCATCTTGAGCAGTTGATATGGGTAGTGGGGTATTTCCATGTATCTTGTGAGTCTGGTCTTCCAAGGATCGCATGATAACATGATTCGAGGTCGGCTACTTCGAACTTGATGAACTCGGTTCGATATTTGTCGGGTGTTCCAAAGGTGACTAGTAAGGTGATTTGTCCCAACGGTATGAAAGCTTTTCCGGTTACTATCCATAGAAAGGAATACTTGTCGGTGTGATCATGCCTTCATAGTCCAAATTCATCTTCCTCGGGGTATCTGTGAAGATTATGTTTAATCCTGCTCCTCTGTCGATGAGTACTTTGGAAACTGCCACTCCTGCTATTGTTGGTCCCATTACTAGGGGATAATAGACAACATTTGCTGCACTTGTCCATTGATCTTCTCTCGTGAATTGATTTGGGTATTCTAACCAATCTAAATATCTTGGGGTAGCTGGTTCTGCTGCCATGATGGTTCTGTGTGCTAGCTTTTCCTGTCTTTTATTTCTTGTGTATGATGCTCCAGAAACGATTACTGCTATTTGTCGTTGGGGTTCTTGATAATTCCCCTCTGCTTTCTTTGTATCCTTACCTGATTCATATGTTCTTTGTTCCGAGTTGTTTGCTCGTGTATCTTCTTTCTTTGTGAATCTTCGTTGAAAGGCGTCGCATTCAACTAGCTTGTGGCATGCGTTAGGATGTATGTAGCAGGGTAGATCTTCTATCCTCTCTGCTGGCCTTTTTGCGTAATTGTTGTCTTGGTAGTTGTTGTTTGAGTATCTATTATTTTGGTTTGTGTTTCTGTTGTTGTTGTAATTGTTTTTGTACCCTCCTTTGTCATTATCGTTGAATCTTCTTTTGTTGTCTGTTGCTGCTACCATGTTGTCTTGTCTTGGTGTTTTGTCATTTGGTCTGAAATCTGGTCTTTTATTTTCATGAAAGTCTCGGGTGAATCTATGTCGAGTTCTTTCTTCTGATGATATCATCTTTTCGACAGCTCTTTTGAAGTCTTTGTTCGATCTCGGGTTTTCGTTGAAGTAGTCTTTGAACTGCCAATTTGCTATGTTTCCATCCGCAAATGTATCTATTACTTCCCTGTCGGTGATGTCGTGTATTTGAGCTCTGAGTTCTCCGAACCTTTAGTAATATTCCCTCAGAGTTTATCCTTTTCTTTGCTTTACATTCTTCAATTCTGCCGCTGATGTGTTATTATTCCTGCAAAGTTGTTGCAGAAAGCTTCTTGCAAATCTTCCCAATACTTGATTGATCTTGGTTTCAGCTTGTCGAACCATTGCACAGGCATGGCTTCGAGTGCCATTAGAAAGTATAGGGCCTTGATGTCATTGTTTCCTCCTGCGAGTTCAATGGATTGGGAATATACTCTTATCCATTGTCTAGGTTCCACTTTTCCATTGTACTTGGAGTGATTTGCAGGCTTGAATTTGTGTGGTAATTTCAACGTCTGCAGTCTTTATGCAAAGCATGGGAATCTGTCGTATTGTTCTATTCTGTTGAAGTCTGGTGATCCATCTCTTCGGTAATAATCCATGTCCCCTCTGTATTCAGATTCACCGTAGTCTTCCGGATAGCGCTGGCCCCAATCTGGGCCGTTTTGTTTTACCAACCCAAGAAGTTGTTCCTGCCTTCCGGATGGTTGTGGTACCTATGCTTTCCCTAGTCTGTGAAATATTGATTTCTTGTGTGGTTGTTCCTCTTGTTTTTCTCCTTATCCTTCTTGAGGTGTATCGGGTTGTTTATTGGGGTCTCCGTCTTCTTTGGTTGGCTCATATGTGATTCTTTCCTCTTTAGTAAGGATGTTTAGTTCTTTTGTCAGTTCTTCAATTCTTTCTCTTTTCAAGTTCTTCATGGATTCTCTTTCCGTCTTCTTCCTGTTGTATTCTGTTAATTCCATTTTGTATTTGTTCAAGATTTGCTTTCTCTGGATGGCTCGATTTCTTCTTCCTGCTAGTCTTGTTCTTTTTCAGACTTGCAGCTTTGTGATCGTTGGTTTCATTGTTGTCGCCTTCCTCATCGTCCGAGATATCTCCTTCTGATTCATCTGATGATTTTAAGTCGGGTATTTGTGGTGGCTCTAAATATGGTTCTAGTTCTGCCATGTATATAGTATGCGCTCTTCGAGTTCTTTTTGTCTGTTGGTTTCTCTTTCTTGTATTGTATGGTAATCTCTGGTAGTGTCCAGGTTCTTTTCCTACTTGGAATGGTAGTTCCATATCCTGGCCTTGTGTTCTTGGGGATTGGTTTGGCCAGTGTACGATACATCCTTCTGGAGTTGTTGACATAATCATTCCTTCTTGGGCGCCTTTCAGAGTTATGCTTCTTGTCATCTTCCTCCGGAGAAAATTTCCATATGTAGATGCTGAATTGTGTAGCCCGTACAAACCCGGGTACTTGATTGCTTTTGAGATGTTCCTGCTTTTGACTGAGGTTCGGTTTGCTTAGTCCGACTTGATTTGTGATTAGTATTTCCATGTTAGTCTCGGAATTGGCATACGGTGATGTCTCCTTCTCTGAGTCAGTTTCGTATCCATCCTTTTCTGCTGGTCCGGTTGGTTTCGAAATCATGAGATTTTTGGTCTTTTGATTCAGTTCTTTAAGATCTTGCTCAATCTTTTCATTGATTCATTCTTCTTCTTAGAGTCGGCTTTGAAGCTTTTCGTCGTTGTCGATCTCGCAGATCCATGATCCGAAGAAAAGCGTTGATTTCGTGGATTCCATCGTCTTGAGGTCGTGGTCCACCAAGCTTTCGAGAAAAAAATCACCGAAAAGCCCCTACCTGGCGCGCTAGCTGTCGATGTTTTACCACCAATAGTCTGCCACGAGGTTACCCGAGACAGTAGTTCGTGCCTCGGCGAATAGTGAAACCTTGGTGGTTGGACATGCAGGGACACACGGTTTATACTGGTTCAGGCCCTCGACACAGTCGAGTAATAACCCTACGTCCAGTTGGGTCTTTGGTTATTGCTCTGATCTCGTAATACAAGGTGTTGTGTGTCTCTCTACGTATCGGGTGTTACGTAGTATGTTCAGGTGATTTTTGGGTGATGCCCTCACCAGCCCTTTATAGTCCGGGAACTGGTTGAGGGTTGCTCTAATTCTACTCGGTTAAAAACTCAAAGTCCTAAGCTGCGCTTCGGTCTTGTCGTCCTTACCGAGTAGAATTCGGTTTGGCTTGTCTGTCTTCCTTCGTGGGACGAGAAAAGGAGGCCCAAGGCTCGGGTAAGCTGGCCTATGGGTACTCCACTGAAAACGTACTGACTCCATTCGTGACACCAGGTGATGAATAAAGAAGAGGTGAAGGCCTGGCAGATGTGATCTCTGACAAGAACCGGGGGAAGGGATCTCTCGATCTATATGATCCGGTTAAATTCCGACCCTGAGAGCAGTGATTCCCGTGGACGAAGATTATCAACAAAGAAGAGGCTCGGGGGAAACTGTCCAAATCCTATTTGCCTCGCTGCGACGGAGGGTTTCTAAAATTCATATGAGATTGGTGGTTTTTCTCTATCATGTCGAACCTTCATAAGACCAGCATGGAGTGTTGGTCTGCATGCCGTGCGTGGAATTGGAAAGTGAAGGGGAGTTCAAATGCCGAGATGTCTGAGTAAGCAAACCTTTTCAGGATATCTGCAGGAAAGCCCTTGTAGAACAGTTTGAAGAATTCCCTAATCGTTTTAGTAATGATAATGGTCGATGTTGCCTCGCCAAAGGATACACATCGGCTGGATTTTTCCGTCTCTATTAACTTTTCCTCGTCTTCCTCTATAATGGTTTTCAAAGGGAAGGATAGGGATGCCAGATCTGAAACAACGATTCTATGCATCTATAAGTTGAGCCAGAGCTAGAGAAGCCACCACGGTCCTATGATGGTAGGGATAGTTTCGTTCTTCACCAGGTGCCGATACACTTGATTCAGGAGATGATAAAGAGGACCTATCAAATATTTTCCCAAAGGGAATGTCGCTCTGAGAATTAACAGATTCGGCCAGGGATAGGTAATTGCCAGTTGATGTGCATGATTGTCCACAAAAGAGGAATTTGTCTAACCACATGTTCAAGAAGAGTATACGCTCACTGTCAGTAATGGAGACAAATTCACTATTCTTGATATACTAGCCCCAACCCCAATCTTGAAGTTCTATGAAGACTTGGTGGCCAGACGATGAGGGTGGACATCTCCTGTAATATTGAGGTCAGTCAACATGTGAATATCGGCCAACGTGGGGGTCATCGGTCCATGGAAAAATATGAACGCATTGTAAGTATTGGACCAGAAGTAGCAAGCTACCTGAAGAAAGGGTTTTTTGTTCCTCATGTTCGATAGAGAAAGGGACATGCACTGCTCAATATTGCCCTAGTAAATGTTTTTGTGGTTGGAAAGCTTCATGAACCAATTTCTCCAACCTGGGATGGCAGATGGCCAGTTCCTGAATGGGTCTTTTTGTCCCATGGAACTGGCTTCATCGATGATTGCTTAAATGGCATCATATTGGTCTTAGCCACGATAACAACAGTTGGGGCGGGATTACCCATGGGGCCGAGGAAGTAACAATTGGGTAGGTCGGCCAATGGAATCAGCATGCGGCTATTGAGTTCCTGGATCCAGTTTTTGGGAAACAAGAATGAAGACATCAAGAAAGAGAGGTGATAAAAGGGTATGACGGAATTTAACCTCAGGGATAAGATCCAGTGAAGCCATTTTTGCTGCAAAGTTGGCATCTTCCGGCTAGATGATGCGGAATGCTGGATCCAGATTGATGGCGGCGCTTGAGCTATCCAGAATGTTAGGGTTGGAAGCCGAGTAGAAGGGGAACAAATGGCAATTTGGTGAATACAAAAGCTCGGCTGGATCGACTAAAAGAAGCAGACACTTAAAGTTTTAAGGAACAAAATGAATTTTATCTCAAAACTGGAGGGGCATGTGTTGACACCATATTTACGCACAGGTGGGTCCTGATAACAGAATGAATGTTGCTATACAGGTGGACCTAGAAGATTGGTTAAGAAAACTGACTCGAAGGGAATTACGCGGAAAGAACGTGTATCGATTGTTGCGAGATACACATGGTGGGCTTTGCTGAGGATTGGAGCCCAAGTCATCTGAGTTTCCTTAGTTCGGTCAGCGGTCATGTTGGATTAGGGTTAGATCTATGGTCCATAAATAGAAAGGTCAAAGGAGTTGTAGAGGACAATCAGTCAATCAAAACAATATGCAACTTACTTTTCGGCTACCAGCCAACCCTAGGAGTATGAGTAGAGTAGATTTCGGTGAACCTTCGACGGACCGGGCTGCATCGACCAGATCGACCTCCTGTTTTCTTATAAGTCTAGCCTTGGTTCATGTATCATTTGTACGGTTGTATTGTGTAACTCATACAAGCTCGATCTGTGCTAATTATCGGTTTGAATCTATCACTAGTAGAAAAGTTGTTTTTACTGGCGCCACCCAAAACACACTACATGCGGTTTTGGTTGCCAACCACCTGTGGTTTGAAATGGCCCGGGCAGAGTTGCCAACCGCCTATGGTGATCGATTATCACTGGCGGTTGGCATAACCAAACCGCTAGTGTAAATCCCCCCATTTACACTGGTGGTTGGGTTATGCCAACCGCCATTGGTAATACATCTCCACTGGCGGTTGGCATAACTCAACCGCCAGTGTAAATGGCTAGATTTACACTGGCGGTCGGGTTATGCCAACCACCAGTGGTAAGTCCTGCCTATATATACCACAATCCCGTCCCCCACTCTCTACTTCTTCCTCCCGACCAGCTAGAGTTCTAGCCGCCACCTTTCATTGGAGGCGATTTTGGAGGTCCAATTTTTTCAAAATACAAGGGGAGAGGTTTTGATCTTCATTTCTTCGAAGGAGGTCGCTAAGGAAGGTTAGTTGGTGCTTATTTTGGCCTCTTTTAACCTATATTGCTCAATTTGAACCATTTTTTGGATCTAGGGTTTCATGAGCTAGCTAGAGAAAAAAAATAGCTAGATTTTTGTATTTATTTCTAGTAATGAGGTCACTTAATTAAGATGGATAGATATATAAAATTGTGCTTCTTCATGATTTAGTTTCTCCAAGATATATATATATATATATTTATATATATATATATATATATATATATATTTGTTTTCATGTCCCTTTTGCCTCATTTAGCTCTTTTTTGCTCAATTTTAGCCACATTTTCGAACTAGGGTTTCACCATGAGTGAGAGAGAAGAACACCTAGGTTATTTTCTTTGTTTATTCATGTGAGGTTGATTAAATTAATTATATAGTGACCCTAGCTAATAATCACTAGGTAAATCATAAAGCCTTAGCTAAATAATCCAGTGACACCCTAGTTAATAATAATCCCTAGCTTAACCCTAAACCCGATCGAGGTAGATCCTCTCTAAACTTTATTTACACGGACAAGGGGGCATTTTGATTTGAGGACTATTGGAAGGAGGTGATTTTGGAGAGCCACATTTACAAGGGGGAGGTTTTCATCTTCATTTCTTGGAAGGAGATTGCTAAGAAAGGTCAATTTTAATGCATTTTCTTCAAGTCAGGTTGATTAAGATGGTTACATAATATTTGTCGTCTCTCCCTTTTGAAAATTAGGTATTGATCGATGGAGAGGTCATTCTGGATGTATAAGTTATCAAGACTAGATGTATCATACATACCCGAGGTTCATAAGTTTATTGATGCCGCTAAGAACCATGCTTCGAGAACAAAGAAGACGCACATACATTGTCCATGCATGGACTGCAGGAATGTTATTGTATTTGATGACCATCAACAAATCATTTCTCATCTTGTCCGCCGAGGATTTATGAAGGATTACTTGATTTGGACAAAGCATGGAGAGGAGAGCTCTGTGCCTTATACAACTATTAGCCGTGCAAATATCGACGCTGATGGTCCAGATATGTTTGTTGACAGTGGGTTTCAGTTAGTACACAAGACACAACAACCTGTCACACCCGATGGTCCTGATCATGGTTTTGCCAGAGGAATTGAAGGCATCGGAACTGATGTGATTCAAAATAATATGGCTGCGGAAGATGCATAATTCCTGGAGGCAATGTTGCATCGTCATGCAGAAGATCCATCAATGTTCTTCAAGAAAGGAATGGAGGCCCTGATGAAGGCAACAAAAGAGCCTTTGTACGATGAGTCTAAGGGTTGCACCAAAGAGTTCATGACCTTGCGTTCGGTGCTAAAGTTGTTGGTATGCAAAGCTAGGTTTGGTATTTGTGATGCTGGCTTTGATGCATTCTTGAGTATTATCACAGACATGCTTCCTAAGGAAAACAAAGTGCCTGCTAACACGTACTATGCAAAGAAGCTAATCAGTCCACTCACGATGGGTGTTGAGAAGATCCAAGCTTGTAAAAATCACTGTATCCTATATCGAGCTGACGAATATAAGGACATGGAGAGTTGTCAAAAGTGTAATGCAACTAGGTATAAAACGAATAAAGACTACAAAGAGGAACACTGTGCTGCCACGGTGGTGTGAAAAGGAAAGAAGCGAAAGAAGACCCAACAGAGTTCAAAACCCACGATCAAAGAAAAAGAAGAAGTAGACTATTATGCGCTGAAAAAGATTCCTGCTTTGGTGATATGGTACCTGCCTGTGGTCGATCGATTGAGGTGTTTGTTTGCTAACCCAGAGGATTCCAAACTTATGAGTTGGCATGCTTCTAATGTGCACATCAAAGACGATGGGAAGTTTCGGCACCCAGCCGATGGCAAGCAGTGGATAGATTTCAATAACAACCATGCAGACTTTGCAAAGGAACAAAGAAATGTTAGGTTTGCACTGAGTACTGACAGAATGAATCCATTTGTTGAGAGGCGCAGCACGCACAACACATCGCCGGTGATCCTCACCATCTACAACCTTCCGCCAATCGAGCTGACGAATATAAGGACATGGAGAGTTGTGAAAAGTGTAATGCAACTAGGTATAAAACAAATAAAGACTACAAAGAGGAACACTGTGCTGCCACAGTGGTGTGAAAAGGAAAGAAGCGAAAGAAGACCCAACAGAGTTCAAAACCCACTATCAAAGAAAAAGAAGAAGTAGACTATTATGCGCTGAAAAAGATTCCTGCTTTGGTGATTTGGTACCTGCCTGTGGTCGATCGATTGAGGTGTTTGTTTGCTAACCCAGAGGATTCCAAACTTATGAGCTAGCATGCTTCTAATGAGCACATCAAAGACGATGGGAAGTTTCGGCACCTAGCCGATGGCAAGCAGTGGATAGATTTCAATAACAACCACGAAGACTTTGCAAAGGAACAAAGAAATGTTAGGTTTGCACTGAGTACTAACAGAATGAATCCATTTGTTGAGAGGCGTAGCACGCACAACACATGGCCAGTGATCCTCACCATCTACAACCTTCCGCCATGGTTGATGCAGAAGCGAAAGTATCTCATGCTAACCATCATTATCTCTGGACCTACAGAGCCTGGAGTTGACATGGATGTTTTCTTGGAGCCCTTAATGGAAGAAATGAAGATATTGTGGGAAACAGGTGTTAAAATGTTGGACGAGTACCGCCAAGAATCATTCACGTTGAGAGCAATTATCTTTGTAACCATCAACGATTACCCTGCTCTCTTCACATTATCAGGGCAGTTCAAGGGAAAGGTTGTTTGTGTGGTATGCATAGATGAAACCGCTCACGTGTCCCTTACTGCATCTAAGAAGATAGTATACATGAGGCACATACGCTTCTTATCGAAAGGACACAGGTGCCGCCAGAAGAAGATGGATAAGTACTTCGACAATAATGGTGAACTTCAGTCTACTGCCCCACTAGGTAACAGTGAAGTCAAAAGAGTTTTCAACCTAGTCAGAAACCTTAAATTTGTTTTTGGAAAGAAGACGACAGATGGTAAACCAAGAAAGAATGTCAAACCAACTCCAGGGGCTACATTCAAGAAGAAATCTATTTTCTTCGAGTATTTGTCATACTAGCCTGAGTTAGACGTACGCCATGTGATCGATGGTATGCACGTTCAGAAGAACGTGTTTGAAAGCCTAATTGGAACCTTGCTAGACATAGAGGGCATGACAAAGGAAGGAGTAAATTCACGTCTGGACATGGTACAGTTAGACATAAAAAAAGAACTTCACCCTGTTCTTCAAGAAAATGGGAAGTATCATCTCCCGGCAGCAAGCTACAACCTCAGCAATGATGAGAAACATTCGATATGTGTGTGGTTGAAGAACCTGAAGGTCCCATCTGGATTCTGTTCTAACATACGAAGTATTGTGTCAATGAAAGACCTTACACTCACCAACTACAACTCACATGATTGACATACCATGCTGACTACTTTCCTCCCTATTGCCATCAGGGCTATAAATCCAGTGTGGATAAAGGTTGTAGTCACACGGTTGTGCTACTTCTTCAACAGGATATCACAGAAGGTGATCGACACTAATGAGTTGACATCTCTTAAGGAATTTGCAGCGAAGACAGTGTCACAATTCGAGATGTGTTTTCCTCCAGCATTCTTCGATATTATGGTTCACCTTGTGGTGCACTTGGTTCCACAGATAGAGGCACTGGGTCCCATGTATTTGCATGAGATGTGGACATATGAGTGTTTCATGTCAACACTTAATGGCTACGTATCAACTCGTGCTCGTCCTGAGGCGTCCATGGTAGAGCGGTACTTAACCGAAGAGACAATTGAGTCTGGTGGTCCATTTTGCAACAGCGTCCTAAAAGACTAGGATGCAATAGGTTTGCCTCCGTCAAGACATGATGGTAGGCTGAATGGAAGAGGGAGGATGGGAAAGAAATCATTAGTCCCGCAAGATTACAATTCAGTCCTCGAGGCGCATCACTACATCCTTCATCAACTCTCAATAATGGAGCCTTTCATCAAGCAACATATTGATGAGCTTCGCAAACAAAATCATGGGCACACAGATGAGTGGTTAATGAATGAACACAAGAATAAGTTCACCTCATGGATAAAGGAGCTTGACATTCCAGAGGGGGAACCAATTGAGGAACGCACCATCAAGGTGTTGGCTTCTGGACCCCATCACGCCAGGTCACAACATGGCAAAGCTATGACATTAGTGGCTTCACATTCTGTACCAAGTCCAAGGACCAAAAGAGCATTGCACAAAACAGTGGAGTTCGATGTGATGCCTTAGACTCTAAAACTGGGGATGAACATATGTTCTTTGGCTTCGCTGATGCCATATGGGAGCTAGACTATGCTACATTTCAGGTCCCTATGTTTCGATGCCAATGGGTTGAAGACAAACATGTCACAGTGGACAATTATGGGGTTAGAGTTCTTGATCTAAGTAAGGTAGGATACAAAGATGATCCGTGGATAATGGCTAATTGTGCTACACAGGTCTTCTATGTTGAACAAATCCTTTGTCCTAATGAGAAGAAAAGTACCGACAAGCTGAAGCATGTAGTTATTCCTGGAAAGCAACAAGCTATAGGGGTTGATGGTGTATCTGACCTGGATGAATTTAATGAGTTCAACAACATGTGTCTCTTTGTAGATGACCATCCACTAAAAATAAGGAATGTTGAGTGAAGCATCCCACAAAAATCGCTACCTTGGGTGCACCACGATGGACCAGGAAGAACAGTTTAGCTGCCTAGATTATTTTCTTTATTCATCATGTAATCCATTTATGTTACAATATCAAACCCTATTTATGTATCTATACAATGTTACATAAATGCAATCTATTTCTATAATCCCGAGATGATGAACCCTATGCGCTACATATAAAAGTATCTTAATGATGTCATTTCATATTTTTCACATGTATATCTTGTCAAGACAAACACTACAAAATTTAATTCACAATTTTTGGAACAATAGATATCAAGATATGAATTTTTAAACTTTTTTGAATTATTTCTGCAAATTCATTTATACTGGCAGTCGGCATTGCCAACCGCCAGTAGAAATCGGCTCAGTATTTATATCCCGCGCGTTCGCCCCCGAAATTTTCTAAATCCGAAGGCGGCAGTTGAATCCAAACGACGCCGAAAGGCTGCCCGATTTTCCGACGAGCCGCCGCCGCCCTTCCCGCCGCTCACCGGCCATCTCCGTCGCGCCGGAGCCGCATCCGGGGTAAGTCCTCGGTCGCTCTGTCCTCTTCTCTCTCTGTAGCAGCGTGGTGGCAGCGGTTGGTTGCGCGGTGGCGCGGTGGCGTGGCGGCAGCAAGGAGGCCGGCGCGTGGCGGGCGAGTGTGGGCGCGAGCGCGGTGGCTAAGGTCACAGAGGCGCGCCGAGCAGCGTGCGCTTGCCGTTGGATGCGCGCTTGCCGTTGGAGGGCGGCTCGGGCGGCGCCGGGCAGTTGCGGCGGCGGTAGCTGCGTGGCTGGAGCGCGTGGCCGAGGTCAAGGCGGCGCTGCGTGCTGTGGGAGGAGGGTAGCTCGAGCGCGCGTGAGGGAGGGCGGCTCAGGCACGCGCAGGGGAGGGCGGCTCGGGCGCGCGCGGGGTAGGGCGGCTCGGGCGCGCGTGGAGGAGGCGGCGTGGTGGCGAGCCGCGAGGAAGACGAACCTGACGTGTGGGCCCGGTCTTGGATTGGCGGGTTCGGGTGTCCGAACATGCGGGGGAGGGGAAGGTCGAGCTAGGCCTTCGGACTGGGCCGCGCGATAGAGAAGGAAGGGAGAGGGGGAAGGCTGAGTTGGGCCTTCGGGCCGAAAGCAGAGAGGGGAGGGGTTTTTCTTCTTTTTCCTTTTTATTTGCTTTGTTTTCTATAAATGCTTATATAAATGGTTCTATATATATAAATGCTTTCTAATACTTATATCTATAAATGGTTCTTTATATATATATATATATATGCTTATATCAATGCTTTTCCAATACTTATATCTATAAATGGTTCTTTATATCTATAAATGGTTCTTTATATATATAAATGCTTCTATAAATGCTTATTTAAATGTTTATAAGTATGCTTATATAGATGCCTATCCTTTATTAGATTTCCGCAATGATATCTCCAAGCGGAGACCAAGCACAAGGGCCCGCTCACACGGAACAGGCCCCAGGGTCCGACCCCACGGAGCAACTACAAGATACCCACCAAACGGGGCAAGGCGTGGGGTCATCCGACCCCACGGAGCAAGTACAAGATACCCATGAAACGGGGCAAGGCCTGGGGTCGTCCGACCCCATGGAGGAAGAAGGGAACCAATCATCTTCGAGCGACGACTTCGAGCATCCCGAAGTGAGGAAGGCTCGAGAACAAGTTGAGCGTGAATTACGCCATGACCCTGATTATGATCAAGAAGCCAAGGAGGTAATTATATCATGCCTATTATTATATGAAAGGATGTTTATATTCACATGAAACTCACAATGTCTATATTCAGAGGGCATTGACTCAGATGCACGAGTTAATCTCGCAACATGTCGCAGAACGTGGCGAAGGTGCACCCGAACCGACCGCGGCGATGACTACTGAGAGATCAAGGAAGTGGAAGCGGAGTGGTGCCAAACGAGGTGAGAGAGGATTGAACAAGTTTCCAGACGACCTATATGTCATTTTAGAAGTCAGTTTGACCGGACAGCCCACGACTCCTTTGGAGGCCCTAGCCAAGTACCAGAACGCAATTGGCTTCTGTGTTAGGGACTTTCTTGACATCACTATAAAGAAATGGTGCAATGTGTCGGAGGATAACAAGACGAGAATTTGGGAAAAAATGAAGATGAGGTTCCAATTTCCTCGAGCCGTACTAGAGGCACTGGTAAAGGACTATACATTGAAGCAATGTGCGGTCAGTTTCCGAAACTGGAGGTCCAATTTGAATAACAAGTTTGCCAAGAAAGGGTTGGACCCTACAACAACATACACGATTTCTAAAGGGTAGTGGGAGGTCTTTCTAGAGCAAAAGAAAGAGGCAGACTTCGTATCTATGAGCGAAGCCAACTCCGCTCTCGCTAAGAAGAATAAGTACCACCACCGTCTAGGCTTAGGTGGTTATCAGCGTCAGACTCCCAAATGGCAACAAGAAGATGCTGCGCGGAAGGCGAAAAGGTTGTCGACGTTGTCTGAACAAGTTGGTGAAAGGTCCGCAAATTGGATTCGGGCTCGAAAACCAAAGGAAACCGAGAGCGGTTTTTCCTTTGATGACCCTGAGGTTGAACAAGTAGCAAAGAACATCTTTGCGGTGGCAGCCAAGCAGCAGGAAGGTAAATTCAAGCCACGAAGAGAGAGAGGGACATCCTTAGCGAGGGCCTGGGTAACCCTGAGCATCCTGGTCGTGTTCGAGGTGTGTCATCCAAAGAAGGATGGAAGGAGGGATTCGGCCCTCAGTGGGAAGGTGAGTATATGAAACGTGATCGACACAAGGAAGAAATTGCTAGCTATTGGAAGGAGGATGCTAAGAAAGAGTTCACAGAGTTTATGCAGAAATTGGTAGATGATCCTCCTGCTGAGTTGATGCAGAAACTAGCGAGTGCGGTGTCAAAACAACAAATGAGCACTCAGGCACCCCAGATGCAGCTAGTCCTAGTGGTGTCCCAGCAGATCGTTGCTGAGATACCAAGCAGTGTTGTGTCTACAGGAAATAAGGTTCAATATCCAGTTGATGACATTGTTACTCCAGTGGCTTGCTCCCTAGTCATAAGATATGGTATGAACAATCACTGTAAAAGGGAAGTAGCCACTGGCAAAGCGATCCCAGGACGCAAGTACCACGGTGCTGACATTCCTGAAGACTACTGTGGAGTAGAAGTATCGACCGTGGTCCAAGGATATGAGGATGAGATTTAGACATCCCCAGTCCCGAGGACATTGAGAAACTCGGACAGGCTCTAAACAATTTCATTCTTTGGCCTCGGCGAGACGTCCAGCTGACGGAACGACACCGTCCTCGCAAGTGATACCAATTGAGGAGTCATCGGGACCGACTGATCCTCTTCCGAACCCACCACCATCACCAATCCATTCTCATTGGAGCCCACCTCGGTCACCTCCGCCCACCACATCACCCCCGCCACCTCGGTCACCTCCACCACAGTTAGCACCATCTGTACCACAAACATCACCTCCGCCGCCTCCACAACAAAAATCCACAACTTCCCCACAACCCAAAGATCCTAATTAATAAACACCAGCGCCGTCAAAGAAGTTTTCGGTGCCCAAGTTGATTTTCCCCTTCGAGCCAAAGAAGAAAACAACTGGCACGTCCAGATTTTTTAAAGGACTTGGGACAAAACGCAAAATTGAAGTCCACGACTTGTCTGAGCTAAAGAAGTCAGCACAACCAGTGCCTGAGGTAATTCCCTGCACATTCAAGGTGCCCGCTTTTGAAGACTACAAGTCTGTGCCTAAAAACTATGTGGTGGGAAAGCCTCTACTGAACTGGGATAAACTCCAAAAGGTGCCAAACAATGTAAAAAGGTTGAATGACTGGTACATGAGAGCCTATTCAGCTGGCATTCACGCCATCAACGTGCGTATAGCACATAAGGCATTTCAAAGTGTTCATGATCTGTGCGTGATTAGCTATGAAGACCTTTGGTTGATGATGAACTTCGAGAGGCTAGACGTACAGATCATAACGACGTTTGCATTGTAAGTGTTACATAGTTACACATGCATTGTTGTTGCATCAATATTCAATATCTGACATAACTGTGGCTTGTAGAATGTTATATGATCAGGAGGAGCAGACTTACGGCCAGGATTTCGATTATTGTGCCGAGCAAAGGGTTGGCTATCTAAACCCAATTGATATATGCGAAGAAAGGCACACCTTCAGAATCAGGGAAAACAATGATGATTTAAGGGGCTTAGTAGGTGAAGCACGTGCCGCAAAAAAGACAAATTTAAAGTTTCAATTTGATTCCAAGTACGCCTTCTACATTTCAATGTTTATGCAAAAGTATCAAGATAGGAAATCGATTGTGGCACCGTACAACATTGGGTAAGTATGAGTTTTGGGCAGTGACACCGTATAACTTTGGGTGATCAAACTACATATTTTCAATGCACAAATGTATCATGAATTTGATTCATGCAGGGACCACTGGATCTGTGTCATCATTTATCCTAGAAAAGGAAGGGTGGTGGTACTAGACTCCGTTTCATTGAGAACTTAGAGCTGTAAGTCGAGATATATGCACGTATACTTTTGCATTATAAGATTTTAAGAATAATTAACATGGTGATTGTATTCGTAGGGCGTGGTGGTTTTATAAAATCCACGGTGGAAAGCTTGAGTCGAAGAAAAAAGAAAAGGAGTCATTGGAAGTTATATATGACTGGCCGGTAAGTTGTATGAAAACTTACTCTTATAAAATCCACGTGTGTGCGAGCATCTATAAATAACCACTTTTCTATTTTGTATATAGTGCCACAAGCAACCACCAAGATCTGTCCTCTGTGGATACTACGTGTGCGAGCACATGAGAGGAGACATGACATGATACATGAAGAAACCTTCCAAGAAAGCCAAGGCGACGACCATCAATGAAAAGACGGTGTACGACATAGTTGAGGACGTGAGCCTTTTCCTAATCAAACAGGTCATCTCAACTTTTGGAAAATATCATGATCACAACAGTGAATTAGCCAAGCCAGAGTATAAAGCGCTCATAGAGGTTTATAGCCTAAATCTTACTCGGGGCGGTTTTTAGAGGACATGTGCAAACTATTGATGTATATAGTGTGTGATACACTTGTAGCTTTATGTGTGTGAGCATGAGACTAATGTATAGAGGGTGTCATACACTTGTAACTTTATTACGAGCATGAAACTTTGAAGTAATGATAGATGTATGTATGAAGTATTTAAATTACATGTTGCTATATTTGAACATCATCCAATAAGGTTTACTAGTTTCAATAACAATATATATAAATATATATATATATAATAATATATAAATACCAAAAATAAAAATTGGAAAATCATTTTCACATGCGGTTCTCTTAGTGAACCGCCTGTGTAAATGAGTCATTTACATAGGCGGTTCACTAAGATAACCGCCTGTGAAAATGGGTTTCTACAGGCGGTTCACAAGCAACTTCATGTACAAATGCCCCATTTCTACTGGCCCCTAGCGCAGGCGGCGTTGGAAAACCCCTGTAGAAATGGGTTGTGAACCGCCAGTATAGGCCGGTTTTGTACTAGTGTATGTTCATGGGGCTGCATTGCTTCAATCTCACATGACTCATCGTTTCAAGCTAGTTATCGGCTCTATTAGATTGGTAGTCTAATAGATTCATTAAGTTATCGATATTGTCTGTTATACACTTCTTATTTGTTACAACAATATCTCGCCCAATCTCATCCGACGGATTGGCTTGTGCTTCCATTCCTTCTAGATCTATTGTTTTCAATGCTTTTGCTCTTATACATGCTGAAGCAATAGATCTAAGATCCTATAGGCTAATCTCTTGGTCGTGATTGTTACATGTTGCGGGTTCGAGACATAAGTTTGGTTATCAAATCGGTTTGAGAATAGTTGGATTTGGTCTAACATACATGGTACGACTGCATCTATCGGACCCCACTACCAGGTGTGTTAGGTCACGTCTGTCTAATCTTAGATCCATCCGAGGCTAAGCTTATGGATCTTGTTCAAGCTTCATGGATCCCATATCGGCTAATATAGCCGATCTGGTTGTGATTCAGTCATACGATGCATGTACTTTTATTGTCTCGACACGTTAGATCTATTAAATGTACTGGACGTGGCTCAACTTGTTTACTTTTATGGCGGTATGGAAACACCCCAATGCTAGTAAATGAGTTAAGTTATTGGGTTAATTGTCATCATGGTTGCATGGAAACACACCTCTGTTGATGGTTAATCTTTATCTAATATGCTTAGTGGATCTGATAGTTTGGGTCGATAAATGTCACATGTATCGCACCCTTACTTCATACATCAATATGATCGGCTAATTATATGTTTTATCCATAATATACTGTGATAGTCGTTTATATCCTGATATCATGCTTCATACTGTTAGGAGTTGACTTTTTAGTCAATGTCCTTCAACTATCAGCTATGTGCCGCACATTCGTGGAACTATCTGGCAGCAACCGGTAGGTTCCATAATTTGATATTTCATGCCCTTATCAATTGTAGGTCAAATGGACTGGCACGCATAAGATCGATCACCCGAAGTGACCCAAGCCTCTTAAGAGGTTTAGGAGATCAAGACTCTACTGTTGTACGGTTTCAGTAGGCCTTGTGCGATGTTGACGTCAGAACCCATTTTTGGCGTCAACAACATCCTACTCCTCTCCTCGCCGGCCTCCTCCTTCCTCCTTCTTCCTCCTCCTTCCCTTCCCCTTCTTCTCCTTCTTCCTCCTCCTCCCTTTCCCTCTTCTTCTTCACCTTCTTCTTCCTCCTTCTCTAAAACCAGCTCGGGGCGGGGGGGGGGGGCTGTAGGGACGAGGGCTGGGGCGCGGGAGGGGATTGGTACAGGGGAGGGGAAGGGGTGGGGCGGGGGAGGGCGAGGGGTAGTGGCGCTGGGGTCGGGCGGGGCTCCGGCGGGCGTGGTGCTACGGCGGGGGCAGAGATCCGGCGGGGTGGTGTGCAGGGGCGCGACGAAGGGGGTAGGGATGGAGGAGGGGAAGGGATGGTGGCGGGGTCAGACAAGGCCGGCGGGCGGAGGCGTGCGCGCGGGTGAGAGAGGGTGGGAGAGGAGTGGTGAGGGAAAAGAGAGGGTGGGCTGGCCGATTTGGCCCAAATAGAGGTGGCTTCTTTGCCGAGTGCTAGGTCACGCGACACTCGGTAAAGATTTTTTATTTTTTTTAAAAAAAATCTTTGACGAGTGCCTTGGCTCGTGGCACTCGGCAACGGCCTCTTTGCTGAGTGTCATGGGCAGCACTCGACAAAATAATTCTTTTTTTTAATTTCAGCTTAGTTTTTTTTGTGTAGCCATATGATATTTTTTCAAATTACATGTTCAAATTTGGTGAAATTTTGATATTTTTTGCTATATTTGGTCTATTTTTTTCTTTCCTTTTGTATATTTTCGAAGATTTCAAATTTGAACTTTTGGTAGATGGAATAATGGAATTTTGTCGTTCAAAAAATGATACTCACGATACTTGGTGTATGTTGAGATCGTATCCAGGAACCGATATGAAATATTGAGCATCTTGTAGAGGTAACATGTCGAGGAAATTGCGGAAAAAGTGTTTTGAAATTATATAAAATCCGAACAAAGTTCGAAAATCACGAAACTTGTCTGGGTGTCATGTTATTGCATGTGTAGCATGTGGTAAAAAATTGATAATGTTTTTTTTTTGCCGAGTGCATCACCCTTGGGCCCAAATAGGGGTGGTTTCTTTGCGAGTGCATCACCCTAGCACTCGGCAAAAAAATTTTTAATTTCACGGCACACGGTTGGGTCGGCTGTTAAGTAGTCAAAAAAAATTTACCAGGAGGAATTCGTTACCGAGTGTTGCACTCGGCAAAGAGACGCGTTGCCGAGTGCCAGGGATTTTTTTGGCACTCGGCAAAGGGTGTCTTTGTCGAGTGTCGTGTCTTTGCCGAGTGTTTCTAGGAAACAGCACTCGACAAAGAGGGTCTTTGTCGAGTCGAGTGAAGCCTTAGACATACGCCGAATCGGCGTTCTCCCGTAGTGTATCTTCTCCCAGTCTTTTTTTTTCTTTAATAAAGTTGGTACTATGCATAGGAGCCGCTGCTCCACAGTTTCTTTGAAAAAAAACGCAACTGGGCAACTGCCATGTCCGTGTGCTGCTAACTGCATGCCATACTACGCGGCTCAAGTCGCAGCTGCAGCAGCGCCGCTCCCACACGGGCGGCCCCCTGCAAAAATTCCGCGGTTTTTGTAGAGTAGAGACGTGTAGTAGGGTAGCTACGGCGCTCCATCGTCCAATAATTTGGTTCAGGTTCGTCGCGCCTACCGGAAAACTAAGACCTTGTTAGATTTAGATGCATTCAAAATTTTAAAATTTTATAAGGTTTTTCGTCACATTGAATCTTTAGACATATGCATGGAGCATTAAATATAAATAAAAAAGTATTTAATTATATAATTTGTTTATAATTTACGAAACGAATTTTTAAGACTACTTACTCCATAGTTAAATAATAATTACTAAATAAAAACGAAAATACTACCTATCATTTTTTTAAAAGTTTTTCATCTAAACACCTCTATCTAAACGTCTGTAATCTTTATACCCGGCCGTACTGCTGCAAGCAACTATAGTAGCTAGTAGTGCTCAAAGGCCGATGTATATATTTGCTTTCAAGTTGCTCGATCATATATATAAATCGGGCCACATGGTACGTACTGGCCGTATGATATTCAGGATGGACCGGGAGGACCTCGCCGCTTCAATTGAGCAACACGCCCATGTGTTAAATTAGCTGGATTCAGATCAACTTTAATTTTGTGCAGGGATCAAGTGCTACTAGTGTATGTACAAGTAGGTGGTCCAGCCTTCAGTTGTGTGTCAAGATAAAAAAAAAAGCCGTGTTCGGTTGATGGCTTTTGTGACTGGTAGCACGATTGAATTTATTTTGTTAAAAGAGAAAAATAAACTATTTTATTATGAAAGAAAAAAAATACAATACCATGTCTAATAAATAGTGCTGGTAAGTTCCAAGCAAACATGATATCTATGTCAAACTATCTACTCTGTTCGTTTGAATTGTTTTTTCAGCTTATTCTCTCTCACTAAATACGTGGTTTTAGACTTTTAGTTTATCTGCATCTGCATGCCATTTGATCTGCATGCACCCAGTAATGGTTGCTCTTGTACAGGTAACAGAGCCATTTGGCACAGGAGTAGTACACTACTACAGAACAGATCTTTCGTCAATTGCCAAAAATAGCTTTAGTCCCAGCCAAAATTGCGCCTGAAACTAAAGAGGCCTTTAGTACACTACGTATGAATGAATTATTGTTATGTTGTTGTACGACAGCTAACTATATACTAAGGCCTTGTTCATTTCCATCGAATTGATCTATTCCAGATGACATTTCGGGTGGATTATTACGGCTCATTTTCAATTTAAATGGGAACTAAAATGTGCATTCGTTTTATGCCGGTCCAGAATAAAAGCCTACCGGAACAAAAATTTGCTTTTCTTTTTTCTGTCTACATGATCCGGAACAAAACCGGACCTTCTAGCTACCTCTAGAATTAATCATGGCCTGGAATGAGTGAGAGAGACGGATTCACGTACTCATTCTTGACCTGAAATGAATTAGTTTCTGGATTGAATCCTCCGCAAACAAACAAAGCCTAATTAAAATAAAAGCCTAAGTGAATATCCATGACTAGTATAAAAACGGTTTTTGCCGGCGCCCCAAAAAATAGCACAGACGGTTTGAGTTATCGTGCGTTAGTAGAAATAAAACGGTTACGAACCGCCACTAGAAATCGATTTCTACAGACGGTATTCTTAAGAAATCCGCCCGTAGAAATGGACCATTTCTACAGGCGGTTGTCTTAAAAAACCGCTTGTATAGATCGATTTCTATAGACGGTTCGTTAAGCCAACCACCACTAGAAATCGACCTCGGATTTTTTTCACTGATTTTTTTTATTTTTGTAAATGACCTTGGATGGAAAAACTTTCTACATGAAAGTTGTAGATCTCGAAAAGTTATAAAACTTTGTAGTTGACAACTTTTTTATTTGAAATCATCTTGTCATCGAAAAATACGTTCAAATGTGTCAAATTTGAAATTTAAAATTTTGTAAACGATCTCATATGGAAAAACTTGCTACATGAAAGTTGTAGATGTCGAAAAGTTATGAAACTTTGTAGTTGACAACTTTTTCATTTGAATTCGTATACTGGCTCAAACAACTAATTTACACTCGGGTTAGTATAGAATGAGGTGAACTAAAACTGTATCTAGACACAAGTGAAATATGGATGGAGTGGTAGAGGAGGGATCACGCGATCGTGAGGTCTCGGGTTTGAATCCCTGGCAGAGCGCAGTTCGCGATTTTACGTGAAAAAATGCACGACTTGCGACTTGACACGGAGACGGGCGGAGCGGATTAATAGTGGGCTTGTTCCAGAATTTAAATCTTTTTTTTCTATTTTAAAAATGTGATTTCTGTACAAACATTTCTAGAGCCAGTCCCTTAAGAGAATCGAATCGTCTATAGAAATCGATTTCTATAGGCGATCCGCCTGTAGAAATGTCTAATTTCTACTGGCCTTTTAGATAGGCGGTTCGAAAAAACGCTTGTAGAAATGTGTTCCGAACCACCTGTGCAGTAACTTTTCACAGGTCCCTCATGTATTATCCTCTCTTAATCATACATGATATTGGTTGTAAAACTGTTTCGACAAACAGTTTTTCTAAAACAGTAGTCCAATTTCACCAAAAGCTACTCATAAGGCTAAGCCTGTTTTCAAGAAAACAACTTGGCTATTGAAGTTCAACTACGCCAAAAGAGCCTGGTTGTCAAGAAAAGTTGTCTTTTAACAGGAAAGGAAGAGACAGGAACGACGCAACCACACCTTTCAGCCTTAGAAAAATGATATTAATTAGTTGAACCATTGTCGTCCCACCTTATGGCCTGTTTATAACGCAGGAATTTCATATAAATCAGGAATTTCATAGAAATCAGTTCATTTTCACAGAAAAAAATACAGAAATAGAAAATAATCTCGTGTTCCAAACAGACCCTTAATTTGTTTTTGTTTTCTTGTTCTATACTGTATGGCACTTGCTCTCCACCCACCCAAAAGCCAAAGGCCAACTAGCCTTGTCCCTGTCCTTGTTCTTCCACGGCCATTTTGTTTTAACTTATTTATTTATTTACTATAAAGCGATGCCACAAAAACGTACTGTGGGGCCCTGCTTCAATTATAGAATTGGCGCATGTGCTTTAGTTTATGCTGAGCTTATCCGTGTCCCAAGTCCCAACACCCCTGAGCTTTAGTTTCATGAAGATGTGGACAATATATATAGAATTGGATTACAGCTGTAAGTACATGATTTCTTCTACTAGATACTAGTAGTATAATAGTCTACTTTTTGCTAATGTAGATCGTTCAGATTCTAGTCAGAAAAAAAAAATCACTGACGTACTATACCTATATTAATATTATTAGATGATGCTTCCTGCAGATTCTTTAATTTTATGGGTTTATTCGACAAACAAATTAAATCGAATCAAATCAAACAATGCCATCCTTGTATACTCCGTACGTATTACTCAACTTATATTTCGGACTGCACATGTTCTCATTTCTGCATGAACCTACGTAAAAAAAATTGTAGATTACTACAGTACAATCGATACTCTGTCAAAACAAAAACATGCATATACAATAGTCTGCTCATTACTGTAGCTACTCCTATACCCAAAAAAAAACTCTTTCCGATCCTCTCCCAGCAGTAGAAGCAGGTGCAGCATACTGTAGTAGTTTCCGATCACTTTGCAGTCGCAGCGGCGCCCACACCTCTCTTACAAATGGTCTGTTCGTTTGGTAGGATTATGTACTGTTCCGGTATGATTATTAACTGTTGGCTGATTTCTTATGAGAGAAAAACACTGTTCCGACTGGATTTAAGCCGGCTGAAAAGCCAAGCGAACAGGCTGAAAGTTACAATTACAAAAGTAGGTCATGCGTTCGTCAGCCTATGACGTCGTGTGCTTCAGTCTCATCAACGCGTAATAAAATGTTCCCAGCCACAGCCAGGCAGAGCTTCCACGTTGCTTCGCCAATGGGGAGCAAGCAAGCAAAGGCCGCCAAAGCCCAAAGGGACGGAGCTCTGACTTCACCACACGCTAATACGAATTTCCACCACCACTCGTTTTATCCCTCCGGAAACGGCTACTCTCGTAGAGTCTCACTCAGCAAGCTCACCTCACCTCACCAGATCGATCGAGATGTTAAGCATTTTTTAACTAAGCACTAATATTTATTATGCCAATTCCTGAAAGAGAAAAGCGATTAGGAGATGTGCTGATGACACAAAGAGAACAAAGGTGGCAACTTTAGTTGAGTCCTCCAAAAAGAGCGTGTGAACGGCTCTTTTCATTTCTTGCATGATCTGTTTTGGATTATTTGAGCCCTAAAAAAATTCTACTAGCTAGATTCCTAGCTATGCTGGCAACATTACTCGAACAAAGTCGTTGCTAAAAACAAATGTTTTGTGCGTACCGCTTGAGGTTTGGTAGTTTTCTCAATCCTTGCAGACCCAAATATTATATCATATATACTGAGCACTAGCAGAGGCTTATTATTGTGTGCCAACGTATTTATAAAGCTCAGCGGAAACAATACAAGAGAGAGCACATGGTGGAGGTACCTACAGACGGCCACACGACGGCGCGGATGTACTGTATCATCAGTCTGTGTATCATAGATCCCCATGAAATCCAAAATATTTTGGGTTTTGATTTTTCATTTTACAAAATGAAACTAAACATCATCCAAAATAGTTAATAAAAAGTTATTCATTCCCTATTTTGGGTTTTGGACTCAAGAGACCAAAATAACTCAAAATTTACATTGGTTTGTGTGCCACCCTCACAATCCCTATCATTCGAATCCAAAATAAATCAAACTTTGGTTGAAACTAAACACCTTCTGAAATATTTTGTATTTTTGGATTTTGGATTTTGGGATGGAACTAAACAGACCCTAAGGGGATGTTTAGTTCCCCATGGAATCCAAAATATTTTGGGTTTTGGCTTTTTATTTTGTAAAATGGAACTAAACATCATCCAAAATATTTGGTAAAAAGTGGTCAATTTTTCATTTTGTATTTTGGACTCAAGAGGCCAAAATAAGGGAATCTTTATATTGGTTTGTGTGTCATCATCACAATTCCCATCATTGGAAGACAAATTTTAGTGGAAACTAAACACCCTACCAAAATATTTTGTATTTTGGATTTTGGAATCCAAAATAGTTGAGATTTTGGATTTTGCACTTTGGTTGGAACTAAACATGGCCCATACATGTGCGCACCTTACTTTTAACCTGGCGGCAGTTATTATGCATATATATACACATAGAAAATTAGTACACCATGCATGTCAAACTACTACTACCTCTTCAGCTGCAAGTTTGTACTTTAATCGTACGTCCACTGGATCCATGATTGTAATGTACAGTTCGTATAATGCAAACAACCATATATATACTATACATATGACAATAATTAATGTGCTAGCTCATTGAAGCATGCAAATGGACAGTTTGAATTAGTCGCCGAATAGGCAAGTGGCCTTATAAAAAATTGAAATGAAATGTCCAAGATCAGTCTACTAATAAAGGTTCTGAGGCTGTGTTTTGGAAAGCGTCGTGCATGTACAATGAACATGTGTACTGGATAGGTTTCTTCCCCTGTTTTCCATCTATCCGTTGGCGGTTTTCCCTCCTATCTGTGGATTCCTCTCCCATCATTTGGACCCGCCCCGGTACACGTTGCACAATCAACATTTGGATAATATTAATTAGTTCACAATATATATAATTTTGATTTTCATGATGTGCGCCATGTCGCCCATAAAAAAAGAGAACCAAGAAGTCTTTGCTATAGTATAATATGTATATATAGCTGTCTCTCTCTCTCGTGTATATATATACTGCACTCGGTCAGAAGCATCAAACTATCTGAAATTGTTGCATATAGTATATATGTAACTAGCTACATATATATAACCAGAGAAGAAGTGCGTACGTATAAATTGAAGCAACTCTAATAATTGGAAAAACTAACTGCGGCTGGCTCAGGTTTCAACTGAATTTTCATACCGGCACAGCCAGTACTTTTCAATGTGAAACGAAACAGCGAGGAAAAAGAGTGAAACACAAAAACACAAGAATGAAACAGACCCTAGAAAAGACAGGTGCAGCTCCAGAGCGAGAGTACAGTGTCCACACACCAAACATGCAGGAAAGCGATGTGCGCATTTGGTGCTATATATATATAAATATAGCAAAAGTTTTCTTTGCTTTATTGCCAATATGAACTAGACAAGAAACATGACAAGGCCATAGCATCGCATCATATCATGTTTGGTGTGGCCTCAAGGTGTCACACAACAATTAGAAATCACACAGGACATAACATATAACATGACATGATGTGCCCCTTCTGTTCAATAAATGGCAAGTTGTTTTGAGCTTTGCTAAATTAAACTTGTGTTGGCAAGTTCATAGAAAAATATATTAATATATCTACAATATAGTACCATCAAAATCTATTTTAGGGTGTAATTAATGAACATGAATCTTAGTATACTTGATGTTATAGGTGTTTGTGCATTTTTTTTTTACAAATTTGATCAGAACTAGAGAAGTTAGAAATAGGATCAAGCTAAGATGATTGTGATTTGGAGTGGAGTAGTGAGTATAGATTTATTACTTTTCACGCTTCCTTGTTATATATATTATTCAAGGAATTCAAAGAGGGAGAAGAGAACTACTACTACAACTACTTTGAGACCGGTCATCAGCAAGCTTGACCTCATCAAAACTAAAACCACCAAGTTGAGTATAGTATACATATGTCGTACTAGCTAGAGGAGGTTAGCTTTTTAATTTAAAAAATCTTTTCTTAGTGATGATCCTTTATCAGTCGCCTATACTTTACAGTCCATATATTTACTCCGCCCGTGTGCAAAGTACATACTGTAAAACTATCTCCATGTACATAATTAATAATAAAAAAAGAAAGGCACTGTTATTTTAAAAAAATATATATATTAATATCCCAGCTTATGCATCGATCAATGCATATGGTTGTCTCTTACAGAAAAGCAATCCCATGGAATCTCAAATAAGAAAAACACCGTAGTAGCACTGACATCCAGAAAACCAACAAGAAATCCATAGGCATAAAGTTCAGTCTCGTCATATATATGTTAATCGAATAGTACCAGATTGGTCGATAGATAGCATCTTCAACTTTGTGGGTTCAGATTTCGGGGTCCCGTGCTTGGCATGCATGACGATCGAGGCACCCGCACCTGGCTGGGTTCCCACTGGTGATCCCGACCTCTCACAGCATCTTGTGCCACAAAAGCCAATCCCGGCGTTACCGATCAGCAACCGGCTCCAGGTGCAGTGCAGGAGTGGAAGCCGATCGCGCGAGCTCCGTCCCTCCCAAACAAGCCAATCCCGGCGTTACCGATCAGCAACCGGCTCCAGGTGCAGTGCAGGCGTGGAAGCCGATCGCGCGAGCTCCGTCCCTCCCAAACGAAGCGTCCAGGAAAGCTGTGTTGATCCGGATGGAACGGGGACCAATGGCTCTTGTCTTGCATTGTACTAAGGCTTTTGCTACGATACTCCGGAATGAACGTGGATCGTCCATTTATTCCGATCCAACGGTCACGATCATCTATTAGGAGCTAATAGTATTTATTTAATTTTTATTTTATAAAAATAAGGTAAATAAGGAAGTTTTGTAATATTTAAAATCTTTTTTAAGTTCTTAATGGTCATGGTCACGATCGTTCTTAGCGGGGCAGTTCGTGGCGGCGGAGCCACCCTCGGGCTGCGTCGTCCAGGCGGCAGCGCGTACGGAGCGTCGAGTGGCGGCGTCAAAGCGACGTACGACGCGTCCAACAGCGGGGGCGTCCGGCGGCGTCGCCATGGTCCGGCGGTACCGAGTGGGGCAGTTTGTGGTGGCGGAGCTTCCCTCGGGCTGCGTCGTCCAGGCGGCAGCGCGTACGGAGCGTCGAGTGGCGACATCAAGGCGACGTACGACGCGTCCAGCAATGGGGGCGTCCGGCGGCAGAACCTCCGGATGGCTGCGGCGGCGTCGCCGTGGTCCGGCGGTGTCAAACGGAGCAGTTCGTGGCGGCAGAGCACAACTTGTACACCTCGTACGTCGCCTTGATCGTACACGTAGACCACCGGATGAACCGGCCGAGCAGCCACCAATACGAACAAAGTGCACGAAGTTGTATTTATTAATTTATTAAGTTTAGAAAAATCAACGGTCAGATATTACCTCCTACGGGAGCATTGGCATAGGAGCATTGGCCTTGTACTACTACTAGAGCACTACGTGTTCCGTGTTGCTGATCCGATCCGACATTGCACAGCACAGTGGCCAATCAGGCCCCAGTCGCCACTGCACTCACTCGTCAACTTCCTGTTAAGTTCCCTCTCGGCTTCGCCGGGACGCGCTTGGGTTTTCTCTTTAAAAGGGTAGCGCCGATCGAGCTCCCTCCCTCATCGTGTCACTCACCCTCCAAGCCAAGCCTCCCCACGACTCCACCGCGTACATACCCTTGCTGCTGGATCCAGTCCTATCCTACGTGCCTCGACGGCCGGCGAACCAACCAACCAAACCAACGGGCGCGGGCATTCTCATCGTCTCGTCTCATGGCAGCGACGACGACGGAGATGGAGATGGGCATGCTGGGCGTCCTCGACGGCGGCAGTAACAATAACAATGGAGGAGGCAGCTGCGGGCTGGTGGTCACGGAGCTCAGCCACATCAAGGAGCTGGTGAGGCAGCTGGAGCTGCACCTCGGCGTCGGCGGCTCCCCGTCCCCGGACCTGTGCAAGCACCTCGCCTCGCAGATCTTCTCCCTCACCGAGCGCTCCATCGGCCTCATCACCTCCTCCTCCAACAACAACCTCGACGGCGGAGCCCGACGGAAGCGCTCCGCGGGCGGCGATGCTGGCCTCGCCTCCCCGCTCTCTGCGACGCCCACCAGCGACGTCACCGACGGGCCCTTCAAGAACACCAAGAAGAGGTATATATGTGGACCACCACTAATGCTTTGCTGCTTCCTCGATCTTTTGCTAATAAACTGAATGAACTCGTTGTGATCACGCGCAGGAAGGTGATGGAACAGCGGAGGCAGAGGGTGAGCTCCGTCGCCGGCGAGACCCCGGTCGTCGACGACGGCCATAGCTGGAGGAAGTATGGCCAGAAGGAGATTCTCGGAGCCAAGCACCCAAGGTTGGTTGGACACCCTCACTCTCAGACATGTTGAATTTTGGAGCCCAAGCATTTCTGTTCTGCACGTGTGTGTTGTGTTGTGTTCCTATCCTAACCTTCCTCTCAAGCCCCAAGTGGAATCGAAATCATTTGCGTCTGCTGCCTTTTGGGTTCGGATGCTTGTGCCTGTCCCGTCCTTTCTCAAAGTTGTAGCCTTTGTTGTGTTCTTGAATGATTGGCCTCCACTTGGCACAACAATCCCATTGGATGTGGTTTCGAACAGTCTTTCCTTGCTACTGCTAGTGGTTTGGAACCGTGCCTGATCGATCTCCTCCGCCGTGCAGAGGCTACTACCGCTGCACGCACCGCCACTCGCAGGGGTGTCAGGCGACGAAGCAGGTGCAGCGCACCGACGAGGACCCGGCGCTGTACGACATCATCTACCACGGCGAGCACACCTGCGTCCACAGGCCAGCAGCGGCGGCGCACAACAACCCGGACGCGCACGGGCTCACGGTGAAGACCGAGGGCCTGCCCGCGGCCGCGGCACCATCGCAGCCCTTGTACTCCACGAGCGCCGGGTGCCTGGCGCCGTCCACGTCGGACAACTGGGGCGTGTCGCCCGCGACCTCCGACTCCAACCACGTTGCCTCCTACTCCTACCTGCCGTTCGACAACGCCGAGTGGCCCGGGCACGATGAGCTCCAGGAGGTCGTGTCCGCGCTCGTGGCCGCCAGCGCGCCGCCGCCCGCCATGGACAGCCTCGACGACCTCCTCATCGACATAGACATCGACAGCTTCTTCGTGTGAATCGTGATGCGTTGGTTGGTTGTAGCTGATGAAGCCTAGTAGCCTAGCGGATGTGACCGAGCCCTCTGGCTCTGGCTCTGGCTCTGGGGACTGGGCGTTGGTTTGTCCTGGAACAGAGCAGAGCAGAACAGAACAGAACAGAACAGAGGAGGGAAGAGCAAACAGAGCTCTCTGCTTTCCTGGGTCCATGCAGATGCAGTGCAGGCGTAATACCGTAGGAGATGATGAACAAGAGTAGAGATTGTATTTCTTTTTTTTTTACCATTCTTTTTTGTTAATCTTTTTCCTCTTCTGAGGGGTTGAGAGTGTTGTGTTTGTATTGTATTATTGATTTTTTTTATGCCAAGGGAAAATAAGATCCTTCGAGCCATCTAAGAACTGTCTTTGATCTCAATTATCGGTTGTTTTGCTTTTACGTATTAGTTTTATATTGAAATCACAAATGCATTTAAGAATTTTTTTTTGTTGTGTCTGTGTGTGGATGCAGTTCTGAATTGATCACAAGGTAATTTGTCATCTGCCAACACTGTAAATTCTGAATACTAACCATATTTTGTCCTTGTAACTAATACTGTAATAAATAAGTAGACAAAATATCTCCACTTTGGTTGCCACAGGTCTGAGTTCGGCAACGTGTGACTGGACTGATCATGATGATACACGCTACTCGCAAGCATCCAAATTAAAAGAAACCTTGTCCTTCAACCACAGCCTCGAATTGCCCAGGCCATATCATACTCGCGCATCACAAGTCGCAAAGATTGACGCTCGCCGAGCTGTGCAACTCTGTTTGGTTTGAAAGTTGCTCTCTCATGCCCTACCAATGTGTCAGACATGCTCAGTTACAAGCTCCTGCGGCCTTGTGAGCTGTTTTACATCCGGTGGTGCCATTGGTTTCGCTGAAATTGGCTTACCCTGATTTGATAGGAGAGGAAAACACTATTCGCTCCCTGAAAAACACCGTTGAAGTATATACAACGTACTATCTTTTAAGATCACATGAACAAAAGTATGAACTTTCTTCTCATACAAAAAAGGAGAGAAAATGAGATATGAGCCCATCAATCACCATAATTGTAAACGTGTTCCCTTGAGCCGAACAGCTCTGTCATTCTAAGACACGACCAGGGGGGAGAATTGGACTTGGCAAATGCCTCTCACTGTCATGTTGTAAACATCATTAATATGAACACCGGCAAAGTAGTTGTCCGGTCTGAGAAAGTTCCATACATCTAAGAAGCATATCTTCTCAAAGCGATAAAGCTAACAAAAACGTCCAGGACACGTCCAAAGTCCACGCTTCAAACACTGCTACTGTTACTGGTAAAAATACCCGGCCAATATCGAAGCAGAACCACAAAGCTGGAGCAGGAGTCCTCATCACTAGTTTTCAGTTCCTATCGTCGTCCTCAAGAATAATGTAGGAATAGCGCGTGGGTTCACATTTCATTCGGAGCATCCACAGCCTCTAGAATACTCCTCAGGCCTTCAATTCGCCGATGCAGAAATCCTCGATGATGTCAAATACTCTTGTCCCATGTTGCGGGCTGAAAACGCGTGGAGGTATAAGTTTTAGCTAAACGCAATGAAAAATGAAGGTGGCAATGCTGCGCAATATGACTTGTGGAGAAAAGCAATAGAAAAAAGAAAAACCGAATTTTCCTTTCAGAAAAGGACAGGATAAGCACAATCCCCATCAAAGTTGTTTCTTACAGTTTCCATGACCCTGCAGCATCTATCGTCACCTCAGGATTTTGTTAGTATTTCGTTTACGCACTTGCCTGTAAACACTTAAGTGACGTCTTCTCTGAGCTCTGAAAGCGTGTAGACTGCGCAGGTATGACATTTCTCTTGGTTGGACATAAATGATTGATGGTAATACAGTTAAGCAATCAAAGCTTGTGAAGAAAAGCAATAGCAAAATCAGAATAGTTTTTCTTGACAAGGAAAGGATATAAGAAATATCCACAATCGATATTATTTATGGGGTTTTTACTGATTCGCAGCATCTATTATCTAGATGTTATCAATTATTCCATGATCTTATTGGCGTGTGCTCATGTATATATTTTATGTTTCATTCTCATAACAACAACGACATGGACATGGACATCAATCTTATTGAATGTTTTGAAGCATACAGGTTCAGTTACACAGCATCAATATATATGAAACTTCATAACAAAGGAAAATTATTGGTCAACATCACTGAAATATACAAGCAATAGAGAACTATTAACCAGCTCTACTTTATTGCTCCAAACAGAAAATTGAAAATAACAATGAATTGATAATTTATCTAATTATCTATTTGAAAACTCATCCTTTATCATATAAAGCCCCTAACTCTAGACCACCTTTTAAATTTTAAAATGAGCATCAAACTCTTATGGTTGTTTGGATGAAGCGTATTTGAATTCAGTTAAGATGGAACGTGCTTTATTGAGAGTTGAGAGATCAAAAGATTGATTGTAGTTTGATCATTATCTAAGATTCTGACAAAGATAGATCTTATTTGGAGAAATTAGGTATCATTTATCCTTTATTTATTATTCTGGAAAACAACAACGGAATACTTCTCCATCAAGCTATTGTTTTGGATATCTGGAAGACAAGGGAGGATCCTTATCCACGTTTTATGCCTACTTAATAAACAAATAGTTTGTTGAATAATTTAGTTGAACCTTTTTTTTAAAGGAATCTAATCACCTAAGGAAATTTAAATAAAAAGATATGCAGAACAGTAAAACTTAACAATTCTGAAATATACTAACACAGCATATTTTGGGTGGTCAAAGAAAAGCATGTTCTTTGAGCAACGATTGCAGAATGCAGAGCAAACGATCGAGGATAAGTTACAAACCCAAAAAATCCCTCCGTTGAATCATCTCCAGCATTGTTCAAGATGGCATCACCACCTGGGTGTTCCTCCACATATGAAGTGACATCATAAACCTGGATAATCAGAAAAACTGAAGAATCATAAGAAATGAAGTCCAAGCAGTTTTTAATTTCCTAATTTTAGTTTAAAGCTTGATGAAATTTAGTTGGTACAGTGTTTTTCTTAACCTTATCTTTGATTATTATCCAACAATCCTTCCTTGTGTTGGGAGTTGAGACCTCTTTCTTTGTATAGCTTCTAGATGTCTGAATGGGGAATGGCAGACAGCAACGAATGAGAACATTGTTAAGATAGATGTCTGAATGGGGAACGGCAAAAAGCAATAAACGAGAATGATGTTAAGACAGTGGCACATCTGAATGTGCATTTTAGTGTCTGCATAACCTATGTCAGCCTTGCCTTTCAGTCAACAAGTCGTTTTTCAGATTCATAAAGCACAATGTAAAGCAACTGCTTGATCATCAGTTAGTTAGACGTGCATGCATTACAGAAATGAGGAAGCTAAAGTATTCAATGATAAAAGATCACATTCACCTTCCCACTTCCTAATGGATGCGCTCCATTTCCTTTACCTGCAATATAACAATAGTCAATAGCAAAATGTTTACCTTTGATTCTCAAATGATACAACTTTTACCTTTGCCATTAGACCTTGGGATAACAAACAGGACTCCCAGTACAAGAAGTATAACAAGTAAGACGTAGATCAGAATTTCCATCGTGCACCTCAGAAATCACTGTACCTGGTGTTGACTGAAATAATGTTCAGAGAAAGAAACCGACTTTAGTTAGCTACCGTCAGTGTTCCTCACAGTAAACAAAAGGCAACGAGCAAACACAACATAGAATCAAGTATAATTAAATAAAGATGTATATATGTATGGCTTACTCCTATGTATCTCTTTGTCAACAGAATGCAACTCTGAAACAGACGCAAGAAAGATGAATACCTTGCACAATAGGGGACGAAGCCACATATCTAATGAGTAACGATGAAGGTGACGTAATAAAGGCTAAAGCCACATAATACGCTAGAATAATTTGTAAAAGGTCACATCGACCCGCGTCAGGATCTACACAAATCTGGTATTCTATTTCGGAACAGATCTTCCAAAGACAACCGCGTTCAGCACGGTATCTTGCGACGATTCCAACGCGGACTCGTCAAAGACCGAATCATTGCCAGTAATCCTACCCCGAAATCGGCGAATCTTGCAAGAACTTTTGGCGGAATCGAAGTGAGAGAGGGATCCCTATTCCCCCACCTACTGTAAGCTCTGGATAGACCCCATGAACATCCCTGAATGCAGCATTTGAAAGGAATGCAGCTGCCCTGCCTGACAAGCAGAAGCGTACCTGGAGAGAACAAAGAAGAGCACAGCAGTGCGTGCAGCGACTAGTGACTGTGACCCTCCCCAAGCGACTAGTAACAGAGCGGCACAGCAATGGATGGCGGCCTTCAATCGTAGCGAACGAACAGAATTAGTGGCTGGCCATTGTACAGAATATTCGCCGGCCGTGGCCTGTGCTGCCAATTTGGCCATTTGCCATGGCAAGTCCTGCTGAAGTAGAAAAAAACGGCAGAACCCGACAAGAAGAGCGAATGGATCAGCAAATGAGGCCCGTTGTTTCACGGACGGACATGGTTTCCTGTTTGTGTTACCTCTTATCTACGGATCTACAAAGTAGTACTACCTCCATCCCTAAAAGAATATAATTGTGGGAACCGGATCAGTTAATGTTATGAAACTAATAATATGAAGTGCTGACATCGGAAGCTGCCAGGAAGAATGCATCGGTAGATCCTGACCATCAAGTAGCTGAGCGTGATGAGAGGAGGTTTGCCGATGACAGAAAAGGCAAGAAAGTTTCCGATGAAAGCAGTAATGCCAAGAGGGCTCCTGGTGTTATAATCACGCATAAGCAGCCAAGGCAAGAGTATCGGCAATCGCAGGAGGAGCGATATCGGCAGGAAGAAGAAAAGCACCAAGAGTGGCTTCGGCATAAGGACCACTGGAAATGTCCCTTCTTCGTTCACTGTTGGGAAGAAGGCATCAAACTACCTACTGCCGATAATTGTCCTAAATGCAATGGGTATTACCCTGCCGATCGGTCAGAAAAGAAGCCTTGTTTTGATGATCAGAAACCCAGGTATGCTAGCCCGCTCAGAGAGAAGAAATCGGCACATGACCGGCTGGGGGGAAAGCTCAGCGCGCATAACAGGCTTGGTAGACGTGTTGATCCAGAGGAACTTGAGGGGATGACCAATGCAAGAGTGCCCGACGAAGAAATATTCTCCAGAGATCCAAACATAAGGAGTGGTGCCGATGCAAGCAGTGAGAGGCAGCACCAGCCTGTTTGGAAAACCAAGCTTCCTCAATAGTGCCCTAAGGGTCTGACGAAGACTCAGAAAAGGAGAATCCAGCGCGAACGCCAAAGTGACTTATATGACAGTGAAAATCCTTCAAGAGAAAAGCAGTGGAGGCCAAAGCGCAAAGATAGGGATCCATCGGCAGAAATCAATATGGTCGTCATATTGCCGATGGAGTTCATGGCACCTGTCAACGACGATGAAGAAGCTGCAGAAATGGCGCAATTGGTGTTGGATCTGACGGCGGCTGTCTTTGAGAAGCCTGCCGATGATGAAAGGCAGCACCTAAGGGCTCTGTTCGTTAAAGGCAAAGTAGATGGACAACCTGTAACAAAGATGCTGGTGGATGGCGGAGCGTCAATCAACATAATGCCGTACATCATGTTTAGGAAGCTTGGGAAAAGCGACCAAGACTTAGTTAAGACGGACATGAAGCTTAAAGACTTTGAAGGCAATGTGTCGCCAGCTTTGGGAGCCGTATGTGTTGAATTAACTATCGGCAGTAAAACTTTGCCGACAACATTTTTCGTGATCAGTGGCAAAGGTACCTACAACTTGCTCCTAGGAAGGGATTGGATCCATGCCAATTGTTGTGTTCCTTCCACTATGCATCAGAGCCTTGTGCAATGGGTTGGGGACATGATTGAAGTTGTCCAGAGTGAAACCCCGTCGATTGTTGCATCGGTAGAATCAGAAACTTATGAGCAAACTAGATGCATATCAGGTGAAGCTTGGGACACAGAGTTCCTCAGAGTTGCCGATTACCGTATTATACCGATCCAAGCAGTCGGTCTTGAAGAAGAGTTTTAATGGATCGATTCGCCGATGATGGAAAACTGGGGCAGGGTTTCACATCCGCCGATGATTTACTAGAGATAGACATCGGTGATGGTAGTAAACATAGACCTACTTTTATTAGTGCTAAGTTAGATTCCCAATGTAGGCAGCAATTGATTGACTTATTAAAAGAATATAAAGATTGTTTCTCTTGGGATTATACAAAGATGCCTGGTTTAGACTGATCAATAGTCAAACATTGGTTGCCTATTAAGTCTGGTTTCAAACCACATCGCCTACGCGCCGATGTAATCCTATGGTGTTGCCGACATTAAAGCTGAAATCACAAAGTTAATTGAAGCTGGGTTTATTCGGCAATGTTGATATGCCGATTGGGTTTCTAATGTGGTTCCTGTGTATAAAAAGAATGGAAAACTTCGTGTTTGTATTGATTTCAGGAATCTCAACAAAGCTACACCGATGGATGGTTATCCGATGCCCGTTGCCGATCTACTGGTTGATGTTGCTGCTGGATATCAAATCATTAGCTTCATGGATGGTAATGTTGGATATAATCAGATATTCATGGCTGAAGAAGACATATCCAAGACTGCTTTTAGATGTCCAGGTCATGTCGGTTTATTTGAGTGGGTGGTCATGACTTTTGGCTTGAAGAATGCTGGTGCTACTTATCAAAGAGCAATGAATTTTATCTTTCATAAGTACATTGGCACGATAGTCGAAATTTATATTGATGATGTGGTGATTAAATCTGGAAATTTTGAGAAGCATCTTGCCAATTTGTGAAAAATCTTGGGATGCACAAGGGAGCATGGGTTGAAAATGAATCCTAACAAGTGTGCGTTTGGTGTATCGGCAGGACAATTTCTGGGTTTCATGGTGCATCAAAGAGGGATTGAGATCGGCAGAAAATCTATTGATGCAATTAATAAGGTGGTTGCCCCTACAAACAAGACTGAGCTGCAATCTTTGATCGGCAAGATTAATTTTATTAGAAGATTTATATCCAACTTATCTGGTAAGATTAAATCTTTTAGTCCATTGTTAAAGCTGAAAGCCGATCAAGAGTTTACATGGAAAGAGGAACAACAATTAGTCTTGGAGAAGATCAAGAAATATTTGGTAAACCCTCCAATTTTGGTTCCACCTCAGCTCGGGAAACCCTTCAAGTTGTATTTGTCTGCCGATGATGGTGTTATCGGGTCAGCCTTAATCCAAGAATTTGAAGGGAAAGAACGTGTGATTTATTATTTAGGCAGAAGGCTGATAGATGTTGAAGCCAGGTATTCGGCCATAGAAAGATTATGTTTATGCTTATATTTCTCTTGCATAAAATTAAGGCACTATTTATTATCGGCTGAATGCACTGTTATCTACAAAGATGATGTGGTTAAGTATATGCTGTCGATGCCAATATTAAGTGGGAGAATCGGCAAATGGATTCTGACACTTTCTGAATTTGATCTAAGGTATGAATCGGCTAAGGCAGTTAAAGGTCAGGTGATGACCGCTTTTGTTACTTAGCATTGCAATATGATAAGTTCTATAGAGATTGCTCCTTGGACTTTGTTCTTTGATGGGTCTACGTGCAAAGAGGGGGCAGGTATCGGTCTTCTCTTGATTTCACCCCGAGGACAAAAATACGAAATTTCACTGCCGATTGTTCCTACCTCGACGAACAATCAGGCTGAGTACCAGGCTCTGCTAAAGGGATTGGAATTGCTCAGGGAGGTATGTGCCGATGCTGTTGAGATCTTCGGTGATTCTATGTTAGTAATTAATCAATTGATTGGAACATATGAGTGCCGAAGTGAAGCTTTAATTACAACCCATGAAAAGTGTTTGCAGTTATTAAAAGGGTTCAAAGAGTACCGCCTTGAACATATTCCTAGGTTGCATAATGAAGAGGCCAATCGGTTAGCACAGAATGCTTCAGGATATTAGCCGATTCAAGAAGTCATGACATCGGTAATGGTTGCCGATGATTGGAGAAAAGAAATTGCCGATTACTTAAGAGATCCGTCTAAGAAGGTTGAAAGACGTCTAAGGTTTCAAGCTACCAAGTATGTGCTCCTTGACAATGAATTGTATTATCGGACAATTGATGGAGTTTTGCTCAGATGCCTTGGTAGAGAAAAGTCAAAAGAGTTGATGGGCGAGATCCATGAGGGTGTGTGTGGAGCGCATCAATCGACATTCAAGATGAAATGGATGATTAGGCGGAATGGATATTATTGGCCGACAATTCTTGAAGATTGCTTCAACTATTTTAAAGGCTGCCAGGAGTGTCAGAAGTTTGGTAATGTCCAGAGGGCACCTGCATCGGCAATGAATCCTATAATCAAGCCTTGGCCGTTTAGAGGATGGGTTATTGATCTCATCGGTCAGATTTATCCACCATCAAGTAAAGGGCATAAATTTATACTTGTTGCCACCGATTATTTCATGAAATGGGTTGAAGCGATTCCTTTGAAGAAGGTGACATCGGTAAACATGATAGATTTTGTAAAAGAACATATTTTTTACCAATTCGGTATTCCTCAAACTATTACCACTGATCAAGGGACCATGTTCACATCGGGAGAGTTTGATGAGTTTGCTGCTGGTATGGGGTTCAAAGTATTGAATTCTTCTCCTTATTATGCCCAAGCTAACGGTCAGGCTGAGGCGACTAATAAAGGAGTTATTAAGCTTATCAAACGCAAGATTGAAGAAAACCCTAGAAGGTGGCATATAGTGTTAAATGAAGCCCTATGGTCGTATTGGATGGCGTGTCATGGTGCAACCAAGGTTTCGCCGTATCAGTTGGTCTATGGACATGATGCTGTCCTGCTTGAGAAGTTAAAACTGGTTCTAGGCGATTGTTTTCTCAAGATCAATTAACAGCCGATGAGTATGATACTCTTATGAAGGATGAGTTAGAAGACTTAGCAAGTCATCGGTTGAGGGCTTTGATCAACATTGAAGAGAATAAGAAAAGGGTTGCTAGATGGTATGACAAGAAGGTAAAGGTGAAAGAGTTTGCCGATGGTGATCTGGTGTGGAAATTGATTTTACCGATTGGGACTAAGAGTTATAAGTTTGGAAAATGGTCTCCTAATTGGGAGGATCCGTTTTGGATAAATCAGTCTGCTCCTGGTAATGCATATATTTTGGAAACCGTTGAAGGAGTTGCGTTTCCCAGAGCAATCAACGGTAAATACTTGAAGAAATATTACCCTAGTATTTGGGTAGATGCATAAGGTATCCGTTTGAATGCCGATGAAAGAAAAAGTTATAAGACATCGGTAAAAACGTACTGGCATTATATTACAAGCAAAATCAAGTATCAGTGTTACGCTTGCCGATACAATAGATTACAACAGGGATTGAATGGATGTTATCGCACACAGGCGAATCTGATCTGCCTCTTCTATCTCCCTGGCGTCATCATCGGCAGACCCTTCAACTAGCTTGATCTTTCTTTTCAACAGAATAGCTTGCCGGGCGTTTGCATCTCTTTCTTGTTGCAGGGCTTTAACAACATCAGGCAGTTGAGCTTTCTTTTGGCTGGTCACATTCAGGGCTTCGTCAACCTTCTTCAGTTCAGCCAGCAATTCTTCCCTCCTTGCCGATAAGTGGACGATTTCTTGCTCAAGTGTAATGCTAGAAGCTTCTAAATGGCCGATGCATTTGTGCTTCTCATCAGCAACTTGTTTGAACTTGAGCATTTCCTCTTCAAGCTTTGATTGAGCGTTTCTATCGGCAATACGGCGTGAGGCCCGTTGGTATTGGAGTTGTCGGCTCTCAAGGAACGCTGCTTGGAAGAGTGTTTCTTCGATGTCGGCAGGTAGATGGCCTTGAATCTCCTTGAAAGCCACTTTTGCTGCAGTGGATCTTGAACTAGGAGAGGTGTGCTTTGTTGCAGTGAAAGTAGCAGCGCTCCGAGCTTAGACTTGATGTCTGCCGATATAGTGCCTAGAGCTAGGGCGGAGCTTTCTTCATCTCCCTCTTCATCGGGAAGGTCAACGGCAAAGGAGAACAGACTGTTCAGAGAGTCTTGGGCCTGAAAAGGAATAAGATTAGGACTTGTCGATCATAAGTTTATGTTGTGGATTTTATGACAGTCGGCTTACCATTTTGAAACGGATTTCTTGCCTGGGACTTGGGAAAGTAGCTGGTGTGGCATCATCTTGAAGATTGGCAACGGTTGCCGATGGACTTGCCTCCGTAGGAGGAGCGGTTGGTGCTGGTGGTGCTGTTGTTGGTGCTGCCTCTGCTGTGGTAGCTAGCCCCTGTGGCGGAGATGCTGTCCTCTGGTTAGGAATTTCATCTGGTGTCGATGCCGATGTTGTTTCTATTGGTACAGCTGGTTCCTGCAGCGGTGGTATTGTTTCCTGGTCTGGAATGTCATCCAATGGGTGCTCAGGAATAGACACCGATGTTCGCTCTGCTATTGGTGCGTCAGCTGGAGTTAGTGGCACAGATGGAGTAGCTCGCCTCAAACGTTTCTTCTTCGGGGCAGCAGTTGGTGAGCCGGTACGTTTCGGTTGCAGAGCTTGGGGGGCATCGACAGCGTGAGTTGGAGAAGCTTGTACATTCGAGCAGCTGCCGATGACCTCGTTGCCTGTAAAATATATTTGGTGCAAGTTAAATGAAGTAAATGTTGCCGATGAGAGTTTGTAATCGGTATAAATGAAATAAAAACTTACTGCAAAAGCTCTCGCCAAGATGGCGGTAGCAGCCGATGGAGTAGCGATGGTCTTTGCAGGTGTTGGCTTAGGCTTGAGGGTAACCTTAGGTACCCTTTGGGGTGTGAAGGCAGCCAATGTGGGAGCCTTGTTGCCGATGATTGATGCGGGGCTCATTATTCGAAGGTTGAAGTGCTTACCGCTCTTGCTCATTCGGGGGATTGGATCGTCAACCTATTAAGTAAAAGAGGATCAGATGCCGATAGTAGAAGTAAATAATAAGAAATGCGTTGGAGTGGAAGGCTTACTGCATCATCGGGAATGATGTGATCAGCATCGATTAAATGCCGATAGTGATGCGATGATTTGGCGAACAGTTGACTTCTCCATTCTTGCCACCAAGATTTGTATGATTCCGTGATAAAAGATGTTGGTGCTCAGCAGGATAGGTCAATGTTTGATGTATCGGCATGGGGAGAAAGATTGACAATCATGTTCCAATCCATAACACTAGAGATAACTTCTCTTGGCTTTATCACGTTGGCATAGCTGAGTTTGATCGGTAATTGACCGAATGCCAGCTGCCTTGCTGTTGCCGATGGATAATAGAACTCATAAGACGCAGGAGCATTCTTCCTGGTTCCAAAGATGTTGACTGGAATGGCTCGGGGAACAATGTTAGCCTTCATGATTATTTCATTCTGCGGTACATTCCAATCAGTAAGGTTGAACAACAGGGGGAATTGGTTGTTCTCGTCAACGTAGGGCCACCAAAGCCGTTCTGCAGCAGGGATTCCATTGTAAAGCTTTTGAAAGAACCTGCCAAATTGATCTGCATTGGCACCGGTTCCTGGTAGCACTATGATAGCCTCCCCAAAATTGAGTGGGGGACGAGTTGCCGATTCATCATCATCAAATACATACTCTTCCGATATATCCCTTGGAAATTGCTGAGTGAATAAGTCAAATTGGAGGACTTTGTACATGTGTGCGTTTAGCCACATGTTTATAAACCACCAAGGACCCCCGAGGTTGCCGATGGACTCGCCTAGCAATAACTTCCTGGATACTTGGTGCAGGACGTGGTATACCGATCCAAGGAGGTATCGGCCAAGAGGAAGTCTTGCTGCATCGGCTAGAAGGTCTGCTGCGGGAAGGTACATGGTGGTAGGTCCAACTGTTCTGCCACAGAAGATAAATTTTTCCAACCACATATTCAAGAAGGTGGCGTGCTCCCTCTGACCTACCGATCCAGTCTTCTGGTTCTCTCGGATGTATCCGGTCCAACCGCCGATATTGCGTGTGTTCACTTTATATTCAGCTTTCCTACTGAAAAGGTTGGAGGGAGCGGTGGAAGAGACATCAAGGCCGGTAAGCATATGCACATCGTGCTCTGCTTGAGGAAGTCGCCGCTGCTTGAGTTCACAGAACTGTTCTTCAGAGCTGCTGCAGAGGTTGAAGATGAGGGCAAATGAAAGTGAAAGTGGGCTTAGGGTGAAAAACAGGTTGGATGGTGGTAATTTTTATAAGCCTGGTCAGGGCTATTTTAGAATTTTCTTCACACTGAGCAGGAATATGGAAGGTATGCAATAGGTATGTGTGGCAATCGAGGAAATGTGATTAGGCTTACAACTGTTCGCGCTGGAGTCGCGGAATTTTGTTGATAAATTGCGATTTTTATGCGCGGTAATCGAGGAGGTCGTGCAAGTATCTTGGAGGGAAAAGTTACAGTAGAGAAAATTTCGGCGCGTAAAATATTCTACACTCTGAAATTGGGGGGCATGTGTTGACACCGTTTTTCGGCATGTGTCAAATGAGTTAAGACTTGCATTGATCGGTAGCCGTTTTCTATCGGCATCGGGAGGTCATCGGTCAGTGTTGCCGATGAGAGTGAATGCCGCGAAAGGGATAAGTTTGTTGCCGATGGAAGCTGGACGATTTTTGCCGATAGGACTTAATTGGTAAAGACAAGTTACCAGTGGAGGTGAAGAGTTGCCGATTGGAAGGTATTACCGATAAGGAGATGATGCCGATGGGCATAGGGTGACGTGACGGTTGACGTCAGTAGAGGATTGTCGATGGCAATAGAAGGAAGTTGCGGATTGAAGAGTCTGCCGATGGAAAGTTTCATCGAAGAGAAGACATAAGGAAACTGGTGATCTCATACCAGTATTGTTATAGAAGTTTGAGTCCGACTCTTGCACGAGTCATTTGTTTCCTTAAAATGGAGGTGTCTGTTTAGGAAAATAGTATTGTTATTTGGGTCCGACTCCTGTGCTAGTCAGTTATTTCCTTTAAAATAGGGGTTTGTTTTGTTTAGGAAAGGTACAAGTCGTGTCTATCTACAACTCCTATTGATGGAGTATAAATATGTACCTAGGGCTCGTGAGAGAAGAACAATCATATACATCAAACAAATCAATTACTCTTATTTACTTTTATTGTAATTTACCCTTTTATTGCATTAGCCTTAGTTTATCTACGAGTTCTTCAAGCTTCGACGGGCTGCGTCTCTTTGATCTCCGTCAAATCCTTGTAAGTTCCGCATGAGAGTAATCTGAGCTTTGACATCCGGGCGTATCGCTGTTGTCTCGTTCAGCTCTGCTCTATTTACCCTGATTAAGTCCGAAGTCTTGACATCTGGGCGTATCGCCTTTGTCTTGTTTAGATCTTGATCTAGTTATAGTCCTTGTCGATTAACTTGTCAAATCGACTGGCACACCTCTGTATATCGAATTCGGGTAATAGCCCGAGGTGTTCGCAGATCGTGACGCTTTTTGTGTCAACAAACATGTATGAGCAGTAAATATTAATAGATATGGTTTTTTTTCTTTGGCGTGCGTGTGTTCAATAGTTCTTTCATCTTAATGGATTTGATTAACAATATTGACAAATATCTACAGGTATGCCTTTCTTTTTCTCACTGTACTGTCTGAATTTTTCTCATCGCATTGATCTGAATTCTCTAAATTCTGACAGTAGTGTCAGTACCAGTGAAGTAGTGGATCTGTGCCAATCGTGTGAAGAACTAGACAATACGATTTGTCTGCACAAAAAGGTTTAAAATTTACAGTAAATGTTCTTACTTTAGGTGCAATTTCTACTATCTAGTTTTCAACTAGAGACCAATGCCTTTTGTTAGTTGAATCAAATGTCATTTTCTTTTAGTGCCCATTGTTGATCATGGTGTTACATAACAAAACCTAATTTTATATCAGTTCTATTGCAGTCACCAGATTTTACTCCTATCTTAAATTTATGTTGTCATATTGAAGTAATCCAATATTTATGTGTAGGCCGAGAAGTAAATGGATTATCACATCAGTGAAATGCGAGACTAAACTGAAGGAAGGAGAATGGAGGGCTGGCATTCTAAGAGGGATCCTTTATGTTTTATATCTGACTCTCGTAGGAACCTGTACTGTGAACAAAAAATGTGTCACAAATGTGGATGATACTCATGTAATGAAATAAATTCTTTATACTATATGGCTAAGTGTTTTTATTTTTGGTTTGTTGGATGGTCTTGCATTTTTCATTAAATTAAATATTTATAGTATTAGTGACTTAATGGATTTTTCCTTGCAACACATATAAGTGTTGCAACAAACTATAGAAGTAGTCTGTCGATGATTTATACAAACACATATAAATGTTGCTATAACCCAACATTATGTGTTGCAACTTTACAACGGTTATTAGCATATGTTACCAACAGATAAATAAGTGTTGCAATAGATCCTTGCAACGCCACTTTAAGCAACGCATATGCGATGCGTTGGTCTAGACCCTGCCAACGCATATATGGACTTTTAACAAACGCATATTTGCGTTGCAAAAGGGGGTGTCATTTTGTAGTGTAGGGACTAAAGTTTAGCATGGTGAACCAAACACCTTGCCTTGCCTACCTCAAGTTGGTTGAGTCTATTGGGCTGAATTCGGATTAAACTGAAATGAGAATTCAGAGATTTTTTGGATTAAAAGTAGAAATCAGTTGAAAAAAGCTAAAATTGTTTTTGTTTTGATTTCAAATTTAATTTTGTATTTTGAACTGAATTGAAATTTTGTTTAAAAATGGGAATTTGATAATGTCAAATGTAGAAAACGATATTGTTTGGTTTAGGATATTTCTATACTGTTTTGATACCTAAATGCAACACTTATACCCCATGGTTTGTGTCCCTTCCTCTCTTCCGTCTAGTGGCTGATGCTCTTGGGCCTAAACTATGTAAACTATAATAACGGATAATTCACCAAAACTAATGGCCCAATTCTTGATTAGTGACCATGGGTCTGATTTGGAAACAAGAAACATGAGATGGCTCTATCTTTGTTTTGAAGAAGGGTGGAAAGGATGTTTAATTCTTTGTTTGGATGGAAAGGATGGAACCATTCCACTTGTCTAGTTGGTATGAGGGTTGTTTGGGAGAATAAGTCCGTCCAATTCCTTTTAGACGAAGAGGATGGAACAAATCCACCTTTTTATTTGCTCCGAGAGGTGAAAAGATGAAATAGACAATGTTTGTTCTAACTCTTAGAAGCAATATTGAGTGGCCCACATGCCAATTAGTCCTTAGCTGGTGTAGGTTTATTTTTCTCTTGTTTTAATCACATGGCCTTATCTTTTTTCCCATCAAAGAACGATGTTCTTGTGCTCTCCATTACTGTCTTTAGCACATATGAGCTATTTGGTTGGAAAGACTGGCTAGGCAACCACTCCCAAATTCTAGATTTGATCGTGCTAGGGTAGACATATCTGTCATGCGTATTTCTCTACATGGAAGGTAGCAACCAAACAGACCCATATTGACACACTAGCTATTATAGTGGTTTTCATCGGTCCAAATATCCCATTTTGGCACACTAGCTATTATAGTGTTCTCAATCGATCTAGATATGTGGGGTTTGATGAATTGAATGACAACACAATTAGGGGACTAACAATATTCATGAGTTTTGCATGTGCTTTAGTATCAAGTTGATTATTATATGTTGGACTCATATTATATGTTGTGATCAATACTAATGAGAACTGAGTCCAAATTTGATTACTAAAATGCACAAATTGGCAAAGCATGTGTGTTATCAAATTATTGTGACATGAGGGTTTATATATGGATTGATCTCAATCATAAAGCTTGCAAATACAAATCGAATATGATACGCATGCCTATGGTTACTTGTCAATGTGTGTGCGGCTTATTCATGGAAACAATCTATGTTAAAATGGAAAACAACTATATAAATGAAATGGTGTTCATTGGATGCTTTTTAATAGGTTATTTATTGTATGATTAATGTTGGTTGAAAGCAAGATGTGGCTTGATATGGTGAATATTGCAAGGAAAGGGTTTTGAGGTACTAAGCAATGGTGAACTACAAGAAACAACTTACTGGTCGAAGGACCTAACTAAGGTGAAGAAAAAAGTTCTTACATTTAGTCGAGATACAAATAAAGCTATGATAGTGTTGCGGGTTCGTAACCACAGCAAGCATCATTGTTGTTCATCAGATACCAATGTGTGGGTCTCCGGTGGCTCGGGCACTAAAAACACAAGAGGGCCACAATGATCTATACTGATTTGGGCTTGTGACCCCTACATCTAGCAGTATAGTGTTCTTTGTGTTAAGGAGCACACAAAATGGTGATTACAACGAAGGCGATCGAATGTTTGGCAAGGGATTACTCTATGCTCCTATGACCATTCAGAGAGATTCTTCCACAACAAGTAAGGAACCGACCTTCTCTAGCAAGGTTGTCGAGTTCATATGGTTTCTTGGGGTTGTCTACTATTTGATCCCCTCTCTCCCTTCCTCTTTGAGTTCTCCCTTATTAGAGATGACAATCCCCTTATATTCTGAAGAAGGGTCGAGTAAAAGTTGGTTTGGGCTCTAGTCGTTGGTCCACATACATGAGGGCACACAACTACCTTGCCATGGTGTGGGATGGACCTCACCTTGTCACATAGGGAGAAGTTTATGGAGTTGCATCTACCGTTTGGTGCAGCTACCATTGCCTTGCACTTCACCATATGAGGGTATCTATTGTAGCATGGGATCCCTCGAGTGAACCTTCTTGATGCTTCCTTGGCTATGAAGGATCCCCTACCTAGGGGCTGAGGAGTGGGCCCTAGAGCCCACTGCCCCTAGAATTGGTGAACTCAGTTGTCCAGCTATGTCACACTGGTTGTGTGACCCTTTATAAGGAGAGTGTCCAATAGAGCCATGTGCCCATTGAACGAGTAGGCATTGTGGAATCTACGTACCTGCCAAACCTTGGATGCCTATTAGGTTATCTATGATCAAGTAGCCAGGAACAAATGCACTTCGTTCCTCCGATATAATATCATCCAAAAAAATTGGCAGCCTCATTGTTATGACATTTGAGCAGATCTTGTATAAGACATTTCAAAGTGAAATTGGATAAAAATCCTTCATATCCTAGGGTTTCTCGTTTTTGGAATTAGGACAATTGTGGTATGATTTGGCTCATCCAACATCGACCCCCCATTGACAAATTCCAAAATCGCAGAAGTAATGCTAGAGTTCATCAAATCCTATTGTAACTGATGAAAGCCAACTATGTGAATCAATCCGGTCCTAGGTTCTTGCAGTTTAGGATTTATATTTTCATTATGCCCGGTAGGGGCTACCACTCACAACCACCATTGGTCTTGTAGGTTGTGAATTGTTGCTCCTCTTCTGCTTCTTGAGGATATCAATCATGCTTCCATCTCTACTCTTCAATCCTCCACCTAGTTGGTTCATTCCTGAGGTCACCAAACCAATCAGAACAATAGCATTAGAATTGACCAAAGGGATGTTGAGGTTAAGTGTTTGAGTGACCGACCTAGTTACCTTTGATTTTCTCTTGTGTTGCAGATGTTGGACCTCATCACCCTCTTGCATAACAAGGTGTCTTTCATCCCCTGAACATTTCCTTCCTTCTCTCTTATGGAGGCATTCTAGATTGCTCCTTCTCCCTAGACTATTATTTCATAGGAGGCTAAACTTCATTGGCCTCCGTCTCTCCCATGTGAATCGATGAAGAATGGTGTGAACCATCATCACCAAAGGAAGATCGGGTATCCCAGACCTCACATAGTGTGTTTTAGATGCTCGTGCTACATATGGTGATTTGCTGCCATAAGAATTAGTAGCTACTCTGGCAAAGCACTGTACTCACTTCTGCCTCTACTCCGGGGCTCTAAGCTAGATAACATACAAATTGCCCCCATCATTCTTGACCAACAAATGCAAGCATTCCACCTTTGAGTGTCACAAAACCCCATAGACAAAACAATTGAAGGATATTTTTTCATACTGAATTGCAAACCACCGTGGCTCCTCCATTTGTCTCATACGGAGTAGGACCTCCATCGAAGGGGTTGATCAATTTAAATGGCCACTCTACCTAGTAAGAACGTGCTACTAGCCTTACCATCACCATCCATGTCCATCTTCACCAATTTGCCGATCAAGCCCATGGCAAGCCCGCCTCAACATTGATTCAGCCATACAGTCTCTCAACCATTCATAGGGTGCCCGCCAACACCCTGTTCATGTTCGCATTACTTGCAAACTCGACTACAAACAAGTTATCACCCTTCTCATCAATGGCACACAACTTCAATCCAGCTAGGGTTACCAGGCAGGCTTCATAGTGACGTGGACCATGTTGACATGAACAACCGTGTGGGAGAAGATGTTCCCCACAATAGCCCAATCCATTGCTGGTAATTCTACATCACCATTGTGGTCACTGAAGTAGGCCACAACATCTTCCTCTTTAGTGAGGTCAAACCTCATCATCAAATCTGTAATGTTCAGGGTTGTCCTCCCCCTGTCCGGTTCGTCCACCTCCTGCCATTGCCATGCATGCTGACTGGTGTGGAGTGGAAAACAATGATTTGTGGTGTAGAATGTTGTAGACACAACATGATCCCAATCACTAAAACATGAGCAACACTTAAACCTTATTTGTGGAGAATAGGGTTTAGAAAATCTGTGGTCGACAGTGCCAAGAACTACTAACCATTGATATGTCATGGGCATAACTGACTTTGAGTTGGTGGGTGGGACATGGACGTTCTGATCAGAGTGATCGTTGGCGGAGCAGGTTTAGACCGCCAACCTGGCGTGTCCTAGAGCGAGGGGGATCAAAATTGCCATCACGAATCACCTGGCAGGGGTCTAGAAATCATGGATCACCTGCATGTCTCCCTGTCTCAATAGTATGTTTCTTATCTCGAGTATCCATGTTCTCATGTGCCTTGAGTTAGATGCTTTTTGTGTTGAATATTGGTCTATTGTGGCCTTGATCATAGATCAGTTAGTTGGGTTTATTGTAGTGGAACCTCTACATCTAGATTTAAGTCCCTAACTTTGCATTGGTGTTCGTATTTTTCTAAATTTATTCCAAATTTTAACGACACTATACTTTCAGTGGTAGGTGATGTCCCTGACGACCGTGAGGCACCTGCGGTGACTTTGTGAATCTCAAGTTCTGCTGGCTCAATGCTTTGGAGGTTATAAGTAAGGTTTGTGTTTTTTATTCATATAGATGAATGTGTGTATATGTTGTTGACGTCTATGTTGTACTATGTAATTTTGAAAAAAGAACACCTTTATTTTGCGCTTCTATGTTCGATTGGCATCTATTTCTGATTTAGGTGTGAGGGGTGAGGTGTATGCACTTTGTCTGTTGTATGCATCCCTGGTGACTTGTTCATGGGCCAAAGGGTGCTTAGTCTAGTGGGCTAAGTCACTCGAGCGGCAGCCCACAGGTCGTGAGTTCGATTCTCCGTGGGAACAAATTTTAGACTGTGGTTTCATGTATTTATTTCAGGATTTATCAGCACTATGCAATCAGTGGTAAGACTTTTCGAGATCTGCCGGCTCAGTCCTTCGGAGGTGCTCATATGGGTAGGGTTTGCGTACATGTATTCATAAGGATGAGTGTGTGTGTGTCCTTCGGAGGTGTTTATAGGGGTAGGTTTTGTGTACGTGTATTCATAGGGATGAGTGTGCGTGTGTGTTGGACGTCTGCATTATATTGTAATAAAAAAGGGAGAATTAGTTGCTAGCCATCACCAAAGACAAAATTCGGCTGTTGCACACCTTAAATCTTGATATTTGTTAGGAGACAGTATGTTTTCGTGTTGTTTGCCCGTGGACACCACAGCCCGGTTGAACCCGTTTGAGGAGAGAGAAGTTTTTAATTTGGACATTGTTGACGGTAATTAAGAGCTATTTTGTCACCATCAAAATACCGTCAACATCCTCATATTCAAAGGAAAACAAGCATAACCTGAACGTATTGTGCGAAATAACTAGTTCCACATGTTCCATGAGTATTTGATGCAGGTAATGACAAATCAGGACTTTTGGGAGTCAGTGGGCCCACTTAGGGGGTCAACCGACCACCCTGTGGGGCCACTTGGCCTCCCTAGCCCCCATGATCCATGTAACACCCTCAAGAACACCCTCTACCCTTGGATCCAAGTGTGTTTACCTCCAAACGGTTTAGAATCACATCACAAGGATCCATGGGCCCACATCAAAGAGAAAAGCATGACAATCAACTCAGAACCAACATCCAGCACATATGACAGGTGGGACTAGCAGCCAGAAGACAGAGGTGGGACAGGGGTCCCATAGGTGGATCGGCCGATCCACCATATGGTCCCACCAGGCCACCCACGTGCCCCCTGTGCTGTGGGACACCTCCTGAGGAAAAGTGGTAGGGCCCACCTACCATTGGTGGATCGGTCGACCATGGCCAGGTGCCCAAAAGGTGCACATACCTCCTCACCGACTCCCTGCATGCCTCCATGCACCCACTTGATCTCCCTCGTTGATCTAAGTCGGTTCTAATGACGGTTTGATCCTATGGTAGATGATGGAAGTGACGCGGATCGCTGACGTGGCACTAGGCTCTCCCTATAACTATAAATAGACCACTAGACCTCCCTATTCATTTCATGCCTCATTGGAGAAACTACTCTCTAGTATCTTAGTAGAGCTCTTCAGTAGTGTTATGCTAGTTGGAGGAGAGTGAGGAATTCTTCTATAGAAAACCCCGGATCTGTGGGGAATCTTCTCCGGAGTTCTTCCTTAGCGGATGCGAGTCTCTTGTAAGTTTAGCACTTGTAAGTGACTTCTTCTGAGTTCTTTATAGTATTTAGTGCTCTAAATCTGGTTTAGCTGTTACACAACTTTTCACGCTTGATCATCGCTTTGCTCTGAGTAAAGTGCTTTAATCTTAGGCCAAGGTTAAAGTAGTAAGATTAGTGTAGACATGGTGTCTAAGCTAGATCTTACCTTTGTAAACCGTTTATCACGCGGATTGTTTGTGGATGCTAGTAGAAGGTGACAGCTCTATCTAGTCTTTGTATTCCACCACGCGTGTGAGATAAGTTCTTAAAAGGTAAGGCTTCAATACAACTTGACGGTGCAGTTCGGTTAGAGTTTTTCCCTCTTTCTGATTTATCCCGTCGCCTCCTGCAAGAGAAGGACTGATAAGGCTAGTATAACCAGCTATCCCTTGTTAGACATCTGTGCTATATTGAACCTCTCAACCCAGTTATCATAATCTCCCTTGATCCATCATAGGACATATCTTTAATCCTAGTTAGATCACTATCGTTCCCTGAGGAAAATACGATACCTGGAATACTCCCGGGAAGTGCTACATCGGTATAATTTGTGTGCTTGCGGATTTATCCAATAGTCATAAGAAATACCAACAAACATTTCTGGCGCCGTTGCCGGGGAACGGTAGCTGTTTTAACTAGTACCCTTTGGTCCTATTTTATTTTTTGTTTGATTTCATCCATTCACTCCACATACACATATGGATCAAACCCCACTTTTCGAATATGGTGCTCCAACGGGCGCTAGCTTGGAGCCACCTAAATCATCCCAGGCCGTTCTGGCCGTTCGTTATGAACTTCGCCCGAGTCTCATAGCGATGGTTCAGGAAAAACCATTTTCTGGGGACGAAGACGAGAATCCCTAGACTCATATACATGACTTTGAACAACTTTGTTCATGTGTCCACATCCAAGGGATGAGGTCAGGTACCCTTAGGTGGAAGTTATTTCCGTTCTCTTTGACATGAATAGCCAAACGATGGTACGCTTGCCACGTAGATAACGCGAAAGGAAACTGGGAAAAATTGATGCCTAAATTATGTTTGACATTCTTCCCTATCCCTTGCGTCATTCGTCTTCGAAAAGAGATCATCAATTTCTCACAAAAAAAGAAAGAATCTCTAGGTGATGCATGGGCCCGTCTGATAGATCTAGTATCTTCAGGCCCTGATCTCGCTATAACCGAGCCTACAATGTTACAACATTTTTATGGCGGTCTTAGAAGAGACTCTGCGCAACCCGTTGAGATATCTTCCGGGGGAGCCTTCCTGAGTTTACCCGTTAGTGCATGTAAGAGTCTTATCACGAAGATTCTTGATAACACCCCTTATACTAACATATATTATGAATGACCCACGGAAGAACAAAAACCAACCCCTAGAATAGAAACCACATTGATAGCCGAAACTCTTCCCTCTACATCTCAAGATCCTACTATCGAACCTGAACCACCAAGGGGAGGAGAAATTCATCCCTTGGAATTCCCCCTTAATATCGAGGCTGATTTATTTTCTGATTTTGGAAACGCCTTGAGTCAACCTGTACAAAAGAAGTCTGCTGCTCGAAAAGCTCCAAACCTTCACATTCCTTGTCACATAGAGGACGCCTATATCTAGGAGACAGTTCAAGAGCTAGCTTCTGTCATGAGCAATGAGTGGTTAGAAGAGGCCGAATCTTCATTCGATCCATTTCGAATTCTTTCTTCCTCTACGACCATTCCTTGCCAAATCAATAGAGCAAAGTTAGACTCTCTTTACGATCCTGCCGTAGGAGTAAGCATCATGTCTAAATCTTTAGCTAATGCTCTCCAAGGTGAGGTAGCTCTAACTCCAACCAAAAAGTTCTTGAAGATTTCTTCGGGACAATGGATTGAGAGTTGTGGGATCGCACATGCCATTTCTACGCTAATTAACAAAGTCAACGTCCTCTTAAATTTCTTCATATTTGATATAGAGGAATTCGACTTGTTAATTGGACATCCACTCATGAGATTCATTGATGGATCTCTTGATGGAAGTCTTAAGGGTCATCTTGGGGGTAGCATCAAGCTCTCGATTCCGCTCACAAATTCTATAAACACCATGACAGAATCACTCCCAGAATCTGACCCCATAGAGGAAGTGATGGTTGCATCTCTTCTAGAATCATCTCATCCCAATCTAGAAGAAGACGCTGAAGATTTCATCCAAGAAGAAGATGATCTAGACGAACCCATAGATCTGGAGAAATCTGAACCCCCATCTAAGCCTTCTATAGAACTTAAACCCCTTCCAGCTGGTTTAAAATATGCCTTTCTAAATGACTATCGTGAGGCCCCTGTGATCATGAGTGACAAAATCTCTCCTGAATAGTCCTTCAAACTCCTCACCATCCTAGAAAAGCATCAATCAGTCTTAGGCTATTCTCTTCAAGATCTTAAGGGCATTAGTCCCGCTCTTTTCACACATCGCATTCCTATCGAACCTGAGGCTCTTCCTTCTAGAGAACCTCAACGTAGATTGAATAATGTGATGAGAGAAGTAGTAAAGAAGGAGGTCTTGAAACTCTTGCACACGGGGATCATCTACCCTGTTCCTCATAGTGAATGGGTTAGCCCTGTGCAAGTTGTGCCTAAGAAGGGAGGTATGACGGTCGTTCGAAATGAAAAGAACGAGTTGATTCCTCAACGAACAGTCACAGGTTGGAGAATGTGTATAGATTACCGAAGACTTAATAAGGTTACAAAGAAAGATCACTTCCCGTTACCCTTCATCGATGAGATGCTAGAACGGCTTGCAAAGCATTCTTTCTTTTGTTTCCTTGATGATTATTCGAGATATCATCAAATACCAATCCACCCTGATGATCAAAGTAAGACCACTTTCACATGCCCCTATGGAACATATGCATATAGGCGAATGTATTTTAGCCTATGAAATGCTCCTGCTTCTTTCGAGAGGTGTATGATGTCCATTTTCTCCGATATAATCGAAGAAATCATGGAAGTTTTCATGGATTGCCTTGAGAATCTGGATAGAGTCTTATAGAGATGTGAAGAAAAGCACTTAGTCCTGAACTGGGAGAAATGCCACTTCATGGTTCGTGAAGGCATAGTGCTAGGACATAGAGTGTCCGAACGTGGGATAGAAGTGGATAGAGCTAAGATCGAAGTCATAGAGCAGCTTCCACCTCCAACAAATGTCAAGGGAATTTGTAACTTCCTTGGCCATGCTGGCTTTTATAGATGGTTCATACAAGACTTCTCTCAAATTACCCGTCCGTTAACAAGCCTGCTAGCCAAAGATGCGCCCTTTGACTTCAACGATGAGTGCTTAGGCTCTTTCTACATTCTCAAGAAAGCACTCATCTCAGCTCCAATCATTCAACCCCCTGATTGGAAGCTCCCCTTTGAAATAATGTGTGATGCTAGTGATTATCCTGTCGGTGCGGTATTAGGCTAAACCAAAGATAAGAAGCATCATGCTATTTCTTATGCTAGCAAAACCTTAACAGGGCCACAGCTAAACTATGCAACAACTGAAAAAGAGTTGTGGGCCGTGGTGTTTGCTATAGACAAGTTTAGATCTTACTTAGTAGGAGCAAAAGTAATTATCTACATAGATCATGTTGCTCTTAAGTATTTGCTCACTAAGAAAGATGCTAAACCACGCTTAATAAGATGGATCTTGCTACTCCATGAATTTGATCTTGAAATAAAAGATAAAAAGGGAGTAGAAAATTATGTTGCCGATCATTTGTCTAGAATGCAATTCAAAGAAGCACAGAATTTGCCCATCGACGACTTCCTCAGAGATGACACACTCCTCAAGGTGACAAACTTCAACCCCTGGTATGCAAATATAGTCAACTTTATGGTTGCAGGCCATGTCCCGCTAGCGGCAGATATAAAGAAACTAGTTCAGGAGAGTCGAGTACATCTCTGGGATGAGGCACACCTCTATAGAGTATGCAATGATGGATTGTTAAGAAAATGCGTACCTATGGAGGAGCCAATCAAGATCATGGAAAGATGCCATGGAGCAGAATACGCAAGACACTATGGAGCATTCAGAACTCATGCTAAGATTTGGCAGAGTGGGTTTTTCTGGCCAACCATGTACAAGGACACCCATGACTATGTTAGAAAATGTGCAAGGTGCCAGAAGCACGGGAACATCAATGCCCGAGATGCCATGCCCCTCACCAACAACCTACAAGTCGAGCTCTTTGATGTATGGGGCATTGACTACATGGGGCTCTTTCCTCCATCGAAATGGTATGAGTATATCTTAGTAGCGGTGGACTACGTGTCCAAATGGGTAGAAGCATTACCCTGCCGCAAAGCTGATGCAGCCAATTCAAAGAGAATGTTCCATGAAGTGATATTCCCCGGATTTGGAACCCCAAAGTTAGTCATAAGTGATGGGGGATCTCACGTCATTGACAAAGGCTTCCGCCAGTTCCTCACTAATCAAGGAATCCGACACAATGTTGCAACTCCATACCATCCTCAAACAAGTGGTCAAGCAGAAACATCCAACAAATAAATCAAGAACATTCTGTAGAAGACCGTGGATGAGATGGGTTCTGCATGAAAGCACAAGCTGCCAGAGGCACTTTGGGCATATCGGAACGCATACAAGACTCCAATTGGTATGAAACCATACCAACTTGTATACAGGAAGACATGCCATTTGCCTGTAGAATTGGAATTCAAGGCACATTGGGCAATCAAGAAATGGAACATGGATCTGCCACTTGCTGGAAAATTAAGGAAAATGCAAATCTCTGAATTAGAAGAGTGGAGAGAGAGAAAGCATACCATAATGACAGGATATACAAGGAGAGAACCAAGAAATGGAATGACAAGAGAATCAAGGTCAAGGAATTCAACCCAGGAGACAAAGTCTTACTATTCAACTTAAGATTCAAGCTCTTCGGTCACGGAAAACTAAAAAGAAAATGGGAAGGGCCATACCTCGTCATCAATGCCGCAACTCATGGAGCAACACACTCCAGGACGACGACAACAAAATCTTCAAGGTAAATGGCCAACGTCTTAAAGTTTTCTATGAGCATGAAATTCCTGAACAAGAAATTTATACGATAGATTTTGTTCTTAATCCAAATTAGAACTAAAATCTACATGTTTTAACTTTTTTGTTCAAATTCCAGGAATGACCTTAGAAATGGCCTAGACTTAGCCTTGACTCCCCCCTCATGAAAGGTCGACCCATTTGGCTTCTAAAGGGGATCAACCGACCGTGTTTTTGGGCCAATCGGCCCGAAACTTCACGAGCTGACTCACTTGGCTCGACCAAGTTCAGAACCTAGCTCGGTCGGACGTTAGATTTCAAAAATGGATCAGCCAATCATGGTTCGAACTCATTCAAATGCCCCGTTGCACAAGAACGTTGGGCCAACGTTCTCCTTCGGTTTTCATCGCGATCCGAACGAAAACAAAGGCCCTGAACGTTGTTTCTCCTCTTCTTAACCCCCTCTCCTTCTTCTTCCTCCTCCCACCTTGCTTTCTTCTGCAACCAGCAGCACCATCATCACCCCTTACAATCCTTCACACCTCCTCGATCACCACCATCATCACCAATAATGGCATGATGCCACTCGTTCCCATCGATGGAAGCCCCTCCAAGGTCCAAGAAGACATCAACATCGACGTCATGGCCATCGAGGTCCTCGACGTCACCCCTGTGGCCATGGCACCGCCGCCCGCATTGCCAAACACCCCTAGGGTGGGTCGGCCGACCGAGCAGTGGAGCTCAGAGCGGATGCGGAGCATCGCCCGATCAATATCTCCGCGCCGCAATCTGAACAAGCCAACATCGTGACCAGTGACGCCCAAAAGGCCAACCACCGGCCAATTGGGGTGAAGAAGGCCCCCGTCTCCTCCACCGACGGCGACACAAGCACTGACTACACCCACTCCTACTCGCCATCGATACCACCATGGATGAGCCTCCAGAGGGCTCATGGTGGACCAGGCAGAGGCAAGGTGTTCATCCCTCCTCTCACCTCTGAAGAGCGGAGGGAGGGGGTGCGCAAATCACTTGAGACAGAGGAGTCTCGCAAGTCAGTCCGGTGGAGTAGCAACCCGCCATCCATCTCCGGCCCTCCAGGCTAGTTCGAGGATGAAGATGAAGAAAGTGACATGGAGAAGATGCTTCACATAGTCGCTAAACTTAGAGAAAGCAACACTAAGTTAGAAGAGCGGGCAGCAGAGGAGAGAATGGCGCGCCTAGATCTAGAGGATCTCTTTGCACCAATGCGAAGATCAAACACTTGGCCTAGGAAATCAAGAGAGAGGATCTCTTTTCCCTCCATCTCCATAGATCACTAGTTCCACCAATAAGTTAGGAACTTAGATTTGTTTTTCATTCATATTTCCCTTTCATCTTTGTAACATGTGCCTAAGAATTTTGAATGGAATAAAAAGTTTGGTTCTGCTAGTAGTTTGCCCAGCAGAGCCCCTGCATTTGATCTCTGTCTCTCACTAAATTCAGCATGCCCCGAAATAAGTATGGGGGAGGTCGGTCGACACTCCAACATGTCAAAACACCAGAATGACCACTGAATCATGTTGCACACGTCCATGACACGTTCCACAAAAAAGTTGGACCGAAATGACCACTTTTGTGGATCGGCCGATCCACTTTGGAGGCCAAAATTCAGAAAAGACAGAGCAAAACAATATTCAGAGGTAAGAGATCTGAATGCAGAGTTCGAAATGGCCAAACGGCTCCGAAGAGCGATCGGCCGACTGTGCTTTCAACTTCAAACGTCGAATCTGACTGGTTTGCCACGTCTCTCCCCTTTCCTCTATGTTTTTTTTCAATTGTTTACTCATTTTTCTTTCAAAAAAATGAAATAAAAATAATTCCTTCATAAAATTCATCACTTAGTTTAATTTCCCTTTAATATTGAATAAAACAAGAAGATCGCATCCAAGATTAAAATTTTGAAAAGTAACATGATCTATGACGTTTAAAGGGCAAAAGCGTTATAAAGATAAATTCTTGCTTTTTTCTTATACTAGTGGGAAAACACTTTGATAGGAAGATCATATGGACTAAGTTGTTGATTAATGTGATATAATCTCGGTTCATGATTCATACCCTTTCTATTTTAAGTTCTTGGAGATTAATTTTTGAAAATGTCATAAAACCATAATGTCACTACTCCTCTATAGTGAGAAAAATCCTACCAAAGCCATAAATAGTCATGCATGTTCAAAACCTTCCTCAAATGCTTCTTGTATTTACTTTGAGTTTTGTCAAACCTTGTGACCCTTGTTGAGAATTATGTCATAGTTCAAAGATCAAGATCACGTACACACCACATATTTCTGCTACTTCTACACTGGAAGTACGCAAAAACATGCTTGTCCATTTACTTGATCCATGATCATCCAATAAATACTCTAGAAATAAATGTTATGATCTCTCTCCAATTTCTTCAAAAGGGATATGGCTATCATAAAAAAAATAATGTTGAGCAAAGCTCTAAAAAAACTGATGATAGCCATGTCTCAAGTAATCCTAAAGTAAAGAGATCATATACATAGTTAAAGAGTACATGCCAATCATATAACTTTGTCCACACACATGCACATCTTGTAGAATTATGACATTCTTCTCCTTGGATCCTTGTTTTGACTTTACAATATAAGTGATACAAGTTTGCTACATTGTTCATCCCTACCAAATCTCCACATAAGCCATTAGAAGTAGGGAGATACAAAAGAAGGCAATCTCTTTATGCCTTGGTAAGGAATCATACATTTTGAGTGACTTAGAGTGCTATAAGAGGAGTAAGTTGACTTATGAGATTTCTTTTGAAAAATTTATCAAAAACTCCAAGTACTAAAATATGATTTGGGAAAGATGACTTTGCCTTGAGAACTGTTCCATTCCTCAACTTCTCAAGGATATATGTTAGCTAATACCTCATATCCCATTAGTATGATAAAATGTCTTGAATGAACCTTAGCTAATATCCCATTAGCTAATAGACCCCTAGAGCTCCCTATTCATTTCATGCCTCATTGGAGAAACTACTCTCTAGTCTCTTAGCGGAGCTCTTTAGTAGTCTTATGCTAGTTGGAGGAGAGTGAGGAATTCTTCTAGAGAAAGCCCCGGATCTGTGGGGAATCTTCTCCGAAGTTCTTCCTTAGTGGATGCGAGTCTCTTATAAGTTTAGCACTTGTAAGTGACTTCTTCTGAGTTCTTTATAGTATTCCGTGCTCTAAATCTAGTTTAGTTGTTACACAACTTTTCACGCTTGATCATCGCTTTGCTCTGAGTAAAGTGCTTTAATCTTAGGCCAAGGTTAATGTAGTAAGATTAGTGTAGACGTGGTGTCTAAGCTAGATCTTACCTTTGTAAACCGCCTATCGCGCGGATTGTTTGTGGATGCTAGTAGAAGGTGACAGCTCTATCTAGTCTTTGTATTCCACCACGCGTGTCAGATAAGTTCTTAAAAGGTAAGGCTTCAATACAACTTGACGACGCGGTCCGGTTAGAGTTTTGCCCTATTTCTGATCTATCCCGTCGCCTCCTGCAAGAGAAGGGTCGATAAGGCCAGTATAACTAGCTATCCTTGTTAGATATTTGTGCTATATTGAACCTCTCAACCCAGTTATCATAATCGCCCTTGATCCATCATAGGACATATATTTAATAGTAGTTAGATCACTATCGTTCCCTGAGGAAAATACGATACCTGGAATACTCCCAGTGAAGTGCTACATCGGTATAATCTGTGCGCTTGCGGATTTATCCAATAGTCATAAGAAATACCAACAGACATCCGGTGCCCCTGAGCCCTACCACGCCGACCTACGGACGTAGAAACGACAGGCGCAGTAGGAAATGCTCGAGACCGGGACACTGACGGCGGCAATGATGGTGGCAACGCATCATCTGCCCAGATGACGCAACTGAAAGGTCCTATGCGAAGACTAGAGGGGGGGTGAATAGCCTAATTTTAAAACTACAAACAAACTCAACAACAAGTTAGATAGCAAGACGGCGAAGCAAGTGTCGCGCTAGCCTACTTGGGTTGCGAAGCCACCTATCAAGAAATTGCTAGCCTAATAAGGTTCTAAGAACACTCAATGCCTACACGAGCTACTAGGAGCTAACTAGCACAACCTACTAGAACTACTTGCAAGAATGAAGAAGGTAATGCAAGAGTAGGAGTAGGGTGAGTATACCGCCGTGTAGAGGAAGTGAACTAATCAATAGATGATCAATGAAATCCAATCTATCACCCAATCAATGGAGACAAAGCTTGACACAAGATTTTTCTCTAAGGTTCACTAGTTTGCCAACTAGCTAAGTTCTCGTTGTGTCGGCTCACTCACTTGGAGGTTCACGAGCTAATTGGCATCACACGCCAAACCCGCAATCGGGTGCCGCACAAGCAACACAAGATGAGGGCACTCAAATACACAGGCAATCCACTAGAGTTACCTTTGCAATCTCCCGCGGGGAAAGCACAAGAACCCCTCACAATCACACTTGTGGTACACGAAGCACAATCACCAAGCTTCTCAAAACCACCTCGCTGCTCCAACCGTCTAGGTGATGGCAATCACCAAGAGTAATAAGAAAACCACACCGATAAACAACTCCCAAGTGCCACTAGATGAACTCACTTCATGCAATGCACTAGAACACTCAAATCTCTCAAATGGATGAACAATCAAGTTGGAGATGAGTGGGAGTGTGTGTCACAAGCTCACAAGTGTATGCAATAGACAAATGTGCAAGAGAGAGAGAGAGAGAGCTTGAACCGGCCACACACCCTTAAATAGCCCCTCACAAGGAACTAACCGTTATGCACTTGGGCTGCTGAAAAAGCAAGTGTCGGGGCACTCTACGTAGTCGTTGGACTATACCGTCTAGTCCGACACTTTGGTCCGACGCAACCTTTGATCGCCACGTGTCCCGCCAAGTTTGAATTCGACCGTTGGCGCTCAAAACTGCTGACCTCCGGACGACTTGCAATGGTCCGAAGCTCACTGGTCCGACGCCTGTCCGATCCAGAACAATGAGTACCAGGGCTACGGACTTTGGTCTAGAGCATCACCGTCGGACTATACCACAAGGTTCAGAGCCCTCTCAGATTTTACATAGAAAGTTCCAAGTCCCGGACTCTGGTCCGGAGCCTAGCACCGGACCAATTCTTCTGGTGCGACACCCTTCTAGCAACATTCTTCAGCCAAGACCGAGCAACCGGACCAATGGAATATGGTTTGGAGCTTCTTGTCAAGCGGCCAGGCCTAGGGTAATCTGTCGGACCACCTCCTATGGTCCTACGCTCCCAAGCACAACTGTTCTGGAGCCTCTTTCTCAGTGAGAATTCACTTCTCATTCCCCCCCCATCTCATGTGCCACCACCAAGTGTTTCACTACTTGTGCTCGTGTGTTGACATATTTTATCAAGTTTTACAAGGATTGCTCATTAGGTCTAAATACAATGCAAGACATGCCTCACCTAATGACACTTGACAATTGTAACCACATACTATTTTCCCCTCTTAATAATACGGTTACCTATCTTAAACGTGATCACACCCACTTGGTGTCTTGAACTCTTGATCACCAAAAGAAACACCCTAGCTTATACATTTGCCTTGATTAGCTTTAGGGTCTTCTCTCCTTCTCTCTTTCTCTAAGTGTGAGCTTTAGGCTTGCCTTCTCCTAGCCTTGTTCCTTGCTCCACCACTTGTCATCTTCATATTTATGTACTAAACCTACTCAACACTTAGAGCTAGGTTAGTACTTAGGTTTCATCAATTAACCAAAACACTGGAGATCTTTCAGCAGTCGGTGCCACTGCCACCCGTGTTGGTATCCGCGGCGGCGTAGGCCAAGCACGAGCAGTTGGCAAGGCCACGCTGGTTCCCACTGGTGGTGGCGGCGCAGTCCAGCGCCACGTTCCGCTGGCACGCGCCCGAGGCCCTCGACGACGGAGACGCGAGGCCGAACCCGGCGAGGCAGCGGTAGAACGACGTCGCTGCCGCTCTGATGTTGCACAGGATGAACCCCCCGCACTTGCTGTACTCGTCGCAGACAACACGAAATCATAGTGTCTCCTAGCAAATATCAAAATTCAAGGTGTGCAACGGCCAAATTTTGGCTTTGGCGATGTCTAGCAGCTAATTCTCCCTAAAAAACGTTGACTTGTTCACGCCGTAAAAATTTAGAAAAAGAGCACCGTAGCACTTTCATTTGTATGGGGTAATTATTGTTCAATCATGGAGTAACTAGACTCAAAAGACCCGTCTCGCTAATTACAGATAAACTATGTACTTAGTTATATTTTTTATCTATATTTAAGACTCCATGCATGCGTTCAAAGATTCGATGTAATGGAAATCTTATAAAGTTTTGGAATTTTTAGGGGAACTAAATGGAATTGCTGTTCCCGAAGGAGAAAATGTCAGCGCCCCCTTTTTTCTACTAAAAAAAGGTGACTTGTTCACGGAATTATCATATCTAGTGCTGGTGTCATGGAATTGTTGTTCCCGAAGGAGAATATGTCAGCACCCACTTTTTCCCACTCAAATCACAAGGTTAGGCCAATCTCTCCGACGACATGTAACTTGTTTGTGCCGACGACGCGGTCCAAAATCCAAATCAGTAGCGGAAACATCGAAGCCAAATTGAGGGAAGGACTGTGCATTTTGTCTAATAATTATGTACAAGTAATCAAGTATATATCTGTATATGGCAGAGCACTATAACATCTGTATATGGTAGCGCAGCTCCATTTCGTGCATATATATAGTAGTGTACATATGCTCGATCACCAGCCCAAGTGTGATTCGATCAGCTCCAAAAAGAGACGAAGCAAGAGCAAAAAAAAAAAAAAAAAAAAAAAAAAAAATGGTCGCAGTCGACTCTCCCTACCTTAAACTGATGCCGTCCTTTCGATTTTGCTTCTTGCTGCTGTGGACATTACTGTACCTGCCTCGTTACTCTACCTCACTTTCCTTCGACTTCGATTTCTCCCAACCGAGGGGTTATAACGCCGCAAACTTCAGCTTCGACGGCGACGCATACTTCGACTCCCAGGTGATCGAGCCAAAGAATGACAGGAACCAAGGCTTGGACAACAGCGTAGGCCGGGCGTCGTACGCTCAGCCTGTGCCCATCTGGGACGAGGATTCCGGCGATGTCGCGAGCTTCACCACCACGTTCTCCTTCAAAATCCTCCGAGGCAACATAAACAACAGCCGCGCTGGCGACGGTATGGCCTTCTTCCTGGGGCATTACCCGTCGAGAATCCCTACCGCCAGTGGTGGAGGTAGTCTCGGCCTCTTCAGCGCGGGCGAGAACAGCAGGAACGCGACGGGGGACAATAGGGTCGTGGCAGTCGAATTCGACACGTTCAACAACACGGAGTACGACGACATCAGTGACAACCACATAGGAATCGACATCAACTCCCTCATCTCAAAGGACGTCAAGGATACCAGCGTCCCTGGGAAGAACCTAACGTCGGGCCTCGTGATGAGCTGCCAGGTGAGCTATGGCAACAGCACAAAGCGTCTCACTGCTGACCTGCAGATCGGCGACGCGACCTACCACGTCGAGGCTAGTGCTGACCTCAGGTTACTCTTGCCGAGCATGGTGGCAATTGGCTTCTCGGGGGCTACTGGTGCGGCTGTCGAGCTACACCAGGTTCTGGCATGGTCATTTAACTCCACACTAGATAGTCCTCCACCTGCACCTGCACCTGCACCTGCACAACAGCCACCTTCAACGTTGTCCAAGGTTCCATGGCAGATAGTTGGAGCAGTAATCGGTGTAGCGGTAGCTGCCCTCCTAGTATCAGTATATCAGCGGAGGCGGAAGCCGTGGCCGTGTGCAGGAAAGAAGCCAGCAGCTTCAGATGACAAACTAGATGATGAGCAACCAACTGCTAGTAGTTTAGACGTCAAGGCTCCTACTAACATTCCCAGGCCTTTCAGTTACCGCGAGCTGGCCAGGGCGACAAACAACTTTTCAGTGCAAAGTAATAAGCTCGGGGAAGGGGGATACGCCGTCGTTTACAAGGGCCAACTGAAGAACCCAGATCGATTTGTGGCCATAAAAAACTTCAAACTAGGAAAATCTGCCACTGACAGGAGGAAGGCATTCGAAGATGAAATCAAGGTTATTAGCCTAGTCAGCCAGAGGCACACATACAAGTATCTCACATGCATTACACAAATATAATGCATAAAAGTAGTCATGATGCATGAGTATGAGAGAATATAAATCACAACCAAATCCCTCCCCCTATCTCTGATACTCGACTACCCTCTCCCCCTTTGATGTCTAGCACCAACAACTAAGCATCTGGAGGTGGAGGTGGAGCCGAAGAAGCTGCAGTGACACGATCAAGAAGGATGATCTCTGAAAGATCTGCTTCATCATCATCTGAGTCCTCCCCCTGAGTGTCTGGCACTGAAGTAGAAGCTGTCTGAGTAGGCTCAGCTAGGGTAGTCTCTGTGACTAGAGCTGCTGGCTGAGAAGCCACTGCAGACTCTGTAGGTGCAGACTATCTCAACTCCTCCTGAGACTCTGAAGGTGTAACTGCCTAAACTGGAGCCTCAGACGGTCCTCCCTCGGTAGTAGCGGGCTCAACTACCCGACAAGTGTAAACTCGAGGATGGGAACGAGGTGACACTGTGAGCTTTGCAAGTGTGACTGCTGCTGCTACCTCTGTCGGCTGACCCTGAGACGCAACAGGTGTCTTTGACTCCCCTGCCTCAACTGCAATTGTCGTAATATCTATGGCGATGGCAATAAGAGGAGGAGTGATCATTGTTTGAGCGGAGCAGTCCGGTCCAACCTTCGAAGAGGCCACTAAAGAGAGGTGAGTGACCGTCGCCGGTGGAGAAACCTCTGTAGACGGAGTGTCAGGAGCTGCTCCGACTGGTGAGTCCTCACCAATGATCTCTCTGTAGGAAGTTGTGAGTCCTCAATGGTAGCGGCCTAGGTAGGTTTGAAGCCAGTCTGAAACACTCCTGAGGAAGCTAACCAAGATGACACCTGGGTCATCGGCGTCTGGTAGACAGGTGAAGTTGGTGCCCGACTCTGCTGTCCACAGGACGGTAACGCTGGAGTCGGTACAACTACTGGAGTGGGACCTGCCTGACTAGTAAATTGAGAAGACCCGGACAGTGCTAGCTGGGGTGTCTGGGAGGGTCCTGAGATGGAACTGAGAAGATGTGTAAGAATCAGTGTCTGCTGTCTCTGAATCTCAGACTGCTCCCTCTGGTAGGCAAGAAACTGGAGCTAGAAGTCATCCTGTTTAGCCTAGGACTGAGCCTGGGTTGCAAGCTACTACGCTACAAGTCTCCGGACCTCCTCTGCTCCTCTTCCTGACGTGACTGCTCATCCTGCATCTTCGACAGAATGGATAGAATGGTAGCCTCTGATGAGCCTAAGGCTAGAGCTGCACCAGACCCATTGGCCTCGTGGTCGTGAGACCGAGGTGTGTACTCAGGAATCGACCGGTAGTCGTCGTCTGAATTGTCTGAGGGTAGATCCTCTCTGTCAGGACCAGTGTCACCCTCTGGATGGGCCTCAAGGTCCGTGAGCTTGGACTTTGCAAGTCCTTGGACGGTAGCGTCCTGCTGCTCCTCTGTAACCGGCAAGACGCCGGTCTGACATGTGTGAGGACCATGTCTCCGTCTACCACGCCCTCTGCCACTGTGAGTCACCAACTGACTCATGTTGTACTCAGGAAAAACTATGGCGGAGTGAGTAAGTGTAGTTAGAAGCACGACTGACTCGCCACAACAAACCATCAGGTAAGAGATCCAGTGAGCGTACTGAAGCTGTCGGTGGCTTCTGAATCCCTCAGCTATGATGTCCTCCATCTCGATGAAAATCATATCCCAGATATCAAACATCTCCATCCTAACCAAGTGAGCTTGGAGCCACAGTTGTAAGCGTGTCAAAGTCTCCTAGGCTCCAACTCTCGGAAGCAGAGTATGCCTAAGTACCTCGTTCAAAACCTAGGCAGTCGGCGTGAGGTCACGCGGGCAGCGACTGGACCCGACTCCGAACGGTTGTGTAAAACAAGGACGTACAAAGTCCATAGATGGCACCTCTCCATCCTGAGGACGTCGAGGGGCCTCCTGGTCACCGTATGAAGGACCGGAAATGACGACCAGAGGGGGGTGAATGGGAGCCAAATAAAAATTCCTTTTGGAAGATCTTGAACCTTGTCCCAAACACAACCCAAACAAAAACGATAGACTCACGACCCACGAATGACTGGATGTTCTAGGAGAAGTCCTAGGAACACAGCGGATCTATTCACGAACCCGGAGAAACAACAAACATAGGGGCCGACGGACACTGTGAAACAGGGCGTCAGACGGTTTGTTGCAGTGCGACGAACGCTGAGCATCAGATGCTGGTCGAGCGTCCGTCGCTCTAACAGAGATCTTGTTTTGCCTAGAAACCGATGGATGCGTCTGGCGACTCCATGACGGACGCTGGCGAGCGTCTGACGCAAAACGAATAGAGAGCTATGCAATGCTAAAAAAACGATGGACGCGTCTGACGCATGGTCGACAGACACTGGTCAGCATCCGGCGCCAACTTGACTCGAACGGACAAAGAGAGCGACCGACACTGATGTCAGCACGACCTAGCGTCCGGCATCTCGCGATGGAGCGTCCGGTGCCCCCGAGTAGAGCACAGTAAATGCGAAAAAACGTGTTTCTCTCCGCCAAATCTTCCCAAAACCTAACTAAATGTTCTCCACTAGTGTCGGATACCTAATAATAGGGTACCCTAACATAGCGCTTCGCGGAAACGTAAATCATCCCCGGGGACTCGTCCGCCTCGCCTGGGCCAGGTTAACGCCTGCCCAAAACTAGCTAAGGCGGCGACACCCTCTCCAAGGACCTTGTGCCCCGTCCGAGCCAGGGTGACGTCATCTGTGACGCCATCCACCCTCGGGGCCTCCTCCGCCTCGCCCGAGCCAGGGTGACGTCCGCCTCAAAAATAGCTAAGGCAACAGAGTATCCTCAGAGGACCTTCCGCCCCGTCCGAGCTGGGATGGCGTCATCTGTGACGCTATCTACCCTCGGGGGACCTTCCACCTCGTCCAAGCCAAGGTGACATCATCTGAGACATCACCCGCCCTCGGAGGCTCCTCCGACCCACTATGCACTTTAACCTGTAGTCAAAAGGTCCACAGTACAGGTTCGTCCTCAGGGATGGGGGTAAAAGGCATGGGTCGCCATTCCTACCCGTGTTGCATCCTTGCGGTACAAGCTCCAGTATCGACCGGACCTCCGATTGACACTCGTCATCCCTCCGGCGGACACCTGATCAGGAATTAGGACGTGCTTGTCCCTGTACGACAGAACGCGGGGGTGCCTGGCCCTATTCTGCCAACCTCCGCCCATGCCCAAATGTGGCAACAAGGGCGTCACCGATTACAAGGCGTGTGGCAACAGTTGCACCAAGGACGAACAGGACCCAGGTGGTAGACCAACAGGCCCAGTCTTCCCCGGAAAGGAGGGCAAACAGGAGCCAGAAGCGTCCCCAAATTCAGCAGCCCGCGCCGGGCCCATGTCCTCCACTCTTTCTATACTATACTCCTCCATCTCTCCCTACATATAAAGGGGGAGAATGGACCTCCAATCCCTCTCTCTGAGCTCTTTCAACCCATTCGCACACACTCATACTCGCACCACGCGAGCACACACCACGAACCTCGAACCTCATACACACGAGACTTGGGAACCGCTTCCCTCTCTCACCAAAGCTTGTAGCTCCCCTCTACGATCTCTCTGTGCTTGGTAACATGACTCAGCAGCGAACTAGACGTAGGGCGTTCATGTCCGAACCAGTATAAACCTTGTGTTCTCTGGGCGTAACCATCCGATCTTCGACACGATTAGAAATTTACTCGTTGGCTGTCTAGACCCCGCCATTTTAGACACTGACGACTAGTAACCTAACTTGGTAGGCATGTTTCTAGTACTGTGGAGGAGCTATCCTGAAGAAATCATCGCTCAATTTGGGTTCGATTGACGGGAAACAAAGATTTGGGGGAGAAAGCAAGAACCGAAGAACACGACAAAGAAAACGCACGATCTGTGTGCTCGTGAGGTGTTAGGAAAATTCCTTCAGTGCAAAGATGCTCCTCACGAGTACAAACAACTTAGTTCAAACGGATTTCGCAAAGCTTCTCTCAATCAAGAGTTCTCATCTCGGGAACAAGGGAAAGATAGAGAGAGCAAAAACCAAATTGCGAAGAACACAAGCAAACGGAGACTCGATCAAGAAATCAAATGTGCCATGGCACTCAGAGAGTAGGACCTCCGAGTCCCACCAAAAGATTCGCGAGTTCTTACGAAGATTGAAGGATTCAATCTAGGGCCCTCATGAACTAGAGAAAGGTTAGAGAGAGAGAGGATGGATTAAAAAATGTTCAAGAGGTGGGATGAGGGATACCCCTTCATCCCCTACTTAATGGGCTTTGGCTATTTCCCAAAGACCCCCTAGATACAGGACCGAATTACCTAACCCTAAGACATTGTAATCGAACTCGGGTAACTCTCAGCCACTCATTTGAATGGACGGCCCCGCTTCCTGCCGGGAGTTGCCGTCGCCTCGATGCAACCTCCAGGATTCCGCCACGTGCCATCCCCATTCCTCGGAAGCTCCGCCCGGGTTTTGAGGCCCAAACCCATGAAACTCGCCACCGGTAGCTTTCGGCTCAACTACCGAACCCCGAGTTTTGAGGCCCAAAGCACCAAACCGCTCAACTCGAGCCACCTTGTCCTCGTTCGGTCGGACTCCGAGTCCCATGAGTCTCCGCTCGACCCGCTCGTCCACCGTCTTGACTCGGTCAACTCGGTCTACCTCCATGTCTTCTCGCACTCGCCGGTGCCAAGTACTAGCCACCACAGCTAGTACACCGACGCCCATGGTCCCTCAGTCCGAGCCCCGCTTCCGGCCTGCACCGCTCTCAGTCCATCAGCACGGTAAGCCTCTACTCGACCTTCTCCACGCCATTGACCACTGTCTCCGGACATAGCACCTGCACACCACAAGCCGATAGACAGGTACACACATGCTTTCGCAAGAGGTTAGTATACCCGCTCAAACTGAAATACTCACATGTTGAGCAATCACTCATCATCAAAGCTGAACTACATGGGCACATATCAACCATGTGTTTGCAATCTCCCCCTTGATGAGTGCATTGTCAACACAAGTGCATTTCAGATTTGAGCCACAAGATAAATCTCTCCAAATGACCAAAAGCTAAGAAAGCCAAAACAGGGTCACTTGAGAGAAGCAAAACGAATCCAAAACTTGGTTCCCAAAGACATGGGCAACAGCTCGACGCAACCAAGCAAATCAAAGCTAGCCCTCAAGAAGAGGCAGAAAAAAGGCTCAACACCGCTAGCAACACAAGATACCAATTAAAATCAAAACCCAAGCTATCAAGGGCTAAGGAAACCACATAAGATACCAATTGAAGCTCAAGATCCACACAAAGCCAATCGGAACCTGTTGGAGCTAAAACAAGCAAGCTAGACCCTTCAGAAGAGGCAAAGGCTCAACACATCTAGCGAAAGCTCCCACTGAGCACAAGCCTACTCATAAGATAGCAATTTGCCTTTCTTCTCAAGATACTAATTGAAGAACTTTAAAATCTCAAAACCCACATTTTCTCCCCCTTAAGTAGATGGCTGAAAATAGAGTGAAATGCACAACTTTCTCCCCCTTGTTGGCACATGGAGCTCATCAAAGCTCAAAACTCAAGATTTTTGCCATAAAAGCCATGAAATGCAAAATGACTTAAAAAGGTTCATACATAGAGCTAAGACAATGAAAGGATGCTCTAAGTGATGTGATCCTGTGAGAATAGGAAAAGCTCTATGTGCCCAACAAAGACTCAAGTTGAGCTCAAGATCACTCTAGAAGCCAATTTAGAGAGGATTACATGTGTGAGCAGAGAAAGGGTATCACCTCTTAGAGACAACTAAACATGGCAAACAAGATAGGATCAACCTCAAAGCTATCTCATGTAGCAAGTAAAACTATCCCTAGCAAAGTTCATACAACAAGCCAATGACCCAATTGAACCAAATTTTTCAAGTTTCAGAGTTTTGCAACCAAAATTTAGTTTTAGGCACATTACAAGTGTATGCGAGTGGTTGTAAGCAAAGTGATGCCACTTATCAACCGGGTGAAGCCAAAGAGCTTGACACACCGGTTTCGGTCATACGCGACATCGCTCAAGTTCAACCAATATGGGAAGCAGTCTCAAACACACGGTGAAGTGCTCACAAATGCAAACCCAACTCGATCTTTTCAATTCACTATTCAGATAGCTATTTCATTTTAGATCGATTTTAAACATGGTGCTTAATGGAAGTTAATGAAGCAATGAAGAGTCATAGTTACAAGCTATATATAAAACAACCAAGAAGGATATACAAAAGCCTACACATGCTAGTGTCATTTCAAAGGTGACATGGGGAATTAAATTTAGTTTAAAGCTTTTCTAACTTAGCTCTATTGCTTATCAAGAGATTAAAGAGAGTCTAAGTTAAGCAACACCATAGACACATAAAGCACCTCAAATAGAGCAAAGTTTCATTATATCGGCTATAGGTATGAAGCTTTGCGAACACATGGTGGATAAGTACCATGTATGTTCAGCTTTGATGATGAGTGATCGTCCAACATGTGAGTGTTTCAGTTTGAGTGGCTAACCCTAACCTCTGCGAAAGCAGAAATGTGTGCTTGTCTATCGGCTTGTAGTGTGCAGGTGCTATGCCTAGTGACAGTGGTCAATGGCATGGAGAAGGTCGAGTAGAGGCTTGTCGTTCCGATGGACTGAGAGCGGTGAAGGGCGAAAGCGGGGCTCGGACTGAGGGACCATGGGCGCCGGCGGACTAGCTGTGGTGGCTAGTACTTGGCACCGGCGAGTGCGAGAAGACATGGAGGTAGACCGAGTTGACCAAGTCAAGACGGTGGAAACCCGAGTCGAGTGGAGGCTCAGGGGACTCAAAGTCCGACCGGGCAAAGACAAGGTGGCTCGCGTCGAGTGGTTTGGTGGTTTGGGCCTCAAAACCATCCGCGTCGGTTTCCGAGTTTGGGCCACAAAACTTGGGGTTCGGTAGTTGAGCCCAAAGCTACCGGTGGCGGGTTTCCTGGGTTTGGGCCTCCAAACCTAGGCGGAGCTTCCGAGGAAGCGGGGATGGCACGTGGCGGAATCCTGGAGGTTGCGTCGAGGCGATGACAACTCCTAGCAGGAAGCGGGGCCGTCCATTCAAAATGTGGGAGATATTTTCCGAAGCTTGGACTGCAATGCTTAGTCTAGGTAGTTCACTCAATGTATCTAGGGGGGGTCTTTGGGAAATAGCCAAAGCTCGATAAGTAGGGGGTGAAGGGGTATCCCTCATCCTATATCTTGAACCCTAATCACTTGCCCCCCTCTCTCTCTAGTTCATGAGATCCCTAGGTTGTTTCTACCAACCTTTGTAAGAACTTGGATTTGTTGTGAGGAATCGGAGGTCGTAACCTCCATAAGCCATGGTGGCTTCAATTTCTTGATCGTGTACCCATTTTTGCTTGTGTTCTTCGCGTTTTGCTTTTGCTCCCTCTTTTTCCCGAGATGATTTCTCTTTGTAGGGAGTAGCTCTTGCAAATTCGTTTGAACCAAATTGTTCGTAATCGTGGGGGGCATCTTTGCACGGAAGGAATTCCCCTCAAACCTCACAAGTGCGTAGATCGGGCAATTTCTTTGTGGTGTTCTTTGTTCTTGCCCCTTTTCCCCCAAATACTCGTTTCCCTTTAATCCTCACCAAATTGAGCGATGATTTCTTCGGGATATCTCCTCCATAGCACTAGAATCATGCCTACCAAGTTGGGTTGCTAGTGGAGAACATTAGGTCAAGATTTGGGAAGATTTGGTGGAGAGAAAAACGATTTTCGCGGTTGCTGCGCGTTTGTCGGGGGCGTCGGACGCTGGTACGTACTGATGTCAGCATCCGTCGCCTCGCTTATCGGCGTCCTTCGGTTTTGGCGTCGGACGCTCTCCAGAGTCCGTCGCCCAGCGTCCGTTGCGTGGTGTGCGCTGTTCTGTTCTGTTTTGCTCTCGGGTAGGCCGACGGACGCTCGTCCAAGCGTCCATCGCCAAGCGTCCGTCGCCTCAGCACTTCTTCAGCTTCTGTTAGGCTCTCTGGAAGGCCGACGGATGCTCGCCTAAGCGTCCGTCGCCAGCGTCCGACGCCCTGCCCTGGAGCGTCCGTCGTGCTATCTTCCAGCATCCGTCCCCCTGCTGTCCAGCGTCCGACGCCTGTCTTTTGGGCTGTTTTGCTTGGGGTTTGGTTGAGTACCCAGCAACTGGGTTTGGTTTTTGGGAAGAGTGGTCCGAATATTTCGAGAGAAATTTGAGGCTCCCATTGACCCCCCCCCCCTCTGGTCGTCGTTCTCGGTCCTTCAAGCTTAAAATGAACTATATCACAAATGCAATGAGATGCAAAATGCAATGACACCAATCGAAAGAAAGTAAAAGAAAAGACAAATAAGAACCAAAACAAATATGATACACAAAGAGCTTCCCTCAACTAAAAAAGGAAGCAAACACCCAACTCGCCCCGAAGGCGAGAAAATGCATCTTGATCCAATGGTTTTGTGAGAATGTCCACAAGCTGGTTGTGGGTCTCGACATGCCAGAGGTCAATGTCGCCCTTCTCGTAGTGATCTCGCAAGAAGTGAAAGCGAACGTCAATGTGCTTGGTCTTAGAGTGAAGCACGGGATTTTTGGCCACACCAATTGCACTGGTACTATCGCAAAGCAGAGGCACCTTAGTAAGCACAAGACCAAAATCCTTCAAAGTTGCAATCATCCAAATCAACTGCGAATAATAGCTAGCGGCGGCAACATATTCAGCTTCGTAGGTTGACTGAGCCACGCTAGACTGTTTACGAAAAGACCAAGACACAAGAGAAGACCCGAGAAATTGGCAAGTATCAGAAGTGGACTTCCAATCAAGATGACAACCGGTAAAATCGACATCAAAATAACCGCAAAGCACAAGAGAGGAGGAGGCGGAAAACCAAAGACCAAATCCGGGAGTGAAGCGCAAGTACCTCATGATGTGTTTCGCTGCCTGCTTGTGGGAAGTGCGTGGAAACACCTGAAAGCGCGCACACAGGTAGACGATGAACTAAATATCCGGTCGGGTCGCCGTCAAGTACAAAAGCGACTCGATCATGCTTCAGTACTCCGTCTGATCCACCGCCTCTCCTTCCTCGTCCGCATCCAAGGCAGTCGTAGTCGACATGGGTGTCGAAAGAGGCTTTGCCTCACCCATGTCAAACTTCTTCAGAATATCCTTCATGTACTCGCCTTGGTGCACAAACGTCCCTTCCCAGGTTTGCTTGATTTGCAACCCAAGGAAGCACGCCAACTCTCCCGTCATGCTAATCTCAAATTCTCTGCTCATAAGATCTGCAAACTTGGCAACAAGAGCATTAGAAGAACCACCAAAGATGATATCATGCACGTATATTTGGACTAGGAGAGTGTCTTTGCCTTGCTTGAGGAGAAAAAACGTTTTATCTACCGATCCCATTTTAAAACCCTTAGCAAGCAAAGAAGTTTTCAACCTATCATACCATGCTCTAGGGCTTGTTTCAAACCATACAAAGCTTTGTGAAGTTTAAAAACATGGTTTGGAAACTTGGGATTTTCGAAACCGGGAGGTTGTCTAACATACACTTCCTCCTCTATGTAGTCGTTTAAGAAAGCACTTTTAACGTCCATTTGAAATAGTTTAAAAGCCTTAGAAGCCGCAAAAGCTAGAAGGATTCTAATTGCTTCTAAACGAGCTACAGGAGCAAAGGTTTACTCATAATATATCCCCTCCTTTTGACAAAACTCTTGCGCTACCAACCTAGCCTTGTTACGCACTACCACCCCATCTTCACTTTGTTTATGTTTGAAAACCCATTTGGTACCTATAGGGTCGCAAATAGGTGGTGGTGGCATAAGACCCAAACGCGGTTTCGCTCAAAGTTTTCCAACTCCTCATGCATGGCATTGACCCAATCCGGATCCATCAAAGCGTGTCCAGCATCTCGGGGCTCAAAAGAAGCGACAAAAGCCGAATGAGCAAAGTGAGAGAGATAGGACCTGGACCGCGTGACTCGATGGTCAATGTCGCCAATGATGTTCTCCAGCGGGTGCTGCTGCTGGATGTAGCGGGGAGCTTGCCTGGAAGAAGTAGCCCCCCCCTCGACAGCAGCTAGAGCTCCCTCAGGTGCAACGGGCACCGACTGAGGAAGTTGCTCGAACAACCCCCATGTAGAGGAAGTAGTCGGATCAGGACCGTGAGCCGAAGTGGATGTCGCAGGGTCGACGGGGGCAGCCGGTGGAGTCGGTTCGGGATCACCCCAATCGACGTCGTCCTACTCCTCCTCCACAAAGATGCTAGAGTGCAACTCATCCTCACCTGCAAGCTCAAAAGCAGTGGAGCTACATGGCATAGTTTCATCGAAGGTAATCTCACAAGTCTCCATCACTCGGTTAGTCTCAAGGTTAAGAGCACGATAAGCATGAGAGTGAGTAGAATAACCGAGAAAGATACCGTCAGAACACCGAGACTCAAATTTATCCAACTTACCTCCCTTTTTGAGGATGAAACACCTGCACCCAAACACCCATAGGTGACTTACCTTGGGTGGTCTCCCAAATCGCAACTCATAGGAGTTCTTTTTCTTGAAAGCTCGGAGAAAAATGCGATTGGAGACATACCAAGCAGAACTGATCACTTCGGCCCAATACCGCCTAGGAGTCCCATGCTCATTGAGCATCGTCTTGGCCATCTCAACAAGGGTCCGATTCTTGCGCTCAACAACCCTGTTCTGCTTGGGAGTGTGAGGAGAGGAAAACTGGTGGTCGAGACCCAAAGAAGAGCAAAGAGTTGCAAAGTGAGCATTCTTTGTCACTACGGATAGCTCTCATGGCATTCTTAGGTAGCTCATTTTGCAATCTCAAAATCAGATCTCGAACAAGTGGAAAAGCCTCATCCTTACTCTCCAAAAAGAACACCCAAGAGTATCTAGAATAGTCAACAACTGTGTCCATGTGTAAGAGCTCACCAGGTTGTTTGGTCATAATCTCAGTCACAGGAGGATGGGAAGCGGCAACCATCTTGCCATGCCTGCAAGGATGGCAAACCAAATCCTTATCAAATTTCAGCTTTGGCAATCCTTGGATAAGGTCCATCGAGCTAAGCCTTGCAAGCAAGTCAATGCTAAGATGTCCCAATCTCCTATGCCACTTCCAAAGCTCGGAAGAAGAACCGGCAAGAAGACAACGAGAAGGTCCGCAATAGATAGAAAAATCCGCACGAAAAACCTTCCCAAAGGGTAAAATCCAGCAAACAAGCTCACCCCGAGAGTCCAAAATCCGAGAAATATTAGGCTTAAAACTCACTTCAAATCCGTCATCAAGGAGTTGCGAAACCGAGAGAAGGTTAAAATGCAAATTCGCAACCAAAGAAACATCCTTGGGAACAAAAGACGAATTCACTCGGATTGACCCTCAGGAGACAACCTTACCTTTACTCTTGTCCCCGAATGTAATGTACTTGTTGTGGCACACGGGGTTGAGGCTGGAGAACCACTTGGGTGAGCAAATGGTGCAACACTGGGGTTAGTAAACTGTGAGGATACCAGTGTTGACCCATTTGCCCAAAGAATGGTTTAGGAGAAAAGACAAACATCTCTTGTCCCTTGGGAGGATAGAGATCACCACGATGGGGAAAATGTGGTCCGCTAGGGAAGGGAGGAGTGAAGCCACTGCCACGAGGCCCGTACTCGTATGGGTCACGACCGGTACCCCACCAGGCACGACCACCATGTGCTCTCGCCTCCTCAGGCCTATCACCTTGAGGCATTATACCTCTAGGCCTAGTAGTGTGCCTCCGAACTTCTGGTTCATGTACCCCAACTGGTGGGAGGTACATGTCCCGGTTGTTCAACTCAAACTGCCGCCGATCATGTCTCTTCCTCCTAAAGCAAAATTCAGCCAAGTGCCCATCCCGCTCATAATACTCACAATGGTACCTCACCGCACTCTTGGTAGGCACTCTCTTATTGGGTTGGGTGTCTCTAGCTTTCTTAGGAAGGGGATCACTAGAGATATCGGGCAAGGTGTCAAGTGTGTTTCGAAGATGGTTCGGTTTGGATATCCACACTTGCTTTTGTGGAGTGGTTTTGGGTGGTTCCTCAAACACACCATCTCTCACAGGTAGCTTGGTAGGGTCGGTAGGCTTAAGTGGGGTGAACTTGGTAAACTTGGGAGCTGTGATGGGTTTCTCACTCCCACTCAAACCACTACACTCACCAATCTTGCCAAAAATGCTATCGCCCTTCCCACCTATAGCAAAGCCTACTCCCATGTTGTCAGTCCTCTTGAATAGGCTCTACAACATCCCCAACTGCGGCTCTCTACCAGACACCCAAGCCAAGATAGACCGAAGGTGTGTGCTGTCCTCCTCGGTACGTGCCTTGTCAAGTCAACACGATGCGATCTCAAGCTCCAAAGCCTCAAAGCGATCCGACCCTCTAGTGTTATCTGAGCTGACCTTCTCTAACACAGTGATCCTAGCATCCTTCTATGCCAGCTCAGAACGCAAGCCTAAGCAAGACTTTCACGCACTAAGTAAGCTAGGCGTAGCCTTCAGCTCACTAACCTCCTCAAGTAGAGTGTCATACTTGTCCTAGAGAGTGACAAGGTCAGACATGTGGATGGCACAAGAATCACACTCTACCTCCTCGGTAACCACCACCTCTGCTCTAGCAAACTCTAGCTCATGAAGCGCGCTAAGATATTTTGCCTTAAAATCGTTTCTCTCACAAGCGGCACGCTTGAGCAAAGCATCCTGACTACGCAAGGTGTCGTTCAAACATGCAAGCTCGAGAGAGAGGGATTTGATGGTGGGTGATACCTCGGGAGTGTCGGAGTCGTCCTTGTGTTCACCGACCTTGCCTGCTTTGATTGCCATGGCGCAAAAGCCACCATGCTTGGTGTCGGCATAGAAGCAGAGGTCGTTGAGCTTGTCCTCAACCTTCCCCTTCGAATCATCGTTGTCGCTCGAAGAAGATTCCCCATCGGTGGAGGCATCGATGTCGCTGAGGGAGGCGAGGAAGGCTTGGTGCTTGGCCTTCACCTTGTCAATCACCTTCTTTGAGGACCTTCGTTTGTAGCTGCCCTTGGCCTTGTGCTTGTCCTCGAAGTGGTGCTCACGCTTGTCCTTGCGCTTGGTGAAGTCACCCACAGCTTTCTTGGGGCAGTTTGGGATGAAGTGATCCTCATCAGCACAATGGTAGCACCCCTTGGCCGTGCCACCACGTGGTCGGTTCAAACAGTTGTTGTGAAACTGTGAGAACCTAGTGATGACCAAAGCCAGCTCGTCATCTCTAAGAGCCTCCACTTGCTCCTCTGTCATAGAAATCAAAGACAAAGCGAACAAAGAGTGTGAAGGGTTAGATGAAGAAGAAGACACACCGCCAGGGCTGGAAACCAACGCCATGGATGGGTTCGACGGGTTCTCAAGCTTGGCCCGGGTCTGGTTGTCAATCTCCGAGGACTTGAGCTTACTGAACAGCTCATCCACGGTCAGGGCATCATAGCCCGGTGACTCCTGGATGGCAGCCACCTTCATCTCCCACACCCTCTGATCAAGAGCATGCAAAAGCTTGATATCCATCTCATGATCATCATAGGTCAAGTTGGCTCGATTAGCACGCATCTTGTTGACGACTGATTGGAAGCGAGTGAACATCTCGTCAACAGATTCGCCAGCCAACTGAACAAGGTTCTTGTACTCTCTACGGTACGTGTCGAAGAGTCTGGACTTGATCTGAGGGTTTTCCTCATGATATCTCAAGAGTGTTTGCCAGATCTCCCGTGCCGTAGTGAGACTCGAAACTCGCTCAAACTCAGGAAGAGACAAGATCGAGAAGAGAATGCTATGGGCTCTTGCGTTTGACGCATGTTGCGTAACATGGAGATCGGTGATCCGAGCGCCAAGAACCACATAGTCCTCATTCTCACAAATCTCCCAAATCTTTGAATCAAGCCCTTGGAGGTAAGCGGACATGCTCACCTTCCAATAGGCGAAATTCATTCCATCAAAGAACTGAGGTTTGCCAGCACCTCGCTCCATGTCGCCTTCGCGGATCAAGAACCATGTAAGGTGGTTTGATCCTTAACCAGCTTTGATACCAATTGAAGGACCGGAAACGGGGACCAGAGGGGGGGTGAATGGGAGTCAAATAAAAATTCCTTTCGGAAGATCTTGACCCTTGTCCCAAACACAACTTAAACGAAAACGATAGACTCACGACCCACAAATGGGTGGATGTTCTAGGAGAAGTCCTAGGAACACAGCGGAGCTATTCATGAACCCGGAGAAACAAACCCAAAGAAACCAAACAAAAACAACAAACACAGGGGCCGACGGACACTGTGAAACAGGGCGTCGGACAGTCTGTTACAGAGCGTCGAGCGTCCGTCGCTCTAACAGAGAGCCTGTTTTGCCTGGAAACCGACGGTCACGTCTGGCGACTCCAAGACGGACGCTGGCGAGCGTCCGACGCAAAACGAACAGAGAGCTATGCAACGCTCAAAAACGACAGAGAGGGAGAAGGCGCGGGTGGGAGGTGGAAGACGACCTACATGGGCCCGCATGGCAGTGAAAGGGAGAGAGGGGAGGGGGCAACGCACTGAGCTTCGCTCGGTGCCGACAGGGAGGGTCCGCGGGTTAGACGGAGAGAGGCAAGTGTGGAAGCCTCCTAGTGGCGCTGACAGGCCGGGCCCACGTGGAAGTGAGAGTGGGGGAGGGTTGCGGGTGAGGGAGTGTTCCCGCGTGGGCTGGTCTGCTGGACCGGCTGAGCTGGGCCGAGGGGCGAAAGAGGAGTGCGGGTGAGAGAGGGTGGGTTGGGTTGGTTCCTGAGTTGGACTAGAAAGGAGAGAGAATGGAGAGATGAAAGGGAGCTCAGTGCGTTGCTCCCTAGCCCCCTCTCGTGCCCCCCCCCCGTAGCCCCTAGCTCGATCCCGAGGATCGCCGGCGAGGCTGGCCATGGCGCCGCCGTGCCCCAGTGCCGCCCTAACGACCAAACTACCCCAAACTCCCCTCCTCATTCGATCCTTGACCGACGGTCAGGATTAGATGATCCCTATGCCGAATCAGTATGCACTAGCTGTGGTCTCGGTCCACCATTCCCATGCACACCGCGTCCACACCCACGTGGTGCACCGCGCCAACCCCCACTCGCCACGTGGCGCTGACGTCGGTAACGACTCGGTCAGCCTGACACAGTGCGCTCGTTTCACACATAAGCCTCTCTGTTTTCTTGAAATTAACCCACAAATTATCCCAGTTCAATTCCTTTTAATTCCAGTCATGTTTTCTTCTGATCTAGCCCCTGACCTTTTGAATAATTGGACCCGCACTCCAGAGCCTTTTCCTTTACAGTTTTATTTATTAAAAATCCGAAAATTAGTTCCTTTTATTTACAGATTTGCCCCTAAACTTCAAATGCTCATATCTTTTCGTTTTAACTCTGTTTTGACTCGTTCAAATTACGTTAGTTTTGTAAAAACATAAACTACTGTTTAGGATCCTTTAATACTATGTTAATAGCTCTGTAATTTCATGGTAAATACCTAATTTGATTAAAGACTATGCAATTTGCTTTATAAATAAAATAGTTCTACTTTAGTTTTCCAATTTAGTTTTCAAATCCAAATATAGGTTTGACTTAATCCAACTTAGGTATCTCTCTGAAGTACCTTATCTACCCTTTTACATAACTAAAAATAATAAAGCCTTTAGTTCTCTTTTTAAAAGCTAATCTACCGTTAGTTGTATCTTGCAAACTGTAGCTCCGTTTTAGGTGGTCTTTGTGCTCACGAGTTCGTAGCAATGCGTAGAATACGTTAGCTACCTTTATAGTATGTTTTTTGTAATATTTGATGTATTGTTTTTAGGTTCTCTTGTGATGCTTGTGCTGCTTGTTGCTATCGTTAGAAGCGGAGCTTTGCAAAGCTGATCTAAAAGGAAAGTTGGAAAGTTTGAGCAAGCATATGGAAGGCAAGTATAGCATGGGACTCTCCTTGTTACCTATACACTTTAATGTCACTAAATTCATATGAATGTGTCTACCTTGTTTCCCTAAGGATTTCCTAGATATTGATATCTTGTACCTTGTCACCTTTGTGGGTTGCATATGGGTAGCTTGTGCTAGTGCTCACAAAGAATAACCATGATCATGGATCTTGGTTAATGGTATATGCAATGATGATAAAATATGACTTTTTAGCAACGTGGACTATAGGTGGAACATCAGGAACTCACACATGTGTTCTCACTCATAGGGGTATTTCTGTAAGCGACCAGCCAGGAAAACCGTGCTACCCCGAGTGTTATATGGCTCTGACTTTAACTAATGACCTAGTATGTCTCTAGCTTGTTAGTGGTTACCATTTATTGGCACAAGAGGGGAGTGTCAGGGTATGTATGGCGCTTCTCCTACCTTGTAGGCGAACATAGTGCTGCGACCACATGTGACGCGACTCGAAGGAGAATACCCATGTGTACCTACCACTAAAACCTCATGGCCACTAACTTGTTAGGGTATCTAGCGAAAGGTTATGTAGTGAAACCCTGCCATGCCTCATAGGTAGAGGTATTGTGGGCTTTGTAAACCCCGGCAAATGGGAATCACGGCTTGGGGGTAAAGATGTACAACCTCTGCAGAGTGTAAAACTGTCATGATAGCCGTGCTCACAGTTATGAGCAGCTTGGATCCTTACTATGTGATGTCCTTATGTTATAGTTCATCAGCTGTTATTAATCATAAGTTATTGTTATTTGTTCATATAAGCATTATATATTGTTCACTTGATAATGTGGTTATTGGGATTATATTGATCTTGATGCTACTCAACTGCTAAAACTAAGACTTATTAAAAGCAAATGCAGTTAAACCATGTCTATCCCTTTTTAGCCTCATCAACCCCATAGTTATACTTGCTGAGCATGGTGAGCTGACACTTGTTGTCATCACCTTTACATAAAAATCCCGGATGGGTACCAGATGGTGGTGCAAGTGAGGTGTTATCAAAGGAGTTCCAAAGGAGTACTAGGCGAGTGTACCCTAGTCAACTGTCCTTGTGGAGTATGGAGACCCGAAGATAGGAGATATAGAATAGCTTCCACGATGCTTTGTTATAAATGTAAGTCTTTTTCTAACTATGTTTCGATATATAATAAAGCATTGTCTTTGATAATCTCCATTTTTGTATATATGTTTTGTGTGGACATCCTGGGCACACATATACATAGCATTCGGTATTCTTTGGAAAACCGGGTGTTACACTTTTTGAATGACTTCTCTTGTTTCTTCTCATCTTCACTTGAATCATCTTGTGCACCCTTCTTGTTCTTGTTGTTCTTGAACTTGTCTTTCTTCTCTTCAGTGCATTGGTGAGCCAAGTGACCAAGCTTGCCACAATTGTAGCAATCCATTTGAGAGATAGGCTTCCTTGAAGAGCTTGTGAAGAATTTCTTCTTCTTTGAGTCAAACTTGACTCCATTCTTGTTTAGCCTCTTGAACATCTTGGTGGTCTTTCTCACCATAAGAGCGATGTTGTCTTCATCTTCATCATCACTTGAGCTCTCAACTACCACTTGTATTTTGGATCTTTCTTTGGTATAAGCTTTGAGAGCCAAGTCCTTCTCCTTCTCCTTCTCCTTCTCCTTTTCCTTCTCTTTCTTCTTGGTTGAGGAAGATGATCCATCATTCATCTTCATGTACATCTCATGTGCATTGACCTTCCCCAAGATTTGAGTTGGAGTAGATGTGGAGAGGTCGCCTTGATGACGCACGGTTACTATGTGCCCATATTTGTCAATGGGGAGCACACATAGTATCTTCCTCACAACATCGGATGGAGACAATTGATTGAGACCAAGACCATTCATCTCCTCTACAAGAATGTTAAGATGTGAATACATCTCATTTGCATTTTCATTTGAAAGCATAGTAAAGGAATTTAGGTTTGCCATGACCAAATGATAGTGTTCCTCATGCTCACTCTTTGAGTCTTCATGAAGAGCACAAATAGTGGTCCACAACTCGAATGCGTCTTTGGCATTACGCACTCGGTTGAAGACATCCTTGCATATGCCATGAAAGAGGATATTCATCGCCTTGGCATTATGCTTCTCAAAGAAGGGGTCCTCGGTGAAGTAGGATCCTCCCTTAGTGGCAGATTTGAGAACTCCAATGCCCACGACCTCTAGATAGGCTTCCATGCAGACCTTCCAATAAGGAAAGTCCTCACCATCGAAGATAGGTGGTGAACCATCCCCATGGGAAATCTTGCTCTAGGCGGTGAAGCCTAATTAAGAGCAACTTAGCTCTAATACCAATTGAAAGGATCAAGATGCCCAAGATTGGGGGGTGAATTGTGCTTATTTCAAATTTCTCAAGCAAATATGAAATCCTAAACAAATTCCAATCACCCCCTAGTGCCTAAGGTAGTGTGTCCTAGCTAGAAAGCAATAGCAAGGCATATAAAGGTATAAAACCCTACACAATTCTAGTGAGGAATGTAAGAACAAGTGCGGAATGTAAATGCGGTATGAAAGGAGCTAGGGATAGAAAATCTTGACACGACGCGTTTTACCTAGGTATCAAGGAGTCGACACTCCCCCTAGTCCTCGTTAGAGGACCTCGCACGGTATTGCTCCCCCTCAATCCTGCACAAGGGATGAGTGCTCTCTACGGGCTGGTTCTTTGCCACTCCGGCTTGGTGAACCGCCCACAACCAATGAACAAGTCGATGGAGAAGTGCCACCGAAAATCCTCCGGCGATCACCTTCCTCCGAGCACCACCGGACTGACTGTCTAGGTGATGTCGATCACCAAGAGTAACAAGCTTAGATCTTCACTTGACTCAATCAAGCTTCACAACTTGAATGGATGCACACTTGAACTCTTGGATGAACTAGTGAGTGGATTGATGGATGGATTCGCAAATCTCTCTCACTAGGGCTCTTGTTCTCTTCCCAAACCTCTCAATGTGTTTCTCAAAAATTGAAATGAGCAAAGGCAGGTTGGGAAGGCAAGTGATGTAGTATAAATACCCCCACACACAACTAGCCCACAGGCTGAGAAAACAGACAATTTTAGTTGCCATCAGACGCTCTGATGCCTAGGCAACAGATGCACCGAAACCTGCCCCAATGGCTAGTTGCTGTTAAAACCCTAAGCCAACGAACGCTCCGTCGCTTGGTGTTGACACTTCTTATGACACTTAAGCTAGGTTGTCATCCCCAACATGCCAAAGAGATGTGGTATAAAAATATGCAATTGCTCTAAGTAAATATAAATGTAATTCTGCAAGCGCACAAATTATACCGATGTAGCATTTTAACCAGGAGTATTCCAGGTATCGTTATTTATATTTTTACCACTGGGAAGGGATACTAAGGAATAAATGAGGAATGAGTAAAGATGATTAATGAGTATCACTGCATGTGTAATGGAGAGTTTTCATGTATCTCACTCAATACAGGATAAGTGTCACATAAGATATAGATAATGAATGAATAGTGACAAAAGGTAAATACTGATCAGCATAAATATTAGCCACATAAGATAATGATAAGCACCTCAACAGATATTCTAGCAAGTCATTAGCATGGAATTATGATGAACTACAAAGATATTTCCTAAGTCATTCTTAACTATACAATCTAGCATATTATGATTAGTGCAATTACACTTGGCAATCATGGCGAGATAAGAGATATTCATGTGTAGTGAGTATTACTAAGGAAGATGAGAAACATAGCAATCATTTCCCCGTAATAGTACTGCTCTGCCTGCCCTAAAAACAGGAGGAGGACTACAAAGGACTCAACAGGACTGTCACTCCCGCGAACTACCTCACGATCCGGAATGTAGGGTACAATCGCAGATAAATACGGTCTAGGCACCACGCCTACACAATATCTATCATTTACCCATAGTACTGGTGGATAAACGTTATACGATTCTAAAGATGGATATGATTCAGATCTAACTAAGCCAAGTATATGATCATAATAGACTAAGAACAATATAACTAAGAACATAAACGAATAGAGTATAGTCATAAATAATATAATGAAGTAGAGAAAAGTCATATTCATAATATTGAAGAACAATGAAGAACTAGAGAGAGAATTACCAATAATCCTCTTGACAGATCCAGAAACCAATCGAAGATTGGCTCCTTCTAGTTCTAATCCTATATAGCTATGCTAAACTAGAGATCTAGTTGATGCGGTGGCTCTAGGGATTGATCAGGGGCTTCTCCTCTCGAGATGGATGATGAATAATGAATTAGGTCAGAGAGGCTTTTCTCCTCAGGGCCGGGGGCCTTCCTTATATAGGATCCTCAAATGAACGCCAATCGTCGGATCAAACCGACCTTAATGGAGGGTGTAGATGTGATCTCAAAGGCGGTGGAGAGAGGGTCCACAAAGCAGAGGCCCATTGGTGCTTGACCTAGGGCGGCCGCCCTAGGGGGTAGGGCGGCCGCCCTGCCCCTGGGCCCGCTCGTCCTCTCGCTTCTTCCCGCGCCTTCTTGACCCTTCTAGAGTATTCTTGTTTCTACGAATGATGATTATCTCAATGTAAACATGACATGTGGGTCTTTCCTCCATATTTCCTGATATCCCCTTGCAGAAATAGACATTTACCAAAACTCGTGGAATTCTGTCAGTATAAACCTTATTTCTAGGTATTGGTTTCATATAGATCTTTTTTCTTGTCTTAGTTGACGGTTGGATTTGGTACTTAAGGATCGTCAACACTTGGCGACGGACGCTGTTCCTCAGCGTCCGACGCGAACTCGCTGCTCTCAGGTTTCTGAAAATTCATTTTAATTCAACCGACGGACGCCCCATCGCTTGGCGACGGACACTGATCCCCAGCGTCTGATGCAAAGGGGAGCTCTCGAGTTTCTGGCATTAAATCCAACGGACGCTCGGCAGCGTCCGATGGCTTGCCATCAGACGCGTCTGATGCGAAAAGTGCATTTTTGGACCTCTCTGTGTTGGCGACGGACGCAGCTAGGGTTTCACCCTAGCGTCTGTTGCTAGCGTCCGTTGCAATGGACTGAGTCCGATGGACAGCTCTTTAGTGTCTGATGCCCAGAAAATGGCTCCCTCAACTTCGATTTTCGTCGCGATGAATATGAAAGTTGTTCTAGGCTATCTTACGGTCACCATAGGCTTGCTTAGAGCTAAGGTTGTCAAGTGTGCACCATACCTAAGTCATGAAGCTCTTCTAAGTTAAGCTACTAGTCTAACCCCTCTTGATGGTACGGTCAAAGATCAAATAAAGCCCTATTTAATGCTAAGTGCCATTCATTTCCTTATGGCACTTAGACCTATCATTCTAGGGTCTTCAACATCTTGTCTTTGAAATTAGAAACGATATCCATCATGGGGGCAGTAGGTAACCATAGAATGCCCATTCACATTTGTTACCATGGCTAAGCTACGCATAGCCTCGGCAAAACACACATTAGCCATAATAACATTTCCGATGTCGTTAATCACCGAAACCAATAAGGCCATGATTCTTCAACCGGTTATATATATAAGTTCGGGCGGAAGTAACTATCTATTGTCCATTAGTTGGAGAGAGATAGACCTCAAAAGAATGGATGGACGAAAAAAGCCTGAAATTTTGACTCTTTATTATTATAGCAAAAATGCATGTGCGTTGCAACGGGAGAAAAAACTACAAAACATTCATGAAAACAATGAGTTATCATGCATATATCTATTTATTTTTTATTTTTTTATCTCGGTGCGATAACATAACTTATACATTTAAACAGTGTGAATGATTTGCAATTTAAATAGGGGAGTATAATTTATTTTATGATGACCATAGCACCCATACTATAAGTTAATGTTGACAAAAATAATATGACAATGTCCTTTTAATCCTATATTAAATTAAAATACAATATCTGATTGTGCCATAAGACATCTTTCGATTTTTCACACAAACACGGTCTTTAGGGATTGCATGGATATATTTATTTAGACTCAATTAGACTTAAACAGTTCAATATTTCAAATCATGATTCCATTAGTAAAACCATAGACTTGTGCGCGCGCGCGCGCACACACACACACACACACACATATATATATATATATATATATATATATATATATATATATATTGATTTAGACTCAATTAGATAATAAACTGTTCATAATTTTAATTTCACAATTTTATTAGTTATATTAGACCATAGGCATGTAGATATTTCTTTATTTAAACCCAATTAGACAATAACTACTTGTTACAATTTCATTGGTTGGACCATAGTCTAATAGACATGCATATATCAATTTTGACCGTAAGAAAAAGTTCACACGTTTTGGATTTTCCTAGCCTGGTCGGTTTGCTGGATTAGGCCGTTGAGAGCAGGTTTGGGGTGAGTACAGGTGTGGGCCGGGTGACTGCTCCGGATAGCCTGGTCGGTTTGGTGGATTGGGCCCGGATGGGCCGGACGAGAGCATGGGTGGAGTGGGCTGTCGAGCGAGTGAATGTGGACAGTTAGGTAAATTTAAATAGGCCAGAAGAAAAAAAATGAGGGTGAAATTTTGGCTATTTATTATAGGAGGAGGTATAGATATAGGTTTTATTTGCAAAACCGACCAGAGTAGCATTTTTGGCTGTCGAGAGCATGGGTGTGTTTATTTGCACAAGCATTTATGAGAACCTACAGAGTAGCATTTTTTTTTTGACAATTTACAGAGTAGCATTTGAAATTGTTTTACGAGAAGCTAGAAAGTAGTACGTGGTGTCATGCTCCCAAGGCTACAAATGGTAAATTTAGCGCAACCGGTTAACACAAAAATAGTTACGATATTTTAAATGTTTTTAAGATGATAATTAGGATGTGAGAATTTAGCACAAATTGACATCAAATGGTTTAGTTAGTATAACATCGAGATCATTTTATGATAAATTAGTTATGGTATTTTGAATGTCTGAAGATGATAATTAGGATAGGAATTTTTAGGACGGGAATTTAACAGAAATTAACATCAAATAGTTTACAATAAGTGGTTACTATAATATCGAGACCATTTTACGATAAAACTAGTTATGATATTTTGAATGTCTCAAGATGAGAATTGGATCAGAATGTACCTAAAAATGACGTCAAATGTCTTTTTTGGACACTAGTTACTATAACATTGAGAGGATTTTACGATAAAAATAGTTATGATATGTCAGTTGGCGCATTGCAAGATGAGAAGTTACTACTATATAGTATATATATATATATATATATATTTGGCCTCATGAAGTTTGGAAGCACCAATTACTATAACGCATCAAAAGAATTACAATAACCGCCACAAGTGTGCTTACTATATCATCTTGAAAAGATCCATGTTTCTTTTACAAGAATGATGCTGAAAACGAATTACAATAATATATGCTAAATTACGAGAATAATGCTGGCAACCGGCTATAAATCTCTGAAGAAATAAAAAATCTGGTACATATGGTACTACTGTATGAATCTGGCAATGAACAATCTTTGCTCCTGCTATCCATGACAATATCATTTAAACAAGTGAGTAAACCGTAACGGCATATTCAATTTAGTACAATTACGAGAAGAAATACCACAATGTCATTTACCACAACCGAGTTACCATAGTGGCATATGCAATTTAGTACGTACAATGGTATCCTCAAGTTACCATAATGGAATTTGGCACTGCAACACAACCACTTCTTTTCAGGTGCACGCTGCACAGGCAAAACAATTTGTCGAACACCATCAGTACCCCGCTCGCCAGAGCTCCATCCTGATATTTGACAGTGTCGTGAAGGGTAAACAATAGAAAAAATTAAGCTGAGAAAGTAAGTACTTACCAAAAAAAAGGGGGGATTAGCAGATGCAACAATAAAAATTCGCAAGATCTGCGTACCTGAAGGTGGAGTATGTGGTTAATGCAGATCTGCTCTGCCTCTAGCCATGCCTCTAGTGACAAATCGCAAGTGCCCATCTGAAGCTTGCGACGTGAAGAGAGTGTTGTTGCCAGGGATGCAGCAAACGCCGCTGGGCGCCGGAATTGGCCAGACCGCCGCCGGGAGCCATCTGCCCGGGACAGGCCGCTCTGCTATCACGGAGTGTGCGCCTGCGCTACCGCCGGTCGGTCGCGAGGAGGCACCTGCGCGTGGCTGACTGATGCAGATCCAGGACGTGGGCAGGAGGAGCTACCGCCGCCATCTGATTCGAATGGGATGAGAGAGAGAAATGAAATGACATGATTTGGGGATATAAAGCCACGTGATTAGAGGATCGAGTGAGTAATTAATCTGGGATCGAGACGAGCCGAGCGGTGGGAGGCAGCGTTTTTCAACCCGGTCCGTAACCGCGGTTACCGACCGGTAACCGACCAACCGGCCGCAGGCGCGGTTTGGTGACCGGTTTGAATTCAAATTTCAAATTTGAATTTTTTTAAAAAAAAATCTGAAAAATTTTCTAAAAATAGTTCACGATTTTATAGAGTCCAGTGGTGTAAAAATTTTTTAAATTGGAGTTCGTTTGCTATTTTTTTGGACGTGTTTAAGTTTGAAAAAAAAAGAAAAAAGAAAAAAACCGTGAGGCCCGTTAAGGGCCCACGCGGCCCAATCGCTCCTCGCGCCGCATATAAGGCAGCTGTCGGCCGGGGGGGGGGGGGGGCGGTGTCCGCGCCCCAAACCCTATCCGCGCCCGCCCCCTTCCATTCCGCCCCGCGCCGCCCGCAGCCGACCGCGCCCCTCGATAACCGACCGGACGGCGGCGGTTACCGAGAGATTTGGTCGGTAACCGACCAGCCCGCCACGCGCCCTCCCCCCGGCGGTTACCGACCGGACGCGGCGGTTACCGACCCCCCGGAGCGGTTACCGACCGGGTTGTTGGGTAAGGTTTTTTTTTGTTTTTTTCATTTCCTTGCATTTGTAGTTGCTATAGTTGTAGGATTTAGTTATGATAAGCTATAGGATGTAGGATTGATGGAGTATATGATGTAGAAAATATTTATTGTAGGATTTAGGTAGGATTTGACTTAGGATGTATATAGGAGTTAGGTTTATTTGGTTTAGGATTTAGGATTTGCGGTTGGATTTGCTTTAGGATGTATGTAGGATTTAGGATTTAGGATTTTATTGATATAGGATTTAGGATTTAGTACGGGTCAATATTGACACATGATGTAGCTAGCATGAAATATGTTAAGGTAAACAAAAGGTGCATCCTTGAAAACTATTTTTTATAATAAATATAGTACTCGCTCCGTCCTAAAGATGATATTATTCTTAAATAGTGCTGAATCAAATAGTCTTAAATTTAGCTGAGTTTATATACTAAGATTTTAGTATTTAGTATAGTAAATAAGTACCATTAGATTCTTTATAAAATATATTTGTTGTATTGCTATATATTTGCGGTATGATTTGATGCATGTGTTCGATTTTTTTGTGTTGTCCATTTGTGCAGGAAGATGCCGAGAGACCGCAGAGACGTGGTATTGGAGCATGGTGAGAATCTTGCTCCCGGTTGGAAATGCAACTACTGTCTTAAACAAAAAGCCGGGGGTGGTGCTTCCCGATTGAAGCAGCATTTAGCTGCGCGCGGGACGGAGGTGATCCACTGCACCAAGGTGCCCAGAGACGTCCGGGAGTACTTTCAGCATGAGATCGACAGAACTAGGCAGGCAACTAGTGACCGCTCTCGACAGAGGCTTGCACGAGAGGCTGCTGCAGCGGAGGGCAACCACCCCCTTGACGATGACAAGTACGAGGCTCAATTGCAGGCAGCCATGAATCAGTCCAGAGCAGAATATGAGTACCAGGAGGGGGTGCAGCGGAGAGGAGGCACTTACGAGCGTGGAGGTGGCAGTGGTAGTGGTACTGCTTCGCAGGGGGCAATCCTTTGCAGAGGATGTTTCGGAGGTCTAGTTCACAGAGGCAGACCCCTGCGGTGGTGGAGGACTACAACTTGGCAGCCGGTACGAGGGGTGGACTCCAGCAGACACGGATTGATACAGGGTCATGGACGCAGAGGGGAAGGAATGCGAAGGACGCAATTGGGAAAGCTTGGGGAAAGTTTTTCCATACTGCAGGAATCCCCGGGAGACAGGCGGACAATCCGTACTTTGTTAGTGCGGTCAAAGAGACGCAGAAGTGGGGTAAGTACATATACTTGGAGACTTCAATTCATTACGTATATTTCTCTATTCTCATGATTCGCTTACGATTGCAGGTGAAGGCATCGCGTCGCCCAGTGGAAAGGATATAGACGGGAAGTACCTCGATCATAACGAGAAGGACCTGCAGATGCGGTACGCAATGTTTCAGGAGGAGTGGCCCTTGTTTGGGGTCACGTTGATGTGTGATTCGTGGACGGGCCCGACAAGAATGAACTTCATCAATTTTTTGATCTATTCCAATGGCGTCATGTGGTTCCACAAGTCAGTTGATGCGACGGGCAGGAGCCAAGATTCATCTTATTTGCTAGGGGTACGTCCAAAATATTATGGCAGTTCACATGCACTATGTTTTCTCGGTTCCACTAAATGTTGTGCCTACTTGTGTAGCTGATTCGCAAGGTGGTTGAGGAGATAGGTGCTGAGCATGTCGTGCATATCGTCACGGACAACGGCGCCAACTTCAAGAGAGCATGCCAGAGATTGAATGAGGAGTACAAGCATATTGTTTGGACACCTTTCCTTGCACACACCATCAACCTGATGCTGAAGGAGATTGGTAAAAGGGCGGAGCATGCAGGTATGATCTCAACATGCAAGCGCATTTCAGCTTGGCTGCACAACCATGGCCAGTTGAATGCAATGATGAGGGAAGCCATTGGTGGTGAGTTGGTCAAATGGAATGCCACTAGGTTTGGGACCAACTACATGTTCATGGAGAGCTTCCATCGGAAGCGTGATCGTTTTATGCAGTGGATGGGATCTTCTGAGTTCTTGCATAGCAGGTGGGGAAAATCCGAGGAAGGTCATTTTGCTCACGCAAGGCTGTCGAGCATACAGTGGTGGGACACACTCAAATACATCATCGATTCAGTGGCACCAATTTACAGGTTCCTTCGGTTCGCTGATCAGGATAGGCGATCTAACCTGTGTGAGGTTGTCTACAACTTCCAACAGTGCAAAAATGAGATGGAGGCCTTCTTTGGAACAAATGTCTCAACATGGCATGAGTATAAGGCTATCATGGATGCCAGGATTGCGGACGTGTACCAAGGCACGCATGTGGGCCCAGGTGCGATCACAACCATTGTTAAAATAGCAGTCTCTACATATTGAGTATTTACCATTTGCTAATTTGTCGTGCATCGTATGTTGCAGCTGCTGTACTCAACCCAAGGCTTGTATACCGTTACAATCCAACTCCGGCCATGTTTGCTGGCCTCAAGGAAGCATTTGGAAAAATGACGGATGTGCACTCCGCTGTCTTGGCATTACAGGAGGCAGAATCATTCCGCATACACCTTGGGCAGTTTGGCAGCGAGCTGGCCATTAAAATGGCCACGGACCCCAAGACAACCCCATGTAAGAGTACTTTTGAACTCATTTTTTTTGTCTTTTTCAGCGCGTACCTAACATAATGGGTTCCACTTGCAGCTCAATGGTGGATGCTATTCGGCAGGAGCACTCCAAATCTGCAAAAACTTGCGCTGAGGCTTGTTGCACAGTGTGTATCCTCCAGTGGATGCGAGCGCAACTGGAGTACATTTGCTTTGGTGCACACGAAGGTTCGAAATCGCTTGTCCCACAAAAAACTGAACAAGCTAGTGTATGTGAACTACAACCTTCGGCTGCGACTCGCGGATGCATCCGGACCACCTAGGCGTGAGGAAGAAGACTTCATTGACCAGTTCACGCAGATATCCTTTTACGAAAGGGATAATCCGGTTCGAGACTGGATGGAGTATGGCAGATCCAACCAGGCTCCAGTTCTCGACGAAGACGATGAAGAAACGGACATCCCTCTTCCATCCCATACCGTGAGGTACGTTGATGTACTTTGTTAGCCACTAACGAACCATACTTTTAATAATATGATTCATTCTTTGTCATGACAGAGACCAAGTGGACCCCGACGATCTTGGGCCCATCAGTGATTGAGCCCGTAGACATGTGGGTGACACGCATCTTGGGAAAAGAAAATACCAGACGGGACCTAGCCAGAAAAAAAGGGGAAGCGAGTGCAACAACCTGTCACCAGCGATGATTCGACAGATGATAGCGAGGAGGGTGAGCAAAGTCCACGGTACCAGGAGTCCGATCACAGCAGCTCAGCAACTGACAGTGGAGACGGTCATAGTGGTGACGATGACCCTGGAGCTGCTATTGTTGGTGGTGGTGGTGGGGCTGGGGGTTCTGCAGATGGTGCTGGTGGTAGTGGTGCTGGTGATGCTGGTGGACTTCGTTTCACAGGTATCGGAGTTACAGACATTTCTTTTAATGTCTATGACTATTTACTAGTACTAATTATGGTCGGCTATAGGGGAGACGGACTTCACACATGCTACTCAGGACCGCGACCATGGGCAGCCGGAATCGCAAAGGAGAGCGTACGACCCGACGGACTGCTACGACACGCCACAATACTCATCTTCCTCGTACAGTGATACATCGTACGGTGGTGGTTATACCTACCCCGTTCCTGACATCACCACGCAGCCGGCCACTAGATGGGTCTACGAATGGCAAGACCCGGATTTCTACAACATGTTAGTGCAGGAATGGGAGACCACAGCTCATTGGACGGGCCAATCATGGATAGAGTACAAGGCCGGGCTACAGTCGCGCGGTATCGCTCTAATGTCCACCGCGGAGTATGAGGAGGGGTGCCGAAACAGGATCTTCCCTTATATGCAACGCCAGTGAGTAGTGACCATGATGTTCGCGTGTCTACGACATGAGGTATTTCCATGGACGATTTGTTGTTGTTGCAACGGTGAACTACGTTATTTCCGTCGTGAATTTGTGGCTAGTACATCACTATGATATTATTGTGGGGTTGGCCATTTGTATCACACTATTTTACATGAATTGTGTGTTCTATTTACATCATTATGCACAAAGGTCATGCAAAAAAAATTGATTTTTTCAAGCAAAAAAAAAAAAGCCACCGGCGGTTTGGACCGGTTACCGTTCAAACCGGTCGGTAACCGGCCCTAACCGACCGGTTACCGGTCCAAAACCGATTGCACTGCGGGGTTTAAATTCAAAATACAAACCGTTCGGTTTGGACCGGTAACCGGTCAAACCGGTCGGTAACCGCCCGACCGGCCCCCGGCGGTTACCGATCCCGGTTCGGAAACAAAAACACTGGTGGGAGGGCCGTTTATGTCCGCATCCTTGGCTGGGTCGGACGTGGGGTTGTGTCCGGCTACAAAATAAATTATTCTGTAGCTAGCTACAGTGCAGTAGTTCCATATATATATATATATATATATATATATATATATATTATCTGTGTCGATGGAATAAAAAAAACATTTTCAGTCTCTTTGCCGAGGGCCATGGCCCTCAGCAAAGATTTTTTTGAAAAAAATCGGTAGAATTTCTTTGCCGATGGTCATTGCTGGGAGGCCCTTGGTAAAGATGTTTTTTAAAAAAAAATAAAAAAATCTTTGCTAAGGTCCCAGGGGAGGCCCTCGGCAAAGGTTTTTTTAGAAAAATCTGGTAGAATTTATTAGCCGAGGGCCCGCGGTGAAGCCTGCGGCAAAGACCCCACCCACTGTACCGGTGTCGTGACAGCTGTTTTTCTTTGCCGAGGGCCGTCCAGACCCTCAGACCCTCGGCAAAGGCTTTGTCGTGTGCCCGACATTTGGCCCTCAGCAAAGACCGTCTTCGCCATCTCAAAATTTCCCGAGGGCCTGAAGATCCAGTTTCCAGTAATGAAGGCATGATACGTACTAACATGCATGACACACGCTGACCATGTATACTAACATGCATGACCACGTACACACGTTAATTATGTATACATGTAAATCCTACCACATGTAAAATCATATGTATAAAGTCACATACAAAATTATATAGTAATAAAAATATATCAAGTATAAAGTTATAGAATAAAAAATAATTAATCATATGAGTCAGAGATCACGCATGCATCAATCAAATCTAGAAAATATATTTTTATATTTAAAACTTTCCTCATTTATCCTATTTTATAAAATAAAAATTAATTAAATATACATTTCATCTATTACCTCCAAGGAACGACTCATAGTCATTTGTAGATACCACAACAAAGGCCAACATAAATTAGGAAATACGTCTACCATCAACATGCCTTGGACCTAGCTTTTCATTAACATGCATAATATTGTTGATGTCCCCAATTAAGAATATTGGCAAGTCACAATTAAGAACAACAAAATTTTGGATTTGACTCCAGATTTCATAAGTGGAACGGTGAGGGGGCACCATAGGTTTAGATTAGTCCGAACTTCTTCATGCTTTCCTTATTTATGCACATAGGTGAGATATAGTTGTGGCTAGAATCTACAACAGTAAGGTTTAGTTCATCATTCCATATTAACCAAAGGCCTCCAGATTGACCATGAGCTGCAACTACAAACACATCTAAAGAATTAAAAACGATTCATAAGGGTTCTTTTAATAGTAGAGTTTCTGGTTTTAGAGGTGAACCATACCTATGCTTTAGGGCATTTGATAAGTCGAAAGAGATGATTCATCTTAGAACTGCGAAGGCTCCCACCCGAGCCTCAACAATTCCATGCTAGAAGACTCATGGCCCATGTGGCGCCTTCGAGGATAGCGCCTGAGCCTTTCCAGCATCACCTTGATGAGCCCATGTAGCAGCAGGAGTATGTTGAGAGCGCAAGCCTTCATGAGCGCCACCCTGAGCCTCGGCTTTTCGAAAATGTCTTGTGGCATCTACTTGCCCCTCACGTACTATCGTAACAGTTAAAAGGTGTCTCGAGATCTATGACAACTCTCTCTCCCTCTATCATATTTTTCTGAGAATGAGGAAAGAAGGCAGAGAAGAAGAGAGAGAAAAGGAGCTATCATTGTCCGGTGCACGTATCTCGAGGTTGAGTGGATGGCCAGGATAGTACATGCCCAACATGTATTGGCCAAAAAAAATGCTTTGTCGTCTTTTCCTTTGTTCATCGGAAGCAGGTTTTCTGGGAGTTGTTCTGTTACTATCTGGTCACTTTGTCGACTTGGTGGCATTTGCACTGCAGTAGAGTATCTTTTAGTGTTCTGAATCTGATGTCTGTATGGTGCTGATGTGGCCGCTGAGATTGTTATAGTGTTGTGTGCTGATGCAGGTCATTGGCCTACTGATCAGGTTGCTATAATTGAGTGTCCATATGTTCACTTTGTTGTGTTTGATGCTGATCATAGTGACCCTGAGTGTGTCCACTACGTCATTGTTCCTCATGTCCTGTGTGTTGAATCCTCTAGTGTAGTTGTTCTTCCATGCGAGTGTCTTCACTCTGTCTGTCCTGGTACTTTTGGCTGGCTCTGTTTTCATTCCCCCCCACATTCAGAGGGCTCTGCTGAGATTGATGAAGCATAGTGTGCGTAAGCTGTCTTTGTTGATAAATCTATCCAGCCACCACATTCTCTTGTGTTGTGGCAAAATCCAATCTTAGTTTACTGAGAAGAGCCAAGGTGGTGGCCAGCGGGTTGCAGAAGTTGGATTAGATTTAGCTACCAAGCAATGGATTGAACACCGTCACAATATGACCATACTTGTCAATTGGGAGCACACAAAGAATCTTCGTCACCACGTTGGCAGCTTTCATTTGAGTTAGCCCAAGTCCATTCAATTCTTCTACAAGAATGTTCAAGCGTGAATACATTTCATTTGCATTTTCATTTGCAAGCCTAGTAAAAGCATTCATCTTGTTCATGACCAAATGATAGCGTTCTTCACTCTCACTCTTTGTGCCTTCATGAAGGGCACAAATGTTGGTCCACAACTCATGAGAGGTCTTGGATGTGCACACATGATTGAACACATCCTTGCCAATGACTCTAAAAAGTGTGTTTTGGCTTTGGCATTCCACTTCTCATAGTGTACCTCGTCACTAATAGGGTCTCCATCAAAGTGAGAAAATCCATCGGTGGTAGCTTTGAGAACACCAACATCTAAGGCTTCTAGGTAAGCCTCCATACACAGTTTCCAATATGGAAATTTGTCTCCTTCAAAGAAGGGAGGTGGTCCATCCCCATGGGACATCTTCCTCGAAGCGGTTAAGCTTAAATCAAGAATACTTGACACTGATACCAATTGAAAGGATCAAGATGCCCAAGAGGGGGGGGGGGTGACTTGAACTTATTTAAATTTCTAAGCAAAAATTAAAACCTAGAAAAGCTAATTAACCCCCTAGTGCCATGTGTGTGTGATTCTAGCTAAACAAGTAACTAGATGATCAAATAAGGCAAGACACCCTATGCAATTCTAGTCAATCATGAAGTAAAGCATGTAATGATAATGAAAGTAATGCTTGAAAGTAATTTCAAGTAAAGAGAAGGAGAAGGGTGTGAGAAAGATTGACACAACGACGTTTTGCCGAGGTATCGAGGAGTCGACACTCCCCCTAGTCCTCATTGGAGCACCCGCTCAAGGGTATCGCTCCCCCTTAGTCCGCACAAGGACTAAGTGCTCTCTACGGGCTGATTCTTCGCCACTCGAGCTTGGTGAATCACCCACAACCGATCACAATCGAACTTGGGGTCATCCACAATGATCTTCTTCGGATGATCACCAAGCTTCACAATACAAAGTTGTCTAGGTGATGTCGATCACCAAGAGTAACAAACACTAACTCTCACTTGACCAAGGCTAGTCTAGTGAATCAATGGATGCACACTTGCTATCTCTAAGCAACTAGTGAGGATGAACACTTGGAATCTCAATTCTTTCTCTCACTAGGGCTCTTGCACTCCTTACACCCTCACAAGGTTTTCTCAGCAAATGAAGTGGGTAAGAGTAAGGCCATGGAGCTGAGGGAGGAGTATAAATACTCCCCCAAAAGTTCCCTAGCCGTTACACACGAAATGCACTTCTCTGCGTACCTCCGGACGCGTCCGGAGGGTGGGGTCCAGACCAATTCACATGCCTCCAGACCTCACAGATTCACTGTGACGTTCGCTGTGCTGAAGGTGTCCGGACGCTACCAAAGGTCCGGACCCTTGACTCCGGACAGCGTCTGGACACAATTTCACTCTTTGGAACTCCGTGTGTAGCCTCCGGACGCTGGGCAATGGTCCGGACACCATGCTCCGGATAGCGTCCGGAGCCAATTTAGCTCTCTGTAACTCTGTGCATAGGATCCGGACGTAAGCATATAGTCCGCGCCTTATGCTCTGGACAACGTCTGGACTCAAACTCCACTTTTGGAACACAAGCAATTGTCTAGTGCCCAACTATTCATAGCAACAAAGCCTTTGACTCAACCTAAGCAAACCCTAGGCGTTCGGACGCATAGCCAATGGTCCGGACCCTAGGACACTTACCGTCCAGAGCTTGTTTGAGGTTAAGGACTTGCTTGGATTTGCAAACTTCAAAAATAGAAGTTGCTCACCATAATCTAAGGGTTATTCTAAAGTTGTCTAGTGCTAGTTTTAACAAGTGTGCACCACACCTAAACACATAGACTCTCCTAGGTCAAACTACTAGATAGTAACCCCCTTAATAGTACAGCCAAAGGTGAAATAAAGGTGCTAAACTACTCTATATGTCTCTCAACGTCAAATGACACTTAGACCTAGTTTATGCTTCAACCTTCTCCGCCAAACCTTTGAAAACCGAAACGATTCCATTAAGGGGCACAAATACCATTGATAGCTGAAGAATCATGGCCCTACTAGTGGTTTCAGTGATTAACGACATTAGAGTGTTATTATGGCTAATGTGTGTTTTGCAGAGGCTATGAGTAGCTTAGTCATAGTGACTAATGTGAATAGGCATCAAATGGTTATCTATTGCCCCCAAGATGGATATCGTTTCATATTTCAAAGAGAGATGATGAAGACCCTAGATTGGATAGGTCTAAGTGCCATAAGGAGATGAAGGGCACTTAGTATAGATAGGGCTTTATTTGATCTTTGACCGTACTATCAAGAGGGGTTAGAATAAGTAGCTTGACTTAGGAGAGCTTCATGACTTAGGTGTGGTGCACACTTGGCAAACCTAGCTCGAAGCAAGCCCTAGATGACCTTAAGATAGCCTAGAGCAACTTCCATATTCATTGCGATGAAGTTTGGAGTTGAGAGAGCCCTTCTTTGGGCGACGAACGTTAGAGGCTGAGACATCGGACGTTGTCCGTCGCATCCGACGCTACGACCGACGCTGGGGTGAAACCCTAGCAGCATCCATCGGCAGTACAGTAAGGTTCCAGAGAGGCTAAATTTGCGACGGACGCGTCCGTCGGCATGCCATCGGACGTTGGGCAGCGTTCGTTGGATTTAATTAAATGATTTTCCAGAAACCCGAGAGCGAGCAGTTTGCATCAGACGCTCGGTGCAGCTTCCATCACACATGTCTCGGAGCGTAAGTTGGACGCAGTTTGAAATAGAACTAACCGTTGGGGCACGCATCGGAGCGTCCGATGCTTAGGTGTCGGAGCGTCCCATGCGAACTTAAATCATAGGATTTGTGTTGCCCGTGGAATAGTGTTGAGAGGGGGTATTTATACCCCATTGCTTGCCTTCCCAACCTGCCTTTGCTCATTTGGATAGCTGAGAAACACCTTGAGAGTTTTGGGAAGAGAGCAAGAGCCCTAGTGAGAGAGATTTGTGAATCCATCCATTAAATCCACTCACTAGTTCATCCAAGAGTTCAAGTGTGCATCCATCCATATCATGAGGCTTGAGTGAGTCAAGTGAGAGTTCGAAGCTTGTTACTTAGTGATCGACATCACCTAGACGGTCCGGCGGTGCTCGGAGGAAGGTGATTGCCGGAAGGATTGTCGACGGCCCTTCTCCATCGACTTGTGGGCGGTAGTGGGCGGTTCACCGAGCCGGAGTGGCGAAGAACCAGCCCGTAGAGAGCACTCAACCCTTGCGCGGGTTGAGGGGGAGCAATACCTTGCATGGTGCTCCAACGTGGACTAGGGGGGAGTGTCGACTCCTCGATACCTCAGCAAAATGTCGTCATGTCAAGCTTTTCTATCCCTAGCTCCTTTACATTCCGTACTTGTCTTTACTTGCATACTAGAATTGTGCAGGGTGTTCTTCCATTCCTTGGTTTGCTACCGCTTTCATAGTCTAAGGCACACATTCGGTAGGCACGGGGAATTGGCATTGTTTAGGATTTCATATTTGCTTAATTTATAAATTTGAAATAAGCCCAATTCACCCCTCTCTTGGGCATATTGATCCTTTCAATAGCCCAATCAATTCTCCATTACCATGACCTAACTTTCTTATTGCCTCTGCAAAACACACATTAGTCATAGTAATCTTGCATTGTCGTTAATCACCGAAACACTAGGGGCCTAGATGCTTTCAGTCTCGAACGACAAGGGCTCCGGAGGAACCTGCCCTCTCGCTCCTCCGTGCGCACAAAGTTATGAAATGGGGAAAACTAACCTGCAGTGGAACTATGTTATGGAAGTGTTGTGTTAAGATGTGCCCACACTAGAAGCCACACAGGAGTATATCTTCCGCAGGGAGATGAAGGGTATGTGCGCAGGGAAAAGGAAGGAGTGCGGGCGCGCAGGAGTAGAAATATAGAGAGTTTCCGGAAACCAACAATCATGTACGTAATGAGGAGAAACTCTCATAATTAATGGAAGAATAAAACTCCCATAATTAGTGGCTATTAAAAATTAACACGCCATGTCATGCACGCCGCGTGCCTCGCCACGGCACATGCCCAGCCCGGCTGGCGGCGGCGGCGGCGCACGCGCGGTTTGTTCCCCTTTGTCCATTTCTCAACTTCTCAAATGAGACGGATTAATTCCCACCATTTTAGTTGAGTCGACATCCCTTGGAACTTCCAATCCGGTACAAATAGTAATGCACACAATTACACACCATAGAGCTATTGATTTATTGAATATATAAATGGTCCTGGGCCATGATAAATCCAACATATGTCTTATATCTTATATGAAATATCACCAATAATCGCTTGACTTGATAGAGAAAAATTCTTGAAATAAACAGGTTTCTCTTGTGTTGGATACCTAGAAATAGGGTACCCAATTTACCGCACTCCGCAAAAACAAAATCATCCCTGGGAGCTCCTCCGCCTCGCCCGAGCCAGGGTGACGTCATCACTCCCGGGGACTTGCCGCCTTAACCAAACCAAAAGGGCAGCACTCCCTCGGAGGTTCTTCCGCCTCATTGAAAGATCTCTATTGTTTTAAGTAATTGATGAAACCTAAGTACTAACCTAGCTCTAAGTGGTTGAGTCGGTTTAGTACACTTTGATGAAATGAGATTGACAAGTGGTGGAGCATAGGAAGCTAAGGGAGAAAGCTATCATGAAGTTCCACACTTGGAGAAGATGGAAGGAGTAGACCCTAAGCTATTCAAGGCAAAGGTATAACTAGGGATTTCCATTTTGGTGATCAAGACACCTAGTGGGTGTGATCACATTTAGGATAGGTAACCGTACTATGAAGAGGGGAAAATAGTTAGTGGTTACACCTATCAAGTGCCATTAGGTTGATCATTTTGCATTGCATCTAAAACCTAATAAACAATCCCTTGTAAACTTGATAAAATATGCCAACACACATGCACAAGTCAGTTAAACACTTGGTGGTGGCACATGAGATCAAGGGAAGAAAAGAGAAGAAGATTATGATCAAGACAGGAGCTCCGGACCAGTTTGTATGTGAGCACCGGACTATTGTAAGTGGTTCGGTGGTTCAAACTTAGGTAGGGCTCAGATAGAAAGGCTTCGGACTAGTGGTCCGGTGGTGCGTCGGACTATCAGAAGACCATTTTTCAGAAGTCCGGTGGCTCAGCAGGAAATCAAGGCAAGCTCCAGACAAGAGGATATGGTCCGGTGGTGAGCTTCGGACCAAAGTCCGGACCATGGGTGCTTACTGTACTCCAAAGTCAAGCTGAGGGAGAAGCTCCAGACCAAGCGTCGGACCATGTCTCCGGACTATTGCAAGTGGTCCGGAGGTCAGATGTTTTGAATCTCCAACGGTCAAATTTAGAAGACAGTGGACACGTGGCACTCGCAGAGGCGTCGGACCAGGCGTCGGACTAGGCTCCGAACCATAGCGTCGGACCAGTTGCAATGGTTCGGTAGTCTCGAAAGTAGTCCGGTGGTCACGCTTTCAGCAGCTCCAAAAGTGAAAACGGCTAGTTTCTTTGAGGATACTATATAAGGGTGTGTGGCTAAGGCAATGACACTCCCTCAGAGGATCTTCCACCCCGTCCGAGCCTGGATGATGTCATCCGTGACGCCGCCCGCCCTCGGGGGTTCTTCTGCCTCGTCCGAGCCGGGGTAACGTCATCCGTGACGCCACCCGCCCTCGAAGGCTTCCCCGATCCATGGTGCACTTTAGCCTGTAGTCAAAAGGTCCACAGTACAGACTCATCCTTGGGGATGGGGGTTACAGGCATGGAATGCCATGCCCACCCCTGTAGAATCCTTGCGGTACAAGCTCTTGTACTACCGATTGACATCCACCATCCCTCTGATGGATAGTTGAACATGGATTAAGGCGTATTCGTCCCTGTATGACGGAACGTAGGGGTACCGCGCCCTGTTCTGCCAACCTCTGCCCATGCCCAAATATGGCAACAGGAGCGCCATCAAGTACGAAGCACGTGGCTACAGTTGCATCAAGGACGAACAGGACCCACGACGTGCCAACAGGCGAAGTCTTCCCCAGGAAGAAAGGAGAACAGAAGCCAGGAGCGTCCCCCAAGTCAACAGCCTATACCGGGCCCACGTTCACTCTCCCTCTCTGTACTGTACTCCTCCATCTCTCCCTACATATAAAGGGGGAGAATGGATCTCCAACCACGTGTCTCGACTCTCAAAACTCATTCACACATACTCCTACTCGCATCCACGCGAGCTCTCACAACGAACCTCGAACCTCATACGCACGAGACCTGGGAATCCGCTTCCCTCTCTCATCAAAGCTTGTAGCTCCCCTCTATGAGCTCTCCGCGCTCAGTAACGCGACTCGGCAGCAAACTGGACATAGGGCGTTCGTGCCCGAACCAGTATAAACCTTGTGTTCTCCGGGCGTAACCATCCGATCTCCGACACACTTAGAAATTTACTCGTTGGCCATTTAGACCCTTCTATTTTAGACACCGACAGTTGGTGCGCCAGGTAGGGGACTTTGCGTGTCACCCGTATTTTCGAGTTTCAGATAGCTAACCGCCACGCTGATTTCACCCCAGGCTCCATTGTTCGTTTTGGTAGCCTGGATTTCCAGTGCCACGGGCAAGGGGGCGAATTGGCTCTCCGTCGCCCTATGGCATCCTCCGAGGTAGCCGTGGACGCCATCTCCGCGTCCATGCTCCACCTCAACCTATCTCCCCTCGGGGAACAAGTCGCTCGCGGGACAACCGTCCAGCGGGCCGACTATCCTCAGTTCGAGCGCCAGCTCGACGCTCTGATGGGCCCCCAACCGACCCAGGAGTCCCTGCAGAGCCTCTACTATGTGTTCGCCAACGTGGCGGCCTAGTTCGCGGGAGGGCACCTGCTCTCTTCCTGACCCAACATACCCGCCCACAAGACGGGAGCTCCGCCGCCTATGCTGCGGGGCGTCCCGCGGTCCTCAGACCCCCAGCGTCCATACCTCGAGGAGCCCTATGGCGTGGGGCGGCGACTCGAGGAAGAACAACGTCGGTCAGTCTTCGGATACCCCCCTGGCGTTGTCACGAGCTGCGCACCGTCCAGAGAGGCAATCGGAACAACCCTCCGCCTCAGCAAGGCAAAGTACAGGTCGCAGTGCTGCGGCAACAACGCGGTCGCATCGACGGATTGCGAGGCTCCTCCTCCCCGCGACGGGAAGAAGAAGGGCAAGTTCGACGACATGCTCACCAAACCATGCCCATACCATGGCATGTCGGTCAGGCACACGCTCCAACAGTGTGACAAGATGGACAGATATTTTGCAATCGTTGAACAAGGGGGCGGGATCGCAATGGCCCCAATCTCCCGTGAACGAATGCCTCATGATTTTGGGCAGCTCGGGGACCGACGACCATAAGCGTCGACGGGAAGAGGAGTTCTGCGAGGTCTTTACGGCCACCCCGATGTCTCCTGTCTTCCTCGACTGCTCGAAGTCCGACATCACGTTCGGTCGAGCCAATCACCCGACCCGTGTTACCCATCCGGGCTGCTACCCGCTCATCATGGACCCGATCATAGGGCGTGTATGCTTCACCAAGGTATTGATGGATGGAGGTAGCGACCTCAACCTCATGTTTTACAATGCCTTCAAGGTCCTAAAGATACCTAGGAAGAAGCTCTGCCCGGAGGGGGTTGCCTACTAGGGAATCATCCCCGGGAAGCCGGCCATACCCCTTGGGCAGATCGACTTGCTCGTGACATTCGGGGAATCAAAAAACTTCCGGAGCGAGCTCCTTACTTTCGAGGTCGCTCACTACCGCGATGCGTACCATGCAGTGTTGGGTAGGCCATGCTACGCGAAGTTCATGGCCATCCCCAACTACATCTACCTCAAGCTCAAGATGTCGGGACCCCACGGAGTCATCACGGTCACCTCTGAGCTTGCGGAGTCATACTAGTGCGATGTAGATAGTTGCGAGAATGCCATGGTTGCGGCACGTTTCCAATGATTGGCAGCGACGGCCGAAGCAACGAGCAGTGAAGGAGCCGACTCTAAAGGCGTGGGGAACTTCACCCCCGTCGAGGGGGTAAAAGAGATCCCGCTGAACCCGTCTAGTACGGATGGCCGGATGCTGCGCATCAGCGCCTCCCTGGGCCCAGAACAGGAGTCGGCGCTCGTCGATTTCCTCCGCGCGAACGGAGATATGTTCGCGTGTAGTCTCTCGGACATCCCAGGCATACCGAGGGACATAGCCGAGCACGCCTTAAGGATTCGACCCGACGCCCGCCCGGTGAAACAATGCCTGCGACGTTTCGACGAGGAGAAGCGGCGGGCCATCGGCGAGGAGCTCCGCAAGCTTTTGGCGGCCGGGTTCATCAAAGAGGTATTCCACCCCAAATGGCTTTCTAATCCAGTATTAGTCAAGAAGAAAAACGGGAAATGGAGAATGTGTGTTGATTACACCAGCCTGAACAAGGCGTGCGGCAAAGACCCATACCCCTCCCTCACATTGATCAGATTGTCGATTCCACCTCGGGGTGCGAAACGCTATCTTTCTTCGATGCGTACTCCGAGTACCATCAAATCCAGATGAAGGAGTCCGATCAGCTCGCGACATCTTTCATCACGCCATTTGGATCCTTTTGCTACGTCACCATGCCATTCGGCCTCAGAAACGCAGGAGCCACGTACCAACGGTGCATGCGCTCAGTTTTTGGGGATCTCATTGGGAGGACCGTCTAGGCGTACGTGGACGACATTGTAGTAAAGTCCAAGCGGGCGGAGACCATGATCACCGATCTCGAGATAGCGTTCGAGGCCCTGAAACTCAAGCACGTCAAACTCAACCCTGAGAAGTGTGTGTTCGGAGTGCCGCGTGGCATGCTCCTCGGATTCATTGTCTACGAACGAGGTATCGAGGTCAACCCCGATAAAATTTCCGCCATCACTAGCATGGGGGCGATTCGCAATGTAAAGGGGGTGCAGCGAATCATGGGGTTCCTCGCGTCCCTAAGCCGCTTCATCTCATGCCTCGGTGAACGAGGCCTCCCCCTTTACTGACTCCTCAAGAAGACCGAGCACTTCACCTGGACCCCCGAAGCGCAGAAGGCCATGGACAGGCTCAAGGCGATCCTTACAAGCACACCCATACTCGTTCCGCCAACGCCGAGCGAGGCCCTCCTCCTGTACATTGCCGCTACCACCCAGGTGGTGAGCGTCGTCGTCGTCGTCGCAAGGGAGGAGGAGGGTCATGCTCTAAAAGTCCAGCGTCCAGTGTACTTCATCAGTGAGGTATTATCTGAGACTAAAACTAGATACCCTCAGATTCAGAAGCTCCTATACGCGGTCCTTATCACGCGAAGGAAGCTGGCCCACTACTTCGACGGCCACCATGTCACCGTTGTATCGTCCTACCCTCTCGGGGAGGTAATACAGAGTCGTGAGGCCACAGGACGGGTGACGAAGTGGGGTCTCGAGCTCATGGGAGAGTTCATCACCTATGTGCCGCGTACGACCATCAAATCCCAGGTCCTAGCAGATTTCGTCGCCGAGTGGATCGAAATCCAGCTGTCGCCGACACTGAAGAACCAGGAGTGCTGGGTCATGTACTTCGACGGGTCGATGATGAAAACCGGCCCCGGCGCCGACCTGGTTTTGTCTCCCCGCTCGGGGTCCGACTCATGTACATTGTAACACCCGAAAAATTAAATTTTGAAAATAGTTTGAATTTGATTTAATTTTGAATTTTGTGCTCATGAAAATGTATGGAATAAAAACATTTTTCAACAAATTAAAACTTCAGAGGGTACCAACTTGCTTTTGCATTCATGCTCTTTGCATATTGGTTTTATGTTGTGATGAGTTTCAAAACACGTTTAGTAGCGTTTCAAGTCTTCTGGAAATTTTTCTCGCCTTTTCAGGAATTAAATTCCTTTTTCCTTCAGCGTAATCTTTTCTTGAGAACCTTCCACTCATATTTACTTCACCTCCCAACTTTTTCTTTTGATCCACCATGTTTATATCTACCTCTGGAATTTTTTCCATAATTTTCTATCATTGCTGTGAATTTTCGTGGCTAAATTATGATTTCAAGAATTTCCTAGAATTATTTTTATTCACAAAATAAATCCCAAAATTAATAATTTCAAAAACTTTTCCAAACCCTAGACCTATATATATGATGGTGTTCCTCTCATCGCGAGCTTTCTAAAAGTACGTTCCGTTTTTGCAGCCGCCGCCTGTAGCTCCATGCTGCGCCCCAGCCCCGCCCTGCAGGACTGCATTGGCCGCGAGGAGCCGGTACAGCCATGGCCGGCCGCGCCCACTCCCGCGCGGGTCCCACGGCCGCCGGCCGCCCCTTTCCTTCTCCCCGGCAGCCGAGCCGCCCTCTCCCCTCCCCGGGCCCTTCCCTTGCCCCTATTTCGCGCGAGTAGGGGCTCCCCCCATGGCTGCCAATCTGCCATGTCGTGGGTGGACACAGGGAGAAGAAGGGCCTGTTTGTGAGAAAAATAATTTAGAAATCGCAGATTAGTCCCTAGTTTTGCAAAGGCCATAACTTCTTCGTTTTAATTTCTTTTTTCATGTTCTTTTCATCCACGCGATCGTAGCAACGAGTACTACTGTTTAGTACATGTTTTATAAACTTTTGTTGTGATGTGGTGTACTATTTTAATTTATTTTGTGGGCCATGCTTGTTGTTTGTGCGTAGAAGGTGTCGACACCGTGAACTTTCAGGACCATGAGTTTGACACCTCTGATCCGAACCAGTTTGAAGGCAAGTGACCTTGACCATCTTGATCCCATTTTGTTTACTTTGAGTAGTGTAGTTAGACCCTTTAGTTGCATGCTGAGTTTAACTTGAATCCCATGATAGGGTTTACTAGAACTTGTTTATATCATCCTTGAAAACCCGGTTTGGATGGGTAGAGTCATGCTTAGCCTGCAATCTTGGGTTGGGAATGTTTAATTATCAATTTTGACTAATGATATATGCAACTTTTATGTGGGTTGGTAACCTTTGGTGTTAGTAACATGGTGATTAGGCAAATCCGGCAGGATGGACGGTTTTGTTGAGGTGGGTTTATGCCATGGTATGGTGCTGATGTTGGTGGATTGGGTTTGTGCTAGTAATCCTGCCTGGATCCCTAGGACCCGGTTCTTGAACATGTAACCCGGCTTAACAGCGCCACCACAAGGTTTATATGGTACGACCTGGCTAATTAATTGGCTGCCCGTTCATGTGCATTGTGGATAGTTTGGTGGCACAAGAGGGGACCTAAATCGGTGAATCCTTAGTGAATGCACAGGGGCGGGAACCACAGCTTTGTAAAGGACTTGTAGTGTGACCCCGCTAAGCACCTTGGTAGTGTGTAGCGTGATGGGGAAAACACGACTTGTGGGTAAAGATGTGCAACCTCTGTAGAGTGTAAAACTGATATATCAGTCGTGCTCATGGTCACGAGTGGCTTGGACTTCTTCTTGATTAGTTGGCTCTCTGGTTCGTCGAGTGGTAGTTCCCTTGGTAAGGGAATGTTGGTTGGCTTGGATGGAATCCAAGGGTTGGTTTGGCTAGATGGAATCTAGGTGTGGTGCTCAGATGGGATCTGAGTGTTGGTTTTCAGTGGTTCTCTAAGGTGAAGGAAGATCTCATCTAGTTAAATAGGTGCTTAAGGTTTAAGGTTATAGGAGTGTTGTTTAGGTGCTTGTGTAAACCAATGTAGCCTATCCTTGCTATAGCTTCATATCATACTTTTCCTACACTTGCGGAGTACATTTCGATGTACTCACCCTTCCTCTTTGTACCCCTGCTACCCCACCCAGATGCGGGAGATGTCAACGAGGAGTTCTGAAGACGATGGCATCGACCCTGATGAAGTGTTTTAGGCTAGTGCTGCCCCCGGTCAATCTTCCTATGAGGATGGAGCCTCTTCCGCTGGAGTTTTCAATAAAGTTTATGTAATTTTCTTTCAGACCCCCGGGTCATTTTGTAATGAAGTTTAACGTTAAGTTTTGAACAATGTTATGATACTATAATGATGTCGTCATATGTTTGAATAATTGATCCTGGCATACGTATGATGTGCATCCAATTTTGTCCTTAAAATTGCGTGTGACATACATGATCCGTATATTCTTCCCGGCGTCCAACAACGTTGCAGAATACAAGGCCCTGGTAAGCGGGCTACGCATAGCGACGGAGCTAGGCATCAAAAGACTCGACGTACGAGGCGGTTCCCAGCTCGTAGTTGAGCAAATCATGAAGGAATCAAACTGCAATGACCCCAAGATGACGGCATACTGCCAGGCGGTCCGCCTCCTGGAAGAGAAGTTTGAGGGCCTAGAGCTCAACCACATCGCCAGGAAGTATAACGAGGCGGCGGACGAGCTCGCGAGGTTGGCCTCCAACCGAGGGGTCGTTCCCCCCGGAGTCTTCGCCAGCGACCTCCACACGCCTCCTATCATCTGGCACGCAGATCCCGGAGCCGAGGCCCCATCGACATCCACGGAGGAGGTCATGGACGTCGAAGAAATGCGAAGCGGCGCGAACAACTCACCAGCCGTCGACGACGACCCCCTTCCTGACTGGAGAGTGCCCATCCTTAACTGGTTAATTCAGGAGCAGCTCCCGAATGATAGAAATAAGGCACGCCGCATCGCGCGACACGCTAAATCCTTTGTCATCATCGACGAGGATCTCAACAGGTGCAGCCCTATGGGGATCTTACAATGTTGCATCCCCACAGAGCAGGGGGTGAGCCTGCTGGAGGACATACACACGGGGGAATGCAGTCACCACGCAACCCCCCGCACGATCGTCGGAAAAGCTTTCCGCCAAGGTTTCTTCTGGCCAACAGCCCTAGCAAACGCCACGGAGGTGGTACGCTCCTGCCAGGGGTGCCAGTTCTACGCCAGGAAAACTCACCTGCCCGTGTAGGCCCTACAGACCATCCCCCTCACGTGGCCTTTCGCGGTCTGGGGCTTGGACTTAGTGGGACCCCTGCATAAGGCACCCAGGGGCTTCGACCACTTACTCGTCACCATCGACAAGTTCTCGAAGTGGATCGAGGCACGCCCCCTAGCCTAGATCAAATCAGAGCAGGCAGTTCTGTTCTTCACAGACATAATACATCGGTTCGGAGTACCCAACACGATCATCACCGACAACGGTACCCAGTTCACCAGGAAAACGTTCCTGGACTTTTGTGACAGGTGAAGGACCGAGAACGGCGACCACAGGGGGGGTGAATGGGAGCCTCAAATTTCTCTCGAAATGTTCGGGCCACTCTTCCCAAAAACCAAACCCAGTTGCTGGGTGCTCAACCTCCCCCGAGCGTTGCTCGAAAGATTCAGACGAAAACGGAGAAATGAAAGCTCACCGGCAGTGAAGGAAAACCCACCGGAAACCCCCAAGATAGAGTTCTCCACCCCTATGAGAAAGAGGCAAAAACCCCAAGCAAAACAGCCCAAAAGATAGGCGACGGACGCTGGACAACAGGGCGACGAACGCTAGGCGTCGGACGATGAGAGATCGTCCGTCGGCCTTCCAGAAAGCCTTGCAGAGGAGAAGCAGAAGGCAGGGCGTCGGACACTGGGCGACGGACGCTTGGGTGAGGACCAAGAAACCAAAGGAAGACCCGAGAAACTGGCAAGTCCCAGAAGTGGACTTCCGATCAAGTCGGCAACCGGCAAAGTCGGCGTCAGAGTAACCGCAAAACACAAGAGAGGAAGAGGTGGAGAACCAAAGTCCAAATTCGGGAGTGAAGCGCAAATACCTCATGATGCGTTTCACCTCCTGCTTGTGCGAAGTCCGTGGGGACGCCTAAAAGCGTGCACACAAGCAGACGACGAACTGAATGTTCGGCCGAGTCGCTGTCAAGTACAGAAGTGACCCGATCATGCTTCGGTACTCCGTTTGATCCACCGCCTCTCCTTCCTCATCCGCATCCAAGGCAGTAGTAGTTGACATAGGCGTCGAGAGGGGCTTTGCCTCGCCCATGTCAAACTTCTTCAAGATATCCTTCGTGTACTTGCCTTGGTGCACAAACGTCCCTTCTCGAGTTTGCTTAATTTGCAACCCGAGAAAGAAAGTCAACTCTCCCATCATGCTCATCTCAAATTCCCTGCTCATAAGATCTGCAAACTTGGCAACAAGAGCATGAGAAAAACCACCAAAGATGATATCATCCACGTATATTTGGACAAGTAGAATGTCTTTGCCTTGCTTGAGGAGAAACAACGTTTTATCTACCGATCCCATTTTAAAGCCCTTAGCAAGCAAAAAGGTTTTTAGCCTATCATACCATGCTCTAGGTACTTGTTTCAGACCATACAAAGCTTTGTGAAGTTTAAAAACATGGTTTGGAAACTTGGGATTTTTGAAACCGGGAGGTTGTTTAACATAAACTTCCTCCTCTATGTAGCCGTTTAAGAAATCACTTGTAACGTCCATTTGAAAAAGTTTAAAACCCTTAGAAGCCGCAAAAGCTAGAAGGATTCTAATGGCTTCTAAACGAGCTACAAGAGCAAAGGTTTCCTCATAGTCTTTTCCCTCCTTTTGACAAAAGCCTTGAGCTACCAACCTAGCCTTGTTGCGCACTACCACCCCATCCTCACTTGTTTATTTTTGAAAACCCATTTGGTATATATGGGGTGGCAACTAAGTGGTGGAGGAACTAAGACCCAAACGCGGTTTCGCTCAAAGTTTTCTAACTCCTCAAGCATGGCATTGACCCAATCCGGATCCATCAAAGCATGTCCAACATCTCGGGGCTCAAAAGAAGCGACAAAAGCCGAATGAGCAAAGTGAGAGATATAGGACCTGGACCGCGTGACTCGACGGTCAATGTCGCCGATGATGTTCTTCGGTGGGTGCTGCCGCTAGATGTGGCAGGGGCCTGCCTGGACGAAGTGGCCTCCCCCTCAACAGTAGCTGGAGCTCCCTCATGTGCAATGGGCAGCGACTGAGGAAGCTGCTCGAACGGCCCCCATGTAGAAGAAATAGTCGGGTCGGGACCGTGAGCCGAAGTGGACGTCGCAGGGTCGACGGGGTCAGCTAGTGGAGTTGGCTCGAGATCACCCCAATCGGCATCATCCTTCTCCTCCTCCACAAAGATGCTAGTGTTCACCTCATCATCACCTGCAAGCTCAAAAGCAGTGGAAACACAGGGCATAGTTTCATCGAAGGTAATCTCACAAGTCTCCATCACTCGGTTAGTTTCAAGGTTAAGTGCACGATAAGCACGAGAGTGAGTAGAATAACCAAGAAAGATACCGTCAGAAGACAGTGATTCAAATTTATCCAACTTACCACCCTTTTTGAGGATGAAGCACCTGCACCCAAACACCCGTAGGTGACTTACCTTGGGTGGTCTCCCAAATCGCAACTCATAAGAAGTCTTCTTCTTGAAAGCTCGGAGGAAAATGCGATTGGTAACATAGCAAGCAGAACTGAGTGCCTCGGCCCAATACCGCCTAGGAGTCCTATGCTCATCGAGCATCGTCCTGGCCATCTCAACAAGGGTCCGATTCTTGCGCTCAACAACACCGTTCTGCTGGGGAGTGTGAGGTGAGGAAAACTGATGATCGAGACCCAAAGAATAGCAAAGAGTTGCAAAGTGAGCATTCTTGAATTTTGTGTCATTGTCACTGCGGATAGCTCTCATGGCATTCTTAGGTAGCTCATTTTGCAATCTCAAAATCAGATCTCGAACAAGTGGAAAAGCCTCATCCTTACTCGGTGTGGTGCACGGGGTCGAGGCTGGAGAACCACTTGGCACTTCCGGTCATATGGTGTGAGCATCCGGAATCCACAAGCCAAGTCTCCTCCAGTCCTCCTTCCTACATCAATAAAAAGACATAGAGTGAGCAAACGGACCAACACTGGGGTTAGTAAACTGTGAAGGATACCAGTGTTGTCCCACTTGCCCAAAGAAGGGGTTAGGAGAAAAACCAAACATCTCCTGCCCCATGGAGGGATAGCGATCACCACGATAGGGAAAACGTGGTCCGCTAGAGAAGGGTGGAGTAAAGCCACCGACATGAGGCCCGTAGTCGTATGGGTCATGACTGGTACCCCGCCGGGCACGACCACCATGTGGTCTCGCCACCTGAGGCCTAGCACCTTGAGGCATTGTACCTCTAGGCCTAGTAGTGTGCCTCCGAACTTCTGGTTCACGCACCCCAATTCATGGGTGGTACATGTCCCGGTTGTTCAACTCAACCTACCTCCGATCATCTCTCTTCCTCCTAAACCAAAACTCAGCCAAGTGCCCATCCCGCTCACAATACTCACAATGGTACCTCACCACACTCTTGGTAGGCACTCTCTTGTTGGGTTGGGTGGCTCTAGCTTTCTTAGGAAGGGGATCACTAGAGATGTCTGGCAGTGTGTCAAGTGGGTTGCGAAGATGGTTCGGTTTTGCAATCCACACTTGCTTCTATGGAGTGGTTTTGGGTGGCTCTTCAAACACACCATCTCTCATAGGAACTCAGAGGGGTCGGTAGGCTTAGGTGGAGTGATCTTGGTAAGCTTGAGAGTTGTGGTGGGTTTCTCATTCTCGCTCAAACCACTGCACTCACCGATCTTACCGAACATGCTATTGTCCTTCCCACCTATAGCAAAGCCTACTCCCGTGCTGCCAGCCCTTTTGCATTGGCTAAGCATCATCCCCAACTATGGCTCTCGGCAAGACACCCAGCTCAAGATGGACCGAAGATATGTGTTTTCTTCCTCGGTACGCATCTTGCCGTGTTTGTACGACGCGATCTCAAGCTCCAAAGCCTCAAAGCGTTCCGACTCTCTAGTGCTATTTGAGCTGACCTTCTCTAGCACAACAATCCTAGCATCTCTTTGTGCCAGCTCAGAACGCAAGCCTAAGAAAGACTTGCACGCACCAAGTAAGCTAGGCCTAGCCTTCAGCTCACTTACTTCCTCAAGTAGAGTGCCATACTTGTCCTGGAGAGTGACAAGATCAGACATGTGAATGGCGCAAGAATCATACTCTACCTCCTCGGTAACCACCATTGACGCCTTAGCAAAATCTAGCTCATGAAGCGCGCTAGGTATTTCTCCTTAAAGTCATTCCTCTCAACAGCGGCACGCTTGAGAAATGCATCTTGACTCATCAAGGTGTCGTTCAGAGACTCAATCTCAAGAGAGGGACTCGACGGTGGGTGGTACCTCAGGTGTGTTTGAGTCGTAGTCATAATCGGGGCCTTCCTTGCGCTTGCCGACCTTGCCTTCTTCAATCGCCATGGTGCAAAAAGCCACCGTGCTTGGCGTCGGCATAGAAGCATAGGCCGTTGAGCTTTTCCTCAACCTTTCCCTTGGATTCATCATCGCTCGAAGAGGCACCTCCGTCGGAGGAGGCATCAATGTCGCTGAGGGAGGCGAGGAAGGCTCGGTGCTTGGCCTTCACCTTGTCGATCACCTTCTTGGAGGACCTTTGGTGGTAGCCACCCTTGGGCCTGTGCTTGTCCTTGAAGTGGTGCTCGCGCTTCTCCTTGCGCTTGGTAAAGTCACCCGCAGCTTTCTTGGGGCAGTTTGCGATGAAGTGATTCTCATCACCGCAACGGTAGCACCCCTTGGCTGAGCCACCACGCCGATGGTTCAAATGGTTGTTGTGAAACCGTGAGAACTTGGTGATGACCAAAGCCAGCTCATCATCTCCAAGAACCTCCACTTGATCCTCTGTCACAGAAATCAAAGACAAAGCGAACAAAGAGTGTGAAGGGTCAGAGGAGGAAGAAGACATACCGCCGGGGCCAGAAACCAACACCATAGATGGTTTCGACGAGTTCTCAAGCTTGGCCTGAGTCTGGTAGTCAATCTCCGAGGACTTGAGCTTGCTGAACAACTCGTCCACGGTCAGGGCATCATAGCCCGGTGACTCCTGAATGGCAGCCACCTTCATCTCCCATACCTTCCGATCAAGAGCATGGAGAAGCTTGATAGCCATCTCATGATCATCATAAGGCAAGTTGGCTCGATTAGCACGCATCTTGTTGACGATAGATTGGAAGCGAGTGAACATCCCGTCAATAGATTCGCCGGCCAACTGAGCAAAGTTCTCGTACTCTCTACGGTACGTGTCGAAGAGTCTAGACTTGATCTGAGGGTTGCCCTCATGATATCTCAAGAGTGTTTGTCAGATCTCCCATGTTGTAGTGGGACTCGAACCCCGCTCAATCTCTGGAAGAGACAGACAAGAGAAGAGAATGCTACGGGCTCTTGCGTTTGACGCATGCTGCGTAATCTGGGCATCGGTGATCCGAGCCTCAAGAACCACGTAGTTCTCATTCTCACAAATCTCCCAAAACTTTGTGTCAAGCCCTTGGAGGTAAGCCAACATGCACACCTTCCAATAGGCAAAGTTGGTTCCATCGAAGTAGGGAGGTTTACCAGCACCTCGCTCCATGTCGCCTTCTGTTGACACAAAAAGCGTCAGGATCTGCGAACACCTCGGGCTTATACCCAAAATTCGATATCCGGAGGCGTGCCAGTCGATTTGACCAGTTAATCGACAAGGACGATAACTAGAGCAAGATCCAATCCAGACAACGGCGATGTGCCCGGATGCTGGGATTGAGACTTGATCAGGATAACTAGAGCAGAGCTGAACGAGGCAACAGCGATGCGCCCGGATGCCAAGGCTCAGAGGTACTCCCACGCGGAACTTGCAAGGATTTGACGGAGATCAAGGTGATGCAGCCCGTCGAAGCTTGAAGAACTCGTTAAAAAGCTATAACTAATGCAAAAAGGGTAAATTGCGATAAAAAGTAGAATAAGAGTAAAATTGGTTTGTTTGATATTGGATTGATTAGATTTCTTTTTCTTTTCGTAGCCCTCGGGCACATATTTATACTCTCGCATGGAGAGTTGTACAAAGACACGACTCGTATCCTTCCTAAAACAAACTCCTAACTTTAAGGAAACTGACTCACGCAGGAGTCGGATCTAAAATAACAATATTTATTTTCCTAAACAAACACACCTATTTTAAAGGAAAATAAACAACTCATGCAAGAGTCGGACTCAAACTACTATAATAATACTGGTACAAAATCACCAGTTTCCTTATGTCTTCACTTCGATGGAGACTTTCCATCGGCAGATCCCTTCAATCTGCGACTTCCTTATTTGGCCACCAGTACTCTTCCGCTGATATCATACGCTAAGTCACCTTGTACTCATCGGCATCCTATGTCTATCGGCATCGGCAATATTTCCCGATCGGCCACTTGTACTGGTAACTGTCTTCGCCAATCAGTCCTTATCAGCAATCGGTAACCACCCTTCATCGGCAATCGGCAATGCCTCCTCATCGGCAATCGGCAATGTCTCCTCATCGGCAATCGGCAATACTTCTTTATCGGCAACCGGCATCAGCGACTTTATAGCTTAAGCTATCCAACTTCACCAATTAACCCTTGTCGGCAAGGACCATCAGCCTCCATCGGCAGCTCACTTAGTCTTCCCGCAGCATACTCTCATCGGCAAATACTGGCTCACGATTTCCCGATGCCGATGGAGAACGGCCGTTGACCAGTCAAACTTTAGCTCACTTGATACGTGTTGAAAAACGGTGTCAACACATGCCCCCCAGTTTCGGAGCGTATAATACTTTACGTGCCGAAATTCTTTCTACTGTAGCCGTTGCTGTAGCCGTTACCTTCGAGATAAATGCACAGTTTCCTCGATCCCCGCGCGTGGAACTGCAATTTAATAATAAGATCCCTCAATTGTAGCACAAACAGTTGCAAATTCCCTCAATCATCGCGCGTATCTACTGCGGATTTCTCCATATTCCTGCACAGTGCGAACCGAAGCCCCAAAATACCCCTGAGTAAGTTTATAAAAGTTACCAGGATCCAATCTACCTTTTTACCCTGAGTCCACTTTCACTTTCACACTCCGCCTTCGTCTTCAACCTCTGGCAGCGCCTCTGAAGAGCACCAGTCTGAGCCTGAGCAACAGTTCTGCAACCCAAGGACGAACTGCAAGCACTCCTCCTGCTCCAATGGTGATCCAGGTCGGTATCCCCAAGGTAAATCCACCTTCCTTCTCGTCCAATCCTCTGCTGGTTCTTTCTCCGTACAAATCTAGAATCTTCCTTTTTCCTCTTTTGATTTCTTTTCTTCCTTTTCTTTGAACCCTAGGAACTGTACAACAAGGTAGTGATCCCCCTCGCCCAGTCCAACTTCAGCTGCCTAGGCCCCATGGGCAATCCTGATCCCAGCTTCATAATCAACGCGGAAACCAACCGGATTCCATTCAGATCTGAATGCTTCAGTTTAGAACTATGGAAAGATGTCTTCCGCTCATGGCCCAAGCCCACCAAAGGGTGGAAGAACTAGTACCTCAGGGTCGCTAGGGCGCAACAAGTTTATTGGCAAGAGCGCAATTTGGATCAATGCATCCGGCTTTCCATTGCCGATATGGAGAGAAATGAGAACATGCTGATAGCTGCCTCCTACTTCTGGTCTGACACTATGAACGCCTTCCTATTCCGACATGGACCAGCCACCCCTACCCTTGCCGATGTCCATATGTTGACCGGATTGGATGTCTCCTCTGCCGATACTTTCACCTTATTCAACAGAAAAGCTGAGTACAAGGTGAACACCCGGAACATCGGCGGCTAGACAGGTTATATTCACGAATACCAGAAGACAGGATCGGTAAACCAGCGGGAGCACGCCACGTTTCTGAATATGTGGCTGGAAAAATTCATTTTCTGCAGCAGGGCAGTTGGACCCACTACCATGCATCTTCCAGCAGCTGAGCTACTTGCCGATGGGACAAGACTTCCCCTAGGCAGATATCTTCTTGGATCGGTATATCGCCTTCTCCATCAAGTGTCCCAGAAGTTACTACTAGGTGAGCACATCGGCAACCTTGGAGGTCCCTGGTGGTTTATCAACATGTGGCTAAACGCACTGATGCAGAAAGCGCTTCAGTTTGACTTGTTCGCTCAACGATTCCCGAGGGACATATCGGAAGATCATCAGTGTAGGGATGATGAATCGGCAACTCGCCCTCCACTCAACTTTGGAGAGGCCATTATAGTATTGCCAGGGACCGATGCCAATGCGGAGCAATTCGGTCTATTCTTTCCGAAGTTTTATAATGGAATTCCTGCCACAGAACGGCTCTGGTGGCCATATGCCGACGAAGACAACCAACTTCCATTGCTATTCAATCTTAACGATGGGAATGTGCCTGAAAACCAAACAATCATGAAGGCCAGTATTGTTCATCGTGCCATCCCAGTGAACATCTTCGGATCTGGGAAGAATACCCCTCCATCGTTTGAATTCTACTACCCATCGGTAGCAGCGAGACAACTGGCATTTGGCCAACTGCCAATCAAGCTCTGCTATTCCAAAGTGGTGAAGCCGAGGCAAACATTCTTCAGCACTCTAGATTGGAACAAGGTTGTCAACCTTCCTCCCAGTGCCGATGTGGCAGACCTTGATCTGTCCTCCTGGTCACCAACCTCCTTCATTACAAATGAGTACAAGGCTTGGTGGCAAGAATGGAGGTGTCAGCTGTTTGCCAAGTCGTCGCACTACTATCAGAACATAATTGACGTCGATCACATCATTCCTGATGACACGGTAAGTTTTATTCCGATGCGTCCTTTACCACTTTACCCCTAGCATCGGCATCTGACCCCTTCACACTCAGCAGGTTGACGATCCGATCCCTCCGATGAGCAGGAGCGGCAAGCCCTTTAAACTTCGGATGATGAGTCCTGTATCACTCATCGGCAACAAAGCCCTCACGTTAGCTGCCTTCACTCCTCAACAGGTACCTACACCGACACCTGCAAAAGCCAAGGCTACATCGGCCACTGCTGCTGCCCTGACATGGGTGTTTGCAGTAAACTCATCTTCACTCACGCTGATTACATAATGTCCCATCGGCAATATTTTATTTTATATAACTTGCATTATATTTTCAGACAATGAGGTCATCGACAACTGCTCCAAGCAGACAAGCACCTTCAAGTTCTGCTGCCGATGCCCCCCAGTCTTCATCAAAACGGGTTGGTTCTCCTGCTGCTGCGCCAAGAAAGAAGAGGCATCTAAGGCTAGATAGCCCATCTTCGCCATCGGCTCCAACTGTACCACCAACTACCAATGCGCCACCAGCAGGACCGTCATCGGCTCCAATTCCTGATCATCCACTGGATGACGTCCCTGACCAGGAGACAACTCCACCTGCTGCAGTGGCGGAGGCGGCATCGGCATCGGCACCGGCCGAAATTCCCGATGAGAGCATGGCGTCGCCACCACAGGAACAAATGGCATCAGTATCGGCACCAGTGCCTACACCAGATGAAAACCCTAACCAGGGGGCGACTCTACTTGCTGCAGCAGCGGTGGCGACATCGGCATCGGCACCTTCACCAGCCGAGATTTCCGATGAAAGAACGGCGTCGCCACCAAAGGAACCAGCTACTACGTCGGAAGCAATGCCGACAACAACGCCACCAGCACCAACAGCTTCAGCAACAGAAGCTCATTCATCGGCAACTGTTGTCGATTCCCAAGATGAGGTTGGACCCTCCAACATGCCAAGTCCCAGGCAAGAAATCCGCTTCAAGATGGTAAGTTGGTCACCTAAAAATTCATAGTATAGCTTTATGATCGGTACATTTTAACTTCTTCACTTTCAGGCCCAAGACTCCCCAGACAGCCTATTCTCCTTCGGCATCAACCCCCAGGACGAGGAGGAGCACCAAGAAGGCCCCATTCGAGCCGACAGCTTATTCTCCTTTGCTATCGATATTCCTAATGATGATGAAGAGGAAGAAAGCTCTGTCCCAACTCTATCGGCAGCGGTCAAGTCCAAACTCGAAGCACTGCTTTCCTTGCTGCAACAAGATACGTCACAGCTCGTCCAAGATTCAAACGCGGCAAGAACAGTCTTCAAGGGTCTCCAAGGCCAACTACCCACCGATGCAGAAGAGATCCTCCTTCAAGCAGCCTTCCTTGAGAGTCGCCGACTTCAATATCAACGGATCTCAAGCCGTATCGCCAATAGGAATGCTCAATCGAAACTTATGGAGGAAATGCTTAGGTTTAAGCAAACTGCCGATGAGAAGCACAAGAACATCGGCCAAGTGGAAGCTTCCGGCACTGAGCTTGAACAGGCTTTCAACCAGCTATCGGCAAGAAAGGAAGAGCTGCAAGCCGAGCTGAGACAGGTCGAAGAATCTTTGAATGCAGTCAGCCAGAAGAGAGCTCAACTTCCCGACACCATCAAAGCTCTGCGACAAGAGAGGGACAGTAATGCCCGACAAGCCATCACTCTGAAGAAAAAGATCAAGTCGGTTGAAGGCTCTGCCGATGAGGATGCTAGGGAGATAGCAGAAATAGAACAAATTCGCCTGCGTGCGATATCGGTTATCCACTCCCTGTTGTAACTTGTTAAATTCTGTCACGTCGGCAAATGTAACATTGACATTTGATTTTGCTCTGTAATATAATGTTTATACGCTTTTACCGATGTGCTATAACTTTCATCGGCATTCAAACGAGCACGCTATACGTTGACTCCTTCGAGAGTTTCTAGAATGTAAGCATTGCTGTGAGCAGGCTGTCTTATCCGATAAGGACTTCCCCAATTAAGAAATCATTTTCCAAGCTTAGAACTTAGTCCCAATCGGTAGAATCAACCTTCATACCAGAGTACCATCGGCAAACTCTTTTACCTAGTCATCGGCAACCATTACCGACACCATGACTTATCAAATCGGCTAGAATCCTCTCTGAGTAACCCCAACTCTTTAGCAGACCCAATTGTAGCAATAATCGGCAATGAGGTTTCATACTCTAAAATACTTGCATCACACATTACCGCACACAAGCACGGCAGAATCACTCTTCCAATCATTCTCCTCTGGCAGCTAACAAATTCACCGGTCGTGCTGCTTTTGATACTAGAACTATTTGCTCAAACAACTGGTGCCGTCAAGTGCAGTAATTAGAACCGCCAAAGTTTGCCGAGTACTGCTCCTTAGCATGTCCAAAATCATCAACTTCGGTCATTCCATCGGCAATACATTGACATCTGCCGATGGCCCTCCATCCTTGCGCTTTGGCCTCCACTGCTTTTCCTTTGAAGGAACATTGTCATATAGGACATTTCGGCGCTCACGCTGGATTCTTCTCTTCTAAGTCTTTGTTAAACCCTTAGGGCACTACTGAGGGAGTTTGGTTTTCCAGACAAGCTGATGCTGCCTTTCATCACTCACATTGGCACTCCTTCCAATATTTGAATCTCTAGAAAGTACTTCCTCATCGGGTACTCTCACCATGGTTAGCTCTTCACTTTCCTCTTGATCAACTCACCTGCCAAGCCTGTGATGTGCAGCGAGCTTGCCCCCCAGTCGGCTGTGTGCCGATTTCTTTTCTCTGGGCGGCTTGGTGTACCTAGGTGCTCGATCATTAAGACAAGGTTTCTTACCTAACCGATCGGCAGTGTAGTACCCGTTGCATTCAGGACAGTTATCGGCAGTAGGTAACTTAATGCCTTCTTCCCAACAGTGAACGAAGAAGGGACACCTCCAGTGGTCCTTCTGCCAAAGTTGTTCCTGTTCCTTCTCTTCCTGCCGATGTCGCTCCTTTTGAGATTGCCGATACTCTTGCCTCGGTTGTTTGTGCGTGATTGCAACACCGGGAGCCCTTCTGGTACTGCTACCGCCATCGACAACTCTCTTGCCTTTCCTGTCATCGGCAAACTTTTCTACATCATGTTCAGCCACTTGATGATCAGGATCTACCGATGCACTTTTTCTTGCCGCATCCGATGTCAGCACCTTAGTCTTTCCAGTGGTTTCCACCATATTATTTGGAAACGGGCGCTGATCAACCTCCATCGGCTTCTGGACTCTATAATTTTCAAACTTGATTCGTCCAGAGTCAATCTCTGACTGCAACTGCCGCCTGAACACTTTGCAGTCATTGGTACTATGAGAAGTCGCGTTGTGCCACTTGCAGTACCTGGTCTCCTTGAGTTCTTCGGTCGATGGAATTACCTGATTAGGGGCTAGCTGAATTCGCCTTTCCTGAAACAATAGGTCAAATATCCCATCGGCCTTCGTGACATCGAAGGTAAACTTTCCAGTCTTTTTCTGGCCGAGCGCACCAGGTACCGACTCCTCATCTTTCACCCATTCAACAGTGCCGACGTTCACCTCCTCATCTGACTCGGAGTCCCCTTGTCCAACGAAGAGCACCGTTGCATTCCGAGTCTTTCTGGGCTCGAATGATTTAACGTCCTGATCGGCCTCTGTGATATCAAAGGTGAAACTTTCTAATTCAGCATCGTTGATACTTGGTTCTTCGTCCAAGTCTAAAGCTTCCCTTTCCTCGGTCGAAAACACCCTTGTGTCTTGATTTTTTTGATGCGCAGACTCATTAACTGACTGAACAGATGCAGACACTTCTTCACATCTTTGTACTAAACAGGCCGGAGCAATCGACCAATCATCAGCACCAACCTGTTGAATATTATGCATCGGCTGATTAACCAATGGGCAACTCTAAATGTCTACTGGTTGAGTAGGTTGATGTACTTCTTCAGGCCTTGATGTCAAAGTACTTGACGTGATTGGAGCATGCGCAGTACCAGTCATTAGAACACCATGCATCGGCTGCGTTGTCGATGAGCAATTTTGCACATTTGCGGGCTTGTGTTGTGGCATCATACTCATTGGTTGTTGTACCGATGTCTCATTGTACACGTTCACTTGCGAGTATTGTGGTGTAGTACTTATCGGTTGATGTACCGATACTTCATCCTGAAGACTCGCTGGATGCTGCGGAACTCCTGCCACTTGGTGTTCAGGCTGCACATATTGCTGCTGAATCGGCAATTGACCGATCCAACCTACATTAGGTGTCATCGGCACATGACTTACCGATGGATGATAACTAGCTGACTCTTGCAGCCCTTGTACACTCGGATGATAGCCTCGACTTACGGGTACTATAGGCTGAGCAGCTATTGCCGATACAGACTGATTGACACTCGGCATGCTTTGTTACATCAGCCAAAAATTTGCCGATGGCTGATAGCCAACGGACTCTTGCAACCCTTGTACTCTTGGATGATAGCTTTGATTTGTAGGTACCATGGGTTGAGCAGCCATGGCCGATGTAGGCTGATTGACACTCGACATGCCTTGTTGCATCGGTCAAGAATTTGCCGATATAGGCTGATTAACTATTGGCACGTCTTGTTGCATCGGCCAAGCATTTGCCGATAGCTGATAGCCGGCTAATGTTTATTCTCGTTGTGCCCTCGGATGATCACTTTGACTCGCGGGCACCACAACTTGAGCAGTCATTGCCGACACAAATTGATTGACAATCGGCATACCTTGTTGCATTGGCCAAGAAGCTACCGATGGCTGATAGCCAACTGACGTCTGTCGTTCTTGTGGCGCCGGATGATCAACAGCATAGCTACCTTGATTAGCAAGTGTTCCAGTTTGAAGAACCATTGCCACCATGGGTTGACTCGCAACTGCTGGGCATTGTTGTATCGGCAAGTGACTTGCCGGCGGTTGGGCGTACGGCACTCTGGGTATTGCCGTTTGCAGATTCCCTGTTGGCAACTGCACCGTTGGAGAAGATGTAGCATAATGCATCACTGGAACCATCGGCTGTACAGATGTTGCCGATGCCATGGGAACCTTCCACCCTGCATGGTTATCTTGGACCAATCTGGAATCAGCAGATAGACTTGGAGACATACCGTATCCCCAGCAGTTGGCTGAAGTTGGTTGATTCTGGATCATGGGTCCAGACATACCGTATCCTCGCTCCATGTCGCCTTCTGTTGACACAAAAAGCGTCAGGATCTGCGAACACCTCGGGCTTATACCCAAAATTCGATATCCGGAGGCGTGCCAGTCGATTTGACCAGTTAATCGACAAGGACGATAACTAGAGCAAGATCCAATCCAGACAACGGCGATGCGCCCGGATGCTGGGATTGAGGCTTGATCAGGATAACTAGAGCAGAGCTGAACGAGGCAACAGCGATGCGCCCGGATGCCAAGGCTCAGAGGTACTCCCACGCGGAACTTGCAAGGATTTGACGGAGATCAAGGTGATGCAGCCCGTCGAAGCTTGAAGAACTCGTTAAAAAGCTATAACTAATGCAAAAAGGGTAAATTGCGATAAAAAGTAGAATAAGAGTAAAATTGGTTTGTTTGATATTGGATTGATTAGATTTCTTTTTCTTTTCGTAGCCCTCGGGCACATATTTATACTCTCGCATGGAGAGTTGTACAAAGACACGACTCGTATCCTTCCTAAAACAAACTCCTAACTTTAAGGAAACTGACTCACGCAGGAGTCGGATCTAAAATAACAATATTTATTTTCCTAAACAAACACACCTATTTTAAAGGAAAATAAACAACTCATGCAAGAGTCGGACTCAAACTACTATAATAATACTGGTACAAAATCACCAGTTTCCTTATGTCTTCACTTCGATGGAGACTTTCCATCGGCAGATCCCTTCAATCCGCGACTTCCTTATTTGGCCACCAGTACTCTTCCGCTGATATCATACGCTAAGTCACCTTGTACTCATCGGCATCGGCAATATTTCCCGATCGGCCACTTGTATTGGTAACTGTCTTCACCAATCAGTCCTTATCAGCAATCGGTAACCACCCTTCATCAGCAATCGGCAATGCCTCCTCATCGGCAATCGGCAATGTCTCCTCATCGGCAATCGGCAATACTTCTTTATCGGCAACTGGCATCAGTGACTTTATAGCTTAAGCTATCCAACTTCACCAATTAACCCTTGTCGGCAAGGACCATCAGCCTCCATCGGCAGCTCACTTAGTCTTCCCGCAGCATACTCTCATCGGCAAATACTGGCTCATGATTTCCCGATGCCGATGGAGAACGGCCGCTGACAAGTCAAACTTTAGCTCATTTGATACGTGCTGAAAAATGGTGTCAACACCTTCATTCCATCGAATGGGAGCCTCAAATTTCTCTCGAAATGTTCAGACAAAAATGGAGAAAAGAGAGCTCACCGGCAGTGGAGGAAAATCACCGGAAACCCAAAAACACAAGTTCTCAAACCCTAAGGGAAAGAGGCAAGAACCTAGGCAAAACGGGCGAAAATAGCAACCGTCGGACTACCCTGTCAAGACCACCAGACCAATGGAAGTGGTCCGGTGCCTTTGGTCCGGTGCATAGCGAAGCACCACCGGAGTAGTCCGACGCCCACTTTGGAAAGTCCGGAGCTCACCCCAAAAACATGCAGTAAGTGCCTAGGCTCCGGACACCTAGTTCGACGCTTACCGTCGGACTATAGGAAGTGGTCCGGTGCACACATTCGCCACAGAGCAAAAACCACAGCAAGCACCCTACCTCCGGACACCTCGTCCGACGCTCACCGTCGGACTAACGGGCCTGGTCCGACGCGTGAGTGAAACCCTCAGCAGAGCCACCGGACTACATGCAATGGTCCGGTGCTCACAGGCAGTTTGGTCTGACGCCCACAGACAGAAAACTATTCCCCGCGAAAATGAACTTCTCTCCACCAAATCTTCCCAAAACTCAACCAAATGATCACCAACTGCAACCAAACTTTGTAGGAATTATCCTAGTGCAGTTGGGGAGCTATCTCGAAGAAATCATCGCTCAATTTGGAGAGGATAAACGGGAACACTCGGATTTGGGGGAGAAGAGAGCAAAACGAAGAACGCCACAAAGAAATCACCCGATCTATGCACTCGTGAGGTTTGAGAGGAATTCCTTCGGTGCAAAGAAGCTCCTCACGATTTCTAACAACTTGGTTCAAGCGGATTTTGCAAAGCTACTCTCGACAAAGAGAAATCATCTCAGGAAAAAGAGAGAGCAAAAGCAAAACGCGAAGAACACAAGCAAAACGGGGACACAATCACGAAATCAAAGCCACCATGGCTTACCGAGGTTACGACCTCTGATTCCTCGCAACAAACTCAAGTTCTTACAAAGGTTGGTGGAAGCAACCTAGGGATCTCATGAACTAGAGAGACAGAGAGAGAGTGGGGGCAAGTAATTAGGGTTCAAGAGATAGGATGAGGGATACCCCTTCACCCCCTACTTATCAAGCTTTGGCTATTTCCCAAAGACCCCCCTAGATACATTGAGTGAACTACCTAGCCTAAGCATTGCAGTCCAAGCTCCGGAAAATATCTCCCGTATTTTGAATGGACGGCCCTCCTTCTTGCCGCGAGTTGTCGTTGCCTCGACGCAACCTCCAGGATTCCGCCACGTGCCATCCCCGCTTCCACGGAAGCTCCGCCTAGGTTTTGAGGTCCAAACCTAGGAAACCCGCCACCGGTAGCTTTGGGCTCAACTACCGAACCCCGAGTTTTGCGGCCCAAACTCGGAAACCGACACGGATGGTTTTGAGGCCCAAACCACCAAACCACTCGACGCGAGCCACCTTGTCTTCGCCCGGTCGGACTCCGAGTCCCTGAGCCTCCGCTTGACTCGCGTGTCCACCGTCTTGACTTGGTCAACTCGGTCTACCTCCATGTCTTCTCGCACTCGCCGGTGCCAAGTACTAGCCACCACAGCTAGTCTGTTGGCGCCCATGGTCCCTCAGTCCGAGCCCCGCTTCCGCCCTTCACCGCTCTCAGTCCATCGGCACGACAAGCCTCTACTCGACCTTCTCCACACCATTGACCATTGTTACTAGGCATAGCACCTACACACCACAAGCCGATAGACAAGCACACATTTCTCCTTTCGCAGAGGTTAGGGTAAGCCACTCAAACTGAAACACTCATGTATTGGATGATCACTCATCATCAAAGCTGAACATACATGGGTACTTATCCACCATGTGTTCGCAACAGGAGTCAGATCTGAGTGGACTGGGCGGCTGTCGCGCACCCCCAAACGAACGGGCAGGTCGAGCGCACCTACGGAATGATCTTGGATGGGCTCAAGCCGAGGATCTTCAATCGGCTCAAAAAGTTCGGAGGCCGTTGGGTCGCGGAGCTCCCAGCCGTCCTCTGGAGCCTCAGGACAACACAAAGCAGAGCGACCGGATGCTCCCCTTTCTTCATGCTCTATGGGGCGGAATTCGTGCTCCCAACCGACCTTGAGTACGGCTCACCACGAGTAAAGGCCTACGATGAAGAAGGCAACCAGGAAAACATGGAGGACGTCGTGGATCAGCTGGACGAGGCAAGGGACATCGCCCTCCTACAATCGGCCAAGTATCAGCAAACCCTGAGAAGGTATCACGACCGCCGAGTACGAAAGCGTGAGTTCAACGTCGGCGACCTGGTGCTTCGACTCAAGCAGAGCAAAGGGGGCAAGCATAAGGTCACACCACCATGGGAAGGGCCCTACGTCGTGGTGGAGGTCCTCCGTCCTGGAAGTTACAAGATCGCCACTGTAGGGCCTGACAGCTAGGTCTTCTCCAACGCCTGGAACATCGAAAAGCTATGTCGCTTCTATCCCTGAACACTCCCACTCCAAAAAATATGTATACGCATGTATCTTTCCCGTAAAAGATCTAATATGCATGGCGCAAGCAGTACTCAATCTGAACGCTGAGCGAGACACTCGCCCATTCACGGGTTTATGTCTCGCTCGGGGGGTTGGGCGGGGGGCTCTTCCCCTGGTTTTTTCTATCAAAAACTTCCCTTCATTCCGATTATTTCGCTCCGAGGCCACCCCTCTCAGTTTGTTCCCTAGGCCGTGGGAACGTTTTTTCTGACATTTGCAGGAACACCAGAGAGCTCGCAGCCAGCAAAGGTCACCTGGGGCCAGGGCCGTGTTTACCCATAGAGGCAAACAATGCTCAGTCCGACCTCCGACCCGACTCAACTAACGTCTGCTGAAATCGGACAGACGCCTATGCACCGCCAGGTAAGATAAAAGGGATCGGGGCTATAGACGCCCTCGATGGCCCGTTACAGTCCAGAGATACGCAGGCCACCCTAGCGGGGGTTGAAACACCCGACTCGGGACAATAGAGCAAGGGGCGAATAGGGAATGGACCCGCTAGCGGTCATTAGCCTGGCAATCGGATGCCAAGGTCGTTCCCAGATTTCGTATTTGAGTCCATCGTTACGGATGATTGGTTCATGGTATTCCTATCGAAGGAAGGCAACATGCCCCCGGGACCTATCGAACGGACCCGGCTACTAGATGAAACTGATCTGGGGTGAGCCACGACCTGGGCCATGAGACGAAACCCTAGCGAACGAGAACCGAGCACCCCACTAAGATTTTCCCACTAGTAACTCGACGAGCAGCCATGGTTCGTCCGCCTCAAGGATAGCATGGTTTGGCTCATATTCCCCCTTCTCGCGGAGAGATGCGCGGGGAACGAACAAAAAGACGACACAGACCCAAGACGATTTTCTTTACATTAGGTAAAGACTCGGGGGCTGGCGCCACACCACGGGGCAAGCCTCACACGTAAGAGGTCCAACCAGGTAAACGCAAAGCAAAAACAACATCTTACGTGTACTAACCATCGCAAATAGTTACATCTCATTCCAGGGCAAGGAAGAACAGGACAAACAAGGCAGACATACACACGCACGAAGGCGATTACAAAGTGGACTGAAGGGGGATCCCGGCTGAGGGCCGAAGGAAAGAGGCACAGGGCGGGCATCCAATGCCCTGTGCAGATCAGTAGCGCCACTCTGAGGAGCTGCTTATCAGGCCAGCCTCCGACGAGCCAACTGCCGCTGCTTCGCCTCCCCGGACAGAACAGCGGCAGCATCACCACTCCCAAGACCTGCGCGGTCGACTACGCAGCCGGACAAGGGCTTGACGAGCTGGTCAACCATTTGTCCGGACCACGCCCCGCCCATCGCGCCGAGGACCCAACTACCCTCTGACACGGTAACGTCCTCCCAGTCTCGGGGAGGCCTTCACCAGCACCAGAGGGCAATCAGGGCCACCGCCATGAGGCTCAACTAGGCATGCAGCACCAATGCTTACACAGGTGCTACAAGATCAGGGCACCCCCGCGCCGGCACGCGGGTGACGCCTGCCTGGTTTCCAGGGCCTCGGACGGTGACACCGTCACGGTCCCACACCAGCGCAACCGGACGAGCCGGCCCACAAGCTCACCGTCTCCCGGCAGTGGCATCGTCACCAGCAGGTCCAAGGAATATCTGGCTTACAAGACTGCATGGGTGAACCGCACAGTCTTTCCAATAGACGCACCCTTGGCCCCCTGCGAAGGGAGACGATGACGGGGCACCACCGTCTCGTAGGAAGAGACCGAGGGAAAGAACTACGAATCTCGTAGGGTCACCCTCGACCTCTCCTGCGCAACAACACGAGACGGTGGCGCCGCCAACGTAGAACTTCCCATGAGTTCGCTATGCTCTCAAAGGGTCCCTCGCCAGGGAGGCTTGAGGGTATCTCCGACGAGACCTCGGAGGAAGAAGGAAGGCCAAACCATGCTGGGGGATCGTATATTCCATCCCACGGCTGGCAGCCCCTATTTATAGCCCGCCGGGGCGCTCATGCAATAGCCAACCCGTGAAGCCACATCGCTCCGTCTCCCTAGTTAAAACCGCACTGTGCGACAGTGTCCGTTTCAGTAGGGGCGCCGCAGAGCCATAAGTGGCCAGGCAGACAACAGGTGTGGGTGAGTCTTTCAAAAATTTGACCACACAGGGGCGCCACCTTCATAGTACCCTCAAACGGGAGAGCACGGAGGACCTACTTTCGGGTCAAGAGAGGCGTTGTCTGACCAGGCTGATACAGGCCCGACATCGACCAATCAGACAGACTCTCAGACCGAAAGACAGCTCCGCGTAGTCCCGATTCGTCACATCAGATTACGTCAGCCCAAGTACAACAGTACACCCATGGCAGGGCTGGCGTGCAAGCGAAGCTCTGACCCTGTTCTGCACGTGGCTACAGGGCAGAATAGGGCGCAGTACCCCTACGTTCCGTGCAAGCCAACCTCTGCCCATGCCCAAACGCGTGGTTGGCTTGCACGGAACGTAGGGGTACCACGCCCTATTCTGCCAACCTCTGCCCATGCCCAAATATGGCAACAGGAGCGCCATCAAGTACGCAGCACGTGGCTACAGTTGCATCAAGGACGAACAGGACCCACGACGTGCCAACAGGAGAAGTCTTCCCCGGGAAGGAAGGGGAACAGAAGCCAGGAGCGTCCCCCGAGTCAACAGCCTATACGGGGCCCACGTTCACTCTCCCTCACTCTACTATACTCCTCCATCTCTCCCTACGTATAAAGGGGGAGAATGGATCTCCAACCACCTGTCTCGACTCTCAGAACTCATTCACACATACTCCTACTCGCATCCACGCGAGCTCTCACAACGAACCTCGAACCTCATACGCACGAGACCTAGGAATCTGCTTCCCTCTCTCACCAAAGCTTGTAGCTCCCCTCTACGAGCTCTCCGCGCTCGGTAACACGACTCAGCAGCAAACTGGACGTAGGGCGTTCGTACCCGAACTAGTATAAACCTTGTGTTCTCCCGGCGTAACCATCCGATCTCCGACACACTTAGAAATTTACTCGTTGGCCGTCTAGACCCCGCCATTTTAGACACCGACATCTTGACTATAGGGTTTCTGGAAAAATGGGTTTCAAAACATATATCACATCACTTAAGCATTGAAACAAGAGAGAAATACATTTAGATAAATTTATTTTAGTTGAATGCATTGGAAGGTGATCAATCATATGAATGATGAACAATGCATATGATGACATGTCTAGTTTTAGTAGTTTAAACATCAGGGGTGTTACAAGGGGGCCGCTCGGCCAAGGGGCGAAGGGCCAGCGGCCACCACGTCGGGGAGAAGGAAGAGGTCGTTGCATGCTTGGCTCGGAGAGAGGGAGGCAAAGCAGGAGATGGAGAGAGAAACGAGTGAAGAGGGAGATAGAGTGTGGTGGGTTGCTCGCGGTTGAGTCCTATATTTATATGATGAAGGCCTCAATCTTTTTCGAGGCCAGGTTTATAACCTGCCTGTCACTGTAAATGGTTTTTTACTATGACGGGCAAAAGTGCTCGCCAAGGTAAATAAAAATGTCCGCCTTGGTAAATCGTGGGATTTATTGTGGCGGACTAAAATAGGAGCCCGCCACATAGGCCACCGGGGCAACGCTACGGAAATTCAATCCTCGGGAACTGCGCCCTCGATCTCAATCTCAACCTCAAATGCTTAATGTTAGGGTTAAGGTTCCTGATTTGGGGATATTTGGGATTTTTCTCGAGCTCTGCACAAATTATCTCATTCTAAATGCTTATCTCGACTTGACGTAGTGAAAACCACATGTGAGGCCAAATAAAGATCAGACTTAATCTCAATTAACAATAACACTAACCCTAATTACTTAGCTTAAACATGAGTTAAACTTAAATCATGTTAGAATCTAAGCAATTGATACCGATTGTTGAAATAAAACTTAGATTAAACATAATCTTATCTTAGTATAAACATGATCACTACCTTATCATAATGCAGAAACTGGTCTCATGCACTAACCAGAGTCTGTAGATGTCATCTGTCCTTCTAAAGATGTGATGGAGTTTGTAGATGTAGCAGATGATTTGACTTGAGATCAGTGCTTGAGGACATGGACGCCCTCTGTTGGTGAAGAACATGAGCCGTCGGACACCAACGTCTCTATGGACGGATGGGATGAACGTGGGGGACGGCCTTACAATGATCTCATGCACTAATTTTGATTGAATAAAATTAGTGTAAGACCAATAAAATCCAATGATCTATAGTGATTTTATAGATACCCTTGTACATTTGCTGGAACCACATACGCACTCAAGACAATATTATATTATTAATATTCTCATTTCAGAACATAACAGGAATTAAACTACTATCTGAGTGTCTGGTCCCCTACCGCTAAATTTTGGTAAATGCTAAAATAACATGAAATTACATGATTAGACAGGTTATTTTTTCGCGAGCTTCCTTCTCTCCTCTTTTGGTGAAATCAAACTTGGCGAGTGTGTATGCGTGTTGAGTGTCTGCGTTGTACTGTGTACTCTTAAAAAAAATTAAACTTGAATCAATATATATAATTCATAAAACCATGTACACCGCGATCCACAAGAAATGGGCAAAGAGCATCGGCAACGAGGTGTGTGGCCGTGGAGCTGTTGATAGCCGATGCCCTTGCGTCGCTTGATAGGAATTATTCGGCGGCGGTGGCAATGACGACGCTTGCTGGAGCGATTCAAACGCCAGCGTGGAACCATTGATGTCGTAGATCATGTGCGTGCCGGCCTGGATGAGGCTGCCGAGGAGCGACACGTGCCCGTACGGCGACGGCAGTATCGTCAGGCACTCTAGCCCGCTGCTGGCGTCCATGAAGAAGTAGTTGCCCATCTCCAGCTCCATGACAGCGTTGCCGTCGAAGACGAGCGCCATGCCCGGGATCTTCGCCATGGCCAGTGACTGGCTCGCGTAGCACACGTCGAGGCCAAGCCCCGAGCCATTCACCGTGGGCAGCCGTATACGACTCACCAGAGCCTGTCGGAGAAGCTTGTACGCGCTCTCGTCCAGGAACGTGACGGGGACGGCGATACTAAAGAACACACCGCCGGAACCGTCCTTACGGAGGTCGAACGTCCCTCGTGGGATGCCAAGGTCCTTGCCGTCGACCTGTATGCCAGTCAGCCCCACGAGGTAGATGTTGGGGTAGTCATCGCTGGCCAGGAGCGGGGTGGTCAAGGCGTGCTTGGTCTGCGGCGTGGCGTCGTCGCCAAAGAGGATGAAGCTCTGCTGGGTGTCAGTGTCAGTGTCACCATCGGGGGCGAAGTAGTAGGAGAAGCGGCCGGCGTCAAGCTGCGACACTAGGGAGAGGGGGCCCCTGCCGAGGCCAATCACGCCAGACGCGCCGCCGAAGTCGCCCACGCTGTCCACGCCGCACCCGAAGACGACGTCGTCCACACGGTTCGTGCCGAACGTGAACGACTCGGTGGCGAGGTACCCGGTGGTGTTGGCCTCGCCGCCTCTGTACATGTACATGTAGCCACACCCGGGGACGGGGACGTCGTCCGCGCTGCAGTTCTGCGCGGCGAAGTTCTGGCACGCGTCGCTTGTGCACGGCACCGCCGCCATCGTAGTGGACAGCGTCGAGTAGAAGGGCGTGACGACCCCGCAGGTGGAGGTGGAGCACGAGCCGCACTGCGTCCACACGAGGTCGCTGGAAATGTCCAGCGCGCCCGTCACGGTCTGTGGGGGTGTGCCCACTTGGTAGCTGTACAGGTACATGCCGGCGTTGGTGGCCGGGGCCTGCCGGTTCTGCCCACCGTCGCTCGGCTTGCTTCCCTGCTGACCACTACTTCCAGGCTCGCTCTGATCCTCGTTGCTGCTGCCGCCCGCCTGCTGCCCTTGACTAGGGAGGAGATCGGCCATGTCCGACGCGTGGTTCTTGAAGAACTTCCGCAGCTGCTGCTGTGTCCTTGGGGTCATGGTCAGGCGTGGATATTTGCCCGCTCTAACCATTCGCGGCGGCATGAGGACCAGGGCAAGGAAGACAATGGCGATACAATGGATTATTATTCTACGATCTTCCATTGGAGTTTGGCGTATATGTAGGGTTGTAAATACAAGCTTGAATTGACGAATGTGTGACTTTGGTGGCTCGTATTTATAGCCTGCACAGTTGACACTACGAGTGAAGAATCAGTCAAGATCAGATCTGGAGGCAAAGTAGCTAGGACAGCAAGGCCACGATGCGAGGCACCGCACAGCAAGGTCACCATGTGAGGCACAGCATTGTTCGTTGATTGGTATATATAGACTTCTTGCACTATTATGCTTAGTAAACGCCAAGTCGTCGTGTGGCCAATTAAAAGCTTAATAATGTGCACCACTCATTTGAAGTTGACTTTCCAATGTTACAAAACTTGGATTAAGGTACATCTTCAATAAGAACCACTGATTTGGACTAACATAGCCCACTTCTCGATTACTGGTGTGGAGTGGGCTGCTACCTAACTGTTTGTCAGAGACGCGGCAAGTGGTTTGAAGAGAGACAAATGCAGCTCCCGTCTATATACACTTGTATTTAAGAAATAGACGATTTGGAGAGACGAGTATTCAAGCGTCCCTAGAAATCTACTACCTCTAGAGCTAAACTTTGCTGAGTGCCCGACACTCGGCAAATTTTGGTGGTGCCGAGTGTTGTTGTTTGCTGAGTGTCCAGTACTCTGCAAAGGATCTGTTTACCCAGTCATGAGATACGTCGAGTGCGGCACACGGTAAATATGTAGTTTGCCGAGTGTTCGATAGAAAACACTCGGCAAACGATCGGGCACTGGGCAAAGAGGGCGTTTCCGGTAGTGTCTTCACCAAAAAAGCATGTGACCACTACTAGAGATTCAGTTATAACTGTCGGCCCAACAGTGGCGGTTTGTGTTGGGCCGGCGGTGACGCACCTTCACTGCTGGTTCTTTATCTGACAGGCCCCAAATGATTGGGGTTGGGGCCGAACCGACAGTGAAGCTCATCATCACTGTCGGTTCGTGGCTTGAACCGGCAGTGATGATGAACTTCACTGCCGGTTGGTGGCTTGAAACGCATGTGATATGTGAACAGTATAAATATCTCGATCTCCTCCCTCCTCTCGGTCTCAACAGAAATAGAACAGTAAGCGTTGTTCCATTGTTGCGGATGCTATCTTAATCTCCATTGTTGCGACTCCTCTTCATCGGATTGCTCAAGGACACTCTTGGAATTCTCACGATCTTCTAGCTCATGGTTAGTAACAAGCATACTTCTTTAGAATTGTAGGTTTACATTGCTTTTGTGTGCAAATCCATAGTTTGGAGCTATACTATTGTTCATGATCAAGAAGAGAGTTGTTGCAATTTGTGTCCATTTTTTTGTAGCTTTGAGATCCAAAATTACTTGGAAAAATTGTAGCACTTTATTTTTATTGGGTAATTATTGTCCAATCATTATTCGAAAGATTCATCTCGAAAATTACAGATAAACTTTGTAATTAGTTATATTTTTTTACTTACATTTAATACTCTATACATGCGTTTAAAGATTCGATGGGATGTGGAATATTGTAAAGTTTTATAATTTGGAAGAGAACTAAACAAACGCCTACATTGTAGATCAAAAGGGTGTGCAATTAGTGTTGTTTACGATGAAGTCTCCATTGTTTTCTATTTTTTATCTCACTTTTTATAGCCGCGACCAATTTCAAATTATATCGAAGAATACATTATGCTTATGTGCTTCAAATAATAGTGTTAAAAAATACTTATTCAAACTGTAAACTGTAAACCCTAAATGCCCGAGACAGATCATACATTATGCTTATGTGCTTCATCAAATAATATTGTTCAGAAAGACTCTTATTAATATGTTCTTATGTTTCATCCATCTTGTCCATTTTACCTGTGCAGACATGGCGCGAGGGTGGATGTACGATCTGTCATGTACAGACCCACGATACTTGACGGGCATCGACGATTTCATCAAGCTCGCTAGAGCCAATGCTGGGGACTCACAGCTTGTATTTTGTCCATGCAAAGACCGTAAGAATACGAGAAAATAGAGCGACGTGGAGCATATACAATTGCACTTAATCACTAGGGGGTTCATGAGAGACTATACAATTTGGACTTTGCATGGAGAGGTTGGTCAAAATGTTGCACAACAAAGCAATGATGATGTGCTCATGCCTAGTGTATCCCTGAATGCATTATTGTATGTTGATGATTACACAAAACCTGTGCCTATCAATGATGATGTGTTTATGAATACATTAGTTGACGACACAGAGGAAAATGATGACATTTCACAGCTTGTACATGATGTGAATGACTGATTTCTTAGTGTTTCATAGTTGAAAAAACTGGAGATCATGAGAAAGGATGCAAAAACACCATTGTATCTGACCTGCCCATTAAGCAAACTAGAAACCAACATCATGTTATTAGAGTTTAAATCAACGAATGGGTTGAGTGATAAAGGTTTCGATAACTTGTTAGGTATACTACATAAACTGCTCCCGAAGGGTAGCGAGTTAGCAGAAAAGACTTACCTGGCCAAGAAAATCCACGCATGTTTCAACGATTGCATATTGTATCGTGGAGAAAAATACAAAGACTTGGATGCATGTCCCAAGTGTAAAGCTTCTCGATACAAACAAGGGTCATCAAATGAAGGAAGCAAGACTAGAGGACGGGTAACCGTGCAAGCTCCAGGAAGTGTCTAGGTTGCACCAACTCGAGGCCGCTTCGCGCACCAGCCGTTTCTAAGGACACCGTCGCTCGCTCAGGCTATCGCGTCCGCCTGCCCAGACCGTCGTGCCCCGAGGCTGTGTCATTTGCAGCTTGCCGCTCCTCGTGCACGACCGGAGCAGGAGAACGAGCAGGAGGAAGCCGCCACGGTACCTAGAAGGCAGGAACCCCGCGCCACCGCAAACAGCGAGGAGTCTGGCGACGAGAAGAGTTGAGGCCAAGGTTTTGGGATTCTTTTTTGCAAATAATTCGGGACTCACTGAAATGGACAAAATTCGGAAATTTCGGACCGGTTTCCCAGTTGAAATTTGATTAAGTTTGAGTGACATTTGATCAAATTTGAGCAGCCAGGGTGAGAGAGGGAGGAGAAAAATATAAAAATGATGTTTTTGATGTGGGCTGGGGGGCTTTTACTATGGGAGATGTTTTGTGAGCTGGTTGACATATTTTTCTGGGCTTGAATTCAAATTGGGCCGAATTATTTGACATGTTCCATGTTATCTCGAGCCCAACTAAAATGGGCGAAATTCGGTAAGATTCTGGCTGAATACTAGAACCATGGTTGAGGCTGTGGAGCGGAGGAGCCCCACATTTGTCGTTTTCTTTTCCAGGCCGAGTAAGACGTTTTTTATTTTCCAACGGTATTGGTTGAATCCGAATGTAAAATTAGTAGCCTCACAAACCACTTCAAATAACAAATATTTCTATTTGAGTTAGAAAAGTTTACGGTGTAATATACGTATTTACAAGGGTTCCGACCTAATTACCGGGCTTTCAAATTAAACCGGCCCTGAAGACCGTCTTTCACCGTTTCGATCATTTGTTCTCCCTCCCTCGGATCGAGCAGTGCAGCCGGTAGTCGATGTACCCGTGGCAGTGGATGTCACCCCGAAAGACAGATCGCTGTAGCCATCTCCTCCCATGTTTATGGTATGAAACAACGTGTGGCCACCGCCGCTGTACATCTGCGGCTGCAGCACCGGCAGCTTCACCGCATCGTCCGTGGACTGCAGGACGTGCATGGCACGCGCGATGGAGGGGCGTTCGCTGTGGTCGGGGTGAGCGCACCAGAGCCCCACGACCAGCGCGCGCTCCATCTGCTTGCGCGCCTCCGCCTCCGCCTCCACCTCGCCACCCTCCCAGCTGCTCAACAACAGCCTCTCGTCCACCGCCTCGGTGATGGCGTTCCTGCGGTACAGGCGCCACACCCAGTGCAGCAGCACGAACAGCTCGTCACTGTCGTCCGGCTCCTCCACGGGGCGCCGCCCCGCGACGAGCTCCAGGAGGACGACGCCGAAGCTGTAGACGTCCGACACGGCGCTGGGGCGGCGCGTGTTGACGAGCTCCGGGTCGATGTACCCCGCCGTGCCCAGCACCACCTTGGTGGTGGCAGGCCTGACGCCGTGGTCCACCAGCCTCGTCAGCCCGAAGTCGCCCAGCTTGGCGTCCAGCGAGGAATCCAGCATGATGTCACCGTGCACTACGCACTGCTCCCACTCCGCGTGGAGGTACCGCAGCGCGGAACCGAGGCCGATGATGATCTTGTACCTTTGAGGCCACGTAAGCAACGACTTGGCAGTGTTGTTGTTGCTGCTGTAGATGTGCCTGTCAAGTGTCAAGGCTGCCCTCTGACATGAGCTCGTATACGAGGAGGAGCCCTTGGCAGCTGTCACACCAACCGATCAAGCGCACCAGATTGCGGTGCCTCAGCCGGCTGATGATCTTCACCTCCGCCTCGAACTCCTTCCTCCCCTGCACCGACGACTCGGAGAACTTCTTTATGGCCACACGCCGGTCCTGGCCGTCGATCTTGAGGCAGCCCTGGTACACGTGGCCGAACCCGCCTCTACCCAGCTTCATCTCTTCCGCGAAGTTGCTCGTCGCCGCCGCGAGTTCGCTGTAATGGTACCTCTTTGGGCCGCCGACGCCTTTCTCAAACTCAGCAGCCTCGCCGCCGCCGCCGGATGCGGTGACGTGACCTCATTCTCATCTGCTTCCTCCCTCGACGACGCGAGAGAAGAGTCGAAGGACCACGACAGGAGCTGGTGCACCTCGACGTTTCTGCCGGTGGCAGCAGAGAAGCCGACAGCCACCACCTGGGGCAAGCTCCTCCTCATGTCGACGTTGGCGCTGACACGGTACGGTGCCCCTGCCCCGTTGTTCATCCAGAGGGTGACGGACAGCGCCTCCGTGGCGACCTCAGCGGCCAGAGTGTCACCGGACTTGATGCTCTCATTGGGCGAGATGGTATCAGCGGAGAAGATGGAGTTGACGTCGATGCCGACGTGGTTGCCGTCCGCCTCCTCCCACTCGACGTTCTGGAACGTGTCGAACTCGACCGCCACGACGCGGTCGTTCCTGTTGGTGCTGTCGTTGAAGAGGCCCAGGTTGCGGCCGAAGCTGCGCGGCGGGGAGGCAGCGGCACCCGGCCGGACGGGCGGTGCGCGAGGAAGAACGCCATCCCGTCGGCGCTCGGCTCCGGCGAGTCCGGTCGGGCTGGCATGATCCGGAAGGTGAAGGAGGTGGTGAAGCTGGCCACCTCGCCGGTGGCGCTGTCCCAGAGAGGCATCGGCTGCGTGTACGTCAGCCGGCCGACGCTGCGGTTGTTGTTGTCGCCCATGACGTTCTTGGTCAGCTCCATCGCGTTCTCGGTGCTGTGGAAGTAGGCGTCGCCGGAGCAGGCCAGCTCTGCGTTCTGGGCGGTGCAGCTGGAATCGGGGTCTGAGAAAAGTTGAAACGGAACGAGAGCGAGGCGGCGAGGCGGACGTGGACGGACTACATCAGGACCACAATTCTCCTACAAGGCAGCGAGAGCTGGTCACCGGCGCCATTGTTGGTAGGGACTAGCTAGCTAGGGAGAGCTGCTAGCTAGGTTTGGTATTGGTAGGAGAATTGTTGAACAGAGACACCAGAGACCAGACACGTAGAGATGAGACGACATTATCCGTGTTTTTTGCAGCACGGCATCAGTCTGTCCGAATGCTGACCGGGTCTGCAGATGCAGCATTGTGGCTTGCCACGTACGGAGGTCCGGCTGGAGCCTATTCAACCTTCGGAGTTGTCTATGAAAAATGGAATGCATACGTCTCGTATCGTCCAAACTAAAGCTTCCAACATGCATGTGTTGTGTCCAGGAAACGAGCATGGTAGCCAGCTTGATCAGATATCCAGCTATTTTATCAGTCCATTTGGCTGGTTTAGGATTTCGTTCGGGAAGGCGTAAATTGATCAGGTGTGCAGGTGAGCACCACAGAGGCCGACAAATGAACACGCCCAAATTAAGACTGGGCAACTTGATGGACTCCAAACGGAGGAATGCGATGGAAACATCGGGTTCAGAATTAACAGTAATGCTGAGAGCCATCTAGCCATTTGGGAGAGAATCCTTTTGCTTTCACCTGATGGGCTATGCAGAGGAAGAGTCCTTGAGACCAACCTGGGGGCAATGCCTCGAAAGGCATATTTCACCTCGAAATCTTTTGACCACAACTCGATGATTATCAACGCACTCTGCTTCAAGCTTGGATGCGCCAAGCATTGCCGCAGGATCAGCTGGCAAGGCTAGACACCATGCTAGGCGATCGACCTCGTTAAGGAATTGCAGCGCTGGTCAGCTACCAAAGTGGGCAACATAAAAAATCAGCTTCTATTCTAATGGCAAGACAACTCATCCTGCGCCTGGACACCGCACAAGAAGATAGACAGCTCTCCACGGAGAAAGATCGAGGGACTCCGGAAACGATTGAAAATGCGATGCCTAGGCTTGTCCTCGCTTCAACAGTTGAACGCACCATGGCTAGGCAGCGTTCGCACATAAGACAGCTGCACGAGGGTGACGCCAACATGACATACTTTTTTTTCCCCCGAAAGCGTGCATTGGCCTATACTTGTATCTCACCCCTTGTTTAGATTCAAAAAAATTTACAAAATTTTAAACTATAGCGTTTCGTTTGTATTTGTTAATTATTGTCCAGACTCAAAAGATTTATCTCGCAAATTACAAATAAGTTGTGCAATTAGTTATTTTTCACCTATATTTAATGTTCTATGTATACGTTCAAAGATTCGATGTGACAGAAAATCTTATATAAAATTTTGAAATTTTGAAGAGAACTAAACATGCCTTTCGCTTCTACTACTGACTAGTCATATATTTCTATCACTAAAATACGGTAACAGAAACGAAAGAGAATTTTTCCCGCATGTTTCTGTTTTTTTCCTAAATCACTGGGTATTAAAACCTTTTTTTGTAATGAAAGAAAAATTATATTATATGATAGTTGGGTACACGCTACAAGCACTCTAGATTATAAAATAGTACTCAAGTTGAGAATAACACAATTCAACCAAATGAAGAGGACGAGGAGGAGAAGAAGAAGGTCTACCTCGCCGGATCTGTCATGGCCGGGGCCAGATCTACCGTGGCCACGGGTGGGGGCGCAGATGCTGGTGGGGCTCGCCAAGGCACGGGTAGGTCTAGCCGGAAGCAGGTCATCAGCAAGATGGCAACGGGTACCCGAAACCCGACGGGTTTTTACTCTATTAGGGCATGGGCATGGGTCAATTTCTCTACCCATGGGTTTGTTAATGGGCAAAAAGCCAAACCCAGCGGGTTTGTGGGCATGGGTCTGGGCATGCAGTACCCAAACCCGCAAACCCATGGGTTTTTTAAACCGTTTCCATCATAGAATAGTACCTCAAATCATCCTACAATATTCTAAATTTCTCAACTAGATAGATCCATTTAGAGATGCATGATGGCTTTCCCATCCCAAATGGATTAATTATGAATATGTAAACAAATATTTAATTTTTGGATCTTGTATTAGCAAGTAATTTTATATGCTCACTAAATATATTTAAAAACTTTTACATAGATAAAAATATTCAACAATTGTAGATAAAAAGAACAAGCCGATATTCAACATTCTAGATAAAAAGAACAAGCTGACTCTGTTCTCGCTTGAAGGCCCAACTGCTCCTAATCTCATCCTATTATGGGCCGGCTTGGCCTCCTAGGCCCAACTGCTGGAACCGTTTTGAAAGGATCTAGATGCCCAAAAGGGGGGTGAATTGGGCTTCTTTTAAATTTCTAAAGCAATATTAAAACCTATTAATGTCAATCACCACCTAGTGCCTACCGCAATGTATATCCTAACTAGAAAGCAATAGCAAGCCAAGGAATTGAAAGACAACCTAAGCAATTCTAGTAGGAATTGAAAGAACAAGACGGAAAGTAAAACAAGTAAGTAAAGAGCTAGGGAAAGGAATACTTGACGCAGCGATGTTTTCCCGAGGTATCGAGGTGTCAACACACCCCCCCTAGTCCTCGTTGGAGCACCTCGCAAGGTATAGCTCTCCCTCTACCCACGGAAGGGTAGAGTGCTCTCTACGGACTGATTCTTCGCCACTACCGGCTCGGTGAATCGTCCACAACCGATCACAGAAGCTAGGAGAAGAGCCGTCGACAATCTTCCGGCGATCACTTCCTCCGAACACCACCAAACCGTCTAGGTGCTGTCGAACACCAAGAGTAACAAGCACAAGACCTTCACTTGACCAACTTAAGGCTAGGAAGGTGGATGGATGCACACAAGTCACTCCTAATTACTCTAGTGGGGAAGAACAAGATGATCTCTCTCAAATCTTTCCCTCACTAGGAACTTGGCTCTCCAAGAACTCTCTCAAGGGTTCCTCAGGTGAAACAATGGCCAAGAGAGCTCACTTGGACGAGGAGGGAAACTATAAATAGTCCCCACCTCCAAAACTAGTCGTTTCTTGCTTTTTCTCTTTTCTGCGAAAGCACCGGACTAGTCCGGAGCCTCACCACCGGACCATTACTCCTGGTCCGGACCATGCAGTCCAAATCAAATCCAAGGTAGAACAGGGACCACCGTACTACTTGCAATAGTCCGGTGCCTAGTCCGGAGCCTCTGGTCCAGAGCCTAGGTGCATACTGTGCTTGATTGAACTTCTGCTGAGGACCGTCGGACTAGTCCGGAGCCCCTTTAGGACTCACTGAAGAACATATTGGCCACCGGACTACTTCCATTAGTCCTCATTGGAGCACCTCGCAAGGTATAGCTCCCCCTCTACCCGCGCAAGGGTAGAGTGCTCTCTACGGGTTGATTCTTCGCCACTCCGGCTCGGTGAATCGCCCACAACCGATCACAGAAGCTTGGAGAAGAGTCGTCGACAATCTTCCGGCGCGATCACTTCCTCCGAACACCACCAAACCGTCTAGGTGCTGTCGAACACCAAGAGTAACAAGCACAAGACCTTCACTTGACCAACTTAAGGCTAGGAAGGTGGATGGATGCACACAAGTCACTCCTAATCACTCTAGTGGGGAAGAACAAGATGATCTCTCTCAAATCTTTCCCTCACTAGGAACTTGGCTCTCCAAGAACTCTCTCAATGGTTCCTCAGGTGAAACAATGGCCAAGAGAGCTCACTTGGACGAGGAGGGCAACTATAAATAGTCCCCAGCTCCAAAACTAGTCGTTTCTTGCTTTTTCTCTTTTCTGCGAAAGCACCGGACTAGTCCGGAGCCTCACCACCGGACCATTACTCCTGGAACGGAGCATGCAGTCCAAATCAAATCCAAGGCAGAATAGGGACCACCGGACTACTTGCAATAGCCCGGTGCCTAGTCCGGAGCCTCTGGTCCAGAGCCTAGGTGCATACTGTGCTTGATTGAACTTCTGCTGAGGACCGTCGGACTACCCGTCAGACTAGTCCGAAGCCCCTTTGGGACTCACTGAAGAACACAGTGGCCACCGGACTACTTCCATTAGTCCGGTGCCCTCCGGACAGGTTGTCCGGAGCACTGACTGAAAACCATTTAGAACCAGGTGGCCACCGGACTACTTCCATTAGTCCGGTCCCCTCGCGGACAGGTTGTCTGGAGCACCTTCCTCAGAGCACTGCCTAAGGCAAGACCACCAGACCACTTCCATTGGTCCGGAGCCTCCTAGGAAAACTAGTACGGAGCCTCTCTGACCTCCTTCTTCACCTTATCTGACTAAGTCTTTTGAAGAGGTTTTGCTCTTACCATCTCAAGGGCTATTAGCAGGGTCTCTAGGACTAGTTGTGACAAGTGTGCATACACCAACATTCCCAAATTCTCCTAGGTCAAGCTACTAATCTCATACCCCCCTTTATAGTACGGTCAAAGGAAAAACAAAGTCCTAGTCTATACTTAGTGCTCTTCTCAACCTCATGGCACTAAGAGCTAGCCTAGTCTTCAACTTGTATCTTCATCCTTTGAAACCAAAACGATTTCCATCTTGGGGGCATGAATACCATTAAGCCCATTCATCTAGCATCACTAATGACCTAACTCAAATGACTTTGCCTCTGCAAAACACACGTTAGTCATAGTGATAGAGTATAATACACATCAAAAGAACGAATCCTACTAGCTCCCCCTGAAGCTAGCCATCTACTCGACTCTCCCTCTCCCCCTTTGGCATATAAGAACCAAAGTCTAAGCGTCTGGAGGCGGACTGGAAGCAGTCGTGGCACGGTCAAGTCTGCGGAAGTCATCAAGACCATCATCTGAGTCCTCCCCCTGAGTCTGTGAAGCTGGAGGTGAAGCGGTCTGGGGGACTGGAGCTGATGAGCTGACTGCCTCTGCTGCCGTAGAGTCTGGAATTGTAGCGGGTGCAGGAGTAGGAGTAGGATCCTCTGCCACTGTTTGTGTCGGTACCTCTAGAGCTGTGGAACCCGGTGGTGCCTCGTGCACTAACTCAACTAGAGTCTCAACTACCGGTGCCTGCTCAGGCTGCAAAGGACTGGAGGTAACGATGGTGGCATCTGTCACAATAGCCGGTGGAGGAGTAGAACCAACTAGATCCCGACTGTCATCTGTAGCCTCTGACGAAGCAACTGAAGAAAGATGCTGACCCGCGGTCGGTGACATGAGCTATGCTGCAATCTCGGCTGCTATCTCCTGACCAGTGGGGGATGGCTGCCCGGTGACGTCACTGAAAGACGCGGAGAGGTCACGAGCAGACAAACCTCGAGAAGTTGTCATCGGCGTGAAGCCGGTAGTGAGTGGAGTGAATTGCTGCGTCGGTCCGAGGGTGTCCAGCCACTAAGTAACCTGTGTCGCCGGAGACTGGAACGGGGTGGTCGATTCAGCACCCTGAAGTCCACTAGACTGTACGGCGGGGGTGGGAGTGACTGACGGTCCAGCTGACACTGGCGGTGCCACTGAAGGGCCACCGGTCTGCTGAGATCCCATGGTGGGACCAAGAGCTGGAAAGTGAGGCGCTGAGGGGCCAACTGTCTGGGACGGCTGAGTCTGGCTCATCATCTGGATCTGTGGAGCACCAAGAAACTCAATCGCAGGCATGCCCGTCCATTTCATCATTTGAGCCATGATGGCAATGTTTTGAGCCTGGAACTGTAGAGACTGAAGCTGCATATGCTGGGACTCAAGCTGCATGGCTAACATCTACTGCTGAACCTCTAGGTGACGCTGGTGAACCTGTAGCTACAGCTCATGACGCTCCTGTGACTGTCGCTGCAGCTCGTCCTGTCTCTACTAGACCTAGGTGACGGCTGTCACAAGGGAGCCCTGTTGCTCCTGAATCCGGTCAAGTAGCTTCAGCATCAAAGTCTCTGAAGTAGACCCAGTACTTGAGCCACCAGCCTCTGCGTCATGTGCCCTTGCGGGCATAGTAGGAATAGGCTGGTAGTCGGCGTCGGAGTTGTCAGAAGAGGTGTCTATAGTTGTATCATCACCTGCATGAGTGGCCAACTCCTCAAGATCCTGCTACTGAACGCCTCTAATCTCCTCATCATAAGCATCAACATCTTCCATATCAGCGGGTGTTGTATGAAGTCTGACCTGTCGAAGTGTCCGGTTGCCCAAACGACTGTCCACTGAAGATATAATCTTGTACTCTGGGAATTCAGACTCTGATTGGTCAAGGATGTCTCGAATCCCAGGGTGCACTCTCACAAGCCGCTGAGCTAGAATCGAACTGATCCAGTGAGCATAAGGCATCTGACGCCTAGCTCTCAAGCCATCTGAAATACAATCTTCTATCTCTGCCACTATGAAGTCTGCAATATCAAATGGAGTCTGGGTGACTAGGGAAAGAAGCAAGAACTGCTGCAGGTTGGTCAAACCTTCCTTGAAGCTAGTGCGAGGCAACAAGGTGCGATGAAGAATCTCGTTCAACCGATGAGCGAGGGGTGTCAGTTCAACTGGAGTGCGGGAACTGCCTTCCCCAAAGGGTTGCCTGAAGATAGGAGCAACCTTCTAAGCTGGAAGAGTGAGACCACCTCGAGCACGGCGTGGCAACTGGAGGCCTGTGTAACACTCATCGTGAAGACAAGTATCTGAAACAGAGAGGTGGAGAGTCTCTCTGAGCTAAGTCAAGTACGGTCTGTATGGAATGCCTCTGAAGGTATACTGCATGCAGTTATGAGTAGGCTCAATCCAGACAGAGGCATAGAACTCTCTGACCCAATGCTCAACAAAGTTGTCGGAACGACCAAGTAAGTTGGCAAGTCCTGGAAGGTAAGTGAGGTGATCACTGATCTCTTCCCCAGCTATCGCCACTATGATCTCTAAGGAACAGACTCTGTGTGGGCGTAGCTGGATGTTGGCAAGCCGAGCTGCTATGTAGAAGTCCTCCATAAGAGGTGTGTGCCATCCCGGTGTAGCTCTGGGGTCACGCTGATCTGGGCACCACCTCTCAAGCTCAATGAACCGAAGCTTCCGAACCTGCTTCGCTGTAATCCCCCTCAAGTCAAGGTGAACTGGGGGCTCTGGAGCTGGAGTAGGAGCAGCTGCCTGTGGTGGACGATCACCACGCTTCGGTGCCTCGGTGCGGGAAGCAGCACGAGGTAACCGAGCACGGGTGGGATGAAAAGAGGTGTCCACTGCACGAGTCTCATTTGCTGTAACTGATGGCTCTATCAGAGAGACAACTATCTCTGACTCTGTAGTAGAAACCCGCGGAGGAGCGCCGATACGTACTGAACCCCGGTGGCCACCTCGCTTTGCACGGTCCACTGCATCTACTACTGCCTCTGCCTGCTCTGCCTTTGTGAGCTTGCACTTCTTCTTCTTCTTCTCAACAAGCTGCTTCTTCCCCTTGTCCTTAGGAGGAGGACGAGGAGGAGGAGTATCATCACCACCAGAACCACTGACAGCTGGAGCCCGACCATTTCTGACAACTGAGAGTATCACTGACAAGTTCCAAGTTCAACTGTAAGAACCACTGCCAGAAACTGGAATCACTGTCACTCTGTCAACTGCAAGATCAAACATTGAGCCACTGACAGAAGGCTGGACTGACCCTTATGAGGCTTTGCATCAGTCCATACTCGCGAGCTTTGCCCCGAGTTTCACTGCCACTGACGCTGCTAGATAGAATAGATAGGATATATAAGCATATATAAATTCTAGGGATGAGATACCGTATGGAAGCAAGCATCTAAGATAATAGATAGAATGAAATACTGCCATGGTACCTGAGGTAAGCGAGCGTACTAATCAAAGCAAATCAAACTCTGAATCACACTCCACAAGGGGATTCACCAACTGAGAATTACAATTAGTGACAATTTATAAGTGATGTGGAATAGAATTGAATTGAAGTGTCAAGGATAATATACTAAGGCATGGTTTGATAAAAAGCTAGACAAATTGCTAAAACAGTGATCAAGATCATACCCTAGGTAGTGACAAGATGATGATGATGACACGAAGTCGGCAATGGATGACCACGTCCAAAAGAACCCAAACCTAGGGTTAGGAAAACCCTAGGGGGTTGAGTCAATGACTTGGGGAACTTGAAAATGGAGGGGGGATCCTTGTTTTGCAAGTTGAAAAGAGTGAGCAGGGGAGTGTTCTTGGTCGCCGGCGGGAGGGTACCACGGCGGCGAGCTCGGTAGTATGGAGGCAGCGTGTGACGGAACCTCTTAAGATAGGGCCCACTTGCCAGGATTAACCACTTAATCCCAACAGATGATCCAAACCTTAATTAGCCCATCAGGTGTCGCCACTTTGCAGCGGGTCATCCACCTCTTTCCGAACAGGATCACCTCATCACAATCATGACAGAAGTAATACGAAATTCTTACATTACATCAAAGTAGCGGAAATTTTAAAGTCATATTACAAACCATCAGTTTTGAAACATAACTTAGTGTCATATGATAAAGATACATCAAGCTGCTGATAGCGAAAGAACAGATAACCGAGTTACTCTTGCCCAAGAGTCAAGCAAAGACAGGTTATTCTTCATCTTCATCTACACTGACCACGGTCATGCAGCAAGGAGCCACACACACCGGGTTGTTATCCTCATCTGCAACAGGGGTTAACAAACCCTGAGTACGGGAGTACTCCACAAGACTTATCCGACAAAGAAAAGTATTTGGTGGACAAAACAGTATGTAAGTCATGGGATTCAAGGTGTGGTTTGCAAGAATCAAGTATTTTGCATAAATGAGCATTTATAAACGAATTGAAATCATTTATGTTATCCATAAGATTACTCAAGTATCGACCTGGAGGTATGATCGATAACAAGGTAATAAACATCCACGGAGGGATCCAACAACTATCCAGTTTAAGTGTATTACTACGAAGAAGAAAACAGGGTCATGTTTCCATATCCGAGGAACACGACGATTCGAACCGGTTTATCCCAGCTGGGGCTTCCCTATCACACGACATATACAGCCGCTTAAAGCACGCATATGACTACCTTTCCCTGGATCCTCTCGCCAAGACCGGGGTTCCGCCACCCGAGAGCACAGTACACCTCCATCCAGTTCGCTAACTTGGAGGGTACACACTACTCTCGCCATCTCTCCACTCCCAGTGCGGGTTAACCGTTCTTCAAGCGAGAATAGCCAGAGTCCAGCTTCCCGGAGTATGTGATAAGTACTCCAAAGTCACAACCCTAGTCATGCATCATCGGACGGTTCCTAATTGACACGGGCGGAAAGAATCCGCTCACCAGATATCCATATCTGGTGGCTCTCCAACACCGTGTCCGCCCGGTCTCAGATTATTACTGCCATCAAGAGGACATAGCCATTTGCCGCAGCAATCCGCTATTCGTCTCGAAAATAGAACCATTGCCGAAGCAAACACCTATTCTCGCAGATGATAGGAAATCATCTGACTCTATCGGTCTAAGCATTGCTAAGCAGCATAAAGCAACAACCGTATTTTGAAAACAGTGTCTAGGTACAGGAATAAATAATTCAAGGTAAGGCTATGCATCAAGTAGGAATTTGATTGAATACCGTAATGCAATAGTATAACATAAGTGTATTTAAAGCAAACATTTTAAATACAAGGAAGTGTTTGAATGCACCGGGGCTTGCCTTGGTTGGAGGGATAAACGAACGCGGGCTCAGATTCAAGAGAGAAGACCTCTGCACTGGAGGTATCCAACCCAACCAATGAACAATCTACACGATATAATGACATGTTTTAGATGATGCTTGAATAGTAAACATGATGTTCAACTCAAAAAAACAAGCTCAAAAGAGAAGACTAAAACAGATTACCCTAAAAGAACTGAGCAAACAACATTACATCGAGCATGTCCAACTTGTGTTTGTCACTGGACAAATGACCATATTTATCAAATAATCCAAAATCACTCAAAGCCTAAAGTTATTAGGGTTTCTAAACATGTTATAACTAAGCATGGCATAACTACAGAACTAAAAACAGGAAAACAGGAAACAGGAAGAACTCTGTTGAAGACCCTTGGACGGCTGAGACTCGACCATCAGCGGCACAGAGGCTCGAGCGGTGGCGTCGAGAACCACAAAACACGGCGGCGAGTCGCCGTCGATGACCAAACCGAACGGCTACCCCTCGAACTTGCCTCGGCTTGCCGAGCCGAACCCAAAGAGGTACGCTACGACTCAAACAAACCTTCAGAGACACCTCATCGAGGGTGCTGGCGGTCGGACAGGGCTCGACCGATCGCACACCATCGAGAACAGACCTCGATCGAAGAAGAGAGGCCTCGATCGGGGAAACTAGGCCTCGATCGACGAAGACAGACCTCGATCGAAAGAAATGAGGCATCGATCGAAGAAGAAAGACTTTGCTCGATGAAACTGGGCCTCGACCGACCCTCGATCAGAGAAGCTAAGCCTCGATCGCGACTCAGAAGACAACCGCAAGCAAAACGCCCAACAGAAGGCAAGACTACAAACTACTCAGCTGACCTTGTCGACGGCAATGGCGGTGAACCGAGCTCGACCGCACACCCATGCCGACGGACGCAGGCCTCGATCCAAGGAGCTAGGCCTCGAGCAGAGACACTAGGCCTCGATCAGACCTCAATCGACCCTCGATCGAAACAACCAATAACTCTAGCAAGCTAAGCGGCCCCCAAACAACGCGAAGCGCAAGCCAAACAAACACAGAGCTAAAAGCAACACCCTCGACGACAGCACTGGCGGTCGACAGAGATCTGCGCGACGCGCGCCGAAGAGAACACACACGCGCTCGAGGGCAACTACCCCTCGAGATAGACTCAGGACAGCTAGGCGAAGCTAGCGCGAGACTTGGATCTCGAAAAGACCAACTACAGCGACTCGATGAAGAACACACCACCGCGCCGAACAAGAACAGCGGCGGCGCTCGAGGACAGAGCTCTAAGGCTTGATACAAGGATACACGAGAAGAGCAGATAGGTCGAGGAGCTCACCCTGGTTACGGAGCACAAGCAAGCGTGGTCGGAGATGAAGCAGAGACGACCGTCGATGGAGAACGTGCTGGAGGAGACGAAGAACTGCGCGGCACGAAGATGTTCCCGGAGCTGTGGTCCACCATTTGCAAAACGGAGAACCCGACAAGCATCAGAGATGAACAAGGAGCAAGAAACGTAAGACAACAAGACAATGCGGCTCCAGCGCAGCCCGATCGAAGACGGACCAGAGCGGCGGCGGTTGCGTCGGAGCGGAGGAAGACAGATCCACGCTGAACGAAGACAGGCTCGACGACTTCAACCAACTTACCCTGAGGATGCGCAAGGTCAAGGCGAAGGCAATGACGAAAGATTGAGTGATTGGCAACAGCTAACGAGCTCGGGCGAGATTCATCAATGATGGAGGTGGAGCGCTCGGCGGAACAGAACGGAGCAGAGCGAAGCGAAGTAGAGTGGAGAAGAGTGGAGCAGTGGCGTGGAAAGGAAAACAGAGAGGACGGCGTCCCGCTTTTAAAGACGGCAACGGGTTCCGTGATTTCACCACGTACTCTCGACAAGACGGGAGTCCCTGGACAGGTGTCGGCGTCGGACACCGTCGAGAGCGACCCTGCCAAGCAACTGCTCGATGAAAGGACAGAACTGACCCTGCGGCTATTTTGCAAAATGCTCAAGCTTCCAGGGGTTTTCAAGAAAAACTTTGAACACGAAAGATGTTCACAAATTTGAGATCTACAACTTTGCTTAAACAACCACAAGCAAAAACTTTATAGATTTTGAAAATCGTATTTAGGGTTTAATCCACCCCCTCTGGGAAAAGGGTTTGGAAAACAAATTTTAATTATAGAATTTGAAAAAGGTGACCTGCATCCAAACAAAAGATCAAACACAAGCAAGTAAACTCATTTTAGTTCAATGCATATCCAGGTTTTCAAACAAATGAATGATGCTTAATGCATATGATGACATGATCAATTTTTAATTAAGAGATTAACAAGGTTAACACCCGGGGTGTTACACAGCGGCAGCGGCAATGGAGGCGGCACTGCGCTGCTGCGGCTGGGAGCAGAGCAGTAGGGGTGGAGTGCAGAGGTGCGGGCGGCGGTGCTAGGGTGGAGGTCCGGCGATGAATGCTGGCGGCGAGGAGGACGAGGGCGGCGCGAGGGTGAGTGGCAGCGGAGTGCGGTGGCGCGGTCTACGGAAACAACTGAAAGGGTAACTGCCAAACAGTGAACACGCGGGGGGATAACCACAAATTTTCAGAGCGTCGGACTACTTGCGATGGTCCGACGGGTGGTCCGACGGTGTTTGACTGACACAGTGTAAAGTTGACCAGACCACCGGACAAACGAAATCGGGGTCTCCGATGGTCCGGAGGTGCACCGGATAGGTGGTCCGACGCACTTGACTTGAGCCAGACCAGAGAGTACAGTGAGCGCCTAGGCTCCGGACTCTGGTCCGGAGGGTGAGCGTCGGACTAAAGCAGGTGGTCCGACGGCTGACTTGGAGAAAAATCTTGAGAGTCCAGTAATGGACTTTGGTCCGGAGGTGAGCGTCGGACTATCACAAGTGGTCCGACGGATGACTTGGAGAAGGATTTCTGGGAACAGTGAGTCACCAGGCTCCGGACTCTGGTCCGGAGGCAAGCATCGGACTATTGGAAGTTGTCCGGAGGGTAGTCCGGTGCTTGTTTTGCTTTGAATTTTCCTGTTTTTCTCTCCAATATTTTCTCTTAGCCAAGTACCAACACAGAAGAGCAGAAAGAAAACCTTGTTGGACTTAGCATAAGAACCATCTCTCAAACCCTCGATTTAAAAATAGTTTGCCATAGGCTAGATTTAGTTTTCATAAGAAAATAGTTCAATAAAGCTCCAAGGATCACCATAGGGGCACAAGAGGGGTATTAGCTGAAGCTAGAGCTTTGAATGCTCCCCCTAAGTGACGAACCTAGAGGATGATCAAACTTAACCGAAAAGGAAGCAACAAGCAAGACACATGCATATGCTATGCAATACGAATTTGAATCTAGGTTGCTTGCAAGTTTAAACCGCGGTAAGGCTTCTTCACACGCTTGAGGGCGGTTATCCCAACCGCGTTAGCCAAGCCTATGTGCATTACTATAGATTAAACATGATTATATTACAAATGAATGCATGGTTCACACAATCTCATTTTTTAGTGAAGTTTGAGTGATCAAGAACATTCAACTCGCTTCTCAACCTACAAAAGGTTGTTTCATCGAGTGGTTTAGTGAAGATATCCACCAATTGATCTTCGCTCTTAACTCCAACTAGTGTGATGTCTTTCCTAGCCACATGATCTCTAAGAAAGTGATGGCGAATATCAATGTGCTTGGTGCGAGAGTGTTGAACCGGGTTGTTAGCAAGATTTACGGCGCTTTCATTATCACACAAAAGTGGAACATCTTTTAAAACAATGCCGTAATCAAGAAGTGTTTGGGTCATGTATAAGATTTGTGCACAACTTGCTCCCATGGCTATGTATTCTGCCTCGGCGGTAGACAATGCCACAATGTTTTGCTTCTTGGAGGACCAAGAGACAAGTGATCTTCCTAGCAAATGGCAACCGCCGGAGGTACTCTTCCTATCAACCTTACACCCGGCATAATCCAAATCGGAATAGCCACAAAGTAGGAAGAGAGCTCCTTTGGGATACCAAAGGCCAATGCTAGGGGTGTGCCTTATGTACCTAAGGATTCTTTTGACCGCACATAAATGCGACTCCTTAGGGCTTGCTTGAAACCTAGCACGCATACACACACTAAACATGATATCCGGCCTAGATGCGGTGAGGTAAAGTAAACTACCGATCATAGAACGATAGAGAGTTTGGTCAATCGGTTTACCTCCCTCATCGAGATCGATGTGCCCATTAGTAGGCATTGGGGTCTTGATTGGCTTGCAATCCTCCATCTTGAATTTCGTGAGTACATCATGAGTGTACTTCTCTTAAGATATGAAGGTGCCCTCCCTCAATTGCTTCACTTGGAAGCCAAGGAAGAAGGTTAGCTCACCAATCATTGACATCTCGAACTCCTTGGACATCAATGCACCAAACTCCTTGCAATGGTCTTGGTTTGTTGACCCAAATATAATGTCATCGACATATACTTGGCAAACAAAGATCTCTCCATTAAGCTTCTTGGTGAATAGTGTTGTGTCAATGATCCCGATCTTGAAGCCCTTCTTGAGTAGGAAGTCCCTTAGCCTCTCATACCAAGCTCTTGGAGCTTGCTTCAATCCGTAGAGAGCCTTGGACAACCTATAGACATGATTAGGCAAGTTTGGATCTTCAAACTCGGGAGGTTGTGAGACATAGACAAGTTCATTGATGAAACCATTTAAGAAAGCGCTCTTCACATCCATTTGAAAGAGTTTCATTTTGTGATGTGAAGCATACGCCAAACGGATACAAATGGCTTCAAGTCTTGCAACCGGGGCAAAGGTCTCTCCAAAATCAAGTCCTTCTACTTGAGAGAACCCCTTTGCCACCAATCTTGCCTTGTTCCTCACAACAACGCCTTGATCATCTTGATTGTTCCTAAACACCCACTTGGTGCCAATGATTCTTGCTCCCTTTGGCCTTTCTTCAAGTGTCCACAGTTGGTTCCGGGTGAAGTTGTTGAGTTCTTCATGCATGGCATTCACCCAATCCGGATCCGCAAGTGCGTCCTCAACACTAGTAGGCTCAACAAAAGAAACAAACGAGTGATGTTCAACATAAGATGCAAGTCTAGAGCGAGTCATTACTCCCCTTGATGGACTTCCTATGATTTGATCATGGGGGTGTGCTTGAAGGATAGGTGTTGATCTTCTATCATGAACTTGAGGAGGGGGACGTGGTGCTTCAACATTGCTTGCTTCGGCCTCGACTTGATCTTGAGGAATGAAGGTATCTTCTTGAGCTTCCCTCACTTGATCTTCTTCAACTTGAGGCGTGCGAGGTGGAGAATGATCTTGATTATCATCATCTTCTACTTCTTCCACCTCTTGCGGGTTGATAGCACCAATTGGCATATTCTTCATTGCCTCCCTCAAAGGTTCATCACCTACAACAATATCCTCATGCGCTCCTTGGGAGCCATTAGTTTCATCAAATTCCAAGTCATATGTTTCTTCAACTAAGCCGGTGGCTTTGTTAAATACACGGTATGCCTTGGACTTAAGCGAATATCCAACAAGGAAACCAAGGTCACACCGCCGTTGGAATTTACCCAAGTGTTGGCGCTTCTTGTAGATGTACACTTTGCAACCAAACACCCGAAAGAATGAAATATCCGGCTTCTTCCCATTCACAAGCTCATAGGGAGTCTTCTTCAATAGCCTTTGGATGAAGAGGCGGTTTGCCGCATAGCAAGCGGTGTTGATGGCCTCCGCCCAAAACTTCTCCGGAGTGTTGTACTCATCAAGCATAGATCTTGCTAGAGTTATGAGTGTCCGGTTCTTCCTCTCTACAACACCATTTTGTTGTGGAGTATATGTGGCGGATACCTCATGCTTGATCCCCACTTCATCACAATAGTCTTCAATCTTGGTGTTGACAAACTCGGTGTCATTGTCACTTCTTATCTTCTTGACCTTCACTTCAAACTCATTTTGTGCCCTTGTTGCAAACTTCTTGAAGATAGCTTGAGTTTCACTCTTGTCTTGAAGAAAGAACACCCAAGTGTATCTAGAGTAGTCATCAACTACCACTAAGCAAAAGAGATTTCCTCCAAGGCTTGCATAGGTGGTAGGTCCAAATAAATCCATGTGGAGTAACTCTAGGACTCTTGAGGTTGACATGAATGCTTTAGTGGGATGGGTGTTGGCAACTTGCTTGCCGGCTTGACATGCACTACACAACTTGTCCTTCTCAAACACCACATCCTTCACACCTCTAACCATCTCCTTCTTGACAAGTTTCTTCAAAGTTGACATGCCCACATGAGCTAATCTTCTATGCCAAAGCCAACCCAAAGAACTCTTGGAGAATAGACATGTTTTCAACTCGGCTTCATTTGAGGTGAAATCCACTAAGTAGAGGTTGTTGTGCCGAAACCCTTTGAATATCATTTATGAATCTTCAATCTTGGTCACAATCACCTCGGTTGGAGTGAAGAGACAATGAAACCCGAGATCACAAAGTTGACCAACCGATAGCAAATTGAAGCTCAATGATTGTACTAGCAAGACATTTGAAATTGATTCATCTTGGGAGATAGCCACTTTGTCTAAGCCTTGAACTTTGCCCTTTGAATTGTCCCCAAAGGTAATCTTGTCTTGCCCTTCACATTCTTCATCAAGTGTAGTGAACATCCGGGAGTCACCGGTCATATGTTGAGTGCAACCACTATCGATCACCCAATGACTTCCACCGGTCATGTAGTTCACGTACACACAAGCAACTTGGAGTTAAGCTTGTTGTTTGGGAACCCACTCAAAGCGGGGCCCCATTGCCTTGGTAACCATCTCCTTTACAACCCAAAGAACTCTAAGCTTGTTCTTCATTGGCGGACCAAGGAACACTACTAGTGGTCTCCCCTTGTGGTCCTTCTTGATGACATAGTGAGCATCATGAGCAAATGGCCTTGTGTACTTGGGCAAGGTCTTGGATAGTTGAGTCTTGCAATCATAAGCGAAATGACCCACTTGACCACACTCAAAGCATCTTCTTGGCTTGGGCTTTGAGTACTCTTGATTGTAGCCATTGTACTTGTTCTTGTAATAATTCTTGGCCTCAATCTCAACTTTTGCCTTCATGATTTGGTTCTCCTTGAACCCAATGTCGGTCTTGTCATTCTTCATGACGGTGCTCATCAAAAGCTCACTTTGAAGGTTGTGACCCTTGGTGAACTTCTCAAAGTCACTTGTAAGCTTTGTCTTGTCATTCTTGAGCTTGAAAATTTCTTCTCTTAGAGATGTGATCAAGGTGATAGCATCCTTGTCTTCTTCTTGAGCCGGCTTGATGACAATAGGCTTGTTAGACTTGAGAGTGATTAGCTCTTCCTTGAGCTTTGAGTTTTCTTCTCTCATCTTGACATAGTCATCATACTTGTCGGCTTCGACAACCCTCTTGCCCTTGCACTTAGCACTTTGCTCAAGAGCCACATCATCAATCAAGATATCACAAGAGGTAGCACTTTCACACTTAGCACACGGGTTAGTAGCAACATGTGTAGCAAGATCTTGATTAAGCAATTCATTTGCTACCACTAGTGTGCCATGTTCTTGCTTCACATTTTGGTAGTCATCTTTTAGCAAGTTATACCTTGTGTGGAGCTCTTGTGTTGACCTCTCAAGCTTATCATGTTTCTCATTAGCTTGCTTAAGAGAGGCTTTGAGCTCCCTAGTGCTAGATGTGAGAGAATTAATCTCAAGCTTCAAATCATCATTAGCACTAGTCAATGTGTCAAGCTTATCATGCAAGTTTCCTTTGATCTCAAGAAGCTTGTCATTTTTACCTTTGTACTTCCTTATGATGCTAGTGTACTTGTTGAAAATTTTAATTAGCTCATCATAGGAAGGTGCTTCTTCATCGTCACTGTCATTACCACTAGAGTCACCACAATCATCATCATCCTCTATTTTTACCTTCTTGTCACCTTTAGCCATGAGGCATAGGTGTGTAGAGGATGAGCCCGGTGATGAAGGAAGAGGTGGCGGTGGAAGGGAAGAACCAATCACCAAAGCGGTCACCTTCTCATCTTCACTCTCATCATCGGAGGAGGCACTAGAGTCCTCAATGTCGGTGAGCCAATCACCCACAATGTAAGCCTTGCCATCTTTCTTCACCTTGTGAAAGTTGAAGTTCTTCTTCTTCTTGTATGACTTGTCTTACTTCTTGTCATCATCACTAGAGTCATCATTGCCACACTTGTACTTCTTGAACTTGTTCTTGTTCTTGTTCTTGAAGTTCTTGAACTTGTCTTTCTTCTCTTCGGGGCAAGAATGAGCTAGGTGACCAAGATTGCCACAATTGTAGCACTTCATTTGGGAGATTGGCTTCCTTGATGTGCTTGTGAAGAATTTCTTCTTCTTTGAGTCAAAGTTGACTCCACTCTTGTTTAGCCTCTTCAACATCTTGGTGGTCTTCCTCACCATGAATGCGATGTTGTCTTCATCATCCTCTTCTTCACTTGCGCTCTCAATGACATATTGAATCTTGCACTTCTCCTTGGAGGATGCCTTGAGAGCCAAGTCTTTCTTCTCCTCCTTCTCCTTCTTCTTGGAAGAGGATGAAGAGCTACCATCACCAATCTTCATGTACATCTCATGAGCATTGATCTTGCCCAAGACTTGAGTTGGTGTAGTGGCGGAGAGGTCTCCTTGGTGAAGCACCGTGACGATGTGGCTATACTTCTCAATTGGCAAGACACCCAAGATCTTGCGTACCACATCGGTCGGCGCCATTTGGTTGAGCCCGAGTCCATTCAACTCCTCTACAAGAATATTAAGACGTGAGTACATCTCATTAGCATTCTCATGAGTAAGCATAGTAAAGGAGTTCAACTTAGCCATGACCAAATGGTAGCGTTCCTCACGCTCACACTTGGTCCCTTCGTGTAGCGCACAAATGTTTGTCCAAACATCGTTAGCGGTTTTGCAATTCCGCACACGGTTGAACACATCCTTGCCAATGCCACAGAAAAGAATGTTCTTTTCCTTGGCATTGTTCTTCTCAAAGAAGGGATCCTCGGCAAACACGATGCCACCTACGGTAGCGGCTTTGTGCACACCGAGATCCACGGCCTCAAGGTAGGCCTCCATCCGCACTTTCCAATACGGAAAATCATCCCCATCAAACATGGGTGGCGGTCCATCCCCATGGGACATCTTGCTCTAGGCGGTAAAGCCTAATTTGAGAGCAACCTTGCTCTGATACCAATTGAAAGGATCTAGATGCCCAAGACGGGGGTGAATTGGGCTTCTTTTAAATTTCTAAAGCAATATTAAAACCTATTAATGCCAATCACCCCCTAGTGCCTACCGCAATGTGTATCCTAACTAGAAAGCAATAGCAAGCCAAGGAATTGAAAGACAACCTAAGCAATTCTAGTAGGAATTGAAAGAACAAGGCGGAAAGTAAAACAAGTAAGTAAAGAGCTAGGGAAAGGAATTCTTAACGCAGCGATGTTTTCCCGAGGTATCGAGGTGTGAACACACCCCCGTAGTCCTCGTTGGGGCACCCCGCAAGGTATAGCTCCCCCTCTACCCGCGCAAGGGTAGAGTGCTCTCTACGGGCTGATTCTTCGCCACTCCGGCTCGGTGAATCGCCCACAACCGATCACAGAAGCTTGGAGAAGAGCCGTCGACAATCTTCCGGCGATCACTTCCTCCGAACACCACCAAACCATCTAGGTGTTGTCGAACACCAAGAGTAACAAGCACAAGACCTTCACTTGACCAACTTAAGGCTAGGAAGATGGATGGATGCACACAAGTCACTCCTAATCACTCTAGTGGGGAAGAACAAGATGATCTCTCTCAAATCTTTCCCTCACTAGGCACTTGGCTCTCCAAGAACTCTCTCAAGGGTTTCTCAGGTGAAACAATGGCCAAGAGAGCTCACTTGGACGAGGAGGGAAACTATAAATAGTCCCCACCTCCAAAACTAGTCGTTTCTTGCTTTTTCTCTTTTCTGCGAAAGCACCGGACTAGTCCGGAGCCTCACCACCGGACCATTACTCCTGGTCCGGAGCATGCAGTCCAAATCAAATCCAAGGCTAGTCCGAAGCCCCTTTGGGACTCACTGAAGAACACAGTGGCCACCGGACTGCTTCCATTAGTCCGGTGCCCTCCGAACAGGTTGTCCGGAGCACTGACTGAAAACCATTCAGAACCAGGTGGCCACCGGACTACTTCCATTAGTCCGGTGCCCTCCGGACAGGTTGTCCGGAGCACCTTCCTCAGAGCACTGCCTAAGGCAGGACCACCGGACCACTTCCATTGGTCCGGAGCCTCCTAGGCAAACTGGTACGGAGCCTCTCTGACCTCCTTCTTCACCTTATCTGACTAAGTCTTTTGAAGAGGTTTTGCTCCTACCATCTCAAGGGCTATTAGCAGGGTCTCTAGGACTAGTTGTGACAAGTGTGCATACACCAACATTCCCAAACTCTCCTAGGTCATGCTACTAATCTCATACCCCCCCCCCTTTATAGTACGGTCAAAGGAAAAATAAAGTCCTAGTCTATACTTAGTGCTCTTCTCAACCTCATAGCACTAAGAGCTACCATAGTCTTCAACTTGTATCTTCATCCTTTGAAACTGAAATGATTTCCATCTTGGGGGCATGAATACCATTAAGCCCATTCATCTAGCATCACTAATGACCTAACTCAAATGACTTTGCCTCTGCAAAACACACGTTAGTCATAGTGACCTAGCACTGTCGTTAATCGCCTAAACACAAGGGACCATGATTCTTCACGTTTGCTCTTCAAGCTGCAGACAGTAAGAACTTTAGTCCCACCTCGCTGGATCAAGCACAGCTGCAGCTGCAGAGTCAACTTGTGGGTATGGGTATGGGCGTCAACTTGTACCCGTCTGCGGGTATGGGTTTTTTAACGGGCATATTTTTTTCTAGTAGGCACGGGTATGGGTTTGATGTACCCAGCGAGTACGTACTCGATGCCATCTTGCACCAAGGAGAGAGGGAAGAGCGTCGGGGAGAGATAGGGCTAGTTTGGTTACTGCCTGGCAAACTTGGTCTCCCAAGTGTCTGATTTTGAACGCCTGGGTCCTGGGGTGGAGATCCATGCCTGGATAGCTCCTTGCCAACCGGTCATCAAACCAAACAAGCCCATAGTGCGTGTCTCCGGCCACGACCACGGCACCGACACTAGCACCGGTGCGCCCCTAAGAGGTACAAGCTAGCCAGAGGGCTATGCCAGCAGCAGTCGTGCTCACCATGCCCAACCCAGTGTTGCCCCACCGCCCGTGCCTAGCTAGCGCCTCCCCTGTCCTCCTCTCCCCAAGCTTTCGGTGACTTCTCGAGCATCTTCGAGTGACAATGGCGGTGTCATTGTCCGGCGGCAACGAAGCTCCATGACCAAGAGAGTACAAATCCTCGTGGGCCTACGTGAGTGGATCCGATGCCCCAATGTGTGGATCTTGTGTCGTGTGACGGAGGTTTCCTCTGCTACTCCATGGCAGCGCGGCACGATGTGGCGGCGGGCCGAGGAGTAGGGTGTCACATGATGGCCGGCCAGCGCTGCAGCTTGGATGGTGAGGGCCCGGGCACCCGGATGTGCCAAACAGTTGTTGATAAAGTTGTTTTGCCAAACATTTTTTTTCAAAATAGATTAGCTTCAATCTAGAAAGTTGTTCATAAAACTATTTTCTAAAAAAATAACTTTACTAATGAAACTGAGATGTGCAAAACAGGCTTAAAAAAGTAGCTCTCAGAGTTAACCAGCTCCATATCCATCATGCATGCTCTGTGTCGCAGTTGTTGCACTACTCCGCGCACCAGGAAGAAAACACTTGGCGTTGGCTGAGATACAACTAGAATAGGAAGCTGAGGAAAGCTCATGGACGAGTTTGAGAAGGCCTCAGACCCCAAGAGGTTCGACTACGACCAAGGGCTTCTCTGATCGAGGAGAATCTCGGAGAAGGCGGCTTCGGCGTAGTTTAGGGCCTATTTAGTATAGTTGTGCTTTCTGATTCCACAACACTGCTTCTTAATTCTATGGTGAAATGATTCGAATGCTGAAAAATGATTCTATTTGATTCTTTAACATAAACTCTTAAAAAGCACTACGAAGAATCACTTCACGAAATCAAGAGAAGCTACTTTTCTACTCTCAGCCTCTTAATTCATTTTAAATAATCACTTCACATAATTAACACATAATCACTTCTCTGAAAAACCGTTTGTCAGCCGGGAAGTGATTCTCTTCAAAAATCTGCTCTATAAAACGCTCCTAAACGCACCCTTTAGAGAGGATTACCGAGAAAGCTAAACCTCCACGTCGAGTGTCAAGAGGTTCGCAAGGGAGGAATGAGTACACCACAGGGGTGAAGATAATATGCCGGCTGAGGCATCGCCGCAACGGAACCTTGTATGTACAGCTCATCGAGTGGGAACGTAGATTTTTCGTTTGTATGTGTGGCCGCAAGGCCTATCCTAGCCATCGACGGAGCATCAAGATTTGTGCCGACTGATTCTTTCTAGCATACGGTGCATCAAGATTCGTGTCCATAACATAGATGGACGGTCCAGATAGACCTGCCGCATACATACACAAGCGGCGTGATGTTTCCCATCGGGTGGTGCCACCAGGGCATGGAGCTACTCCTGGACGTGAAACATTCCCTAGTAGATAAACAAAGATCCACCATTTGCTGCTCACCTATCTACTCCCTCTCTATGTTCCAAATTAACTGTCGATTTTGGTTTTGGTTTCAGTGACGCAAGTTTAATTAGATTTATAGAATAAATATGTTACATTTATATCTCTAAATAAATTTATTATATAAATTAAAAGATTTTTTTCTAATGATTCTAATTATGTATCATAAATATTAATATTTTTTAATATATATTTTGTCATATTTGTTTTCTAAAAAGCAAAAGCAATAGATATTTTAGAACGGATGGAGTAGGTCATAACTGGGAAATGAAACGAAGCACAATAATTGAGGGACAAAAGGAAAGAATGGAACGAAGTACAATACATGGGATGGACAATGTACATAGGCTTATTAGCTTAAGAAGATACAGGACCTTGGTTGGCTACCAAAAGTTGTCATGGCAAAGATTTGACAAGATAAAACTGCCAAAACAAGGGTAAATTTTTTTTACAATAGATTTGGCATGCTAATTGTGAGATGTTGGTACCAAAATTTGGCTTGCCCAAGTACAGTGCTCGGCAGAACCCCATACAAAAATCAAATCACAGAACTAAAGAAAGTGCAAGGAACACAAATTAAATTTGCAAATACAAATAAAAATAGGAATTGAAATAGTGACGATAATACAGATGAAACAGAATAAATACCCGTGCATGAACTTTACCAACTGGAGGTTATAACATTTATGTCAGCACTAAAATAATATTAACATCATTGTCACCGCTTCGCTACTACTTCAAACTGTATTTCAGACGATACATTACCGAGTATTTGAACTATCCTTATTTTGAGGTCAAGATACTCTACCTTAGAAAAGCAAATTTAACCCTCTTTGAATACACTCGGCCCCCATGTGAGAGCTAAAAAAAGTGTGGTAACCCTATCAGAGGTAGGAGCACCACATGAACGTCTTCACCAGCACCAGCCATAAGCCTGGAAAAGTTCCAACGAGTTAGAGTTGTGACTCCTCCCAGAACTACAAACTGTTGAAAAATAACCACAATGGTGCTACAAGTACAAGCTGATCTGCATCAATGACGAGCAACTGACAGAAGCAAGATTCACTAACAGTGAACTGAGTCATTATTATGGTGGTGTTTTGTGATACTGATAGACATCTCTTTCTTCGCCTTATGTTGTAGATTATAATTTATATAGCATGAAAATATAGCTACAATACTTCATCAGAACCTCTAGAGAACAGTCATGATACCATTCACAAGCAGAATAAGAACCAGATGCCAAGAAAGAATATGTATTGCAGCATGCAAACAGAGAGGTCAGTGATGTGAGCTATATTTTATCAGAAATATTGGATATGTTGGGTAACAATTAATGATGTATCCTGAGAACTCCTTACGGTTGATATACTAACTACCACAATTCTCCCTCCATATTGTAAAAGAAGTCATTTTGGACAACGACAAGGTCTCCAAAGCATGACTTTGACTTCATATTTCTATAAAAATATTTATTTCAAAATGACATATGTATACTTTTATGAAAGCATATTTCAAGACAAATCTATTCGTATGGTTTTCACATTTTCAAAATCAACAACTTAAAGTTATTCAGGATTTATATTCCCAATATTTGACCAAAACCTTGTCCAAAACGACTTCTTTTACAATACAGAGGGAGTATCTCTGTGAATAGATCGATCCAACATGTGAAAATGATGTGGGGATTTTTCATAAAGTACTCCAACAATATCATAATTTTATTGAAACAAATAAAATAAACAAGCACAATTACGAGACATCCTATGTAGGTTTCCAAAATCAGTAATTTAGTGATCCGATGTTGTTTAATTACCAACAAATTAGATTGATTGAAGCAAGACCAAAACTAAGCATGGATTAATGGAGAATGGCTTTTAAACACAGTTATCCTACAGGGTTAAAGATCAAGCACATGCAAAGTATGGGGGGGGGGGGGGGGGGGGGGGGGGGGGGGGGGGGGATGGTATAAGGGGTGTTTGGTTTACCCCCCTAAAGTTTAGTGCATCAACTAAAGTTTAGGGGGCACTTTAGGGCCTAAAATCACCTAAGTTTAGCTACTAAAGTTTAAGGGGCTGTAACCAAACACCCCCTAAGTGATGGCAAAGATGCAAGGGCAACATTAAAATTCACAAATATACCATGAAGGATGGGAAGTCAGATGTACAACTGGCTCTGCTGTCATGCTGTATATTTTTAACAATGTGCTTTCAGTGAGAAGAAAACAGTGGCTATATCTGGTCACATTCATATTACCATTTTAGCCCACCATAATTCATGAATCCATAATCATACATGGACACAGATGTTTGACATGCCCTCAAAAGTTACATAAAAAACAATTGCAGCCTGATTGTATGGTGAGTGTGCAAAATCCAGAAGAACCCCAGCAATTTCCTAGAGAAATCCCCCTGTCGGCACAAGCACCTCTAAGGTCAAGCAAACATAGTATGCATGACCTAGAGATTTCGGATTTCATCTTGTTCTAAATTCTTATTTTCATTTTGGAATATTTCCATCTGTACCAGAGCGATACTGTATTAGGTACAGTTCTCCAAATCAATTAATAGCAGCCATTTCAACAGAGAAAATAGTGCAGGCCAGTGTTCTCAAGGTGCCACCATAGGTGAAAAGGTGTTCAGGCAGTCCTGGGAGTATGTTTGCATCGGTCACCAGTGGCAGAGCTGCCATCGATGTGTAGGCTTGTGCTTCTTGTCCTCCTGTTCCCATCCTGTTCTTCTCCTGCTCTTGTTTCGAGAAAGGAAACAAGAGCAGGAGAAGAACAGGATGGGAACAGGAGGACAAGAAGCACAAGCCTACACATCGATGGCAGCTCTGCCACTGGTGACCGATGCAAACATCTGCCTGTTCAGCAGCATCGGTGACTGATCTGGAAAGGGAGTGGCAACTATGGCCAATCTGGATGGGGAGCAGCGGTGGTAACTCCACTTGAGGGGCAAGGAAGCCACATGGAGAGGAGAGGCTGATGGCTGGTATAGTGGTACATAGAGGCATTGAGAGCAACTGAGATTATAAACTGCTTAATTCACTATGGGAGGGGAGGTAGGGCTGCTAGGTGGGCAGGGCTAGCCTCATTCGGGACCTCTCGTTCCCGTTTTCTCCTATTTTCTTCCATCCTTCTCTGCTGTTAGTTTCCTGTTGCTAGACTGGTACAGAATCACCCAAAGTTCAGCTAGGCGCTAGGCGCAATCTAGGCGCTGACCCTCAGCCTAGCGACTAGTCGGGATTAATCGCACCTAGGCGTTCCTAGGCGTTTTTCTAGGCGTTAGTATATACATTTATATATGTATAAAAAAGAAAAAGAAAACAAGAAATAAGTGGACTTCAGTACACATGTGGGCCAAGAGTTCTATAGAAAGGCCCATAAAACAGCCCAAGCCCATATCCTAAACTCCCTCAACCCTATCCCTTCAGCTTCATCACCGCACCCGCGTCGTCCCGGTGTCGCCACACGTCCCCACGTCCTCCGCGGCGTTCGCCGCCGCCGTCCCGGCTACTCCGCGCCGTACGCCGCCCCCATCTCCGCCTCCTCAGTGCCGCTCGCACCCTCCGCCGCCCCCGTCCCTGCTTCTCCGCCGCCTGCTCCTCCCTCTCCGGCGACCTCAGCCCGCCTAGGAGTCCGCCTACCCCCATAGGCGAGGCGGAACACCCTCGCCGAGCAACTAGTCGTGCCTAATCGCCGCCTAGCGGAACCTTGGAATCACCTCACCTTGCAAGTGTGCCTAGGCATTTTGCCTAGGTGTTGTGAGGGGGGCAGGTGTTCACACCTCACTTCACCACCCTGAGACAACACCTCGGCTCACTGCCTTAAGAACACTGCTACAGCACAAATGATGCTCAGAACAAATCTTTACTTAAATACCACACATTGTCATGCTCAAAACTGTCATTTGTAGGTATAAACTGGGATAGGATATAGGGTTAAGCTAATATAGTGTATGTGGATGAAGGCATGCAATTCATTGCTACTAGTACTTACATTAGGACACTGGTAGGTATTGAATGGATGAGTATGTAGGGTTGAAGTATTTAGTATACATGGATGAAGGAATAATTCATGGCTATTTGTATTGAGATCAGGGCACTGATGACAGACAACAGATCAATCAGGACAGCAAATAATATATAACAGCAGGCTAATACTACTCATTACTCCTGATCCCGTTCCTATGAAAACAATGGCTAAATATAGCATATGGTAAACAAGTGGACTGATATGAGCTGGAGCTATTTCAGCGCTGTAATTTCTGTGAGAAGCAACCAAAGGCCAGATCAGGTCCCGTGACTAGATCTTGACATTTTAGGTCATCATGTTAGGCGCATTTAGCCTCAAAATTTATTTGAAAAAAAAATAGGACCTGAATTGGATTGAGATTTGTATTTGAATCCTACTCCCTCATTTCCAAATTATAGATACACCATGAAATATATTGACAATGTTTTTATTTGATACTCCCTCCGTACCCATATTACTTGACGTTTAGGACAGCGACAGGGTCTCCAAAGCGTAACTTTGACTGCTTATTTTTTGAACAAATATTTATTGAAATATAATATATGTATATTTCTATGAAAGAATTTTTCAAGACAAATCTATTGATATGATTTTCATTTTTCTAAACTCAACAACTTAAAAGTTATTCATGATTTATATTCCCAATGTTTGACTCAAACATTTTCCAAAACGACAACTAATATGGGTGCGGATGGAGTACACCATGAAATGTAGATGTTAGTAATTTTTTTTCTATAAACTAGTTACACGCACTTGACTTGCAACAAAGCTAAAACAATTTACAGTTTGAAACACTTTACATGTGAAACTAGTTCCATTAAGTACTCCATATAATGTCTTGATACTGCATTTATTTGAACTGTAGATGTTAATACATTTTTTTAGAAAAAAACTGGTCAATGTTAGAGAAGTTTGACTTAGGACAAAGCTAAAGTGAACTATGGTTTTGAACAGAGAGAGCAAGTTTGTACTAATTTGAATTAATACCAAAAACCCCTAGAGCGTAGCCCCAAATAAACAATCTCAAAGGCATTACAAAAAATGGAATTTTATTAACCAGGGCTCAGCTTACTGATTTTTTTTTTGTGTTGATATTGTGAAGGCAAGACAGGCACTTGTTGAACCATATTAATAAAAAGCATTTCAGCATAACGAGCAGCAAGGGTCTTAGATGCAGTCTAGAGAATCTGATTTATTCTTCTTCTAAATATTGCATTTAATGGAACAGAACAAGATCTTACTAAGTTATGCTCCATAAATTGATCAGATGTTGATTTCAACATCATAGAGAAAATATCTGATTCACAGATTTATGCTCAGAACAAATCACCAAGAAAATAGTGTGCACGTTATCCTTTGCTCTAAATGTCATCAGATATGCTGAACAGGTGCACAATTATTTTATCATGTGATAGTAAACAAGGCACCATGGCATCATCCTTTTTGAATGAAAACAGGATATAACAAAGAGCAGGCAGCTAGGAGCCATATACCTATGTATGTGATCCGTGTACACTTCTCGAGTGACCGTTTGTCACGAAAGCCGCCTCAGTGTTGGGACCACTCGATGCTCTTGAGGTCGATGCCAGCCTTGGCCATCTCATAGAGTGGGCTCATGTCACGGAGCTTCTTCACCTGATGCACAGTAAGCTCAATTGCTCTGTCCACCTCTTCCTCAGTGGTAAAGCGACCAATGCCAAAACGAATAGAAGTATGCGCCATATCCTCCTCCACTCCGAGTGCCCGCAGCACATATGAGGGCTCCAAGCTGGCACTGGTGCAGGCACTACCGCTTGACACAGCCACCTCCTTCAGACCCATCAGTAAGCTCTCCCCTTCAACATACGCAAAAGACAAATTGAGATTGCCTGGGTAACGGTGCTCCATGCTTCCATTAATGACAACGTCATCGACCTGCGCACGTATGCCATCAAGCAGCCTCTGCTGCAGAGCACTGACACGCCTGTGGTCATAATCCATCTCTTGAGCAGCAATCTCGCAAGCAGCCCCAAATCCAACAACAAGAGGCGTGGGCACAGTCCCACTGCGGATGCCACGCTCCTGCCCACCACCACTCATCTGCGGTTCCACCCTGATGCGTGGACGGCGGCGAAGGTAGAGGGCCCCCACGCCCTTGGGCCCATAAATCTTGTGCCCGGAAAGGGACATGAGCCCAATCCCCATCCTGTTCACATCCATCGGGATCTTCCCCAACGCCTGAGCAGCATCAGTGTGGAACGGAACGCCTTTCTCCTTGCAGATGCGCCCAATCTCCTCGAGCGGCTGGACGACGCCGATCTCGTTGTTGACGGCCATGACGGACACCAGGCCGGTGTCTGGGCGGATGGCGTCCTCGAGCTGCGCGAGGTCGACGAGGCCGTCTTTGCGCACGGGGAGGTAGGTGACCTCGAATCCCTCCTGCTGCAGATATCTGCAGGAGTCGAGCACGCACTTGTGCTCGGTCTGCGTGGTGATGACGTGGCGGCGGCGCTCGCGGTAGAAGCGCATGACGCCCTTGACGGCGATGTTGTTGCACTCTGTGGCGCCCGAGGTGAAGAAGATCTCGCGCGGGTCGGCGCCGACGAGGGAGGCAACGCGGGCGCGGGCGTCCTCGACGGCTGCGTCGGACTCCCAGCCGTAGAGGTGGGTACGGGAGTGAGGGTTCCCGTAGCGGGAGAGGTAGAAGGGGAGCATGGCGTCGAGGACGCGCGGGTCGACGGGGGTCGTCGCCTGCATGTCCATGTAGAGAGGGCGGCCCGAGATGCGCACGCCCTTGACGGTGATGGCCTCCTTGTCCTCCTCCGAGGCCACCGCCGCAGGTGCGGCGGCCGTGGAGAGAGCGCGGGCGGGGACAGGGGCGCCGCGGCGATGCAAGAGCGGGAGGAGGTGACGGGAGAGGGCCATGTCGTGGGGTGGCGACCGGCGAGGAAGGGGTAGGGTTCAGGGGAGGGTTACAGGGTTGGGAGGCGCCGCCGCTGAGCTCCCGTTTTGGTGGAGGGGCGATTTGGGAATTGCTGATGAAATGGCCAAATGGGGGAAGGTGGGAGGAGGATATGGACGAGCACGAACACGACGCACAGCGAAGTCCCATGTGGCCATGTGGATGCAGACTGCAGAAGTGCAGAGGGAGTAAGGGAAGTGGGTCACGCAACGGATGTAGGCTGGCTGACCCTGCAGGTGTTAAGGATGTTAGGCCCAGGTCTGGATTGCTGGAGTGAACACAGTTACCTTGGAAGCCCGAGTAAAAGCCCATCTCAAACAAAGGCCGCGCCACCAATCCTATATTCCTATCTATCGTCGTTCGAGCTGAAACTCAGGCCGGTCACGGCATTTACTTTTTCTGACAAAAGCAAGCTCAAGCATTAAGAAAAAGGAAAAGGACTATTTTATCTTCCTAAATTATTCTCAAATTTTCCTCACCAAACTCTAAAACTAGACAAACCATGTCCCTTAACTTTTAAAACCATTTATTTTTCAGAGGGGCCTTTGTCTTCTATACCTACCTACCTATCTACCTAATAATAATAATGAGGCAAGAAGTTCCCCTATTTTTTCATATGGCCTTTCCTAACTCGTGAATGTAGATATCTCTATTCATTTATCTACTACAACCTTTCTATTTTTATATATAGGGACCAGATAAAAGTATAGTTAAGAATCCTATTATAGTCCAAATGGAATACATTAGGAATTCTGATCGTAATCCAAATCCAAATTGTAAAAGAGAAGAGCAGAGATCTATTTTCAATTCTATATATATAATCCATGCTCATACAAGTTTGAATAGCTCTTGTCTAGCATGATACGGAGTTCGGTTTTAAAACCTATTAATGGTTGCGTATGTAACCTGGACTCGAAAACAACCAGTTTTTCATACGTTTTCTATACCAACATGGTTCGTGATGGAATACCTCCGAGTAAGATGAATATAAATTATAATCCTAATCCAAATTGAAATAGTAAAAGGTAAGAGCAAAGATCTATTTCCAATTCTATATAGTGCTCATACAAGTTTGAATAGCTCTTGTCTACAATGATGCGGAGTTCTATTTCAAACCTATTGAGTCGTGTAATCTGGAATCAGGAACAACCATCTTTCCATATGAATTTTATTTCGATATGACTCATGACTAAAGAATATATTATATTTTTCTTGGCCAATTATTTAAAAAAATCTAATACAAATCATATTTCAACATGGCTCATGATGGCAGATATAAAACCAAAACTAGGAGACCAGCGAGATCAAAGTTGATATAATAGAAAAGGAGAATATGTTAAGGGGCCATTTAGATCCTCTCATTTGTAGGAATTGAAATCTACTCTAATAAATTAAGCTATTTGGCTTGAATTTTGATATTCACCACTTTCCAAAGTCTATATATAAGTCTATCTCAAATTTATAGAGTGAGAGATGAAAAATGATTTTATAGATCATCGCTCCCTATTTCTACTTTGTGACTTATAACACGTTCTTAAAACTCTATTAAAACTCGCTCTCTTATAATAAAAATACAATAAATAAATATGTCTCTCGTATGGTTAAATATAATCCATATACTATCATATTAACTTAATTAATATATCTTTAAATTATGATTTTTAAAATAAATTCAATTCTAGGTATCCAAACGGTATGAAAAAAGAAATAGTTGGACTCCGTGACCCAGACCGTATGAAAAAATAGAAAAAAAACAATGGCGCCTAAACGGGAGCAATGGCAGCTCGACTCCACGACACTCTCGATCATATCATGGCTCGGCGTTGCGGCGTAGTGGTGGAGCCAGGAATTATACTCAAGGGGGGCCGGTAAAAAAAACTCGTTAGGTTTCATATGTTCATTGTTGGGTTTAATTTTATTGACTTTAACGAGTGTTGTCAATTTCTTATAATTATCTAGGATCTAAGAGAATGTGGGATTTTTTTTCATGTTCCTATGGTTTTTTATATGAAAAAATTTATGAAATTATTGCGTTCCAAATAGGCTCTAAACTATATTTTTCAGCGGTAAGTGACATGCCCAATAACATTAATACGTCTAGAGTGACTTCGTATATTTTGAGTAGCGACTCTATCTTTTTTTATAGCCATAATTTTATAATATAGTTATGTTTTATATGATTTTATTATCTAAAAGATACTAATAGATATATGTATACATTTTTTTATATAATCTCTCTCTTAATATAAATAAAAAATATTAAGTCATACTACTACTTTTAGTTATTGTGAAATGTTAGGGGGGGCATGGCCCCTGCCAGCCCCCCCTTGGCTCCGCCAAGGCTGCGGCGTGAACACACAACAGCCACGTCTCACAGGATCGACGGCAAGCCAACCGGGACGCGTGAGGTCAAACTGGTTGACGTTCTTTGCACTGTTCGTTTGGTTTATCAATCGGTTTATTAGCCATCGAAAAAATATTTTTGTCTAACAGAAAAACAGCCAAAACTGATATCAATCGGCTGATCAGACACCAAAACGATCAAACGAATAGGCTTGAAGGTTGCCATAGTGGACGCAGCTGGACCGCTCATGCAAACTTACACCATCTTGCCGATTGCCACCCTGGACTGTGGGCTTGTTTGGATGGTGCTCTGACAGGCAACTTCATGCCAGACACGTGATCCTGGCCCCAGGCGTCCAAAATCGGACACCTGGGAGCTCTGCCTGGCCATTACGGTGCCTGGGAGGCACGAAGCAAACAAGCTCTTCGTGCATCCGAGGCACCACGACGCCCATATGCAAGGCCCCCAGGCGTTGGATTGCGGACGCATGGGGCTAGGATGTGATGCCTGGCAGGCATCTGCCTCCCGGGTGTCATCCAAACTATATTGCAACACCCATGTTTCGGTGCGCGTTCGCGTGATGGGTGAGGGTCATCCTCGCGGGCTTCATCAAGACCGACGACTACAAGGTCGACGACGTTAGGGTGGGCTTCAACGTTGCTTTTTATTATTACTAGCAAACGTGTCTATATGTTGCAACGGGAGAAAAATTGAACATTAATTAAAAATGTAGACAAAAGTATTGTATGTTTATTCATATTTTACGTTTTTTCTATCTCTTAGAACCTTTTTTTTATCTTCAAATCATTGTTTGCTATTTTCCATCTAAAATATATGGTCTATTCTATTTGGATTTAGATTAGAATTAGATTTAGAATCTCTATTCATCTTACTCGTAGGTATATTCTATAATGATCCATGTCGGAATAAGAACCGTATGGAAATGTGATTGTTTCCGAGTCCAGATCTTATATGCGACCAATAGGTTTTGAAATCGAACTCTCTATCATGGTAATGGTATACAAGAGTTATTCAAACTTATATAAACACGGATAACCTATATAGAATTAGAAATAGATCTTTGCTCTTACCTTTTACTTAATCTGTTTTAAATTATAGTTCGTTTGACTTTTTCAACCATAAGTTTGACCACTCGTCTTATTCAAATTTTTGTACAAAATATCATTTCTTTTGGTATGGCTTACTTATTTAATAAATAGTCTAGATAAATGATTTAAATTTGACTATGTTTACACAATTTTTTTTAAATAAGACGAGTTGTCAAAGTTGGGATAAAAAAAGTCAAACGAATTATAAATTAAAACGGAGGGGTACTATTTAGATTTAGATTAGAATTAAAATCCCTATTCATCTTAATGGTGTTATTCTATTTGGATTAGAATAGAATCCTTAACTATACTCGTGTCTAATTCTTATATATAAAAATAGGAGGGTTGCAGTATACTATCTATACCTGCGTATAATAATAAAATTATAAATATTGAAAAACTAAAATTTATGCTATTTTTCATTGTCTTTCGCCTAACTAATTTTTTAACTGAAAATAATACGTGTTCGTGGTGTCCATATTTATACTCTAAATCGACTCTTAAGTCCAAATCAAATAAAAACAGGCAATAAATAGAATCAGTGCTAGGTCTGCCCGATTCCGTTTTCTTTTCGTTTCTATTCTCCATGGTCCGGTTCACATTTTATTTTTTTGTCACCAATTTGAGTACGTGTCTTATTTCCGTTTCGCGCAAACATGCAAATTTCAATACCATGCACGTGATATTTTCGTTTTTTTCTTGGGCCCGCCATTTGGCTGCTTCTTTGCTTCTCAGGCAATTGTGCTCTGGTTCGTGGCTTAGTTCAATTGGGTCGGCACGATGCAACCCTTTCATTTTCTAGGGCTATATTGTCTCTGAATGAACCATGCTTATTGGATTACAAGGAGCTAACATATATATAAGGCCAAAACCCTAACTCAACTCCACTGGCATTGGGTGTCACTCCTCCCAACATCCTTTTCTCCCGTGATGTTATGTTGTTCATGTCTCCGTCTTGCTCTCTTCTCTAATCATATTTCCTCCCCCCCCCCCCTATCTTCGAGCGCTCAAAGACTGGCAGCGCGAAGCCGAGGTCGTGCGTCGACGGCGCCAGGACGCCTCACGGCGTCAGGGCTTGAGACGGCAGGGGCACATAGCGGCGGACAGGGCTTGTCTTCACGGCAACGCCATGCGGCAAGGGGCATAGCCGCGGCTCGATTGCGGTGACGCGTGGCCAGGGTCATGTCCGTGTGGCGGCAGCTCATCGGTGTGCCGAACTGGACCCTCTCCCGCCAGGAACGTCGTTGTGACCAGGCTTCGGCAGGAGGCATCTCGACGGCTCGTGGCCCCATGGCCTTGTGCTGCCGTACTAGATTTTTTATGCTTGATTGATTCAATTTTTTTTATCTATGGTCATATTTATATTGCAATTGTGTGTGTGTTGTATTTGCAATCCATCGTGATTCCATTCCTTTATGGTATTGGTATTTTTTTCCCGATTTCCTTTTGTTCCTTTTGTAGTACCGTTGATTCAATTCGGACGCTGGTTGTTGGCTCACTCGTATTGGTTTCTATTTTGTGATGACATCCAAAATATAAGCAAATGTAAGTAATAATATATGAAATTTAAATAATGTTGTGATAGTTTTTTTCCGCATAATGCTAAACTCAAAACTATTTGCTCATGGACATTAGCCAATTACAAATACTTATATCTATGACATTGTAAAGGTGTCCTACTGCCACTATCCTAGGTCCCGCCAAATTCGGACGTTAGATTTTAGAGTCGGATTAGGCTCACAAAGTTCAGACCTTGTGTGGAATAAGAAAGAAGATCAGAGTTACTATAATGTTCTGGAGATCAAGTGCAACTCAACACTAATGCGTTGCACGTCGCAGTTTGCAACTATATATGTAGTCACGCAAATTGCCCCTTTTAATTTGAGAGTGCCCCTTTTAATTGAGAGCAGTGTTGAGCAAGAAAACTTTAGATGACACGAATATTTTGATCGATTTCCTTCGAGTTGCAGTATAGGAAAAACTAAAATTTCCTTCAATTTATTGATACGTCTAAATTTTTTCATGCTTTGCACCGGAAGAAAACATCTATTAAGATTGTGTTTAATTTGATACCTATCAATATGATATTGATATATTATTATCATCACCAACTTATATTATTATGTGCGTGCCCGTGCATGTATACCATTTATTATTATTTCCATAAATATATGATGGGGTTTTTCTTCCGTTGCAATGCACGAGTACATTTCAGTAGTTTCAATCTAAAAAAATAAATATAGTGAATATCTAATGAGGTCTTTAAGCTTCTAAAAATTCCAATAAAAATACTAAAGACTATGACACATCATGGAGCATCTCAGTCTACGGCCACATCGCGAAGTGCCTCAAGCATGGAGGCCATAATGTAGGGCTACCCCCACCCCTATGGCCACATTGTGAAGCGCGGTGACCTCAGCCCCGGCCATAACAGCTATGGTGCAGAGAGGTCTCAGATCTCCCTGGGTCTGGCAAGGCAGAGGACAATGAGCCATACTCTCTCTGTTCTACAAAAAATAACTCGTTTCCGCTTATCGAGAAACGTCTTTAATTAATATTTATAACATATAATTAATATCATTGAAACAATATTTAAATCTAGTTTTTTAATAAATTTATTTGAATATCCAAATATTGTATGTATTTTCTACAAATCGAGTCAAACTTGTGGCACGAACACTCAAAACAACTCTTTTTCTGTGTCGGAAGGAGTAAGTTACAACCTACCTAGGGTGGTGTTGCGCGCAAGTGCACAAAAGCTCCCAAATAAAACATTCACACTAAAAACTCACTGAGTTTGTCATAAATTAAACTGAAAGAAAAGAAATACTTGAGCTTTTTTATGCTGCTAATCAAACTAACTAATTTGGGTATTCACGACTTTCGTGGCCTCTTGAACCGGTTCTGCACATGATCTAGTAAAGACGGGACCTTCCTCATCAGTTCGATGTACTCGTTGGTCACCGCCACCGCCTTAAAATTTGCAGGGACCGCGAGGAAATCGAGGCACCTGGACTTGAGCTTCAGGCACGCGCGCTCTTCGGCAAACTTCAAGCTTGACAGCACCACATCTTTGTTGACGCTAGCGCATAGCACCTCCTCGCACGTCTGTCTGAGGGTGTCCAGCCCGTATTTGTTGGCAGCATCGTATAGATCCTGGAACTCCGACGCCCGGCAATCAGCCTCCGCCGACAGCAAGCCGTGGTACATGTAATGGAGCATGGATCTGAAGGTGGACGCCTTCATGTCGTCCTGGATCTGGATGGCGACCGAGCCCTCCTCCTCCTGCTGCTGCTGCTGGCCTTCTTCAGCCGTCTGACCGAAGAGCTTCTCTCTGAACACCGGAGAGCGCGCCGCGAGCACGAGACGGTGCGCCCTGAAAGTCTCCCCGTCGACTTGGAAGGAGACATCGGTGAGATCGGAGGTCGCGAGAATGTCATGCTCCAGTCTAGACAGAGTCGGCAACGGCAACAGCGGCCAGACTTTTGAGACCGCCACCATGCAAATCGCGGTGAAGTGGTCGTCCACGACGCAATTCGCCTCGACGTCTGACCTCTTCGCCATCAAAAAGGCTTCTTTGCAATCCGTGGTGACGCTTTCTCGTCCGACCGTTACAGGAGGAGGCGTCAGGCCGGTTCTAGCTGGCAGACCAATATGTGCCGCCAGGAGCTTATGCCTCTGCCGATGGTGCTGGTCATCCGTGCTAGAGATCACCACAGATATCTTGATGAAGTCAGTCGAACGCCAATTCGGCCAGTACTTGGCGGTGCACGTGAAGCCGGCAGCGGCAGGGATAGGGACGTCAACGTCGTTGCACTCGTCGCCGGAGAGATGCTTAGTGGCCGAGTAGTTTACTCTGAAATTGAAGGACTTGGACTCACGGGCGTGGAAGACAGTGCATGCTTTCTGTTCGGCCATGAGCTAGCTAGCTCGATCGCCTTCGTCGATGCGCGGCGACTTCAGGATGCAGCGGCGAAAGTGCGACTTCGCTGGATCAATCTAGAGGGTTGAGGGAGCGAAGGGAATTGTATGTCGACCGGGAACCGCGCGGTCGGGAAACGGGGGAGGAGGGCAGTCATTTAACTGATGCTGCTTCTACACACACATGGAAATTATATCCAACTGCAAATTCAGAATAGGACAAGACCTCTCTTCTTTTTGTTTATATATGGATATATGGATGGACGGAAGCATATCATGGTAGGAGACGGACGGACAGACAGGCTGCTCATCATCATGTTATAAAAGGAAACAAACTCTAAGCTTTTTTTAAAAGGAGGAAAAAAACGGAAACACTGTTTACAAGGAAACACATTCAATCTCTAAGTGTAACCGATTCAGACTTTAGTTTATCCGGGCTTACGGCATGGCGACTTGCACTCGCAGTTGCTGCAATTTTTGTGTTTATTTGAGAATCTGACAAGTGACAACTTCAATTTGCTTTCGACCTGGCAATCCAATCTATATACAGGCAATTAGGCATGCATCAAGCGATTGAAGTGAATAGATGATGCAAAAATTATTTGTTCATTTCATCGAGCATACTGGTTGCAGGTAATTTGTTCTAAATTTAAATCATTTCATATTACCGTGATGGTTCTAATTTTCTATTTTCTATATTTCTAATTCAATTTAGTTAGTTTTGAACATGTTAGATGTTGCCTAAGAAATATTTGTCTCGTGCTCAGAAAAGAAAAAAAACAAGGCAAAACGGTTTATAAAAAAAACATTGAAGCAGTATAGTTTTATTATATTTGATGAGGTAATCATTATAGTTGTTTTAACGTTGTTTTACCTTCCTTGATGCACTGTTGTTTTTCATGAACTAAATACACGGGTTGCAAGTTAACTCTTGTTACTCTATCGACCAACATATCAAAACATTATGTTCGTTTAAACTATTTTCAACTTGTTTCAAGTTATTCTTTGTTACAAAATACTATTCAATCAGACGAAATCAACCAGTTTTTATACCAGCCAAACAGATCGATTCCTGGACCCCTAGTGTCTTTTTTGTGCAAGGGCCATATAAATTGTTGAGACGGCCCTGGCGATAGGGTGCGCGGCCCGTAACCAGCCAGCTATGATGCAATTAGCTATTTATCAAACATGTTCTAACACGCACCGACGGGACAGATATGGTCAGACTATGAAGAGCTACTTTAATTTACAAGGTCTCAAAAAGCTAGTGACACACATAATAATTTTCTAGACAATAATAATAACACAAGACTATAGAAACCTAAATGTACATGTTGGAAAAAAAATAACGCTATAAATATGGACTCCAAGATCGTTTTTGCCGGCTGATACACCAAATATGTTCGTAATCATCTCTTCTCACACCACTAATTAATTAAGTCGTGGTGTGCTGCACCTGTCCCGTACTTCGGCTAGCAAAGATTGGTTGGCCATCAAATTAAGGTACTCTTGAGTTGTAGCCACCTCTTGAAAATTTGCAGGAACGGTAAGGAAATCAAGGCACTTGGCCTTCAGTTTGGGGCACGTCTTGTCTTCTGTAAACCCATGATGGATAACACCGTAGATGTCTTGATGCCAGCGCACATCATCTCCTCGCACGTCTCTTTCAGCTTGTCCAATGCATACTTGTCGGCAGCTACAAACAGCTGCTGAAGTTCAATCATTTCAGTAGCATCGCCCATCATACCGGCTACAACCGGCGGGAGCATATTGTGGTACATGTAATAGAGCATGCATCTAAAGGTGTTCGGACTCGTCTCGTCTTTGATGGTAATGGAACTCGCCCTGCTTTCAACCATATCGCCGAATAGCATTGCCCTGAACACCGGCGAGCAAGCGCCGACAACAAGGCGGTGCGCTTTGAAAGTGTGCCCTCTTACTTGGAAGGAAACATCGCTGAGATCTTGCAAGTTGAATATAAGACTTCCAAGATTGTAACTGACGGGGAGGTCCAACGGCGGCCAGTCTTTTAGGATGACAACGGTGCAAATCGCGACGAAGTGGTCGTCCACGAGACAATCCTTCTCGACTTCGTCTCTCCTTGCGTATAGGTTGACTCCTCCAAAACAGTCCCCCGTGACGGTTTCAGTAGGCTTCAGTCTCCCCGTGCGAATCGGCATCCCGTTCCTGGTCCGTAACTCTATGTTTGCTGTAGCCACCTTGGGAGCCTGGACCCTCTGTTGTTGGCTCAGGCTAGCGATGACGATGGAGAGTTTCATCAAGTCTTGCCATCTGGACGTCCACCAGCATCGTGCGGTGACCCTGAATCCGTTGGCTAACAACATGACCTTCTCGACGTACTGGCCGGCGGCGAGGTTCTTGGTAGCCGGGTGGCTCACCCGGAAGTGGAAGCCCTGTACGTCCCGAGTTCTGTAGATGTCGCATGCTCTGGGTTCGGCGGCCATGGTGCTCCTTCAAGCGGCTGGCTGCGAGGACGGGTGGCACGAGGAGGATGAGCTAGCTAGCGTGAGGGTACGGGGCATTGTAGGATCCACAATATATATATATATATCCATGCATTGTTACGAAAATTTTGGGTAGGACTGTACTCATGCCAATCGTGGGACACGTCCATACTAGGACTGCACACATGCATGGTAACCATGGTCCATGGACACGTTTGGATTTATTAGGCTATATACATGTCATATAACTTGCTAGGTTACGCTACATGTGGTAACCTAACAACACATATAACTTTCTACATAAATTCAGAGAAGAAAAATAGTTGGTGTTGTAAAATAAATAGACTCTAATTGAAAGGAGGACTTTTACTAAAAAAAAATATTCTTAGGTCTTATAGCTATACAAGTATATGTGTTGGAGCTATATGTAGTGTTCATTATTTAGAGACCGAAATAGAGAAACATCCTAATCGTTGGCAGGTTTGTTTACAGCACGGTATGAGCAGGACAAACTCTACATATGATCGACATGATTGTGAAGCCGCCACCAATCTAGATGCCAGCGTCCATACTGAGGCCACGTTTGGTAGGGCTCGGCCTCCTACCGGCTTCAGCTTCTCTGAAACCTTCAATGTTCCTGTACTATTCATAGGGGCCGTTTTTATCTCTTCTTAGCTTCTATTTCTCCACTGGCTCTGTGAGAGAAGAAGAGATGAGAGATAACTACTCCTGTGAATAGTGCAGGAACGATGAATGTGTCAAAGAAACTGGAGCCGGTAGGAGTCCAGCCGGCCTGAGGTTCCTGCGAGGCATTACTCCTACTCCATCTCTACATCCAGCCGCCTCGCTCTCTACAACGTTTGGAAGTCATTTGTAGGGATGTTTATAAGATTGACCGCCCTTATATAGGAAAAAAAAAGAGACATTGTTAGAAATCTTGTATTTTAAGTAGTGGCAGGAAGTAAACAAAGCAACTCGAAGGCTGCTGGCCTGCTGCCACAGCTTACACTACTGTTGTCGTCCCGAAGTCGTCAACTTCCTGTCCCTGTTCACGTCACGGCCGGCCTCGATCGGCCTGGAGATCGACCATATATGTTGGTTCATGGTTCCTTCCGAGACTCTCTACGACTAGGCATACGGCATACAGCACCGACGACCCCTGAGTGTTAGGAGACCGTCGTCGTTAACATGCAGTCCACGGTGTCCGGCCTCGACTCCAATCTGAGGCTCTCAGACATCCTGGCTGGACACCCGCACGCAGTACCAACGTCGTGAACGCGCGCGGTGCCCAGTCTCCAGCTCCGTTCCGTCCTGTTCTTGTAGACGAATGAATCCAACATTGCAAGCGCATCGTGCAATCCGTGTGTGACCCGCCATCGATCTCGCCGGTCGCCTTCTCGTTCGTATGATCGTATCCGGATCTGCATCATCGGCATCGCTAGAATCGCACGGGCCAAGGCCCATGGACATCCCAAGGACGTACGACTATATATAATATATATATATATATATATATATATATATATATATATATATATATATGTTGAAAGGCCGCACAGCCGGCCGGGTCGCCCCGAATAATTTTCATAGAGCCTTTTGCCTCACCAGTCACCACCGTTATGAAATATCACAATTTTTCATATATATATACTCTCCACAAAACTTTAAAGTTCTTCACGGTCATTACATGAAATTTCTTTTCCCTGCTGTCTATTCTTCTGCTAGCTAGCAGAAATAATGCTTTTGCCCCCAGTGAAGAATACATAAAAAGTTATAATCTTTCCTCTATGACAGCCTTTGTGTTGCATAAAAAAAATGATTTTTCTCGTCTGCAGGTTCCACAATAACAACTTGTATGTGTGCGCATGAAAATTTTCCAATAAAATGTGTTGCAATGCATAAAAACATTCACAATCGTGGCAACCAAAATAAGTGAGAAATAAATAGCTGCATACTCATCCAGAGATAAGAAACCCAAAATTATCGTCCAGCACAGCTGTATATATGCAGTACCACGTGCAAAGTCAGCCTGGTTACAAGTCAAGTTTGCATACCAAATAAAGATGGTCACATGGGCCTCATTACTAGTTTATAAACATTGTTTGGTCATACAAAATAAAGATGGTCACATGGGCCTCATTACTAGTTTATAAACATTGTTTGGTCATACTAACTTCAAGAAAAGTACTATAAAAACATGTCACATACATGCAAACTCGTGAAAGATTAAAAATTTCAAGCTCCTAGTTTCCATGGCGAGGCTAGAAGGGGTACTAGGGACCTTGCTAGGGGTTTCCATAGTTGTACTACTCTCGAGACATCACAATTTTTCTTCTCATTGCAATCCTTCTTCGCCACGGCCTGGATGGCTAAATGGGCCGGTGTGCGTGTCTGGGTCTAGGTGGGTGTGTGTGCGCGTGTGTGTGTGTTTGATTTATTTTATTTTATTTTATTTTATTTTTCTTCCTTTTTAAATACCTACATCAATGTGTATTCCTATTAATTTTTATCTTCCCACTTTCCTTTTCCACATATTCTCTTCACATCACAAGCCTATTAAATTGAGTTTAGAAACAAATAATATTACACACATGATCAAAAAATCACACAATGTTTCTTTGTTTATTATTTTGTTAAACAACACATGCATACAATTTTTATTATAACCAACTGTAAACCTTAAATCACCAACCGTCCATCTATGTTTTGGTATTTTTAGCATCTCCTCCTATGCTAAATTTGGGATGTGGCATAGTGCACCCTACTTCGAGTGTTAGGTCATAGGTTCACACCCACGACTACATGTTTTGTTTATTTTTTGTTGTAGTGATTAGGCATAGATAAAATGGGAGTGTATGCTATGCAAACCTACTACCTATGTAAACTATGCAAACTAAAATCAAGGCCACAGAATTCTAATCCGATGGATCTAGATAGAGGTGGGTAATTTTTTCACTTAACCCATCCCACCATCTCATTCCAATCTCTCAACGTTACGACGTTAGGGGCCGGTTGCCCGGTTCCGTCTCACGCCTCGTGAGACCCCGACGCGCCGACTCGCGAGAGTCCCGACGCGCCGCCTGCGTGCCGCGATCTGGTCTCCCCTCGGCCCGCCGACGCCCGCCCCCCGACGCGCCGCCCGCCCGTACAGGCCCGCTGGTGGCCCTCGTTCGCTGGCCGCCACCAGCCCCGACGGATGCACCTCACCGATGGATGCAAGCGCTACAACCATCACGATGGATGCTACAGCGGGCAGGCCGAGTATGGCCGACGCGACACCGACGACCTCCCGTGGCGTCACGGAGCGGTGCTGGAGCGCCGCCTGTACCAGCGCGTACGCCAGCCATGCCAGCGACGACACGCCACAGCCGTTGTGCACGCCGCCTAGCGACTGCAGGATCGCGGTGACTCTGGTCTTGACGACGACCGGCACCCACGACCGGCCGAAGAGCGCGACGGCGAGCCAGAACACGACACGGAGTACCGCCTCCGAGCGGCACAACGTCAGCGCCAGTATGTTGCCCATGGCGAAGACGGCGGCGTGCGCCCTGGCGTACGGGAAGTGCCCCGTCACCGCGAGCACGAGGCCCACCGCGTTCAGCGCGACGCACAGGACGAAGAGGCGCTTGTACATGGTGAACAAGCCCTGGTCGAGCAGTATGACACCCAGCCTGCTCGAGCGCGCCGACGATGCCGCCGTTGGCTTCGCCGGCGGCGCTGGAGCGCTCGCCGCCTTCTTTCCCGGCGGCACGTCATCGACGACGACAGCCACAGCTGACGTAGATATAGCCATCTCCACGTCTGACTCATCGTTCTCGTTCTCGTCCTCGTCGTCGAGGTCGTAGAAGTGGCTGCTCGCGCGGCTCGACGACCTGCCAAAAGCGGAAGGATCGGTGAGGTGCATCCGTCGGGGCCGGTGGCGGCCAGCGAACGAGGGCCACCAGCGGATCGCGACTGCCTGTACGGGCGGGCGGGCGGCGCGTCGGGGGGGGGGAGGGGGGGCGGGCATCGGCGGGCCGAGGGGAGACCAGATCGCGGCACGCAGGCGGCGCGTCGGGGCTCTCGCGAGTCGGCGCGTCGGGGTGTCACGAGGCGTGAGACGGAACCGGGCAACCGGCCCCTAACGCTGTAACGTTGAGAATTTGGAATGAGATGGTGGGAGGGGTTAAGTGAAAAAATGACTCACCTCCATCTAGATCCATCGGATTAGAATTCTGTGGCCTTGATTCTAGTTTACATAGTTTGCATAGCATACACTCCCTATATAAAATAAAGCACCACATTTTACAACATAAGCCATAAGATATATAACATGGGCTAAAATATGTTGGGGGAGACAACAAAAATAAAAAAAGTATGGACCCACATGATCACATGGTTGTGGAACATGCCAACATGGATAACAATGTCTTAAAAAATCAATAAATTATTTTTTGATGCACAAAGTCTATCATAGATGATTCCATATATATGTAAATTAATCTTTTTGACACATAAAATGTCTTTGTGACACATCAAATATAGAATTTCTCATAAAAACGTCATAAGATGGATAATTTAGTGGCACTTGGACCTATTGTCATGGATATATGTCACAAAATGGCACATTTCTTGTAGTGAGGCAAGTACTCACGTCAGAGCCAACCTTGTGAGGTAGTTGACTTGATAAAGGAGCGATCATCCTTGGGCTTGCCTCAACATGAGCATTGGAGATTAGCAATCTATCGACCATGTAAAAAAACCTTTGTAGCTGCTAATCTGCTATGCTTCCTCTTCATCTGCTTGCCACTGAAAGGTCCTAGATGGCTAGAGGGGGGTGAATAACCTAATAAAAATTTCTACAAATCACTAGAGCAATGTTAGATTAACACTTAAGCGAAGCTTTTTGCTCTAGCTCTACTAGGGGTGCAAGGCCACCTATCCAAGCAATTCTAGTTAGTTAAGTGCCTAACACAATACCAAGAGCCTAAGACACTTAACACAAGCTAGCGAGAACAACTAACAAAGAAGCTAACTAGCAAGCTAACTAGACGAGATAAGAAGGAAAGTAAATGCAAGAGAGGAGGTGATTTATATACCAATGCCTTGTGAAGTATAGATGTCAATAGGATGAACCAATCATAATGAATATCAAAGAGTAGCCGGGAGACAAGTTGACACAAGATTTTTCTCCTGAGGTTCACTTGGTTGCCACCAAGCTAGGGCCCGTTGTGTCGACTACTCAAGTGGTGATTCAGTGACTAATAGACAATCACAAGCCTAGCCCACTACCCCGGGCGCCACAAGAATCCACCCAAATGAGAGTAACTCAATGACACGAGCAATCCACTAGAGTTACCCTTTGGCGCTCCGCCGAGGTGGGTACAAGCCCTCTCACAAGTTGTCGAAGCCGGCCACGAACAATCACTAATCGTGTCGAAGCTTCCTCAATCGCCCAAGCTGTCTAGGTGTTGGCAAACACCAAGAATAATGTAACGATCCACAATTTCCTCGAAGGGAAATCCACATAATGTGATAGTCCCAGGAATACCAAGCTATCACATTATTATTATACAGCTGATACCACAGTCATACATCATTGATTACAAGTTTACAAGTATTACAACTTAGAGATTCACACCCTACTACAACATGAAACTAGCGGAAGACGCACGCGAAACGATATCAAAGTAGACATAGTCCGCCAGCGGGTGAAGGCTCCTCCTTCACAGGCAACCTTGAGCGTAGGACAAGACCACCTAAACCTCCTCCGGATCCTTGTTGTTGTCGTCGAAGATGGCATCCAAACCTGATAAATAACTTTCAGTATGATTTGTACTGGCCACTGTTTCCCACCCTATGCTTTGCGTTTGCTTTGTGGTAAGTGGAATGCAAGGGTATAGAAAAAGACCTATTTATGGTTGTAGTTTGCCTATGCGAGTTCAATATTAAGTAGTATAATACAATATAAGTTGTTTCTCAAGTTTCAACACATTTCCCACACATCCATCCCATCCACACACATCTCACCACACACTAACACTCTCTAGGCGACAAGACGACTCCCTCTCGTTCTTGCCTCAGCGGCTCACAGCCGGATCCTACAAAACCCAGGGGGAGAAAAGAAGGGACTCATCTCTCTAAAGCAAGCGAGGCGTAGGTCACGAGAAGTCCATATCCGAGGACGCGGCTATACGTATAGATCGATCAACTCTGCAGAGTGTGTACACCTGTACCCACAAGATCGCCATCATCGACGTTGCGTGACACCTAGGCCGATAACGGGCTATCGCCCGATCCGGAACGATACCATCCTACCACTCAGCCCTCGGGCTCCCCGACGCACCGGCAAACTGAGACTGGGAGACGCAGCACCTGGCCACCGTGGTACTGCGCATCTAGGATGGTACGGGTCTCAACACCGGCACCACCCACCCTTATCACCTAACAACCTAGCAGTAATGGCATCACCCAAACCGATCGACATCCGCACCCCGCCCATCAGGGACGAGTGGTGTGCACGAATAAAGCTCATGGTTCCGATTCCCTTGCTATGCCAGATCCTAGGTGAGATCAGACAGGTCATCTCCTCAATCGGGGTACTCCTCTATGCCATCACATCACCTCTATCCCGGGGCTCGCCCTAGGATCTCCTCAGAACACATGTACCTGCCACAGGTACCTCACGTGGGGATGCCCAGGTCGCACCCCCGGCAAGACTCGTCCCACGGACTCATCGTAGGGCCTGTCTGATCGACTCAACCCTCACCACACACCCAAGACACACGCCAAGATCTCCCCAGTTATTATCATCATTAAATGACACACAGTGCCTAGCCACTCACAAACAATCCTCCACTCAGCATCACATCAATGACATAATGTGAAGTAGAAGTAAGCAGCGAGCAAGTAAGTAAAGCAAGTGTCTATCCTAATAGCGGGTGTGCAGGGGTAAGGTTGCGACAAGGTAAAGGCTTTCCAAGCAAATCTACCATGCAACCTATCAGTTTAATTGTAGAAAGTAAAGCACTAGCATCTATGTATATGCATGTCTATAGGATTCTACGAGGTTGGGTGGGACGTGGCACCTGTTTGTTATAGATCCATATATTCATCCACCTCCTGTTGCTGCCCATGTCTCCTGCCTCCAAAGGATCACCGATCCGATCAACATCGCCCTCGATGCAACTACCTCGACAGAGCGACAAACAAGGAAGAAAGCAATCAATTCTTGACCAAGATCCAAACTAAAAGACAGCGAGATACAGAAAGAGCGACTAGCGACTAAAGATACCAAAAGACTTAGCCCTCGCGGTGGTTGTCCGCTTTCCTCGGGCTCAAAATAAAACACGAGTGGTTGTTTGTTAAGCATAAGCTCGAGTCACGACCCTAAAATAGCCACACTTCTTGGGTTGATAGTGTCAACCTGTATGGCTTCAAGAGAAAGGGGTCTAAACCCTAGCTTAACTTAAACATACACCACGGCTTGCGATCTCTCGATCCGAGTGTCATGAGAATTGACAGGAACCGAAAAGGTTGCAAGTAGGAGAGAAGAAAAGTACAATAGGGTTCGGCCCTTGTAGCCTTATACCCCACAAGTCACAACTAAAGAAAGAACGAGCAACAACGCAAGACGCAAGAGTTGTGACTTGGTCCCACAGACTTCGACTTGCACGCCATGGAAATTGGCACAAGCAAAAGAGAATGGGACAAGAGAAAATGATGCACCTTCCTTTGATCCACTCGCCATTGTATTTGACGGCAAACAAAGGAAGGAACAAAGAGATCGATAAATAAACACCAAAAGGAAACAAGCAAGCGAAAGGGGATTGGTTCCTCGACACTTCGATCATCACATCATGGCAAGGACATGAACCGAAGGAGTTGGAACAAGAGGGCTCAATCCATATCTTACTGGATCGACGAGGATTGATAAGAAAGGAACAATCTCCGCATTCTCTCGACCAACACGCTATGGAAATAGACGAGGTCGAAGGAATAGGGACACTAGCTCACGGTTCCTCGAACTACACCAACTCATAGGGCACCACGACCTCCGTGCACTAAAACGGCACAAGGTAATCCCTTGGTCTAGGTGGTGCAAGCATATGAGATGGGTAAGACAAAGGGAGGCAAAAGAGGTAAAGTTCGATGGTCATTGCAAGATGACTCGCGACCATGAGCTCTACCTACATGAGTTGGCTTCCAAAGGTTCCACGATAGTCGTCCCCTCGTTGTCTCTAGTGGACTAGGTCACGGAGGCTCGACCGATGCGGGTGGGAGGCACACCACTATCGAGTCCGCAATGGCCATGTTCTAGGTTCGAATAAGGACACAACTGTCGTAGCTCCACGGGGGCAACTAAACACGAGAGAAGGGATCGTGATTGGCGTTACGGCCACAGCGGGACGAACCCACGACCGAAACCACCAAACACGTCGCTTCTCGACCGGCTCGAAGGCTCTCCATAGAGACAAGTAGAATACCACAACGCAAGAGCCAATACACAAATCACACACGGGAAAATCCAAATAGCACAAGTCGAATACAGAGTGGCACATATCCATAGCACAAGAGGGATATATAGACAAATAGATCGGCATGAAGGCATGACACATGCATAAGTATAGATAGATATAGATAACATGGATATCAAGAGTATATGATGAGTGTAGACATGAATGATCAAGAAATGGAAAACAGGGGTTTTGCCGACGTCGCGGATGACGTCGGCGAGGGTTCCGAAGGCTCGACCTTGAAGGTGGAACAACAACGGGATCGACACCGGGCTGCTGCAAGGACCCAACGGGTGCATCCGGAACAGGCACAAACACCTTCCTGCAACAGAGACGACCATGACACGAAGGCCGGACAGAACATGTGGACAGGAGACACAGAGCTCCGGCAACTAGTGCAGCGGTTCACGGCTTTCCTGCAACAGTGTAGAACACGACACGAAGGCCGGCCTTAGACATGGACTATGGAAGGAGGGTAAAGGCAGAGTCTTTGATACTGCACAGGCTCACCAGCGATGGAGGAGCTCTGGCGAGGGGCTGTGTGCAGCGACGTCGAGGACTGGGCAGCATGCGACGCTGTAGGGTCGGCAGTGCTCGAAGCTCATCGGGGCGCTTGGCTCGACGCCGGTTGAGGTGCATCCGCAGGGCGCACGACGTCGCGGTGCTGGAGGAGGCTGAGGTCGAGACACGGTGGTGCGGTTGTGGACGGTCGCAGTCGTGTTCGCGGTGAAGGGCGAGCTGGCGGTAGTCGAGGCAAAGGGTCGCAGGCCGTCGCGGGTGCGACGCCGCGGTTAGGGACAACCACGACAGAGCTCGACACCGGAGGGCGACGTCGTCGGGTCGTCGCAGCGGCCGGCGTGCAGGGTGCTCGGCGCGGCTTCGGCTGTAGCACTTCGGCGTCAGGGCAGCGCGGCAGGCGACGTCGACGGAAAGGTTTGGCACGACAGTGACTGACGACGTGGTTGCAGGGTTCCTCCTAGGCCGGTCAGGCGACGTCGTGGCACGGCAGCGTGTCGGGGTAGCGGGGTCGCGATCGCAGTTCGGCGTGGTCGAAGCAGAGGACGGCGACGTCGCGGCGTTAGAGGGGAGCTCGGTCGGCGACGATGACATCCCGACGTGCAGCACCGGGTGATGGCGGCTACGCCGCAGGGCGCACGACGCAACAGTGCGATGTCGGGGTCACGGCTCGTCGCACTGCAGTGGCGGAGAGCTCAACCGCCATTGGTGCAAGGTGGTGCGGCGGCCGGCTGCATGGTCGTCAAGGGCTGGTCGGCGCTGCTGCGCATGGAGGCAAGCAGGGAGAGGGATGGAGGCGGCGACGGATGGGGAAGACAGGAGCAGAGGTGGCTGGGTTCGGCTTTTATACCAAGGGTCGGCTAGGGTTGCAGGGAGCTGCGGCCATCCTTGGCGTCCATGCAAGTGGAGGGGCACACGGCGCCCATCCCGCGGTGCTGGGTACGGACGCCGAGGCGGGGGTGAGTGCCCGAGTGGGCGGAGTCGGAGGCTCGCGCGGGTGCGGTGCCAGAGGCGCGTCGCGTGCGCGCGGGCGGGGTTGCGGGTGTGGCGTGCGTGAGTGCGGCTAGGCAGAGCCTGGCGGCGGCGGCTTGGAGCGTTGGGGCGCATTGCCCTGCTAGGGTTTGGGGGGCGCCCAGTGCTGGGCCAGTGGGCCGTGCGCAGGGAGGGCTGGGCCTGTGCGTGTGGTTGGGCCGAGGGCAGTGGAGAAAGAAAAAAAGGAGGGAGGTTATATGGTTTTTCTTTTTATGATTTGAATTCTAGATGAATTCAAATGAGATTCTAGAGAGGAAGATGAAAGGAGCGAATGAAAGGAAAATATATCCCTTTCGTGAGTCAATGAATTTGGGACAAATTCACCGAGGATTTGACTCACGAAACTCGAAAGAGATTTAAGAGAGATTTGGCATATATATATACATATATATATAAGAGAGAGAGAGAGAGAAAATCAAGGGAACTTTGATATAGATTCGAGAAAGGATACCTACGGAATGAATTGGATCAAAGGTGGGGTTTGGAATAAACCCTTTCATGAGTCAAACGTTTGACAGGAGTCCGAAAGGGGATTTAACTCGAGGAATTTATAGAGGTTCAAAGATATCTGATAGGAAGTTGTCATGGATCGTGCACTCCAAAACTCCAATGAAAACTCAACACGAGAACAAAGGCACACATCTACAATCAAATCTATATGCAATGCAACGTTTTATTGGTAAGCTTTTGTAGGTTAGCTTCGGTTTGTCCTAGCGACTACATGTTTAACACATTGCAGGAAAAGTTTTTGAAAGTTTGGATTTTTGGTTGTTGGAAAATCCCGGGTTGTTACAATTAACAAGAAATCCCGCGACAATGACGATGACCAAGTGCCACTAAGATTATGATTAATGCACTTGGTTCGCTCAAACTCTCACAAGAATGTAAATGAAGCAAAGAGAGATGAGTTGGGGGCTATCTCAAGCTAGCATACGTATGTCAAATGAATGAGAGGTGCAAGAGTAAGCCCCAAGGGTCGGCCAAAACATATATATAGCATATACCATGCAACTAGCCGTTTTGCCCCTTGATTTATGTTTCCTACGTGACTCTGGACGCAAAGAGAGTACGGGGTCCGGACCAATGACCATGCGTCTGGACCCCTTGCCGTTTCAAACCGTCGGTTCACGCCTTCATCTGCCGCTGACATGTCGCCTTTGGACGTTGTGAATAGTTGGGGCCCGGACCATCGCGCCTTGCGTCCGGACCGTATGCAGAGAGGGTCCAGTAAGCTTCAAACCTCCGGACGCGTATCCGGAGTTAGCGTCCGGACTAAGATCAGTGTCTGGACCTTCTGTCCACCGTGAGCTGAGGCTTAGGGTATACCTCCGGACGCGCCACCAATGGTCCGGACAACATCTTGCTAGCGTCCAGACCTGCGTCTGGAGCTCTGCCTTGTTCCAAAACGAGCTGCCTCTTCTTCTCCAAGCTTCCATATGCTAACACCATGTATTCCAACTCTTGAGCTCAAGTGTTAGCCTTTACAATAAATTATCTTGGATTTTGCTTCATATTTTATGTCACTAAGGTTTGTTTTAGATATCCAATGCAAACCTAGTGGCACATGATAACCGCAATCGACACGAGTTTTCTCTTTTTGGTAGTACGGCTATCTATCCTAAAGTTGATCACACTCTCTATAGTGTCTTGATCACACTCTCTCCGCTTGAGCTCCTCCTCGCCTTGGCCGCTGATGTGTCCTCTCCGTCGTGGGCCATTGCCGATGGGCCTAGGTCCACCCTTCCATGGTTGTCGTTGACCTGCCCAAGCTACGCCTAGCTCCACGTGTGTGAGAAAGGACATGATTTTCAATTCCACATGTTTTTGCATCCAAACAAGAAATGGATTTGAGCTACTTCATAGGATTCCAAATGCCAATTCAATGGCGATCCAAACAACAAAATTTGAATAAGGGCCATTTCAATGCTATGGTTGATTTGGTATTGAATTCAATTGAATTCTATGGTCTGTAATATCTCAATCCAAACGAAATCTAAGAGAATTGACTAAAGAGATGTGGAAATCTAGAGAAAGAACCCTAATCGTTTGAACCAACCATAAAGTTTGAGTCGTCTAGGAACCTTAGGCACTAAGGATCTCGAGTCTTTTTCACACCCTATTTCATTATTTTTCTATAATGTTTGTTTCTTTCATACTATACTGTGTGAACCGAGTTTAAGTTCTTACTTGACATAGATGCTTATATTTTTTATTCTAGGATTTAATGGTGCTATTTTTTCGCTATGACAGACAATGTGTCTTCTGATAAAACGTCTATGGTGACTTCGTCAACCTTGAGATTTGTTTCGTGCAATATAGTCCTTTGAAAGTGCTAGTGTGTTATGCATATTTACATGTGTGTACACTCAATGCACCAATAGTGCCTTCGTAGATCTTAAGATTAAGATTTACCGATCAAACTAAGTTCTCTTAATATGTTGATAGAGATAAAGGGTGCTGCTTATAGTGGTTTATATCTCTTAATTTGTTTAGAGTGGTCATGCTACGAGCGTTTGCCTGTTTGTACTGGCATCGTGAAAAAGATTCTTATCTAGGGCGACATGCAATTGCAGTGAGAAAAGAACGTTTGTCTTCCTTGCTCTCTCTAGGCCTACTTGCGCGAGCGCGTGACTCGTCAGGCCGTAAACCGCCTTTCGACCACCCAACAGCCAGCCCATCAAACAGCGACACGACACGACACGGATATTCTTTTTTTTCCTCCTCACACAACGAAACACCGCCACCGCCACCGTCCACCACCACACCACCTCCACATTAAGATCCCCCCGCTCCCCAATTTCTCCCCGCCTCCCCGTCCCAAATCAGCACGCCGCAATGCCGCCCTCTGTCGACGCAATGCCGGCCCCCGGGGACGCCGCGGGCGCCGGCGACGTGCGCATGATCTCCTCCAAGGAGCTCCGCGCGCACGCGTCCGCCGACGACCTCTGGATCTCCATCTCCGGCGACGTGTACGACGTGACGCCCTGGCTCCCCCACCACCCGGGCGGTGACCTCCCGCTCATCACCCTGGCGGGGCAGGACGCCACCGACGCCTTCGCCGCCTACCACCCGCCCTCGGCGCGCCCGCTCCTCCGCCGATTCTTCGTCGGCCGCCTCTCCGACTACACCGTCTCCCCCGCGTCCGCCGAGTACCGCCGCCTCCTCGCGCAGCTCTCCTCCGCGGGCCTCTTCGAACGCGTCGGCCCAACCCCAAAGGTCCAGCTCGCCCTGATGGCCGTCCTCTTCTACGCCGCGCTCTACCTCGTCCTCGCCTGCGCCAGCGCCTGGGCGCACCTCCTCGCGGGAGGGCTCATCGGCTTCGTCTGGATCCAGTCCGGCTGGATGGGCCACGACTCGGGCCACCACCGCATCACGGGCCACGCCGTCCTCGACCGCGTCGTGCAGGTGCTCTCCGGGAACTGCCTCACCGGCCTCAGCATCGCCTGGTGGAAATGCAACCACAACACGCACCACATCGCCTGCAACAGCCTGGACCATGACCCGGACCTCCAGCACATGCCGCTCTTCGCCGTCTCCCCCAAGCTGTTCGGCAACATATGGTCCTGCTTCTACCAACGGACCCTGGCGTTCGACGCCGCCTCCAAATTCTTCATCAGCTACCAGCACTGGACCTTCTACCCGGTAATGTGCGTCGCCAGGATAAATCTTCTTGCGCAGTCAGCTGTGTTCGTTTTCACCGAGAAGAGGGTACCGCAGAGGTTGCTTGAGATCGCCGGGGTCGCCGCATTCTGGGTTTGGTACCCGTTGCTGGTGGCTTCCCTGCCGAATTGGTGGGAGAGGGTCGCGTTTGTGCTTTTGAGCTTTGCCATTTGCGGGATCCAGCACGTCCAGTTCTGCCTGAACCACTTCTCGTCCGATGTGTATGTCGGGCCACCCAAGGGCAATGACTGGTTTGAGAAGCAGACGGCAGGCACGCTCGACATCCTGTGCTCTCCTTGGATGGATTGGTTCCATGGTGGTCTGCAATTCCAGATTGAGCACCATCTGTTTCCACGCCTACCTCGGTGCCACCTTCGGAAGGTCGCGCCGGCCGTGCGTGATCTTTGCAAGAAGCATGGGCTGACTTATTCTGCAGCCTCATTCTGGGACGCAAATGTGCTTACATGGAAGACACTCAGGACTGCGGCATTGCAGGCCAGGACTGCCACAAGTGGTGCTGCTCCGAAGAATTTGGTCTGGGAGGCTTTGAACACCCATGGATAAATGGGATGAGGATATATGAACTGAAGGCAACTTCTGGTGTTCAGCTTTGTGCCCATGGGATTGTCTGATCGCTTCTCAGTTATTTAGAGATATTGATCATTTAACCCGCCTGAGTCGGGTTGGAATTTTCGTGTTGAAAAGTGACTGTCTATCCAGTTGAAGACTTCTTGCTTCAATTGTCTGGTTGTTCGCCGGCTGTTCTGTTCTCCCTATCATGGTAACTATGTTGAGATCCTTGCTTTAAGTCATGAACCTCTGTTTTAAGATTGTCTATTTGATTTTGCTTGCATTGTCAATCTTGTGGATGCTTGATGTTCATGATGTTGTAAGCTTTATGAACAGCTGGTAATATTATGTGGTATTCCCTGTATTCTCAGTTGCTTTGGCAGCTTGACTTTCTATTTGAGAAACTAGTATGTATATGACAATCGATGATCAATTTATCCATATTTCTACAGCATTACCATTTTCTGCTTTGTTCATGACCTATTTTTAGGTCCTGTAAAGTGATGCTGCCTTTGTATTTTGCTTATGCATTACTCTAAATAAATGGAAGTTGAGGTAATTGATAGTGACCCTGTCATACAGCTACTCTTCATGACTTCTATTTCCGACAGTTTGTTGAGTGCTTTCTAGAACCAGTTTTTTCTTATCAATGAACAGTATAATACCGGCTGTCTTGTGAAGTTTATCAGATTCACCTACTCAGCTAACATTCTCAATCTTCGTGTATATGCTTAAGCAAGCCAGGCAGCCAGCATTTACTGCCACTGCTAGTCTGCTACCTTTACACAATAAGAAAATCACAAAGCTGGACATGATATACAGATGTGCATTGTGTATGTGTATCTGTCCAGTGTCCGGACCAGCTTGCATTGCACTGCTCTGCTGTAATGCTGTGGTCTGTGGCCCGTGGGAAACGCGTACAACTCTTGATCGTGTCCGGTTCCTGAGGTAGCCCCCCTTGGTTTCTGGATCTTGGACCATCCCCTGTCTGCCCTTTGATTCTTCAATTGTGGTTGAGAGATGCAGCACATGTAGCATGTCCTGGCATACTCAGGCCCCCTGTCTCGTTGTGTAACAGAAATAGCTTTATGGCATGTACGTAGTAGGGCTCCATGTCTTGCTGTCAAGCTAGAATAGCTCTTTTGCCAGGTAAGGGTACGCTGTGCCTGAGAGAGACTGAGCCATGGAGGAAGCCATGCGTCTTGGTCTACCTACTACTCGTAGAACTTTTGCGTGAAACGTTGTGATAAAACCGTTGTCTTGTTCAAAATTGTGGGTGGAAGAAAAAAAGAAGTGCGCCCTAACATGCTAGTAGCTGAGAAATGGAATACTCCATGGAACAGGGGAATGCAGCTTCATCAGATGGGTGATACACATGCCGGCTTGATGGAACCGGAGATTGATGGCAACACACGCCACCATGTTGATGGAACCATGTGCATCGGCATTTCTTCTTCTGCAGAAACAACAAAGGGCTAGTTACGTATCCTTATCATACTACTTCAGAAGCGTACAACATCATCACAATGTTTCAGTGGAACAAGTTTCTTTCTCCCTATGGTTTGCCTGGATACAATTGCCATGGACTACTTGCTGCCCACCCAAAGGCCACAGGAAACCACACCACACGATCATCGGATCGATGCCTGCGACTAGGATGGTGCTGCCAAGAGCATCCACACTTTTGTGCCGATGCCGATGCCTCTCCGGCTTCGCTGCTGTAGGCAGGCAGGCATTCATCGTATTCTATTCTATTGGGACAAGAGGCAAAATATCCTCTCGCGGGATGCCTCGACATCGAGAACCAATCTTGGGACTTGGGAGGATCACGTGCACTTGCTCCCTAATCTTTCCAAGATTCTCTAGTCTTTTTTCCATGCCCTTGGAGGACACAGAGCATCATATCCTACACCGACGACGGCGACGAGGCAGTGGCTGTACTTGTAAGATTCCCAGGTGACTCAGCTCGTGATCTGCAACTGCTTGCTATTTCTAGTTTCTACCTACACACATTGTGATCTGATCTACTTAACTGATGGTGAACGGAGAAAAGGCGCAGAGAAAATGCACTACTCTATTGCTGTTTGATATAGTATGTACCGAAAACTAGCTCAGCAACAGTATTAGCCTATTAGGTTGGTTCCTGTGTTGGCACAGTAGTACAGCCTTGCTGGCACAATGAAAATAGAGTAGATGACATGTGGGTCCTGCTGTTCTCTTTTCGCATATGGCATTACTTAGGGCATATTTGGTTACTCTAGGGGCCACTAAAGTTTAGAGACCTCCCCACTAAAGTTTAGGGGGTTGTTTGGTTACTCGCTCTAAATCCATCTAAAGGTCATTAATTGCTTATCACAAAATTCACTTTACCCCTCTCCCTGCCCTCCCCTTCTCTAGGGGATTTTAGCTCCCTCCCACCAGCTACAACAACTAAAGTTTAGGGGGCATTTTAGGGAGGTGTTTGGTAGTTTAGGGCCTAAAATCACCTAAGAGCAACTCCAACAGTTTGACAATTTTGGTTTGGCAAAACATAGAATTTGCCAACTCTGAAATAGATATGCCAAAGCAAAAAATATGCAATCTCCAACAGTTCCCCATAATGACTTGGCAAAAACGGAAATTTTGGACCAGTGGACCCGCTGCCTAGTGTTCGTCCGTGAAAAAAAAGAAGGAAAAAAAAGGCCGACACCCACGGTTCTGCCGTGAAAAAAAAGAAGGAAAAAAATTACCCCCCTTCTCACGGTCGCCAAATTGCCAAGTACGGGCTCCTATTTGTAACTTTGACAAAAATATCAAGCCCAAATGCCAACAAACTGTTGACCATCAATTTTTTAGTTTTTTTGACAAAATTAGATATGCCAAGTTTAAATGTCAAACTGTCAGAGTTGCTCTAAGTTTAGCTGCTAAAATTTAGGGGGCTAAACACCCCCTTAGTCAGAATGGAGCACTAGTGGTGTGGCCTAAGCTTGTGCTAGCCTGTCTCATGATCGAGAACGAAGGTAAGCAAAGAATTAGGTTTTCTAACTAAAAAACAAACGGGAAACGTTTCCCTTTGAAAATTCTCTCACATTGAAACAACGTAACTATTGGGTAAATAAAATAGGCCTTTTATTTGAATCCTTGGTTGCAATGGTTTAATCTACAGAAGAGCAAGTCGAAATATGAAGAAGCAACGACGGCCTAGACCTACGAGTTCGTTCTCCTCGGATTTGATTAGCAGGTCACCGAAGTTGGATCTAAAGACGCTTCGATATAGTTTCATCGGATTGATTAGCAGGTCACAGAAGTTGGAACTGAAAACGCTATGGTATCGTTCTCATTGGATTTGATAAGTAGATCACCGAAGTTGGAACTAAGCAGGCTACGACATCATCGGATTGTTGTGTCACGCATGGCATGACTTCGATCCCCGGCAACGGTGTTTTTTCTTCCCATTATCCGTTTGACACAGGCACCTAGTTTTTTTTTCTTGTTGCCCTTTGAGACAAGCGTACAGTTTTTTTAACGGTAATGCTCTACGTCGGGAGTCCACTGGGCAGTGCCCACCGCCCACCGCGCGCCCGACGCGCACACACCCGGCCGCGCGTCCCACCCGGCCACACCGCGAAGGGGGGGAGGAGCGACCCGCACACACGCGTCCCACCCGACTCGCCTCTCTCCATTTCTCCCCGCGTGCCCTCCCCTCTCATCGAGCTCACCGCGCGCCACCGCCCGCTCGCGCCTTGGCCCCTCTCCTCTCTCACCCGTGCAAGGCCACAATGGGATTTTGCCGGCAGCCATGGCTGGATCCTTCGCGGTGGCCATAGATCCGCTGGATCCGGAGGCGGCGGCCATGGATCCGCCGGATCCGGAGGCGCCGACCACGGATCCGGCCCAGGTAAGTGAAAGACCTTCTTTGGTTTTGGTTAATTGATGAAACCTATGGACTAATCCTTATATTAAGTGTATGATCAAGATAGGGTGGTTCACCTTGGTATATGGAGCTAGATGGATGATCATGTTGAATCAAGTGCTCCATGGACTAAGGAAAATAAGAAAGAGAAAAACAAAAATGGGCTCAAGGCAAAGGTATATCTATAGGGTCATTTTTGGGTTAGTGAGCAAGACACTATAGAGAGTGTGATCACATTTAGGATAGATAGCCGTACTATTAAGAAGGGAAAACTCGTTTCGATTGCGGTTATCATGTGCCACTAGGTTTGCATTGCATTCACATAAAATGAACCTAAGTGACACAACTAAAATAAATGCAAGAAAAATATGTTGCAAAGGCTAACACAGATGAACAAGGTGTTAGCAGATGAAAACTTGGAGAAGAAGAAGCAATTTGTTTGGACAAGGTAAAGTGATCCGGACGCAAGGTCCGGACGCAGGGGATGCTCGGTCCGGACTAAGGAAGATGCGACTGGAGGCATACCCTAGGCCTCGGCCTCTCTGGACAGGAGGTCCGGACGCTGACTCCGGTCGCGGGTCCGGAGCTCAGAGCTCTCTGGACTCCTCTGGATGTAATTATCCAGACGCTGAAGTGCGTCCAGACGCAAGAGACCGGACGCGGGTCCGGAGCCGAGGAACTCTCTGGACCCTCTTTGGACCGAGTCCGGACGCAGAAAACAGAGGCACCGGACGCCACTGTTCACAGGGTCCGGAGGTGGCATGTCAGCGCCAGGAAGGGCGCCAACGACTGGATTCAAACTGGAGGAGGGTCCGGACGCAAGCGCGTTGGTCCGGACCCCCTGTACAACTTGTGTCCGGTTGCACGCAGGAAAACCAGGAAGAAGGGGAAAACGGCTAGTCTTTTGTGGAAGGCTATAAATATGTTTTGGCCGGCTCAAGGAGCACTCTCTTGCACCTCTCATTCATTTGATACACTTGTGCTTGCTTGAGATAGCCCCCAACTCACTCTCTTCACTCTTGTTGCATACTTGTGAGAGTTTGAGTGATCCAAGTGCTTTGATCATTGCATTGCATCTTAGTGGCACTTGGTCATCGTCATCGCCGCGTGGTTTCTTGTTATTCTTGGTGTTTGCCAACACCTAGACGGCTTGGCGATTGTGGAGAAGCTTCGGCGCAATTGGTGATTGTTTGCGGCCGAATTCGGTGATTGTGAGAGGGCTTGTACCCACCTCGGCGGAGAGCCAAAGGGTAACTCTAGTGGATTGCTCGTGTCATTGAGTTACTCTTATTTGAGTGGTTTCTTGTGGCGCCCGGGTAGTGGGCTTGGCTTGTGAATTGCCAATTAGCCACCGAAACACCATTTGAGTAGTCGACACAACGGGGACTAGCTTGGTGGCAACCAAGTGAACCTTGGGAGAAAAATCGTTTGTCATCTTGTCTTCCGGCTACTCTTTGGTATTCATTGTGATTGGTTCATCCTATTGACATCCATACATCACAAGGCTTCGGTATAACAATCACCTCCTCTCTTCTATTTACCTTGTTCATATCTTGCTTAGTTAGCTCTCTAGTTAGCTTGTTAGCTTAGCTTGTTAGTTGTTCTTGCTATCTTGTGCTAAGTGCTTTAGGTTCTTGCTATTGATTGACAAGCACTTAGATAACTAGAATTGCATTGCATAGGTGGCTTTGCACCCCAAGTAGAGATAGAGCAAAAAGCTTCGCTTAAGTGTTATCTAACCTTTTGCTCTAGTGTTTTGTAGAATTTTTATTAGGCTATTCACCCCCCTCTAGCCATCTAGGACCTTTCAAGTGGTATCGGAGCCGTGGTCACCGCTATTATCAAGGCTTAACAACCTTCGGTGTTAGTGATGGCTCAAATATCATTCAACCATGTGGGGAGCAAACCGCCAATGTTTGATGGCACCTCATTTGATTATTGGAAGAGGAAGATGAAGATGCATCTAGGCTCAATACATAAGAAGGTGTGGAGTGTGACCGAACATGACTTTGTCATTCTTGATGAAGCCGCTCCCACACCTAAAGAGCAAGAAAACCGGCAATGCAACACAATGGCTCTCAATGTGATTTACAATGGCATTGACTCAAAAGTGTTTGAACAAATCAAAGATCTTGAGAAAGCAAGTGAAGTGTGGAAGAGATTAGAAGATACTTATGAGGGCACTTCAACGGTAAAGAATGCCAATCTATATATGCTCAAGGACAAGCTATCTCACTTCAAGATGAAGGATGATGAGTCCATCCCGGAGATGTTCCATAGGCTCCAAGTGATCATCAATGATCCAAGAGCTTGGGTGAGAAGGTCAAAGATGAAGACTTCTCAAACCGCTTTCTTGGTTGTTTGCCCAAGAAATACAAAACTTTGAGGCAAATAATTAGGAGAGATGGTTTGGACAAGATCAATCCCAATGAAGTACTTGGTGAGATCATGACCGAAGAGCAATACAATGAGGAAAGTGAAGAAGAAGAGGTCAAGGAAGAAAATAAAGAAAATAAGAGCTTAACATTCAAGGCTTCTTCATCCAAGAGCAAGGGCAAAGCAAAGAAGCAAGAGTCAAGTGATGAAGAAGAAGCTAGTGATGATGATGATGAGATGATGGCCCTCTTTGTGCGCAAGTTTGGCAAGTTCATGAAGAAGAAGGGCTATGGTGCTAGAAAGAGAAGAGACAACTTCAAGGGCAAATAATATGAGAAGAGATGTGTCGGATACCTAGAAATAGGGTACCCAAATTAGCAAACTCCACAAAAACCAAATCACCATCAGGGACTCTTCCGCCTCGCCCAAGCCAAGGTGGCGTCATCCGAGACGTTATCAACCCTCGGGGCTCCTCCGCCTCGCCCGAGCCCAGGTGACGTCATCCGAGGCGTCATCGACCCTCGGGGGCTTCTCCGCCTCGCCCGAGCCAAGGTGGCGTCATCCGAGACGTCATCAACCCTCGGGGGCTCTTCCGCCTCGCCCGATCCAAGGTGGCGTCATCCGAGAAGTCATCAACCCTCTGGGGCTCCTCCGCCCCGCCCGAGCCAAGGTGGTGTCAACCGTGATGTCGTCAACCCTCGGGGGCTCTTCCGCCTCGCCCGAGCCAAGGTGGCGACGCCCGTGATGTCATCTACCCTCGGGGGATCTTCCGCCCCGTCCGAGCCCAGCAAACGTCATCCGTGACATCCCTCGCCCTCGGAGACCTCACCGCCATCCACAGCCTAGGGTGCCCTAGCCCATATAGTCAAAAGGTCCACAGTCTCCGTCCTCAGGCATGGGGCTTAAGGCATGAGTCGCCATGCCGACCTGTGTTCACCCTGCGGTACAAGGTCATGTGCTGCCTAACCGATGACTTCTGCGTGTTACATCCACGCCATGTCTCCGACGGACACCCCAACAGGGATTAAGGCGTCATCAGCCCTGTACGATGGAATGCGGGGGTGCCTGGTCCTGTGCGACAGCCTCCGCCCATGCCCAGAAAAGGGGACAGCAGGGTTCCCAGTCACAAGGTGCATGGCTACAACACAACAAGGACGAACAGGACTCGGACATGTGTCTACTGGCGCAATCTTCTTTCGGAAGGAAGACAGGATGAAGACAAAGCCCTCCCTCGGCAGCATCCCAAGTCGGGCCCACGATCACTCCCCCTTACTTTATTTTACTCCTCCATCTCTCCCTACGTATAAAGGGAGGGAATGGACCCCCCAATCTAGAGCTCTCGACATTCCAACACTCATTCACACACACTCAAACTCGCATACACGCAAGCACACACCAAAACCAAGAACCTGATACGCACGAGACCTGGGAACCACCTTCCCTCTCTCACCAAAGCTTGTAGCTCCCCTCTACGAGCTCTCCGCGCTTGGTAATATGACCCCACAACATACTGGACGTAGGGCGTTCGTGCCTGAACTAGTATAAACCTCTGTGTTCTCCGAGCGTAACCATCCGAACTCCGACACACTTAGAAATTTACTTGTTGTCCGTCTAGACCCCGCCATTTTAGACACCGATAGTTGGCGCGCCAGGTAGGGGACCTTTGCGTGTCACCCATATTTTCGAGTTTCGGATGGCTGATCGCCACTTTGATTTCGCTCCGGGCTCCATTGTTCGTTTTGGTAGCCTGGACTTCCAGTGCCACGGGTAGGGGCCGACCTGGCTATCCGTCGCCCTACGGCATCCTCCGAGGTAGCCATGGACGCCATCACCGCATCCATGACCCACCTCCATCTGTCTCCCCCCGGGGAACAAGCCTCTCGTAGGGACATCGTCCCGCGAGCCGATCATTTTCTGTTTGAGTGCCAGCTCGACACTCCCGAGGGACCCCAGCCAACTCAGGAGTCTCTACGCGACTTCTACTTCGCGTTCGCTAACATTACGACGCAGCTCGTGGGAGGGCAGCCGCTCTCCCCTGGGCGCATCAAAGCGCCCGTCTCGGAGGCGCAACCTTTCGGCATGAGGAATGCTGCCGCGTCGTATGCGGAGATGGTGGCCGCGTGGTTCCATGCTGACCCCACGGAAGGGAGACGAATGGGGCTCGCGTCCCACCACTCTCGCTCCACCTCCGATCTCCTTACGAGCTCGGAGGCCACACCTTACACCGGCTCAAGTCATGGGAGCACTAATCCCTGGGACCCCTGGACTTCAACGGTCTGGAGGATCAGGAGGCGCTTCACGGCTTCCTCCGAGCTAGCGATTATCTGCTCGACTCCGACTCAAGCAATCCCAACGACGACCATGGCCGCAAGTGCTTCATGTGCGACGCACCTCCACCCGCAACCGCCGTTGACCCCACCCTCATCGAAGAAGGGGACAACGACGACGACGGCAGCCACACGCCCGTCCGCCAGACAGGTGTGCCGGTACCCCAGCCAAGGCCTGACCCGTAGTCTTCGGAGGCATGGCAGCAACATCTCTGTGACCTCCGCGACGTAGAGCAACAGCTCACGGAGCGACATCGAAAGGTGACGTTCGAGTGCAAAAAGCTCGAGCGCGAAGCCGCTAGGGCTCCCGTGGAGCCTCGCACTCGCAGGGAGGCCCGAGCGGTACACCACCGCATCATCAACGATGAACATGGCACGCCGCAGTTCACGCGGGCAAGCCAGAACATCGCGACAACAAGGATATTGCTCCGCAACCTTTCGATCCTAGATGCGCCCGATGGCAAGATCGCTCATGACGAGCTGAAGACCCTTCTGGAGCGGGCCGCGGAACAACAAGCCGAGAGCTCCGCGTCGCGGAGGCATGGGCTCAGCGCCGGCCACCCGGCCGGCGCGGCCCCTGGCAACCACGAGGGGTCGGTCCATTTGGATCCTACACCGGCCGAACACTAGCGTCCCACCGTGCACGCTCGCGTAGGCGAAAAGCGCGTCGTGCGCGACACGCTCAACGCGCGCAAGCACGCCAAACAGGACGGCGCAAGCCGAGGCTACAACGTCCGACGTGGTGGCCGATATGATAGGGATGAAGACTGGCGTCCCACGCGGAGCCACCGGGCCCCTTGGCGTTCATTCGTCACATCCGGTGCGCGCTGTTCCCGCACCCTTTTCGACAACCGACCAATGTCGTCCGGTACTCCGGGGAAACGAACCCCGGGCTCTGGCTCGACGACTACCGCCTCGCCTGTCAGGCCGGCGGCGCGGACGATGATGACTTCATCATCCGCAACTTAGCCCTTCATCTTTCAGACTCAACCCACACGTGGCTCGAGCATCTGCCACCCAACACCATCGATGGGTGGGAGTCTCTGCGACAATCCTTTGTCAGGAATTTCCAAGGCACCTACATGCGCCCAGGCAACCCCTGGGACCTCCGCAGCTGCAAACAGAAGGCAGACGAGTCCCTCCGGGAGTCCATCCATCGCTTCTCTCAGCAGTGCACAAGGCTCCCAACGGCGGCCGACACAGACGTGGTCGGGGCATTCCTCGTAGGCACGTCCTGCAAAAAGTTGGTCCACGAGCTGGGCCGCAACAACCCTCACACCACCGAATGACTCCTCGACATTGCCACGAGCTACGCGTCGGGAGAAGAGGCGGTCGGTGCAATATTCCACCCCAACAAGGGAAAGGGCAAGGAAGTCGAGACCGCCGGCGAAGGCGACTCGAACCGTGCCCAGAACAGGAACAAGAAGAAGGGCAAGCCACAGCATGGTGGCGGCGACAACCTTGTCGCAGCGGCAGACTGCAAGCCTCCCCATCCCGTGGGCGGGAAGAAGGTGGGTAAGTTCGACGACATGCTCACAAAGCCGTGCTCATACCACAATGGGCCGGTCAAGCACACTCTCCAGCGGTGCGACATGATGGCCAGGTACTTCAAGGCTGTCCCTGACAAGGACGAGCCGAAGGAATCAGAAGGCCAATACAGGGACGGGGGTCACGAAGACTCCTACCTCCACGTCAACAAGTGCCTCATGATCTTCGGAGGCCCAGAGGCCTATAGCTGCAAGCGTCGGTAGAAGAAGGAGCGGCGCGAGGTCTTCGCTGTCACCCCAGCAACGCCAGCATACCTTGATTGGTCGGAATCCGACATCATGTTCGGTCGAGATGACCATCCGAGTCACATTCCCCATCCTGGTCGTTATCCACTCGTTGTGGACCCAATCATAGGGAGCGTACTCTTCACCAAAGTACTGATGGATGGGGGCAGCAACCTCAACATCATGTACTACAATGCTTTCGAGGCCCTCGGTCTACGTTGGGAGAAGCTTCGATCCTCGGGGGCTCCCTTTCAGGGAATCATCCCCGGGAGACAAACGGTACCCCTGGGGCAGATCGTCCTACCCGTCACGTTCGGGGAACCAGACAACTTCCGGACTGAGTATCTCACCTTTGAGGTCGTGGCTTACCGAGGGACTTACCACACATTGTTGGGGAGGCCGTGCTACGCGAAGTTCATGGCCGTTCCCAACTACACTTACCTCAGGCTCAAGATTTCGAGGCCGTACTGCATCATCACAGTTTCCTCCGACATCAAGGTGGCGTACCAATGCGAGATGGACTGCTGCGAGAACGCCATGGCCGAGGTGCGAAGCAAGGAGCTGGTGGCGGCGATCGAAGTCGCTGACAAGATGGACGTCGAGCCCTAGAGCGCGAGGAGCTCGGATGCTAACGGCACCAACAGCTATGTCACTTTCTTATTATTTTCTAGTATACCTATCACCATGTACATACGCATGTAATCTTTTCTTAAGAGCAAAAAGTTCGAGGAATAAAAATGCGGGAACTCTCGGACCGACCGCTTAGCAAGGTGCGCTCTCGGAGTGTGCTAGAACACACCTCGTTCGGGGGCTGGGAAGGGGGTAACCCCTGTCTTTCACTCAAAAAACGCTTTCGCTCAAAATCGCTTTGCCGAACCCGCTAGGCGAAAGCCCGATCTACCCCACTGAGGGAAGAGATCTCGCCGGACTGTGCCAAAGGGCCGCGAAATACTCCGGCTCCCCGGAGCCAAGTATCTCCACCCGATCTCACACCCGAATAGATCAAAGCTCCTCCCAGGGAAAGTCGGGCAAATATCCCAAGCAAAAGGCAAATGCGAAAACCAAGAAGCAAACAAATTTAAAATGAGCTCACCAAAAGAGCTATTAAAGTCGTCTAAAAGCCCTCCCGGGGGCGCAACACAAGATAACTTAGTTTGTTTGTTACAAGGGCCATCGGCCCTGATCTTTGACCACGCAGGGTCACTCCTCCGGCGGCGGGAACACGTCGTCGTCAAGCTTGGCGGCCAGGATCGCTGCAGGTTCATCCGTGTTGGCCTTGATCCGATCGAGTAGGTCCTCTGGGGCGTCTGGGGGGTACCCTTCGCTAACGAGCGCAGGAGTCACTGCGTCGTAGAGGCAGGCGGCGATGCCCATCGTAAGGTGGACCCCGATGCACAGGGCCTCCCGGATCCGCGCTTGGCCCCGCTCCCAGAGCAGGCCGACGCGGGTTCTGGCCGCTGTCGGACCACTCTCGACGGCTACCACACCAAAGAGGTCGCACACCCCATGCACGACCTCCCGTAACGCATGTGCCTCCTGTGCGCCGGCCTGCAACACTGAAGCAAAAGAAAGAGGACCTCAACCTCTAAAAACAAACTACCCACAATGCCAAGGCAAACGAGCAAACGGAGGAAAGGTACCTGCTTTTTCTTCCTCCAAGCCGTTGACTGCTGCACGAAGCTGCGAGATGACCGTCATCAATTCGCCCACCTGGGCGGAGAACTCCAGGATCCTCCGGTCGGCGTCGACACCGCGCTCACGCGCCTTGTTGGTCAAGTCCTCTAGGCGGGTCACGGCGGCGTCGCGCTCTCGACCGTTGACGTCGCGCTGACGCCGCATTGTGTTACGCTCCTCCTCCATTGAATCCAACGATGAGACAGCTCAACGTCGCCCCTCGGCTTCGGCGTCGCGCTCGGCCGTTAGGCGTCCCATCTCAACTTCATGCGCTGAGCACTCATCCGCTAACATCTGGCGGACCGCCTCCACGTCAGCATGGGCCGAGTTCCGCTCTTGCTCCACTCGTGCGATGTCGCTGGCAGTCCGCAGCGCTAACGCCTGGGCATCCGCCGCGTGTTGGCACTATCTATGACCCACTTTTATATAACTAAAATGATGCCAATAACTCAGAATCAAGGAAGAAACAATCATTGCATGAACATTCTTTATTAAATAACGAGTTCCACATGTCCATGAATATTTTAATGCAGATATGAAGAAATGGGACAAAAGACAAAGAGATCAACATGACAAATACTTCAGAACGAACAACCACTTTGCATGACAGGTGGGACCAGCACCAGGATGGACAAGGTGGGCCAGGGGCCCATAGGGCCATTCGGCTGAACCACCCGTGGGCCCACCTGGCCCCCACTCAGATCCTGACCAATGGGCTACACCCACAAGGCCAGGGAATGGCCCACTAGCCATAGACCCATTCGGCCGAACCACCACTTTGGTCGGTGAGGTCCCTCTCAACCGCCACAACAAAGAACACATGTTGGAAATCCAATTCGTCCATCCTAGGCGGTTGTATGGCGGTTTGATCCAAGGGAGGAGGATTGAAGCTCCCTGGATCGATGACGTGGCGCTAGAGTAGCCCCTACTCCACCTCCCACTATAAATAGAGGCCTACACCTCCCTCTCTAATCATGATGTAATCCATACAAGCCATTTTGCTATCAAGTGGAGATTAGTCTAGTGGTGTTCTCTAGTGTGGGAGTTAGAATTGAGTTAAGCTTTGCTCGGGCTTTCCGGAGTTGTCTTCCCGGAGGATCTGGTATAAGCTCTTGTATCTTTTTCCTTTTGTAAGACTTTACTTATTTAATATCATATTCCTTCCTTACTTTACTTAGTCTTTACTTTGTGCAATATTATACTTGTTATAGTATTGTCGTGGTTTATCTTGTCAATTAGTTGTTATAAGCTAGATTGAGATCCTTGTGGCCTTTCCTGTATGCGCTCATCACCTGTCATAAGGTGCTCTAGTTGTAGTACACAATTAGAGTAGTGAGAATAGGTGTAAGCGTGGTGCTTATACTTAATCTTACCTTTGGTTATCACTTGTTGCATGGATTGTTTGTGGTAGCTAGCAAGAGGTGACAACCTTGTCTAGTCGTTGTATTCCACCACGTGTTTATAGGCAAGTTCTTAAAAGATAAGGCCCCCGTAAGAAGAGAGCGCGGTCCAGTAGGAGTTTTGTCCTCCTACTGATCTATCCCCTCGCCTAGCATACTTGTATTGAGGGATCAATTGATGTTTGTGTCACCTGAGTGCCATAGTTAAATCCACAAAGGTAGAGTTGGAATCACAGGAGTCCTTTGCTCTCTCATTGTCCTCCCACATAGTTATACTCACTAGTCATCTCTTACTTATCTTTACCGGTTTGTTACATCATCACCTTCCTATCATTATATCAATTACCCCCTTACACTAGTTGGTACTAAATTGAGGTGATCTCTAGGATCTCTCTTCTATCATCATTTCTAGCTTGCTTTCCTTTGGGAGAATATAAATACGATACCCCGGAATACTCCGAGGTGAAGTGCTACAATGGTATAATATGTGCGCTTGCGGATTTATCCAATAGTCATAAGAAATACCAACACCGCGCTCGACTCCGAAGTGCCCAACTTCTCCTCTAGCTCCGTTACGCGGCGGCGAGCCGCGATGAGGTCCTCCGCCACGGCGGCTTCACCGATGGGCGTCCACGTCCTAGGAGTCCACCGACTGGCCTCTCGACAGAGGAACTCCGACTTCTCGACGCTGGTCGCCATCAGGATCTACACAGAGAAGGGCATCAGGAATTCGACAAGTAGGAACAAACAACATCTGCAAACAAAATGACCGCTCACATTGCCATGATGCATGAAGTCCTCGGAGAACGACGCGATGGCCCTCTGGATCTGCTCCGCGTACCATGTGACTCGGAAGACAAGCTCCTGACGGGCACCCGCCACCCGCTTCCAATGGTGAAGCTTGCGCCGGTCGTCCAACGTGAACACAGAGGACCCCAGATTCCCCTGGTCAACCCAGATGAGCTGGTCACCGTCCCCGAACGCGCGATGGTCAGGACGGAGGCGACACAGGGCTACAGGGGCATCTTCTCTCATAACCTCTTCCGTCTCACCTGGCGAAGTCGCGTTGGACTGGGAGAAGACGACCTTCGATGACCGCACAGCCGTCACCTCCCCTTCGGAGAAGGACGGGGGACCCGCGGTGTCCCGGGCCAGCATGTTGGGAGGAAGGCGGCTGCTCAGGGGCTCCTCCTCACTCGCACCAGCCACCCTGTCCTCAAGCAGGGCGGTGACGATGTCGGCAACCCCATCCACCAGGTTGGCATCGCCCCCGCCGACTATTCCCGTCACGGCCGCCACTGTCGCGTCTTCTGGCGCCTCGGACGGCGGGTCTCCTCGGAATCCACAACCATAGGCTCACCTAGGCCGCCCTCCTCCCCGGAGTCGTCGACGACTACCACGACCCGGGGAGTAGGTGGCGTGACAGCCTCAAGGCCGACGTGCGCGGAGGTCGGTGGTGCCTCTCCAACGATGGTGATGTGGGTTGGGGTTAGCCCGGCTCCGGCCTCGGCGGCATTCACCAAATCAACAACTGGGGAGGCGCCAGTCTGTCCCTCCTTGGCGAACGGCATCCCCCGACGCAGTCTCTTCCACCCTGCATACGCAGAGCTACCGACGCTTCTGAAACGTTCGACACGATCATTACAAATCATGGGCAACCTCTTCCCTGCTGACAGGGCAGAGGATGGCATTAAGCGTGAAAAACTCACCCATCGGAGAAGATGCGTTTCCGCTTCGGTTCCACCCCGCTGCGGCCGGCGGCGCCCGAACTACCGCTCTGTTCGACCCCTGATAAGCCAGAGCGGGGAGTCACCGGGACATCTCCAGCGACGCCACTCCCGGAACCCTCTGGGGCCAGGTGCGCACCGAGCGTCCGAACCGGGAGCGCCTCCGCTGCCGGCGCAACCCCCATGGGGTAGCGTAGCGTTCCATCCGCCAGTGAGGCTGGCACCACCTCAGGTCAAGGACGGTCCTCCTCGTCGTCACCATCATCATCGCGGCCGTCCCCACTGGGGCCCCCACTGCCTTCGTCCGACTCGGTGGGGGACTCCTCCTTCGATTCGCAAGCGCGCCGCTGTCTCGCCCGCCGCTGTTCCAGCTCCGTGCGCCTCAGCGCCCTTTTGGCCTTCCTCCTCTTCCTCTCGATGGCATCCGCTCGCTGCCGCGTGTTCCGCTCCCTGTTCGCCGACCGCTGTGCCGGCAGAACGGGAAGGGGGGCGGCCACGTGACGCACCGACGAGCGAGGCCACTGCGGGAAAAAGACCAAAGACCCGTGGGACATTACCGGCAAGAAAAGGCAACGCAAAAGGGAAAATAAACACCACACCGTCGGCACTCACCAGATCGACGGACGCGGGATCCAGGCGCATCGGAGGGCAGCACCCGATGTCATCGGGGGTAAACGTGTTCCCCAGCAGTCCCCTCATAATCGTGACGGTACGGTCAAAGCTCAACTCTTCGGCCGCCATGGCGGTCCCCTCGCGCGGTGCTCTGGGCACCATGTCGTTCAGCGAGAGCCCCCGCACCATGAGCGGGAGGACCCGGCGCCGAAGGAACTGCGCGACGACCCCCGCAAGGTTCAGCCCATGGTTCTAAAGCTCGGTCAGGATCTGAAAGTAGGACTGTATCCTAGAGAGCTTGCGCGAGGTCGGACCGTGATGCCAGCAGGGAGGCTCCTCCCCGAAGCGCAGACCTGTGAAAATCGGGAGCGGCACCTCGGGGTGGTTCTGGATGTAGAACCACTGCGAGTGCCACCCCCGGTTCGATGAAGTCGCTCGAGCCGACATATAGGACGCCAAGTTAGAGAAGCGGAGGCTAAGCGCGCACCCTCCGCAGGACGCCACCAACCTCGCACCGCCGCTGCCAGAGTTGACAAGGAACACCGTCGCCTTGAAGAAATGCTTCCACAACATGAAGTCCGGCTGCACCCCCAGCATTCCCTCCGACATGGCCGCAAAGGCCGCAAGGTGGAGAACGGAGTTGGGATTGAGGTTATGAAGCTCAATCCCGTAATGGTTGAGAACCCCCCGCAGGAAGCGAGTTGGAGGGGTCCCGAACCCGCGCTCATGGAACAGGAGGAAGGAAATCACATACCCCTCAGGCGGTGCCGGGACGTCGGCACCAGTGGGGACGATCCACTCGACAACACCGTCGGTGGAGTGCTTGGGGCGCAGTAGCCCCTCTCGCACCAGCTCAAGTGCCCGCTCCCGAATGAGCGAGCACCGCTCCCAACTCCTTAAAGGTTGATCTCCAGCCATGAGGGGGTGCGCTCGGGGAAGGATCCGCGTCGCGGCGGAAGGCATGGCTAGGGCAGGAGCACGGCGGCGCAAACCCTAGGTGCAAGTGGAGACGGCTCGAGTGAGGGCAGGAGACGAAGAGGGCAAGTAGTACAAACGCGGGGGGATGATGACGCGGCACCCGAATATTTGTAGGTACCGGAAGGCCGACCGTCGCCTCGTCAATTCTACACGCCACGCCTTGGTCCCACCACCCGAGCCACATTAAATGCGGTCGCTCGGCCATGTCGCTTCCACTGTTCGCAAGAGTATCGGGAACTGCACGCGCTGCGGCAAGTAACTGTTCCCACTCGCCTTTTCCCCTTGTTCCGATTCGTATCCTGTATCCATCATCATTACAGGATCTACCCCGAGCCTACCATGCCACGCGCATAGATTTCACTCACAAAGCGCGAGCGCGTCTCGGGAGAACCCCCGACTCGACCGACTCACAAAGGTCGGAGGGGCGCACACGTGGCGCAACGAGCGGCGACGGCCCATGGGCATAGGTAAGCCAAAGGGATAAGGGCTATAGACGCCCTGACGGCCCACTACGATCCAGAGATACGAAGGCCGACCCACTAGGGTTCGAAACGGCCGTCTCAGGACAATAGAGCGAGGGCGCGAACAGGGAATGGACACGCTAGCAGTCATTAGCCTGGCAATCGGATGCCAAGGTCATTCCTAGATTTCATATCTGAGTCCATCTCTATGGATGATTGGTTCATGGTATTCCTACCGAAGGAAGGCAGCAGACCCTCGGGACCCATCGAACGGACCCGGCTACTATATGAAACCGATTTGGGGTGAGCCACGACATGGGCCACCAGCCGGGACCCCAGCGAACGAGAACCGAGCACCCCACTCAGATTTTCCCGTTATTACCTCGACGAGCATCCATGGTTCGTCTGCCTCGAGGATAGCATGGTCTGGCTCATATTCCCCCTTCTCACGGAGGAAGCGCGGGGAACGAACGAAAAGACGACACAGGCCCGAGACGTTTCTTTACATCGAGTAGAGACTCGGGTCTGCCGCCGCACCCCTCCTACCAGTTCCACCAACTGGATAACGGAGAGGGAGAAAGGCGCGCCGAACCTCACGCATCAGAGGCTCACACAGGTAAAAAAACGACAAACGAACGTCACATTCTTAATCGCTAATCCATGCGAAGGTTACATACATTTTAGGTGCCACAAAGGCCGGACCTAATCAAACACAAGATGGACTGAAGGGGGATCCCGACCAAGGACCAAAGGAAGGCGAAACGGGGCAAGATTCGAACACCTTGCGCGCACAAGTAATGTCGCTCCGAGGGCTGCCTATTAGGCGAACGCCCAACGAGCCAAAATGCCCCTGCTTCGTCTCTCCGTGACGGAGTGGCGACTGCACCACCGTCACCCAAGACCTGCATGGTCGACTGCGTCCCCAGAAAAAGGCATGACGAGTTGGTCCAGTTTTTTTCTGGGTCACGCTTCGAACGCCGGGCTGCAGAACGCCCGTCGGTCCGGTGACACGCCCCGCCCCATGCCGGGAGGGCATTCACCAACACCGAGAGGCATCGTTCAGGACCGCCCCACTGAAACCCAATCGAGCATGTGGCACCAGTGTTTACACAAGTGCTACATGATCAAGGCAACCCCGTGCGCATGCGCGGGTGATCGCCTCCTAATCCCTAGGGCTTCGGGGGGCGGCACCGACACGACCTCACCTGGGCGCGACCAGGCTCACCAGCCCGTAGGTCCGCCGTCTCCCAATGGCGACGTCGCCACCAGCAGGCCCAAGGAATGTCTAGTTTAGAAAACTGAGCGGGAGGACCGCACAGTCTTTCCACTAGACGCATCCTTGGCCCCCCGCTATGGGAGACGACGAGGGAGCACGACCATCTCGTGGGACGAGATGATGGGGAAGAACTGTGCATGCAGCAAAGTTCCCCCCGATATCTCCTGACCCACTCAAATTTGCCCGATAGTAACTCGATGAGCAGCCATGGTTCGTCCACTTCGAGGATAGCATGGTTCGGCTCATATTCCCCCTTCTCGCGGAGGGATGCGTTGGGAACAAATAAAAAAGACGACACAGAACTGAGACAATTTTCTTTACACCGAGTAAAGACTCGGGGGTTGGCGTCGCAGCACAGGGAAAGCCTCATGCGTCGGAGGTCCATACAGGTAAACACAAACACCCTCCCTTTTTGATATATTCAAATATTAACTATTGCAGGGGATACATGCTCTCTAAGAGCCATAAGGGATAAGGCCCAATCATCAGACATCAAAAACACGAAAAAATTGGACTGAAAGGAAATCCCAGGCCAACAGGCCAAAAACTAAGGGTGCCCGCGGGGCACCCACATTAGCTATCACACCACCGATCGACGCAGCCGTATATCAAGGTCAGGTAACCCAGCCGTGAGGCCCGGGAAACATCTGCCTGGTGTACAAGATCACGTCGGAAGGCGGCGTCACAGCCCATGGGTTACTTCGGTCAGGCGTGCTGCGGCTGCGGGAGAGCAGCCGCCGCCTCGTCCTCAGAAAGCCCCGGGCCGCCCCCCCGGAGTTAGTTGGGAACTTTATAGCTAAGTCGCCCCAGCTGCTCCATGACCAGGGACTCCGCCATCAGGCAGCACCGAGCCCACCATGCTTGGGCGGCTCCGAGCTCGCCAGCCATGCTAACGGCGGTAGCACCATCAACCAACAACCAAAGATGCGTCATTACCGGGGTCACACAGGCGAATTGCTGCGACTTTCCCAGTAGGCACATCCTTGGCTGCCCTTGGGAGAGGGACAACACGTCATCGACTCCCCCGGGGCAAGGGGCAGGGGCCATTCTGCAAAAGGGATGGATCATATGCCCTTCATCCTAGGAAGCGATCCGTGCACGGGGTGGTCACGACCTTCCGATCCACCAGTGGTTAGGATAAGGGGGAGCTATGCGCACTTCGCAGAGCTTCCTCCGAATCCTTCCACTGGGCGAAGAGGGATGCACCCACCCCAACGCAGAACTTCCTCTGAACTCGGTGCTGCTCTCAAAAGGCCGCCCGCCAGGGCGACTCAAGGGACTCTCTGACGAGGCCTCGGAGGAAGAATCTAGAACAAACCATACTGTGAGGGTGTGAATCTTCCCATAAGCAGTCACCCTTATTTATAGCCCGCTAGGGCATCCACGCGATGGTAGGCCCGCGGGGCTACAGGGTCCGCCTCCCAACCACACCGCACTGTACTGAAGCACCCACTTCAAGAGGGTGCAGCGGGGCCATAAATGGCCAAACAGAGGGCGGGCTCAGGGCGCGCCGTCCGGAGTCTTAACCGTAGAGCAAGTGGCGCTCTGGCGCCGCTCCTCGGACGGGGAAGACACGACACATCCACTTTTGGGCCATGGGGGGGGAGGGCGCAGTCAGACCCCGAAACCCGACAAACATATCTTCGACCGGTCAATCGACCGTACAAGCCGAAAGGACAACACAGTGCAGGGTCGACTCGTCGTCTCAAGACGCGCCGACCCGAGGCTAACAGTGCAGCCTGCGCCAGGGCTGGCGTGCGACCAGGGCTCTGGCACTGACGTACGGAGCAGTCCGCTCCCTCCCCGCCTCGTGAGGGAAATGAAAGGCCAAGCACTGTACAAAACATCCTAATAAGCCCTTAGGAGGAAAAATCTCCCTCCTATGGCCTCGGGGGCTACACCCGGCGGGTGCGCTCGCGCCCACCCAGCGGAATCCAAAGACTCAACCAAACCACCATAAGTGCTCTCGGAAGCCTCCGGTGTAATCCTTCACTACATCGAAGGCTCGAGGGCTACTGTTGGATACCTAGAAATAGGATACCCAAATTACCAGACTCCACAAAAACAAAATCACCATCAGGGACTCTTTCGCCTCGCTCGAGCCAAGGTGGCGTTATCCGAGACGTCATCAACCCTCGCCTAGAGCATTGGATAGGTGGCTTTGCACCCCAAGTAGAGCTAGAGCAAAAAGCTTCGCTTAAGTGTTATCTAACCTTTTGCTCTAGTGTTTTGTAGCATTTTTATTAGGCTATTCACCCCCCTCTAGCCATCTAGGACCTTTCAAGTGGTATCGGAGCCGTGGTCACCGCTATTATAAAGGCTTAACAACCTTCGGTGTTAGTGATGGCTCAAATATCATGCAACCATGTGGGGAGCAAACCGCCAATGTTTGATGGCACCTCATTTGATTATTGGAAGAGGAAGATGAAGATGCATCTAGGCTCAATACATAAGAAGGTGTGGAGTGTGACCGAACATGACTTTGTCATTCTTGATGAAGCCGCTCCCACACCTAAAGAGCAAGTAAACCGACAATGCAACACAATGACTCTCAATGTGATTTACAATGGCATTGACTCAAAAGTGTTTGAACAAATCAAAGATCTTGAGAAAGCAAGTGAAGTGTGGAAGAGATTAGAAGATACTTATGAGGGCACTTCAATGGTAAAGAATGCCAAGCTATATATGCTCAAGGACAAGCTATCTCACTTCAAGATGAAGGATGATGAGTCCATCCCGGAGATGTTCCATAGGCTCCAAGTGATCATCAATGATCTCAAGAGCTTGGGTGAGAAGGTCAAAGATGAAGACTTCTCAAACCGCTTTCTTGGTTGTTTGCCCAAGAAATACAAAACTTTGAGGCAAATAATTAGGAGAGATGGTTTGGACAAGATCAATCCCAATGAAGTACTTGGTGAGATCATGAACGAAGAGCAATACAATGAGGAAAGTGAAGAAGAAGAGGTCAAGGAAGAAAAGAAAGAAAAGAAGAGCTTAGCATTCAAGGCTTCTTCATCCAAGAGCAACGGCAAAGCAAAGAAGCAAGAGTCAAGTGATGAAGAAGAAGCAAGTGATGATGATGATGAGATGATGGCCCTCTTTGTGCGCAAGTTTGGCAAGTTCATGAAGAAGAAGGGCTATGGTGCTAGAAAGAGAAGAGACAACTTCAAGGGCAAATAATATGAGAAGAGATGTGTCGGATACCTAGAAATAGGGTACCCAAATTTCCAGACTCCACAAAAACAAAATCACCATCAAGGACTCTTCCTCCTCGCCCGAGCCAAGGTGGCGTCATCCGAGACGTCATCAACCCTCGGGGGCTCCTCCGCCTCGCCCGAGCCCAGGTGGCGTCATCCGAGGCGTCATCGACCCTCGGGGGCTCCTCCGCCTCGCCCGAGCCAAGGTGGCGTCATCAGAGACGTCATCGACCCTCGGGGGCTCCTCCGCCCCGCCCGAGCCAAGGTGGTGTCAACCGTGACATCGTCAACCCTCAGGGGCTCTTCCGCCTCGCCCGAGCCAAGGTGGCGACGCCCGTGATGTCATCTACCCTCGGGGGCTGTTCCGCCCCGTCCGAGTCCACCAAACGTCATCCGTGACATCCCTCGACCTCGGAGATCTCATCGCCATCCACAGCCTAGGGTGCCCTAGCCCATATAGTCAAAAGGTCCATAGTCTCCTCCGTCCTCAGGCATGGGGCTTAAGGCATGAGTCGCCATGCCGATCTTTGTTCACCCTGCGGTATAAGGTCATGTGCTGCCTAACCGACGACTTCTGTGCGTTACATCCACGCCATGTCTCTGACGGACACCCCAACAGGGATTAAGGCGTCATCACAAGGTTCCCGATCACAAGGTGCATGGCTACAACACAACAAGGACGAACAGGACTCGGACATGTGTCTACTGGCGCAATCTTCTTCAGGAAGGAAGACAGGATGAAGACAAAGCCGTCCCTCGGCAGCAGCCCAAGTCGGGCCCACGATCACTCCCCCTTACTTTACTGTACTCCTCCATCTCTCCCTACGTATAAAGGGAGGGAATGGACCCCCAATCTAGCGCTCTCGACATTCCAACACTCATTCACACACACTCAAACTCGCATACACGCAAGCACACACCAGAACCAAGAACCTCATACACACGAGACCTAGGAACCACCTTCCCTCTCTCACCAAAGCTTGTAGCTCCCCTCTACGAGCTCTTTGCGCTCGGTAATACGACCCCACAACATACTGGACGTAGGGCATTCGTGCCTGGACCAGTATAAACCTCTGTGTTCTCCGAGCGTAACCATCCGAACTCCGACACGCTTAGAAATTTACTCATTGGCCGTCTAGACCCTGCCATTTTAGACACCGACAAGATGCTACAAGTGCAAGAGCACCGGTCACATGATTGCGGATTGTCCCAATCATAGTGATGATGATGAGAAGAAGAGCAAGCATGACAAGAAGGAGAAGAAGATATCCTTCAGCGAGAAGAAGAAGGGTGAATCCTATGTGGTGACTTGGGATGATAGTGATTCTTCCGATGATGATTCTAGTGATGATGAGAGTAAGAAGACTAAGAAGAAGGCTTTGGCAAGCATTGCTATCAACAACAAGCCATCCATCTTCGACACTCCATCGTGCTTCATGGCTAAGCCAACTAAGGTACAATCTCGTGATAATAGTGATAGTGATGATGATAGTAGTGATGATGAGGAAGAATACTCCAAGGAGGAACTAGTTGAGATGATGAAGCAAACTTATGAGTGCTTTGAGAAAAAGAGAAAGGAGTGCAAAGAATTGAACAAGAAGCTTAAGGCTCATGAACAATCCTTTGATGAGCTCAATGGCTCTCATGAGAGGCTAATGGAAGCCCATGAGAAGCTTGAGAGCACTCACTACAAGCTTGAAAAGGCTCACTCCTCTCTCCTTGATCAAAGCAAGGATAAGGTTGTTTCATCATGCAATGTTGGAGTAACTTGTGATATTCTAGATGAATAATTTTTCACTCCTATCATTGTTGCCCCAACCGAAACACAATGTAGCACCTCCACTTGCACATCTACTAGTGATAGCTCAAAGGATGATGCTACACTAGTGATTGAAAATGAAAAATTGAAAAATGATGTTAATGAACCCACTCATGCTTTGGGTAAGGCATATGGTGGAGATGCCCGCTTGCTAAAGTGCTTGGGTAGCCAAATATTCTCTCATTACAAAGAGGGTTTGGGCTATACCCCCAAGAAAGGCAAGTCGGCCTTTGTAACTCCTAAGCCTAGCTTTGTGAGGAGCAATGGTCGGTTTTGCACAAAATGCAAGCAAGTAGGGCATGTAGACCAATATTGCAAACTTAACATGAGCCAAACCAAGTTTGCTAAAGCTACCTCTATGCACTTTGATTCTTGTTATATGCTTACCAAAAGTGCTAAAGGTATCATGGCTAAGTATGTTGGCACATCCATAGTTGGCCCAAAGAAGAAGGATATTTGGGTGCCAAAAGCCTTGGTCACTAACTTTGGAGGACCCAAACAAATATGGGTACCTAAAAGAAACTAATTTGTTTTTTAGGTCAATTACAAAGCCGTAGGAAGGCATTAGGTTCTTGATAGTGGGTGCACTCAACACATGACCGGGATTCTAGAATGTTCAAATCAATCAACTCCAACACCAATGATGGCATTGATAGTATTACATTTGGTGATCATGGCAAGTCAAGGTCAAGGGTCTTGGTAAGATTGCAATATCCAATGACTTGAGCATATCCAATGTCTTGCTAGTTGAGAGCTTGAACTTCAATTTGCTATCGGTAGCTCAATTGTGTGATCATGGATTCAAATGCATATTTGGAATAGATGATGTTGAGATCATTAGTGTAGATGGTTCAAACTTGATCTTCAAAGGCTTTAGATATGAGAACCTCTATCTAGTTGATTTTAATGCTAGTGAAGCTCAATTGTCAACTTGCTTGCTCACTAAATCAAGTATGGGTTGGTTATGGCATAGAAGGCTTGGTCATGTTGGGATGAAGCAATTGAATAGATTGATCAAGCATGACTTAGTAAGAGGCTTGAAGGATGTTATGTTTGAGAAGGACAAACTTTGTAGCTCTTGTCAAGCCGGCAAACAAGTTGGTAACACCCATCCAAAGAAGGGCATGATGAGCACTAGTAGAGCATTTGAGTTGTTGCACATGGATCTATTTGGACCAACAACATACACTAGTATTGGAGGCAACAAATATGGTTTTGTGATAGTGAATGATCTTACACGATACACTTGGGCATTCTTTCTCAATGACAAGAGTGATACATTTGCAACCTTCCAATATTTTGTCAAGAGATGTTACAATGAGTTTGAAACAACCATCAAGAAAGTGAGAAGTGACAATGGAAGTCAATTCAAGAACACAAGAGTTGAAGAGCTATGTGATGAGCTTGGAATCAAGCATCAACTCTCGGCCAAGTACACTCCACAATCAAATGGCCTTGTTGAGAGGAAGAATAAAACATTGATTGATATGGCAAGGTCTATGCTTAGTGAGTACAATGTGAGTCAATCCTTTTGGGCCGAAGCTATCAACACTGCTTGCTACTCTAGCAATCGGTTGTATTGTCACCCATTGATGGAGAAGACTCCATATGAGCTTTTGAATGGAAGAAAGCCCAACATTGCATACTTTAGAGTCTTTGGGTGCAAATGCTACATCTTGAAGAAAGACACAAGACTTGGAAAGTTTGACAAGAAGTGTGATGAAGGGTTCTTACTTGGTCACTCAACCACAAGCAAAGCCTATAGAGTTTGGAATTCGGCTAGTGGTATACTTGAGGAGGTTCATGATGTTGAGTTTGATGAAACCAATGGCTCTCAAGTTGAGAATGAAAACCTAGAAGATGTTAGTGGTCCTCAATTGGCAAATGCTATGAAAAGCGTGGATATTGGTGATATTAGGCCAAGACAAGTAATTGACATTGAAGATGACAAAGATCAAGTGCTCAACTCTCCCCAAATGCAAGCTAGTGGCTCTCAAGTTCAAGATCAACAAGTTGCTAGTTCATCTCAACCAAGCTCAAGCAATCAAGTCCCTATCCTCCAACCGACCAACATTACAAGAGACCACCCCATTGATCAAATAGTTGGTGACATTACAAGTGGTGTTCAAACAAGATCAAGATTGGCATCTTTTTGTGAGCACTACTCCTTTGTATCATCCATAGAGCCAACAAAGATTGATGAAGCCCTACAAGATATTGATTGGGTCAATGCTATGCATGAAGAGCTCAACAATTTCACTAGAAACCAAGTTTGGGAACTAGTTGAAAGACCCAAGAGCTACAATGTGATTGGCACAAGATGGGTATTTAGAAACAATCAAGACCAAGATGGTATATTTGTGAGGAACAAAGCAAGATTAGTAGCTCAAGGATACACTCAAGTTGAGGGTCTTGACTTTGGAGAAACCTATGCACCGGTTGCAAGATTAGAGGCAATAAGAATCCTATTGGCCTATGCATGTGCACACAACATCAAGCTGTACCAAATGGATGTGAAGAGTGCTTTCTTAAATGGATACATCAATGAGCTAGTATATGTTGAGCAACCTCCCGGTTTTGAAGATGACAAGAAGCCCAACCATGTGTACAAGTTGAGGAAAGCTTTATATGGCTTGAAGCAAGCACCTAGAGCATGGTATGAAAGATTGAGGGATTTCCTTCTATCTAAAGGGTTCATTATGGGGAAGGTTGATACTACTCTCTTCACCAAGAAGCTTGGCAAAGATCTATTTGTGCTCCAAATATATGTGGATGACATCATATTTGGTTCAACCAATCAAGATTTTTGTGAAGAATTTGGCAAGATGATGGCAAATGAGTTTGAAATGTCAATGATTGGTGAACTTAGCTACTTCCTTGGTCTTCAAATCAAGCAATTGAAGAATGGCACCTTTGTGAGTCAAGGCAAGTATATCAAGGATATGATGAAGAAATTTGGCTTAGAAGATTCTGAAGGCATTAGCACTCCAATGGGCACTAATGGACACTTGTATAGTGATTCTAGTGGCAATATGGTGGATCAAAAGTTGTATCGGTCTATGATTGGAAGCCTACTCTATGTGATCTCTTCTAGGCTAGATGTGATGTTTAGTGTATGCATGTGTGCAAGATTCCAAGCCTCTCCAAGAGAAAGTCACTTGAATGCTACAAAGAGGATATTGAGGTACTTGAAGCATACACAAGATGTTGGATTGTGGTATCCCAAGGGGTCTAACTTTGAGCTAATTGGATATTCGGACTCCGACTATGCGGGATGTAAGATTGATAGAAAGAGCACATCGGGCACATGTCAAATGCTAGGCATGTCACTTGTATCTTGGTCATCAAAGAAGCAAAATAGTGTTGCACTCTCTAACGCCGAAGCCGAATACATAAGTGCGGGTAGTTGTTGTGCTCAATTGCTTTGGATGAAAGCAACTTTGAATGACTATGGAATCAATTTCAAGCAAGTGCCATTGCTATGTGACAATGAAAGTGCGGTGAAGCTAACTAACAATCCGGTTCAACATTCAAGAACAAAGCACATTGACATGAGGCACCACTTCATAAGAGACCATCAACTCAAGGGTGATATCAAAATCACAAGTGTTGGCACCGATGATCAACTTGCCGACATATTCACCAAGCCACTTGATGAGAAGAGGTTTTGCAAGCTAAGAAATGAGTTGAACATTCTTAACTTCTCAAATATGTGTTGATGCACCCCCATATATATGACATGCCTTTCCTTCGAGCTATGCAAGGTACAAGTTGGTTGACATGTCATTCATCCTTATTAGGACTTGTTAGTGCATCTAGACATCAATTCATTAGGCTCATTCATGAAAATCAAATGTTTTGATGCTTATATGGTACCACTATTGCTTCTATGCTTGGCTTGATCTAGTGGTAGCATATGACATATTTGTGGGCTTGCAATCCTAGAGTTTGATCTAGATCATGAACTTCAAATGTTTAGTTCAACATGGGCAAGATAACCATTTCAGGATGTGTGAACAAGCTTGTCCATGGTTTAAACCGAGTTAAATAGCTTGGGGCAAGTAATCTAGATTGAACCACAACTAACACTTCTCTCCAATAATCAAACCTTTGAGCGCATCTTTTATGATAATAGATGACAAAGGGGGAGAAGTAGTACAACAAAGAAAAATATTTTTGAAAATTTTGAAAATGAAAGCACACAAGTAGGGGAAGCAAGCCTATGAATAAAGTTGTTGCATATCTTTGTGCATTCATAAGTTCTTGCTTGCATATGTTTTTACAATCATGATATGCTTGTGTGGTGAATGCTAGAACCTAAATTGATATGGTGTTTGAGGAACTAGCATGCTTAGATTGTTACATCTTTAAGTGGTATCTAGTTCTCTCAAAGTGTTTCCAAGTTGTTTGTCAAGTGGTTTCTAGTCATTCATGGTGCTAAGGATGGTTTATATTGCACTCCGATTGGTATCACGCTTCAAAGGTCCATCCTACACACCTTAGCATCATTTGGTAGCATTTACTCTCCCACAATTCTTATTCATGCACATGTGATCAAAATTGAACCAAACTCATATATCACATATGTAGGGGGAGCTAATACTACCAAAGTGAAAATTTTCATCATATATATTCATTTGTGAAAGGTTGTCATCAATTACCAAAAGGGGGAGATTGAAAGACCTTGTTTGGTTTTGGTTAATTGATGAAACCTATGGACTAACCCTTGTATTAAGTGTATGATCAAGATAGGGTGGTTCACCTTGGTACATGGAGCTATATGGATGATCATGTTGAATCAAGTGCTCCATGGACTAAGGAAAAGAAGAAAGAGAAAAACAAAAATGGGCTCAAGGCAAAGATATATCTATAGGGCCATTTTTGGTTTAGTGATCAAGACACTATAGAGAGTGTGATCACATTTAGGATAGATAGCCGTACTATTAAGAAGAGAAAACTCGTTTCGATTGCGGTTATCATGTGCCACTAGGTTTGCATTGCATTCACAAAAAATGAACCTAAGTGACACAATTAAAATAAATCCAAGAAAAATATGTTGCAAAGGCTAACATAGATGAACAAGGACTGGATCACAAGGTGTTAGCACATGAAAACTTGGAGAAGAAGAAGCATTTCGTTTGGACAAGGTAAAGTGATCCGGACGCAAGATCCGGACGCAGGGGATGCTCGGTCCGGACTAAGGAAGATGCGACCGGAGGCATACCCTAGGCCTTGGCCTCTCTGGTCAGGAGGTCCGGACGCTAAAGAGCGTCCGGACGCTGACTCTGGTCGCGGGTCCGGAGCTCGGAGCTCTCTGGACTCCTCTGGATGTAATTATCCGGACGCTGAAGTGCATCCAGATGCAAGAGTCCGGACGCGGGTCCGGAGCTGAGGAGCTCTCTGGACCGAGTCCGGACGCAGAAAACAGAGGCACCGGACGCCACTGTTCACAGGGTCCGGAGGTGGCACGTTAGCGCCAAGAAGGGCGCCAACGACTGGATTCAAACTGGAGGAGGGTCCGGATGCAGGCGCGTTGGTCCGGACCCCCCGTACAACTTGCGTCCGGTTGCACGCAGGAAAGCTAGGAAGAAGGGGAAAACAACTAGTCTTTTCTGGAAGGCTATAAATATGTTTTGGCCGGCTCAAGGAGCACTCTCTTGCACCTCTCATTCATTTGATACACTTGTGCTTGCTTGAGATAGCCCCCAACTCACTCTCTTCACTCTTGTTGCATACTTGTGAGAGTTTGAGTGATCCAAGTGCTTTGATCATTGCATTGCATCTTAGTGGCACTTGGTCATCATCATCACCGCGTGGTTTCTTGTTATTCTTGGTGTTTGCCAACACCTAGACGGCTTGGCGATTGTGGAGAAGCTTCGGCGCAATTGGTGATTGTTTGCGGTCGACTTCGGTGATTGTGAGAGGGCTTGTACCCACCTCGGCGGAGAGCCAAAGGGTAACTCTAGTGATTGTTTGCGGTCGACTTCGGTGATTGCTCGTGTCATTGAGTTACTCTTATTTGAGTGGTTTCTTGTGGCGCCCGGGTAGTGGGCTTGGCTTGTGAATTGCCAATTAGCCACCGAAACACCATTTGAGTAGTCGACACAACGGGGACTAGCTTGGTGGCAACCAAGTGAACCTTGGGAGAAAAATCGTTTGTCATCTTGTCTCCCGGCTACTCTTTGGTATTCATTGTGATTGGTTCATCCTATTGACATCCATACATCACAAGGCTTCGGTATAACAATCACCTCCTCTCTTGTATTTACCTTGTTCTTATCTTGCTTAGTTAGCTCTCTAGTTAGATTGTTAGGTTAGCTTGTTAGTTGTTCTTGCTAGCTTGTGCTAAGTGCTTTAGGTTCTTGCTATTGATTGACAAGCACTTAGCTAACTAGAATTGCATTGGATAGGTGGCTTTGCACCCCAAGTAGAGCTAGAGCAAAAAGCTTCGCTTAAGTGTTATCTAACCTTTTGCTCTAGTGTTTTGTAGAATTTTTATTAGGCTATTCACCCCCCTCTAGACATCTAGGACCTTTCAGTAAGCCTCTTCTTCCTATTTCCTCTCTCCTTCTCTCCTCTACCCTCCCCCCTTTGGATTCAATGTTTCTCTGGTGTTTGCAACAGTGTTTCAGTGCTCCATTTTTAATGTTTCACGCATAGATGATGAGATGTTTCTCTGATGTGTCCCCTCCCCCTCCTACCCCGCTCTGGATCTAATGTTTCTCTAAGTGTTTTACTGGTGGTTCAGTTTCTCATTTTCAATGTTTCACAACATATGATGACGATGTTTCTCTGATGTTACCCCTACTCCCTCCATATCCAATGTTTCTGTGATGTTCCGCCGGTGGTTTAGTGCTCCATTGTCAATGTTTCATGCATAGATGATGAGATGTTTCTCTGATGTGTCCCCTCCCCCTCCTCGTACCCGCTCCGAATCTAATGTTTCTCTAAGTGTTTTACTGGTGTTTCAGTTTTTCATTTTCAATGTTTCGCAACATATGATGATGATGTTTCTCTAATGTTGCCCTACCCCCTCCAAATCCAATGTTTCATTTTTATTTTTCAGTTTGTTTCATAAATTTAGATCTGGTGTTACAGCTAGGGGGTACAGACGCATGTTTCATGTGCTATTAGATATATGTTGCAATTGTTGTTTTTCTGATGTTTCAAAATTAGATCGCTCTATTGTTTTCTATCAACGTTTTTCTGATGTTTTTTTGTTTTGTTTCAGAGGGGGCACGGCGGCCATGCTGGACGGCGGCGGCGGATCCAGTTGGGGGGAGAGGAGGGTTGCGCGGAGGGGGTGGGGGTGTCGCGGTGGTGGGAGACGGCCGCGTGTATCTGTGTGTGTCGGGGTGGACGGGGTGGGTGTCTGTATGTCCCTTGCGGTGGGAGGGGTTGCGGGCCGCTCGAACGTCCGTTCTACCCGTAGAACGTTCGTTCGGCAGCAACACCCATTTTTTAAGGCTCCAATTTTCTAATGCCCACTCTATGGATAGTGTTCAACCGCAAGTCCGGCCCAATCAACAAAATGAGGGAAAAATATCAATGCTGAGTGAGAAGTATTTTATTGTTGGCAACAATGTATGGTTGTATAATTCTCTATATATCCGTAAACCAAACCATTGCCCGTGTGCTAGGCTCTTCATCTAGAAAAAAAATTAACTATCAAACCTCCAAAATAAATTATTGCAAGTGCAACTTATGTCAGTAATGTCCACATTGATATTGTTAGCGGTGATAGCATCGGGTTTAGGGTTTAAGGTTTAGGAATCACGGCTAATAACATCACTGATCATGTCCTCTTCTGCTTGCTCCTCTCTTCATGTTCAAACTCGCTCACATCGAAGTCATTGCTTATACAACCGACTGGATGTGTATTAAACTGCTCCTGCATGAACTGACTGTCCAGTTTCATGTTATCCTGAGTTTCATCCCCTTCGACACCAAATTCTTTGTCACTGCCTCCAACCTCGTCATGAACATCCTCCAACTTGTACACGTTCTCCATAACCACCTCAGGCATGGGTACATTCGAACCTTGGAGGACCCTAGTATAGTAGGACCAGTGAGCAATGTCGCGTAAGGGCATCAATACATAGTGTGAAAAGTTTTTCCCACTGTCAAATCTCCCCTTCATTGTGAAATCACCATCGAACTTTGAATTCAAACAAATACAAATGTCATTGAAGCTCGGTGGTTTGTCAAACCATTTCAATTCCTCTTTCATATCCTCAAACATACCATCTTCTTTCCGTCCCCTTAGAAAACTTGGACACAATAATCCATCTAGAAAACATTCGACCAAACCTTATCAAGTCGTCGAAATTGTGGCGTCTATACTAACTACTTAAATAACAATATTTCCTAAACTAACTAAGTAACCAAATCCTAAGTAACAAGAATCTGTGTAAGTATACTAACTTAACTAATAGTAGTCTATATAAGTACACTAACCTAACTAAAAATAATCTATAATCTATAAGTATACAATATCATAACTAACAATAATCTATAAGTATACAAACTAACCTAACTAACAATCAAGTAAATCAAAATAAAAAAAGGAACAAATTACCTTTGCACAAAAGTGCTGACCGGCGTGGATGGAGTGGCAGGCGGCGGCTTAGAAACCAAAGGGACGGCAAGTCTTCGGTCGGGGCGGCCGAGCCTAGGCAGCGGCACCCAAGCCCGAGCGCACTCCTTGAGCAGGCGCCCACGTTCTGTGGCTCGGCGTGGGAGGCGAGGTGGACGGTGATGGGGCGGCGGTGTGGGGGCGGCGTTGGGCTGGGGCGGGGCAAGGACAGCGCGTGGGGGCGGGGGATGGCATTGGCTCGCGTAATAGACATAACACTGGCCGCTGTATGATCTGCGGACCGATCTTGTGGAGCGGCAGCCGTGCCCCATTGTACAGCACGACGTCATATCACAAGTTTGCCACTCCCGCATGCATGGAGCGACAACGTTGAGATGCCGCTCCATGAGCTGTGGAGTGCCGAAAATGTTATGAAAAAAAATTTGGTGTCAAATTTAAAATTAGTTTAAAATAAGTGTTAAAATTAAATAAAAATCTTAAGATGCAACGAGAGCATACCAGATGTGAAAGATATTCAAAGTTCATTGAAGTACCATTTGATGTGACTAGTATGGGCTACAAAAGTCTAGTATACAATGGTGATCATGACATGGGTATACCTTATATCGGCACATAGGTCCCTCAATTTCTCTGTTGTGGATGAATGGAGACCATTGTATGTCGATGGGCAGATGTGCAGGTTGCAGGGTAAGTCCCATAATATAAACGCGTGATCAGTCTATAACTTCTGAACCAGCTACAACTTTAGACACAAAATAAATTTCTATTCCCCTCTGTGCGTGTTGAGTATTTTTTTTTCTGTGGTGCGTAAGAGAAACTCAGATATGCAACATTCTTCCTTGAAAAAGAAAAAGAAGAGACAAGAAAAAAAACAAAGAAAAAGAAGTTACGGTCAGTCTGACACTACGGATGTGAGTTTATACAACGTGATACTCAAATAACCTCAAATTTGCAACGCTGAAGGTAGGAGCATTCGATGTCCCTGAATTTCATCAGTTGGATTCTTAATTCAGTTATCATTCTTCTTGGTCTGGTCTCTGCTGTATCAAATGAGATGTGTAGCGACGAAGAGCCATACTGGCGATATATATGTCAGAGAAAGACGACATAATAACTGACCAAATTGGTTTTTTTTGCAGGGTACATGCCAAGGCAATGCCTTGCTATGCTTTCAAGGTGGCTTGCTGTTTTTTTCACTTTGATTGCTGCATCGAGTAGCATTGCAAAATAATTGTACAGAAACTTGTCCTTAAAAAAACTGTAACTTGTGGGTTAAGACTATGTATATTTCATCTGTATAATAAATAAATAATGACGATACAGCAGCAAACCGTTTCATTCTTGTGCTAGCATTGTAATCATGCAAGTGGAAACCTCGGAGGTGTGGTATGCAGTGTCTGCAGATGAATCTTGAAAAACAGAGTCATCTGGTGACAAGTCCAAGTCGCCATAAGCTATTTCTTCAAGGGAACGGACTGCGGAGGCAGCAGTAGTAGTAGGACTAGGCATCTGCATCTCTGGAAGGATGGGAAGCTCGGCATCCTGACGTCGCAGGAGATCCATGGCCTGTGCGATCTGCTGTCGCTGGGTCTGGTCGTGATGCGTGCACCAAAGGCCCACGACGAGCACTCGCCTCATCTGCTGGTGGTCAAACTCACCATCCAGCCGCCGATCCGCCGCTCCAAGAACACCGGTGTTGTTGTGGTACATGGCACGGACCCAGTGAATAAGCAGCCTGCACGGAGGACGACAGCAGGTCAGCGAGGAAGCCGCAGTACACTGCGCCGAAACCTCCTCTACCGATCTTTTCCGCCTCCGCGAACCCATGAGTCGCGGCGGCAAGCTCACGGCGGCTGTAGCATCTAGGCGCCGAGGGGCAGAGTCGTCCAATCTGGTGGAGGCGCTTCTCGTCTGTTTCCAACCTGCTGTTACGCACGCGTGCACCAGAGCACGAGTCCTGAGATGGTGCGAAGCAGGCCAAACAAAGCCAAAGCTGCCGCAGCCACGGCTGCTCCTCTACTAACCAAAAGGACCACGCGTGGCTCTTGGAGCATGACCTGTTGTCGTCGCGTCGGCGACCAATGAGGTTTCTCTTGTTCTTGATGGAGCTGCCTCCCTGAGACTGAGAGCCCAACAGTTTTCTGTGTCCTCCAGCAAAGGTCACGGGCGGTGGTAGCGTTTTGTGCCTCCCCGTGAGGAAATGCTCCCCTCTCTAACTCTAATTGCGGCGAATACACAGTAGACAAATTCAACGGGTGCTCGTAGCGGATGGTTGTAGGTATGCGGTAACTGAATGTTGGCGAACATCACGCCTGCTTGTGTAATAATAATAACTACTAGAAAGAGCACCATCGAGGGAGGATATGTTGTTTAAGCCAAAAAAAATGGTTCAGAGGACACTAACTCTTCAACTCCGGGCGCTCCGCTGTAGTAGGGCCGATGAATCCTAGGATGATTCACATCGCTGTAGTTCCAAGGACGGCACGCCGATTGATTGCCTTCGCCGCGAAGCGAGAATGGTAGCAGCGGTGAACCCGTGACGTTGACGACGACGCCGGAGCCACCGCAACTGCCAACATGCCGAAGAGAAGCAGGGAGGTGCCCGGCATGCCAGCCGCAGCCCAGGTCGTGGACACACCTCCCTGTGGACCTCTCCATCTCCATGGGTCTTGTTTCTGGTGCCGTCAGCGTGTTCAGAACGAGTGTAGTGAAGATCACAACTGTTGTTGCTGCTGAGGTTGCCTGTTGTGGCGCCATAGCGTGAGTTGGACGTGGTGAACGAATTCCCCAGCTAGTAATGACTGACATTCCCGGACGGTGTTCAGCGACATGTAGTGAACCATGGAACGGCAAACCTAGTCAAGGTCCAGCCCAATCTCTGCACCCATTTCGCCATCTTTTTTACTAGTCTGCACGACTGCACCCACCCATTTCGACATTTAATTTCCCGTCGCACTCTCGTTGGGCGTCCGCACGGTGCCAGGTACGGCCCGGCAGCACTCAATTTTTTTTTTCCAACGAGGAACCTGGTTGCATGCTTCCATAAACCTGTTGACGTGGACTTTTTTTTTTTTGTGTGACTGAGACGGCAAAACTATGATTCTACGAAGAGTACCTTGTTGCGCAACGTCAACCTCTTCATAGGCCCGCTCTCCGATCTTATCGTCAAGGTGGTAACCATGTCCATACAGATCATGACAAAATGCTTCTTTGCACCGTCTGACTCTTTCATACCATGCCAGACCAAGTTGTTATAGAGGGGACTAAACCACGATGTGACATGAGGATAAATACACGATCTTGTGAGATACTAGAAGCACCATTGTCAGCTTGCAGGAAAGCAACGCTAGCTTGATGGGAGGCACTTAGGGCCTTTTGACTGTTGTTCATCGTGGGAAGGCTGAGCAGCTATTTGTGCCTGTGATAAGCTCGGCAACGAGACACTACTAGAAACAGAGGCTTGGCTTCGCATAGTGGTTGCAGTACTCGGCAAAATCCAATTTGTACTCGACAAAGATCACTTAAAAAAAATAGGTCAACAAAAGCTTCTTTGTCGAGTGATTTTTATCGAGCACTCGGTAAAAACTTTGCCGAGCGCCCACCCTAACATGGCGCTAGACAAAGTTGTTTTTGTTTTTTTTTCGAAAATTCTGCTAAGTGTCCTCTGACCTAGCACTCGACAAACTTATATATTTTATTAAAAAAACCTTTGCCGAGTGCCCCTTGACACAGCGCTTGGCAAATTTGTTTATGTTTTTTTTTTAAAAAAAGCTTTGCTGAGTGCCCAGTGACCCGCGCTCGGCAAAGTTAATTTTTGTCTTTTAAAAAAAATCTCGTGCCGAGTGTTGCCGCCAAGACACTTGGCAAACCTAAAATCTTTGCCGAGTGCAATCGCTCGGCAAAGATCAACAACAGGTGATGGCCATTAGCTGTTGTCACCTATTTATCGAGTGTCGTGCTTTGCCAAGAGCCAGACACTTCGCAAAGAGCCCTCTTTGCCGAAAGTCAGACACTCGACAAAGAGATTGTTTACCAAGTATTCAGATTCGATGAGAGGGTCCCTCGGTAAACCTAGTATTTGCCAAATGCCCGATATTTGACCCTTGGCAAAGACCAGGGTACTTGACATAGTCCCAGTATTTCCGGTAGTGGAACATGTGGTAGATGCCGTTGCATTGTGTGCTGCTTTTGTGTGCAAGTGGATTGTCGGTGGTTAATCATTGGACTATTGTATTATGGTTTTAGTGGGGTTTTCAGGTTGGTTCCCTACTCTAAAACTTAACTTTAGTGGACTAAAATATTTTAGTCACCTTTTAGTATATTTTGAATGATTAGTAGAACTAAAGTGTTTTAGTCACTTTTTAGTCACTTTGTTTGGTACTTTAGTCCCTAAAGTAACTAAAGTTTAGGAGGTGGAAACCAAACTTACCATAAATAAAAGACAAGACATTACGTTAACAAACGTCATCGGTTCATGCGGGGGCATGTAGGCCGTGTGAATGCTTGACTAAAGGATCGAGGACAAGGTGAGGCATTACATCAATCATTTGCCGTGACTTTTGTGGACCGTTCGCTTAAACTAGTTCTAATTTTTTTATAGTTTATTTAGCTTTTCTCTTTCACTGAACAATATTCAATCAGTTATACCAATCGAAAAGAGCCAAACCTATACTGTAGCTGTGTCAGTATACCAGCCAAAAAGAGCCAAACCTATACTGTAGCTGTAGCCGATGCAGCTTCGAGCTACATGAAAGTTATGTATGGAAGGCAGCAAGTATGAGGCGTCCCCTATATATTATAGCTTAAAACTGTAGATAAATAAAGTTTGTATTCATTAAATAACGTAAAAAATAAAAGACTATTACGGACTCATGCTGATTCAACATATAGTCACGTATATTTTACTATGTTCCCCTCTCTCAATATGATATAATTGTTATTGTTTCTCTCCTCCACGTTTGCTAGCTTAGATCAGTCTCAGTGAAAGTTTTATTAAAGTTTCATTTATATTTAATAAATTACATGTAAGCATTTTTTTGATAATGTGGCAACATTTAAAAGAGGAGAAAGAAGTAGCACGATTATCAAATATCAATAAATCATGAAATTAGACGTCTATGAAATCGTAAAACAAAACTTTTCATTGATTGTGATTAATTGTTTCATCCATGGTTAAATTTATTCTATATTTTTCCACATGAGGAATCTTCGATTTCTTAACATGAATATAGTATTCAGCAGATTACAGAGGAGAAAGAGTTAAGCAAAAGAAATTTGCAAGCAAGATTACCAGCAGCAGGGTTAGGGTGGGTTTGGGAGCACTCCATGCATGGAGCGGATTCTCGAAGAGAATCAATACCTAGCTGCCAAATGGTTTTTTTTGGAGCAAAGTGATTCTCTTAAATAAATTAAGAGACTGAGAGCTAAAAAATAGCTTCTCCTAATTCTGTGAAATGATTCTCCTCTATAATGGTTTTAAGAGTTTATCCTAAAGAATTAAATAGAATCATTCTTTTCAGTTTCAGAATCACTTCATCAGAAAATTAGGAAACACAGTTGAAGAATTAGAGAGCACAATGCTCTACCAAACAGACCCTTATACTTCAATTTTAAAACCAAACTAAAGACCAACTAATGTTTTAGCCAAAGACCCTGAGCTAAACCATGCTCAAGACTTCAACCACCTTAAAAACTAAGAGACATCACTGAAAGGCCATAAAAGTGTTATACTCTTCACTAAAAATGACGTTAAAGCTAGTGCCAACTTTGGAGACGTCCTAAGGACACTTGTAATGGTATAAAGTACTTACTAGCTCTAAGCTAACTTAGTCAATAATACTAACTTTTAGCATATGACTCAAATATAGATAGCTTCACATGACACTCTCACATGATTTTTTGGATGTGTATATGAGTCTAGCTTTTGATTAAGAGCTAGCTTTTCTCTCCATCTATTAAAATATAGAAAAAAATACTTAGAGCTAGCTTATAAGAGCATCTCCAAGAGACTAGCTAAATCGTTTTCTAAAGTTAAATTTGGCTATTGTCTAACGAAAAAACGTCTCCAACATGCTCTGTAAATGACTCTTTATATTTAGTGATTCTTCATCCCACCTGATTCGCTCTCTACTTTTGTATAGTCATCCTCACTAGCCATCTAGCCTCTTCATTTTACAGAGTCTGTTGGAGAACTCTAGTATTATCTATCTTGAGAGTAACTCAATCATCTCCAAGAGAGTTGTTAATTATATTGTTCCTAAATGTTAGGAATAGCGATTTTATTGAAAAAACACACTCCAACAGAATATAGTGGCCGACATGTTAGCTATTTTAATTGCTAGAGCAAAAGAATCAGGCCAAGCCGAGGGGGTCATTCCACACTTGGTCCACGATGGGTTGTCTATCCTTCAGTATGCTGATGACACGGTGATTTTCATGAGCCACGATGTTGAAACGGCGGTAAATATGAAACTTTTATTAAGTACCTTCGAACAACTATCGGGCCTGAAAATAAACTTTCACAAGAGTGAAATCTTTTGTTTTGGTAAAGCAAAAGAGGATGAAGTGTTTTATTCACAGCTTTTTGGGTGTGTTATTGGTAAATACCCCTTTCGCTACCTTGGCCTACCTATGAATACTAGGAAGCTAAACAATAACGACCGGAAGGAAATTGAAAATAGAATCGAAAAGCGACTCAGTGGCTGGAAAGCAAAAATGCTTTCGGCAGGGGGGCGTTTGGTATTAATAAACTCGGTGATGTCTAGTCTACCGATGTTTATGATGTCTTTTTTCGAACTGCCGAAAGGAGTATTAGAAAAAATAGATTGTTTCAGGTCACGGTTTTACTGGCAAAGTGACCAACACAAGCGGAAATATAGATTGGCCAAATGGGAGGTTTTATGTCAACCTAAAGATCGGGGTGGCTTAGGCATTCAAAACCTTGATATTCAGAACAAGTGTATGTTAAGCAAATGACTTTTTAAAGTATAGAACGAAGATGGTATGTGGCAGGAACTGTTAAAAAACAAATATATCAAAAATAAGACTCTAGAAAGCTGTGAAAAAAAGTCTTCTAACTCTCAGTTCTTCTGGAAAAGTCTTATGAATATTAAAGACGCCTTTATGCACTTGGGCTCGTTTAAAGTGAAGGATGGGTCTCAAACCAAGTTCTGGCTAGATACTTGGTTAGGTAGCAAGTCTCTTAAAGACAAATTCCCTTCATTATTTAATATTGTAAGGATGAAATAAGATTCGGTGGTAGATGTGCTTAGTTCAGTCCCATTAAATATTTCTTTTCGCCAAAATTTAGTGGGAATGAATTTAACCAACTGGCATATAATCGTTGCATCTATACAGAGTATTAACTTAATGGAGCAACCAGATGTCTTTGTTTGGAGTCTAAACGCGTCTGGAACTTTTACAGTCAAGTCCATGTATGTTGTATTAATTAACAATGGGGTTCGAGTGTCAAAAGATCTTTGGCAAATAAAGGTACCTGCGAAAATTAAAATTTTCCTTTGGTAACTAAAAAAGGGAGTGTTGTTAACTAAAGATAACTTAGTTAGGCGTAACTGGAACGGTGACACGCATTGTTGTTTCTATCATTCTCCACATCTCTTTTTTGAATGTTTTTAGGCCAAGTTCTTATGGCGCGCAGTGCATATACTTTTTGGCATTCCACCACCGGATGATATAAACAACCTTTTCATTAGGTGGTCAAAAATTGCAAGTAAAAAGTATAACTCATTGTTATTTACGGCAGCTGTGGCGCTTTGTTTGGCAATTTGGATAACCAGGAACGAAGTGATTTTTAACAAATGTAGACCAAAATCTTTCTTGCAGGTCCTGTTCAGAGGAACACATTGACTTCGTCATTGGGCAAGTCTTCAAAGGCATGATGACCAGCGGGATAAGTTGATTCAAGCTGGAAGGCACCTAGAGACGTCAGCGTTGCATTTTTGTTAGTTCCAATGGATGGTTGTGCTCGAGTTATATTGGTCATGTTTAGTTTAAGTCTTCTTTTCGTTCGGTTTGTCTTGCTGGCTGGCTGCAAACTGACAGTTCTAGTTGGTGTACCTTTCAGAAACTTTGTAATAATTGGCCTGATTCTATGTCATGATAGATGAAATGGATATTTACTATCCTTTATCTAAAAAAACAGCTTTTGTAAATGGTTATGTAAATATAGCTATCTTCTATTCTGGTTTTTTCGCTAGCCAAATATAGAAGACGAGAATAACTCTCTAGACTGCGCATGAGATATAGAAAAGCTGTTGGAGAGTATAAAGATATAGAAAACGATTTTTACTCAAATAACTCTCTAAATGATGATTTAGAGAGTATATTTTACAAAAGCTTTTGGAGATGCTCTAAGTTAGCTATTAGAGGTGTGCCCTAGCAGAGTGGGTCCTACGTGGATGAATACAGTTGGACAACAGATTAATCCGTGAAGACTCCCTGTGCTTCAGATGGTCTTCTGCCCCCACAAATAGCTACAAGGCCTCAGAATTGGTTGGAGCTTGCAGCGGTAGCTCCTGCAGCAAAATAAATCCACTAACGGAGAGACAGGTTCGGTGTGCCGCAAGGAAGAGAGCACACAAGCAACAATAGCTAAGAAAGTTTCGCTCTCCTTAATGAATATGTAAAAAATGTTTATTATGGTTGGAGAGGCGTCGGGAAACGTAAGTTGTGTCTATGATTGGTGGATCCTTAGGGCACTTCCAATGCAAGACTCTATTATAGAGTTCAAGATTATTTATTACTACTTATTTATGGTATTTTAAGTATATTTATTGAAGAGAATGAGTGAAAAAACAAGACTCCAAGTCTTATTTAAACTCCAAGTCCACAATATTCGAAGTAATAAATAAGTTTAGATTCTATGATAGAGTCTGCATTGGGAATGCTCTTATGCACCATAACGCCTCCCAACACCTCTAAAATGAGGGCATTATCTAATATAAAGATAAAGAAACTCTCATGTGCATAGGGATATATACAACGCTCATCAAACAGAAATATCCATTATATAGGACAAATGAAAATAATTACTTGGAATCCTAATTCCAGTTGGGAATTCCATAAACTAGCGTAATGTTGAGACTAGAACTGACGGCAAGATTTATACTTTCCCAAATTCTTTCAATCTGGATTTGCATGTTCAGTTCCACATACCGGTTCCAGGGATGAAAATGGATTAGGAATTCCTTCCAAAAAAGCCAGGAGCTGACCGGTGGTGGGGATCCGATCTCTGTGGAATTCGTGTTATTCCCGAGCGTGGAATTGAACGACCAGCGCAGCACGTTATGCAGTTCAATTGGTTGACCGGTAGTGGAGAGGAAGCCAATGAACGCATCTTTTGATATGGTTTTTGTCAGGTCAACGCTTGCGTTGATGTGGTGAGAAACATCGCCGATTCGGAGGCTGGTATCTAACCTCTTTGTTCGGCCGTTGTAGTCCATCTCCACTATCATCATGGTGCATCCAGATGATTGGTTCATGGTGTTGCTCGGGGAGAGTGTCGTGTTCACCTGCACCATGGAATCGACGTAGTTGACGTTGACCCTGCTGATGGCGCGGCCGCGGCCACTCTCCTGCAGGTAGGCGTCGAACTCGACCTCGATGATCTCATCTTTGCTAGTGGTCGCGTTGGCCTTGCTGTGGTTCATCACGCCGTTGCTCAAGGGAGGAAGAATGGTTGGTTGATCATATCGCCCAAGGAAGATGGCCAACCTTGCGGCAGTGGAGTTCTTGCCCGTACTGCCTTGATGAATTGGGAGGCAGAAGGTGATGCCCATGCTGAAGTCGGCAACCTCGCCGGCTTCGTCCCAGAGCGGCACCGGCCGTGCATACAACACCTGGCTGATACTTTTGCTGGCCGCCTCCATGCTGGGGTAGATCATCTCTATCTTGGGATCGACATATGTATTTGCAGGGCCCTCCTGGGAATTTGGATGTGTTGAGTTCAGATAGAAGAAGTTGAGATCCGTGTTACTCATCAAGCTGCCGGGCTGGGAGAAGTTGAATTTGAAAGACACCGAAAGCGAGAAAACACCCGGCAAACACAAGAGCGAGAAAAGAATGGGGACTAGGCGGTGAGGGTTCATTGAAGTCATTTGGGGTTTTGCGTTGTAGCTAGTAACGTGTAAGCGGGGCTTTTATAAACAAGCCCACGGTAGTCGAACCCTTTTTTCTGATCGATCTGCAAGTTCCTCGCACCTTCCTGTTCGTATTTTTCTTGTGGTGGACCCTAACGATTGTTGCTAGTAGTGTCCAGTGTGCTCATGGACCATCCGCGAGAGCATGTCCAAAGATAGTTAGTTTCACCAAGTCAATGTCGCTGCAGACCATCCGATGCAGTCCCGGGCCGTTCACAACGTCACTTCATGCACGGAAGTAGCTATCTCCTTGAAGAGCTAGACCGTGAAGCCTAAAAGGGGCGAATTATGTACAAGTTAAAATTTACTTCTAAAACTATTGCCTAAAAGGGGCGAATTATGTACAAGTTAAAATTTACTTCTAAAACTATTTATTTTTCGTGGGCACCAGACCTCTGATCCACGCCACATAGGAGCACCGGACATGTTAGGTGGTTGAATGGGTGTCACCTATGTCTTGTGTGCACCAGATCTTTCACTAGTTTGCTGGCGTTCAAAAAATAGTACAGACAATTATAGTTATCTTGCGCCAGTAGAAATAATATGGTTACAAACCGTCACTGAAAATTGATTTCGTTCCTTAAGATATCCGCCTGTAGAAATGGGTCCATTTCTACCGGCGTTTCCGCCACTAGAAATCTCTCGATACTGATTTTTTTTATTTTTGTAAACAATCTCGGATGGAAAACTTCCTAAATTAAAGTTATAGATCTTGAAAAGTTATGAAACTTTGTAGTTTACAACTTTTTCATTTGAAATCATCTTGTCATCAAATAGTACGTTCGAATTTGTCAAATTTGAAATTCAATTTTTTGTAAACGACGTCGGATAGAAAAACTTACTAAATAAAAGTTGTAAATCTCGAAAAGTTATGAAACTTTGTAGCTTATGACTTTTTCATTTGAATTCATTTAGTGGCTCAAACAATCAATTCACACTCGGTTTAGTATAGAATGTGGTGAACTAAAACGGAATCTAGACACAAGTGACTTATGAGTGGAGTGGTAGGCGAGGCAACGCGCAAAGTTGAGGTTGCGGGTTCGAATCACCACGAGAGCGCAGTTCGTGATTTTATACGAAAAGTCCACAACTTGAGACGGATACGCGAAGACGGGCGGTGTCCCAGAATTTATTTATTTTTCCATTTTAAAAACGTGATTTCTAGACAACCATTTCTACTGACGCTTCGTTGACCCATTTCTACTAGCCCCCAGCACAGATGGTTCGAAAAAATGCCTGTATAAATGTGTTTCGAACCGCCTCTATAGTATCGTTTTGTACTAGTGTTTGCATCATATCAATAGAAGCACCAGATATGTTCGTTGCTCAATTTTTAGCACGACATATATACTTTTGTATTTTTGGCATAACTTTTAACTCCGAAACTCTGATTTTGATGATTTTTGACTCTTTGAAAAGCTAACAAAAATCTCACAACTCTAAACTAATGTCATGTAATTTTGAAATAACCCAAAATCATGATACAATTCCAATTCATCCACATCTTTGTCTTGGCTTCAGTGACTTCAATTTTGTATGCGTCTTTGCATTCTGGCTTGTACTTCTTGGTGTCTTATACTTCTAGCATATCTTTTAGGTCTTTAACATGGCTTCTAGCTAATGTCATGCTTAAGGTATTAATAATTTTGATTGTCATTTTGACTAAGTCGAAGTTCACATTGTATTATTTTCAACTATACCTTTTATACTAGTGAACTATACCTTATAGTATATACTAGCTAACAATATTAGTCCAATTAATCCTCTTGATCACCAAACTCCAAAATCCAAACTTAATGGTCCATGATATCCATTTGGCTTAAGCCCTTTCAAGTAAAGTCCACGCTACGTTCTCTTAGATAGTCTTCTGGACTCTTGAGAGATGTTTGTTGAAATACGTGAAATATTCTACCATGCCACAATTGTAGCACTTCATTTGGGAGATGGGCTTCCTTGAAGAGCTTGTGAAGAATTTCTTCTTCTTTGAGTCAAACTTGACTCCACTCTTGTTTAGCCTCTTCAACATCTTGGTGGTCTTCTTCACCATGAGGGTAATGTTTTCTTCATCTTCATCATCACTTGCACTCTCATACATGATTTGCATCTTGCACTTCTCCGAGGAGGATTCCTTGAGAGCCAAGTCCTTCTTCTCCTCCTTCTCTTTTTTCTTTCTTCTTGGAGGAGGATGAAGAGCTTCCATCACCAATCTTCATGTACATCTCATGGGCATTTATCTTGCCCAAAACTTGTGTTGGTGTAGAGGCGGGGAGATCCCCTTGGTGAAGAACGGCGACGATGTGGCCATACTTGTCAATTGGCAAGACACAAAGTATCTTGCGCACCACATGGGCCGGCGCCATTTGGTTGAGCCCAAGTCCATTCAATTCTTCTACAAGAATGTTAAGACATGAATACATCTCATTTGCATTTCCATTAGCAAGCATAGTAAAAGAATTGAGCTTTGCCATGACCAAGTGATAGCATTCCTCATGCTCACTCTTTGTGCCTTCATGAAGAGCACAAATAGTGGTCCGCAACTCAAATGCGTCTTTGGCATTACGCACTCGGTTGAAGACATCCTTGCAAATGCCGCGAAAGAGGATATTCTTCGCCTTGGCATTGTGCTTCTCAAAGTAGGGGTCTTCCGCGAAGTAAGAACCCCCCTTTGTGGCGGCTTTGAGCATGCCCGCATCCACGGCCTCTAGATAGGCCTCCATACGAACTTTCCAATAAGGAAAGTCGTCTCCATCGAACATGGGAGGTGGTCCATCCCCATGGGACATCTTGCTCTAGGCAGTAAAGCCTAATTTAAGAGCAACCTTGCTCTGATACCAATTGAAAGGATCAAGATGCCCAAGAGGGGGGGTGAATTGAGCTTATTTCAAATTTCTAAAGCAATATGAAATCCTAGCAATGCCAATTACCCCCTAGTGCCTACCGATAGTGTGTCCTAACTAGAAAGCGATAGCATGCCAATGAAAGAAGGACAATACGTTAAATAACGCCGTATGAAAGAGCTAGGGAGAGAAAGCTTGACACGACGATGTTTTGCCGAGGTATCGAGGAGTCGACACTCCCCTAGTCCTCGTTGGAGCACCCGTGCAAGGGTATTGCTCCTCCTCAACCCATGTAAGGGTTGTGTGCTCTTTACGGGCTGCTTCTTCGCCGTTCCGGCTTGGTGAACCGCCCACAACCGATCACAAGTCGATGGAGAAGGGCCGCCGACAATCCTCCGACGATCACCTTCCTCCAAAGCACCACCGAACCGTCTAGGTGATGTCGATCACCAAGAGTAACAAGCCTTGATCTTCACTTGACTCAATCAAGCCTCACAACTAGAGTGGATGCACACTTGGACTCTTGGATGAACTAGAGAAGAGGATGGATGGATTCGCAAATCACTCTCGCTCTCTAGGGCTCTTGCTCTCTTCCCAACCTCACAACACTTCTCAGCAAATGAAATGAGCAAAGGCAAGGTGGGAAGGCAAGGGGTGAAGTATTTATACTCCCCCACACACTCAGCCCTCAGAAAACAGGCATTTTAAGTTGGCGACGGACGCTCCGTCGCTAGCCCCAACGGCTAGTTCCTGTTCACGTCAGCAGGCGAGGGACGCTCCGTCGCATGGCGACGGACACTGCGCCTCAGCGTCTGGCGCCAACTAGCTGCTCCCGGGTTTCTGGGAAAATATTCTCGGACGCTCGCTAGCGTCCGACGCCCATGCGACAGACGCGTCCGTCGCAAAATGGACGTCTCTGGAGCTCTCTGTGTTGGTGTTGGACGCTCGGACATGCTTACGTCAGCGTCCAGCGTGCCAGACAGCGTCCAGCGCTCCTGGCCTTAGCGTCCGACGCCCAATACACAGCTCTCTCAACTTCGATTTTTGTCGCGATGAATATGGAAGTTGTTCTAGACTATCTTACGGTCACCATAGGCTTTCTTAGAGCTAAGGAAGTCAAGTGTGCACCAGACCTAAGTCATGAAGTTTTCCTAAGTCAAGCTACTAGTCTCAATCCCTCTTTATAGTATGGCCAAAGATCAAATAAAGACCTATCTATACTAAGTGCCCTACATCTCCATATGGCACTTAGCCTATCACTCTAGGGTCTTCATTATGTCTCTTTGAAATCCAAAACGATATCCATCTTGGGGGCTAAGTGATAACCATTGATGCTCATTCATGTTGATCACTATGGCTAAGCTACGCATAGCCTCTGCAAAACACACATTAGCCATAATAATCTCTAATTGTCGTTAATCACCGAAACCAATAGGTCCATGATTCTTCATTATGTTAGTTAGACCATTGCTTACATGCTTGTTCTAGGTTTAAGCCTAGTGTTTAGTGAGGTTTGCATACCTCTTACCACTTGGTGCTTGCATGCACCATTGTTGTACTCCACGGGGCTTATAGTCTTGCAAGATCTCACCAGCCGTGTTTGTAGCGTGGTTGCCACGATGTACCAGAGGGAACAAGGCCCGCGCCGTTTTTGTCGGAAGCTTGATAGTGGAGACAATAGGGATCATTTTGGAGAGGCTTGCCGAAAAGCATGTCAAAGACCTACTTGCGTGTGGGGAAGGCCCAAGGTGATCCACGGAGTTACCTGTTGGTATTTCTTATGTCTATTGGATAATTTCGTAAGCGCACAGAATATACCACTTTAGCACATCACCCAGGAGTATTTTGAGTTATCGTATTTATTTTATCCCAAGGGAAAGCAGTAGCTAGGAATGATAAAAGAGAGATCCTAATAATCACCTCAATTTAGTATCGATCAATGCTAGGGGATAATAGATATATAGTAGGAAGGTGATGATAAACAAGCCAAGATAAAGATAACTAGTAAGTATAGCTAGGTGGGAGGACATTGAGTAAGTAAAAGGACTTATGTGCTTCACACTTTTACCCTGTGAGCATAGCTCTCACACATAATTGTATACAAAAGATGATAACCTCACAGCGTGTATGCTAGGCGATAGTCAAAAAATCAGAAGTGAAACCCTTTTAGAAGCAAACTATCATGTTATAGTGATCTTACCTTTTAAGAACTTTCATTCCACACATGGTGAAATACAAAGGCTATACAGTGTTGTCACCACCTCCTAGCTACCACAAACAATCTATGTGACAAGCGATAACCAAAGGTAAAATAGTGTATAAGCATCACGCTTACACCTTCTCTTACTACTCTAACCTAGATCTTAGGCCAACTAGAGCATCCTATGACAGACAATGATCGCATATAAGCATGTGAACTAGATCACAATCTAGTATATAACAACTATGAACTTAACTAAGACCGACAACACTATAATAAGTACAATACTGTATCTAAGTAATGACTTAGTAAAACAAAAGCAAAAATACTATATTAAATGTGTAAAGTCTAAAGAAGGGAAGATAAAAGAGTTATACTTGACTCTCTAGAAGATGACTGCAGAAACGCAGAGCAAGCTCGACTCGACTCTAACTCCCACACTGTTTCTGCAGAGCAAGCTCGACTCGACTCTAACTCCCACACTAAACTAACTACTAAGAGAGTAGAACTACACTAATCTTCACTTGTATCTTGAATGATCATGAATGGAGAGGCCATGTGACCCTCTATTTATAGTGGAGGTGGAGTAGGGGCTACTCCAGTGCCACATCAATGATCCATGTGGCCAGGACCACCCGATGAAGAAGAGCTAAGTAATGGACAATGGCCAAACAAAAGATGAACTTAGACTGAAGAGTGAAGACAGATTGAACAGATTGGATAGTCGGTTTAGAGAAAGAGAGAAACGCACAAAACCACCGAGACAGTCAACACGTCCATTCAGAACACAATTATCGGTGGTCTGCAGCTCACTACTACAAAACAAGGATATTGTAACACTTTCTAGTAACATAGTTGTCAATGTGTTCCAAGAAAATTTCATAGTAACACAAAATAGCGTGTTACTGACTTTGGTTGTAACACAAAACACTTTGTTTATAAAAATGTGTTACTAACAATAATTCTAGTAACACAAAATTATTGTCACAAAAAGTTTTTACAAAACTATAATATGTTGTAACACATAAATATAACACATATAATATGTGTTACAAATATATGTCCTATAGTAACACAAAATAATATTAGAGTCAAAGCGTTACAAACAAACATATACATGTCGACCTTCCTATTCATAGTCGACACAAACATGACACAAGGTGTCGCCAAGGCTATTAGACAATCACACCATTGTTATGACATGAGAACCAAGTAGGAATAGTAGACGATTAAAACTATTTGATCGATGCTAGGGCTTGTTGTCAATTTATTAGGCTGAGAATAAAACACTCCAAACATAGAGAAGAACAAGTACAATAGGGAAGGAAAAAACTTTAAAACAAAAATATGAAATTAAATGAGAGTAGTATAGATTTTTTGATGTTGTTGAGCGAACCCACTAACCTACCACTATACTACAAGCCCCCCCCCCCGAATGTCAAGGAACACCACTGAGAGTCCCCATGTGTTTTGGTTTTGAGTAATTGATGAAACCCACCTAAGTACTAACCTTGATCTCTAAGTGTGAATCATGAGATAGGTTGGTACATACCATGTGATGGAGCAAGGTGAATCAAGTGTGGATGGCACAAGCTCTAGCATGGTGGTGGAAAGGAAAATGGTGTGAAGGCAAAGGTGATTGCTAGGAACCATTTTCGGTTTGGTGATCAAGACATCATAGAGAATGTGATCACATTTAGGATAGATAGTCGTACTATCAAGGAGGGAGCTCTTAAGTATGATTACGGTTATCATGTGCCACTAGGTTCATATACATTGCATTAAAATCAATTGAACCAAGTGAAACAACCAACTAATCCAAGATAATTGTGAACTAAAAGCTAACACACGTGCACAAGTGTTGGATCACTTAGTGTTAGCTCTTGGAAGCTTGGAGAAGTTGGTGGAAGTGTTTGGGCAGTTCAAAGAGCTTCGTACATAGGTCTGGACGCTAGGGTTTGGTGCCGTCCGGACCATCGGTGATGGGTCCGGAGGCACACCCTAGGTGGCTCTGCTGTGGACAGAGGTCCGGACGTAGTTTTTGGTCCGAACGCTGCGTCCGGAGTTTGGAGCTCTTTGTAAACGCTCTGGTGCAAGGAACCGGACGTGCGTCCGGAGGAAAGTGCTCTCTGGAACGCTCTCTGCGTGGCGTCTGGACGCTACTGCTGTAGGGACCAGACCCGCACTATTGTGTGCGTCCGGAGGCACGTGGCGCGCTGCGGTGCGCGCGGGAAGTAGCTGTTTGAATCCGCATGCGACCGGACGCAGGCGCGTTGGTCCGGACGGCGCTGTGCGCGCAACTGGAGGTCGTGTTCGGAGTGGCGAACAGAGGGTTTGACCCTCAGCTATTGAAGGGTCCGGACGCTATTGATGGTCCGGACCCCTGAGAAAAGTGCATCCGGAGGTCGCGCAGAAGCTTTGTTTTGAAGGCAAAACGGCTAGTTGTGAGTGTGGGCTATATAAGGTGATATGGCCGGCCCTTTGGGCCATCTCTTGCACATTCTACTCACTCACACATTTGTGCTTGCTTGAGAAGCTTCCACCACTCATCCTCTAAACATATTTGACATATTCTAGAGAGATAGAATGAATCCAAGTGCATTGCTTTGTTGATTGCATACTAGTGGCACTTGGTGATCGTCGTCATCGCGGAGCTCTTGTTATTCTTGGAAATTGCCATCTCCTAGATGGCTTGGTGCGACGAGGATCGTTGAGCGGAGGAAGGTGGTTGTCTCCGGCTCCGATCGGTGGATTGTGAGGGGTTCTTGAACCTACCCCGTGGGAGATTCGCGAAAGGTATCTCTAGTGGATTCCGCGTAGCTTGGGGATCCACATCTTGTGTTGGTTGTGCGGCACTCTTGAACGGGTTTGGCTTGGATTGCCAATTAGCGCGTGAACCTCCAAGTGGGTGTATCGCTACAACGAGGACTAGCTTGTTGGCAAACAAGTGAACCTCGGTAAAAAATCTTGTGTCACTTTGTCTCTACCGAGGATTTCATATTGTGATTGATTGGTTATCTTATTGCTACTCTCCACGTCGGTATAACCTTCCAACTCTAGCTTTGCATTTACTTTCTTACATTCTTACAAAGTAGAGCCTCTAGCTTAGCTTGTGTAGCTTAGTAGTATAGCTCTAAGTCTCTAGCTCTTGTGTGTGACATAGATCTTCTTGCTAGTGACTAGAATTGGTAGGTGGCTTGCCTAACCTTAGTGCTAGTGCAAACATGCTTATTGTCGTGTTTTATTCTAACAAGTTTGCTAAGTGTTGTTGTAGAAAATTTAATTAGGCTATTCACCCCCCCCCTAGCCATACCTAGACCTTTCAAAAACTAATTTGGTTGCAACTAGGCTTGTATTGCAACATTTATGTAAAATGGTTGTCATATTATTTATAATGCAACGAACTAAATGTGTTGCAATATGTGTGATATGTCGTTGCATTAAGCATGTGTTATTACGACTATATTTAAGAATTATGATGCAATTAGTTGGCATTATTGCCATGGAGCCTTGGAGTTGCATTAGTATTGATTTTTGTTGCAATTACTTGATGTTGTTACAACTATGTTAGATTTGGTTGTTTTTTCTAACTATTGCCATGATTGTTGTGGTCGCAATAATCTTCAGTGATGTTGTAACATCTAAATGGTTATTGCAACAAGAATTCTAAATGGATGCAATAGCATGTTTCTATTTCCACATATTTTTGTCATAATAATCTTTTGTGGTGTTGCAATTCTTATGTACTTATTACTACGAGAATCCTATAAGTAGACCCAATATCTATTCTTGGCACATTTTTTCATTGCTACATACTAATATATTTTTCTTTTTGAAATAGTAGTAATAATTTTTATTATTTTCTACATGTCTAAAATATGGAAATTTAAAAAGAAAAAATCATGAAACCGTTGCACCATAATATAATGAAAACCTACCAACTTGAGTTTAAACTAGCAAAAACAAGGCTTAGTCAAAAAATTTAAATAAATAGATTGTGCAACAAAGCTTTGAACATGAGACCTCTCTAATTAAAAGAAAGTATCATACCATTGCTATATTAAATTGTTTGTGAATAGTTATGATTTACTAAACATATAGCACGTTGCACCTCATGAGTACGAAAGTAAAGAATAAAAAACAACAAAAAAAATAATGCTAAGCCAAAAGACGGCAACACTATTATACACTCAGTAGTTGAAATTGACTACAAAATATTGAATGATACTAAACAGTGTTCATTATGGGTTAGCAGTATACGTCAGTATCATGAATACTGAATAATACTGCTGACACACGACTATAGATTGGTGCTAAATTTTTTAGTATAATAACTAGGTGTAGTATAATTATTCTACACTTAGGGTGTAGAACAACACTTGCAGCCAAAATATATAAAACTAAAGTCAAGAATAAAAAAGAACAAAAAAAACAATGCTTAGCCACAATATATAAAAACAATTATATTATTGAGGATTTGAACTTGAGATCTCTTTATTTGGAGCGAAGTGACATTCCACGAAGATGGTTATGAAAATAGTAGTGGTTTAATAAATATATAGAAAATTGCACATAAAAAGAATGAAAAGAACAAAAAAAAAATAACGCTCAACCAAAAACCATTGTTTCAAGGAAGATTTGAACATTAAACCTCTTTTGTCGGAGGAAATTGACATACCTTTATACTATGGCATTGTTTGTGAAATTAATTATTTTGTAAATTTATTATAGAATGACCTTCTTTTGACAAGATTTGTTCGTGCAAGTGAAAGCTGCAACAGTACATGATCAGTCTTTCAATCTCCTCGTGTTTTTTATGAGAATCAGGTGTCATCCTACTTCGAGTCCCACGTCACGCCATGATGTATGAACACTCCACACCAGCAAAAGGACCTAGATCTATGTGAGTTCGAAAAACTTAAAGTTGATGACTTTTCTATTTAAATTCATTTATTATCCCAAAATTCTATTTAAAGTTTTTATTTGTTGAAATTCTAATAAAAAATTTAGTATATATGGTGTGGAGAAAATGGCAATAAAATAATCTAAAATTATTTATTGTCCCACAATACTATTTAAAGTTTTCATATTTCAAAATTCAAATTTTACATTGCCTGAAAACATGATAAGAAAAATAAAAATAAGGTTTGCATCTCACTCCATACGAGGACAACAAACACCCCTATTACCACTAGACCACTTGCATGTTTATGAAAATTTTAGTGTTTTATTCTATTTGTTATATTGGAACCACGACTTAAGCTATCAGCATACACATTTAAAAAATTTCAAACTAAATTCGATAGAGAGAAATAACCAAAACAAAAAAAATTAGATCTCGGTAACTTCTATCTCAAATTTTCCATACAGGGATCCATCTACGAGATCTCTCCAATCTACCACAAAAAGTCAGAAACGCTTACAGTAAAAAAATTGAATTCCCCGTCCAATATTCCCTTCAATCGATTCAATTTCACCCAAATTGACCGGGGCTCCCAGGCCACTGGCGGCAGCTCGCTTGCCTAGTCCGCCCCGCTCATCACGGTGCCGATCATCAACGGCAGCGGCATCCGTGGCCTCATCTTGGCCACGTGCTAACATCCTTGACACCAAGCTGCAGGTACGTGACCGCGAGCGGTTGTGGAGACCCAAATTAAACCGCAGATGCAGTGGCGGCGGCGGCGCAGGAGCCCGAAGCGAGCGACTACATGGCGGTGGCGGAGGCCTCTCCGTGGTCGAGCAGAGTGGCGCTTCATGCTCGACAGCCTCTTCTCCCCCTTTTCCGCCGACGCTCTTCACAGGGTAACACACCCATCTGCCATCTTGAACCGTACGCATCGGATCCCTGTTGTTCGACCTCGCCAAGCCGACGTCGCCGCGACCGACGTCCACGCTGATGCCGCAGACCTACGCCCTGGACCCCTGCGCTGGATGATCTCACCAAGCCGACGCCATTTCTGCCGCGCTACTGAGCTTGCAAGGGGTCACGAGCCGCCCTATTGTGCCCGTGTGATCTCCACTCCTCCATGGCTAGTGCAGCAGCCATATCCTGTTGTAACTACAGTGCACACTGAAGAGGTTAGCCGCCACAGTCGCAGCTGCAGCAGTTGTATCTTCGTCTTTGCAAATTCAGAGTGGTCCAAAATTTAGAGTTGCATTCATGTTAGTCTATATTCAGGTTGCAGGGAACTGTGTTTCTACTTATGCATATATATATATATATATGTTGGGAGTATGCCCTAGAGGTAATTATAAAGATGATTGTATTTCTTTGTATCCATGACATGTTATGAGTTCAATGAATATCAATTAAAGACAACTTGTATTGATTAGCAATTATGTGAATTGTTTGTGAAACTCTTTTACTTGTATGGTTATTCTAAAGTTGTCCCTGATCAGAGTTCGTGCAAAAACGCACATGAATATTAGATCAACGTATTATTAGTTGATGACTATGTTTCACAAGTCATAAACATAGAGATGTCAAACTAATAATGTGGGCACATGTATAACATGGGGCTGGACAGACCCGACCTGAGATTGTCTCTATACACATAGTGTACGTTATGTCCTTAGACCTGAGATTGTCGTATGTACTCAAGATGTGAAGCGACCTACTTAGGGACTATCAAACGCTACTCCGTAACTGGGTAGTTATAAAGGTAGCTTTCGAGCTTATCGGGAAACATGCTGTGAGATATAATCAATCAAGATGGAATTTGCCACTCTCCATATGAGAGAGATATCACTGGACTACTCAAATGATTAGATCATGAAATGCATGGCCGTGCTTGGGTTAACTGTTAATCCACGAGTTGAACCAAATATCATGAGACAAAGGAATAACATGTATATTGTATTGTGGTGGTTCGTCTGATATGATCGTAGCGTATGCATAGGAGTTGACACGCCTTGCTAGAGTCCGCTATCAACTATTGGCCGGGTAAGAGTAGTTGGGCCATGTCTATGTGTGCGTGAGTCCATAGGGTCGCACGTTTAAGGGGCTTGAAGCCTAATTCGGGTTGGATCCGAATTAGACTAGGTTTAGGGTTACTAATGGGTCTCAAACGTAGGAGCTCGTTAGGACGCCTATATTAGCAAGAGGTGGGCACGGGGCGAGTTAACCTAACGCCTTTTGGCAGCCGCCGTCGCCCTCCCCACGCTCGCGCCTAGTACTCCTCGCGGACCTAGCAGTCCGGAGGCGTGACGCTTCTTCCCTACATGTGTGGGATTCCTCGAAGGTGTTGCATCTGGAGCACAATGACGAACCGCAAGAAGGAGACATTGAGATGGACGACCTCGCAACTGCACGGCACTGCTGTGACGTGCACGACTACATCAAATCGTTTCCGCTGCACCTGCGCATTTAGTGGTAACCCCGTGACCTATAACTAGCTCTAGTTCCTAGTTTATGAGGTAGAAAAATTTTATTTTTCAGTTAGCGTAGCAACCTCATAACCCATATATATATATATATATGACCCCACTATTTAGCAACCTGATTGTTGAATATTATTTAACACTCCACTGTATTATTTTATTCTGGTGAGACCAGCAGTAATAAAAATCCATACATGAGTAATACATTATTACTGCTGGTCTCACCGGAATAAAATGCTGCAGTGGGGTGCTAAATAGTATTTAACACTCAGGCTACTAAATAGTAGTTATATATATATATATATATATATATATATATATATATATATATATATATATATATATATATATTCAGATGAAGTACTCAGTCATTGCAGCATTGACCAGAAAGTTCACATGTTCAGAACCATTGTTGTTCTGTAGTTTCTCTCTGCTCGTACATTTCCAATATGAAGTTCAACTTTTTACTGATCTCGTTCACCTGTTCGTTGCTTGCAGCGTGCCCTTCACTGCAAGCTTGCTCTTGGTCCTCGGCCTATCAGCGGAGGGCATGATAGACACATGGCTACCTCCATCGTGCCCTTCACTGCAAGCTTGCTCTTGGTCCTCGACCTATCAGCGGAGGGCATGATAGACACATGGCTACCTCCATCCTACGATTGAGAAACCGGTAATACCATGTCTACATTAAATCCTCAAGAAAGCCATGTAGGCCTCACACCTCAAGGCCAATGAACCCCTACCTTGCCTAGATCGGTACCGACCTTTTTATGAACATATAAGATCTATGATATCACATATGGTTTGTTGCGTAAATGTTGTTTTATTTTCTTATTAGCATGGGGTGCCATTGAGAGGGTCTTCATGTTTATCATTTTTTTGCATGCTCACCAAAGCATATATGTTAACCTTTGCTCCAAATTTAGGTTCAAAATCCTTGTACCGCTGGTTGTTACAATCAAAGTCTTCATTCCTTATTTTAATTTGTTCCTGCATCAAATTTATCCACATCATAATGTGAAGTACATCCACGGACTTGCTTTTCTTTTACAATCAAATCTCTCAATGTTTCTATGAACCAACTAGCCCATTTCTTTGGTTCATTCGTGATGTACATTCTAAAAGATGCCAATTTCTTGGCCTTCGATATCTGTATATTATCACTAGTGTTAACTTTATGTCAGCTTATCTATTGTACATTCTAAAAGAGTATCAATTTCTTGGCCTTCGATATTTGTATATTCTCACTAGTTTTAACTTTATGTTAGCTTACATAGATATAACAATATGTAATTATATAATTTATTTTCTCTTTGCAGGTTAAAATGATTAATGATTGAATTCCTATATTGATGTGTACAATAATGGATGAAGAAGCAATGGAATTAAAAAACACTAGATATTTCTTTTTTTTTTGTTCTAGTAGATAGACATGAATATTATATGTGCTTCCTCTCTACAGCCATATCATTGTATACATATATTATTACTTGATTTGAGAAATTGCTTTTCAAGTCTTAATACTATTTGTGGATCTTGGTATGATAATTGAAATTTCTGGTTTGTGTGATTTTGCAATGTGTCATGTTTTATGATTGTATAATTTATATATCACATATAAACATAAAATATATATTTATTTCAAAATTAAAATGTGTTACAATAGGTAAAATAGGTGTTGCGAACAATGTGTTGCTTTATTCCATAATATGCACTCATCATAATATGGAAATGTTACTAGAACACCAAAATAGTGTTACAATAGAGAATTATTGTAACACTACATAAATGTTCTACTAGATAAGGAAATGTGTTACAAGTTGCATACTCTATCACAATAGGAATGTGTTACTAAAGCTAAAATAAGTGTTGCAATAAATAATCATTGTAACACTAACAAATGTTCCAATAGATAAATAAATGTGTTACAATAGATTAGTCTATAGTAACATGGCCAATTGGAACACAAATAAAAATGTGTTAAAAAGAAAGCTAGTAACACTTTTTTCAGCACATAATAACACAAGTTGGTGTTGCTATATCCTTGTTGTAGTAGTGTCCACTCCACTGCAGCTTATTGACAGGCATGCAAGGGTGCAACTTAGCAGGTGTGAGATAGAATAGAAGTGTCTGTATCTACTTGGTGGGCATCATTAGTAGAGTCACGCAATAATCGGATTCAAATAACCGTGCTCTAATTCTCGTTGCACACAATCTCTGTCTCATGCACACACATGTGTGCAAGTATAAAGAAGAATTACATTCTAGAGACAGCCCCAACCTGCACATGGTTGGTCAGCTGCCTCCTGAGTATCTTGCCAGCCGGAGACTTGGGTATGGAGTCAACGAAGAGCACCTTGCGGATCTTCTTGTAAGGGGCCACCCTCTTTGCGACGTGGTCCATGACTTGAGCCTCCGTGACCTTGCTACCAGGCTGCCTGACCACAAGCGCCACCGGTATCTGCCCTGCCTCCTCATGAGGATACCTGTAAATAAATAAACCATAAAACTCTGCAGATGAGATGAGATGATATATAACTACTGAGCATGTTAACGTGGGTTCTGCAGCTGAGATGAGATGATATTATAAATAACTGAGCATGTTAACGTGGGTGTTGTAGCACGTGGGCACTCACGGCATGACTGCGGCATCCATAACATCCGGCAACGACTGCAGGACAAGCTCCAGCTCTGCAGGTGGAACCTGCAACGTTTAATACACCCAAGATCCAGATCAGTCTGAAACTGCAAGCTAGCTAGGGTGACATGTGCTTTGAAAACAAGACCAATTAAATTAAGCTGCAAACTAACCTGATAGCCCTTGTACTTGATGAGCTCTTTCAGCCTGTCCACCACGAACAAGAAGCCGTCCTCATCAATGTAGCAAAGGTCCCCAGTCCTGAGCCAGCCTTCAGAATCAAAGCTACTAGCGTTGGCCTCCTCGTCGCCAACATATCCTGCGACTCAGAACAGTTTTTGAGCTGAAAAGATGAGAAAGACAGAGAAAAAAAAAATCTTTGGATCCTGCATGCATCGGTTTATCATGCATGCATCTTTGGATCTTTGTGGTTACCCTACCCTACCAGTCATGACGGCAGGCCCTCTGACCAGAAGCTCCCCTTTCTGGCCCACGGACAGGGCTTTGCCGGTCACGTGGTCCACGATCTTCACCTCCACGTTCTCCGAGACACGGCCGGCGGAACCGATGCGGGCGCACTCCTGCCGGTTGATCATCAGCGATATGCCACCAGCCTCGGTGGAACCGTAGCCCTGAGAGAAATGAAGCAAATCAAAATTAATTGCACGTTTTAAAGTCTTTACGAACTAATAATGCCTTTTGGAATGTGACAAATTTTCTTTGTGATTTGAAAAACTACAGAGGTGCTACATTCTTTGATACTGAACCATCGATGGAGCTACAGTGCAGTGCTAAAAGGGGCCAATCACCTATGTCTCGTGGTTTGCCAAGGACATTTCAGCGTGGACGATGTCGGATGTTGGACCCCAGCAACAAACAATAATTCTCTCTTCGTCTGTTTTTTCCCAGAGTTGAGTTGCCGTAAAAGCACTCGCACGGCGGGCGACGGTGTCCGGCACTCCACACTTGGGTGGCTAGGTGAGAAGACGATCGATCGGTTGATTGGTGGAGGCGCGATTCCTTGGGATCGTATGAGACCACGGGAAAAAACAAATGACATGGATCGGGAATCATAGGAGAAGATGTTGTACTGTACTGAATACATACATGGACCTACAGCGTTTTATTTATTATAAAATGGTTATAGATTTGTTTGGTTCCTGGGTGTAAAGGTTTTTTGATGAATTTTTTAAATCTAATTAATCTAAAATTAGCACGTGTGTTAATGTAGTGATTAGAGTCAAAATATAGACTAATTAGGTTTAAAAGATTCGTCTCATAAAATATATGCAAACTATGAAATTAGTTTTTGAGTTAAATACATTGTAGATCCATTAATTTTTGGTGGTGTGGTATCTGGGTCCATCAACTTTTATATTGTATTTTTTTTATGCATTAACCTTTGGTGGTGTGTCATCCGGATCATCAACTTTCAAACTATATTTTTGGTTCATTAACTATTGGTAGTGTGTCATCCATGTCTATCAACTTCCGTATTGTATTTTTCAGTCCCTAAACTTTTAAATCGGTTCACCGTAGGTCGACACCTTTCCAATTAGCGAATAGATTGATGGCTCACAAAATAAACGGCCACAATCGAGTACGAATGTGTAAAATGCAATATATTTTTTATTATGTTCTTTCCTATGCATTGTTTCATATTATATTTTATTTTCTCTTCCACTCATCAAAATTTTATTGTTATTTTTCTTTATTTACTGGTTTTTTAATGTTTTTGGATTCCCCTTATATTTTGTTTCTATAATATGAAAAAAAATATTCATAGCAAAATAAATAAGAAAAAATGGAAATATAAATAAATAATTATATGCTATGAATATATATAATTAAATGAATAAATTAAATAGAAAATAATTTAATAAATATTAGTCAAAATAGAAAGGTAACACAAAAACATTAAAAAGGAAAAAAGACATTAAATAGAGAAAAATAATAAGCAAATGTTGATAAGTGGAATAGAAAATAAATATAATACGAAATGTATGCATAGGAAAGAATTGAATTTTACATATTTTTTTCTTCATTATGGCCGTTTATTTTAGGTGTCATGTTAGATCTATTGAATAATTACAGGGGTATGTTAGATCTAAAATTTTTTATATCAAATAAACATTATTTTTTATAATAAATTAATTTAGAGCTATAAATTTAAATACTATTTATTAAAAATCAGATCAAACATGAGCACTCCAATTGACACACACATTATAGTTGTGTTTTTTAGGAGGCAGTATCTGCTGATAGTGACACTGCTGGCTGCCTAGTATGTACGGAATACTACGTACGAGTAGGATTCAGGATCATAGTGTAGGGCTTAGCAGCCCTCAGTTACTGACAGTCGTGTTAATTAGTTAGCGCACACGTGAGTACGTGACACGTCCGTCCTTTGATCAAACCGGTATCCGTGGATGTGAACCAAAACCGGCTCCTGCAGTTCTGCCTCCTGCGCATCCAGACAGCGCTACGCGACGCGCCCCTGACCCACCACGGTCACCAGCGGATGCGGACCCACCAACTGTCCAACTCTCGATCGTACGGCCACGAGGGCCTGTTATTTTCTTGGCCGAGGGTGCGGTGTACCGTGAGTGGAGCCAACACGTACTCTATGTACTTCCTTCATGCCAACTTATACCTAAATTGCAAGAAATTTCTAGAATTTTGAAAGATTAAAGTATGTCAAGTTTGATCAAACTTATATAATAATATAATAATATTTATGATGTCAACTAAGTATTATTAGATTTTTTATTAATTATATTTTTATAGTATACCTAATTAATGTTATAAATATTTATATATATTTTATAATTATTGATCAAACTTAAGATGTTTTATAATTTAGGATGGATGGAGCAGCTACTAAAACTCGCTTGTTGATCAGGTTCTGCTCTGCAGCATCTCGTTTATACTCGACGTAACCACTAATAAGAGAGAATTTCATCCATATATAGCAGAGATGTAGCATGCAAGGACCTTTCAGATACGAGTAGTTAGCCCATGCCCACCGTGATGTATATACCTGACGGGACCAAGGGGGCAATAGTGATGATGATTTAACGGAGTGCCAAAAGAATTGATTTTGTGACACTTTCTACATGCACATATTATATATAATAATGGTTATATTCGTTTTGCTTAAATTTGACTTATTCAAAATATGTATGTTGATTTGTTGTGAGATTAAAATACTACTGTTCACTAAAAAATAGTAGTAAAATAGTGCCGATGAACAAGACCAATATATCTACTCCTAGACTAATGTTGATAGAACACGTGGAGCTATCACGTGGAGTAGGTTATAGACGTATCTTCTGTAGTTATTTATTACTCCTTTATTTATTGGTTTTTTATAATATGGGCACTATTATTTATTAAAGAAAGAGGGAAAGCACAAGAAACAATGGTCAGTGTCAGTAAGATTTCATGATCCAATTTCCAACACACTTATATTATTAAAACAATGTAGAAGACGTTCATCATCATCTCTCTTTTATCAAAGGTCAGTCTAAGTAAGATTTCATGATCCCGTTTCCAACACACTAATATTATTAAAATAATGTAGAAGAGGTTCATCATCATCTCTCTTTTATCAATATAGCACCATGTTAGTGTATTTAATGCCTATGAAATTCGTTGACTTCACTGATGCCTAATTTGGAAACCACATCAATGCATGACTCGTGGAAGAAGATATCAACGATATTTGCATTGGGAGAACCAGCCTAGTTTCCATCTTTCTCTTGTGGATCTCGTGCGCTCGAGCCCCCATGCAAGCTCGTCGGTTCACCCCAAGTCCGTGCACGGTCTCCTTGTGATCACTCGCCGCCCGGCCACTATGTCGCATCCACATAGGGGTTAGGGTGCCACCTGCCACCAACCAGGTACTAAATAAGGACACCTAAAGTCTCTAAACCTAATGATGCTAAGCCCGCTGGATCTGAAGCTAGCAAGACCATGAGGCAGAAAGGAACCAGGTGTGTGTCGAAGCCCAACAAGAGAGTCACAGGGCCAAAATGGGTGTGAGCGTCATCAAGCCCATGTAACTTACAATAGTTTCTGTCAACCAACCCACTTGCCTTAATGATCTTCAGAATGCATATACCACATACCCTAAATCTTGTCAGCTGTTGCAGGAGTTTACCATCAAGTCTTCTTCTAGGTATTATTCTCTATATGATGGAATTATTTATTACAAGTCTAGAATTTTGGTAGGCGCATCTCAAGATATTTAGCAAAAGATCTTGCAAGCCCTTCACTCTAGCCCAGCTGGTGTCACTTAGGTATGGAATCTTCCTATCACAAGATTAAGAGACTGTTTCCATGGCCACAACTAAAAACAATTAGCATAGGATTAAGAGATTGTTTCTATGGCCACAACTAAAATAATCAATGCATACTTTTGTCTCTAAGTGTTATGTTTTCCAATAGGCTAAATATGACAGAGCAACCTAACTATACCTAATGGTGCTTGGCAGACTATTTCTCTTGATTTTTTAGAGGCTTACCAAAATCTTGCAAATACAATAGCAATTGGTAATGGTGGACAAGTTTTACAAACATGGCCACTTCATACCTTTGTCCCATCCCTAACATCATTCCAAATAGCTTTGGTATATGTGACTCAAGTCTACACGTTGCAGGGTCTGCCTAAAGCCTTAATTTCTGACAAAGATATAATTTTCACTAGCCAAGTTTGGAAAGAACAATTTGAACTACTCCATGTTGAGTTCCTCATGAGCGTGCATATCATCCCCAAACTGATGATCAGACCGAACGGGTCGATCAATGTTTAGAGAATTATTTGAGGTGCTTTGTCCATACTTGTCCTACCAAATGGTTATCCTTGCTATCACTCGCTGAGTTTTGGTATAACACATCTTACCACTCTTCCTTGGGTCAAACCCCATTTAAAGTATTGTATGGTCATGATTGAAATCAAATGGGTGTTGATATTGTTGATTCTTGCAAAAATTTGGACCTTCAATAGTGGTTTAAAGAAAGAGGTATCATGCAACAACTTGTGCATCATCATTTACTTCATGCTGAAAACAAGATAAAGCACCATGCTGACAACAAGAGGTCCTTCAAGGAGTTTTATTTGTGATACTATCTATGTGAGGCTACAACCTTATGTCCAAACATCTCTGGTTAACACGTCTAACAAACTCTCATTCAGATACTTTGAACCATACTCTATTACTGACCGAATTGGTTGAACGACTTACAAATTGGCCCTTTCTGCTCCAAGTGCAATATATCAAGTGTTCCATGTATCTCACCTTGTATGATCGAAGCATCAAGTACATTAAAAATTCCCTAATCTTGACTTATATCTTTAGGTCTTTGTCTAAATTCTGGATCGAAGGCTTCATCAGTATCCTACACATACAACACCACAAAAATCTGGTCCAATGGTTTCATCTTCCAGTTTAACTATCCACTTGGGAAAATGAGGATGCTCTTCGGCAAAACTTTCCATAGGCAACCAGCTTGGGGTCAAGTCGTGTCTCAAGGAGGAAGGAATGTCACCGACCAGGTACTAAGGACACCTGAAGTCTCTAAACTTGATGATGCAGAGAACGATGGATCTAAAGCTGGAAAGACCAGGAGCCTGAAAGAAACCAATTGTGTGTAAAGCCCAACAGTCACTAGGCCAGAATGGGTGCGAGCGTCATCGAGCCCATGTAACGGGCAACGATGTAGTTAACATGTAAAAGGAGATTAACGAGAGAAGCAACTTGAGTTTTGACATCTTGTAATAAAACCTAGCCAGTAGTTGTGGGGGCGGCTCCAGTAGTTCACTAGCGACCGAATCTTAATTGTAAACTCCACTACCACCATATCTTTCCTGATTTGGGTGACAACATTGCTGATAGTGCTCGCAGCCATGTCCACCTTGTCTCACGTACGACTATCCAGCATCACCACCTGTGGAGCTCGTGGTTGCCCATCCTAGCTCGCGTCAAACCTTGTCCATGGCATTCTGCATGCAGCCTCACCCACTCCAGCATGCACGCATAGACAAGAGCAAGGTGTCCGCCCCGGCCTGTTGTTGCATGTTGGTTCACTCATGCTTGCGCAACCGAGATGCTAGGTGGCACTCCTTGCACTCACATGACATGCACAGATGCCATCATGGCTTGGTGATTCAATCGACATTGCTGAAGAGGGCGCGCTCCAGCTAAACCACTGTCATGCAGAACTAACTTGCCGCATCGCGTTCCACAACCGGAACCACTATGCACATGTGGCGCATGGCGAAGGGGACATGCACAAGATCGTGCCTTGAGTCCACGTCGAGATGCCATTGCCATACTCAGGATGCAAGCGGGTCTGTCCGCGAGCCCGCATATATGCTTAATTTTTGCGGGTACCGCTACAACCCATAAAAATTAAGCCTATATGCAGGCTCCCGGACATGCCCGCTTGCATCTCTAATACTTAGCCCTCGTGGGGTTTGGGTGTCAAGTGATTGAGAGCCCAATGGATTCTATCTTGCGCTTTTTGTCGGTGGTACACAAGCCCATGGAGTAGAAGATCCGGTGGATTGTTGTTTAGATTTTTAATCTAAACTCAAAGGTTAAAAATTGCATGATATAAAAATTACCCCTAGTTTCTTCAGAGTAAGTGCCCTTAACTCTATTAGCTAGATTAGGACAGCTAGTGTATAAGATAGTTGGTTGTTAGCTTGGTGCTTAACTAACAATTACGGGGCCTCTATTTGATAAACATAATGATCCACCTCAACTACTTATTTTTAGCAGTTAGCTACCAGTTAGCTAGTGGACCCACACAGGATCTTAAAGACTTGCCTAGGCGAACAAGATTTCAACAAAACAGTCAATTTGTTTTATCGTTTTTAGTAATTTCCACCGGTCAGTAGAAATCGACTACTGTAACAACGTGAGCTCACAATATAATTAATTAATTATTTGAGCGAATGCGACATAACCAAAAAAAAAACTCACCATGCAGAGATCCACTTTGGGGAACCGTCGTCGGAAACTCTCGGCTGCCGTCCTCGGCAGCGGCGCGCCGCCACACACCACTCGCTCCAGCGCCTCCAGGTGGCACGGCTCCTTGACCATGGCCATCACCACCGGTGGCGACGCCGTCATCTCAGTGACCGCCCACCTCTCCGCCGCCTCGATCACTCCCTTGACGCCGCGCCGCGCCACCGCGTCGGTCACCACCACCGTCGTTTGCCCCAGCGCCACTCCCTTGAGCGCGAAGTAGAACCCCAGCGAGTGGAACATGGGCGCGCCCAGCAGCGTCCTCTCGCGACCGTTCCCGAGCACAGCGAGGGATCCAGCCGCCATCGCGATGAAGGTCCGGTGCGGCAGCGCCGCGGCCTTCACCCGCCCGGTTGTCCCCGACGAGTACTGGATCACTGCCGTATCCGACTGGCGCACCGCCGCCGTGTCCTCCGGCACCTCCCCACGGCCCTGGTTCAAGGAGCGGAAGCGGTCCGAATCAAGGAGGATGGTGGGGAGGCCAGCCGGCAGCTTTGCGGCGGTCGCCGACACGGCGAAGGCGACGGACGCGCCCGACAGCGCCACGAGGCGCGCGACCTCGTCCGCGGTGAGCGCGGGGTTGACCGGCGACAAGACGGCGCCAAATGAGAGCAGCGCGAAGTAGAGCACCGGGACGTCCAGCAGCGTCGGCACGAGGACGAACGCGACGTCGCCGCGGCCGAGCCGTACCACGGAGCGGAGTGACCCCGCGAGCGCGCGCACCTGGGACATGAACGCCGGGAACGACACGGCCTCGCCGGTGTCGGCGTCGAGGAGGGCCGGGTGCGCGGGGAGCGGGGACGACGTCAGGAGCGAGAACGCGAACTCCGTGAACGAGAGCGGCGCATCCGGCGGCGGCAGCGACACCGGCGGGCGCAGGCTTCGGAACGTCCTGGTCACCTCGCAGTAGCCGCTGCGGCCGTCGGGAGCAGCGCCGTTGGCGTTGACCGCAGGCGCGGGGGTGGCCATTTCTTCTCCGCACCGCACCGGGTCGTGATAGTTGGTGATTTTGTCGTGTGCCATCTTGTGTTTCAGCTGGGGTTTTATATATAGGATCGGTGTGTCAACAGCCGAGCCAACATGGCAGGCGCAGGCTGTGATACAAGCCAGCCACCTACTAGTCCGTGACTCCGTGCTTGGTAGGGTAGGTGCCCAGTCCCGTGATTACGGACTAGTGACAGCATTAATTTATTAGCTATCTTTCTTCTTTCTTTTGATAAAAAAAAATCGTATCAGTGCAGGCCAATGCATGGACAAGATCGCCTCATTGTTTTTGTTTTGTGAATTAATATTCCAAATCTGTAAGACACGCTTATTACGTGATGGGGACCGGAGTGACATGGAAGACGTTATTGTTTCTACCCTTGAAAGTAGGTGGGGTAGAATGCGGCGCTGTGCTTCAAAAATCGTCGGTTTGTAGTCATTGTAAATACCAAAAAAAGAAACAATTTACTCCCGATGAAATGTCCGTCTCTAGAAATCACCCAACAATTAGGAAATCTCCAGCCAAAGGTTCGTCTCTGCAAATCACTATTTATAGAGGAGAGCTATAAAAAAATTCTATTAATGGAGGCGGGCTAAGATGCCCCGCTAAACATAGTTGCATAAAAGAATTTAATAACTTTTTCATATAAATGAATATGGTCGGACACAAGTTTTATATTAGGGACCGTTTGGAGGAAAGAATCAGATTCGATTCTTGGCTGGATGAGTAGAATCGGCACCAAACACGGAACATACAAAACATTTCTGGCTTGAAACGCTTCTGGCGATTCGGCATTTTTTTTTCCTAGGAGCGCGAAACGGCCGGTGCCTGGTTTCGCTGGATCCGGTTTCTAGTCTCAGTTGCATAGTACCGATCATTTTTTTCTTGTTACTTTTTTTTAACGGAACAAATTAAAATATGTTGCATTCAAGTTATTCTTGGATCACAAAAAGTTCTAGTTTTTTTAAGCATATTATTTATATAAGTTTTTATGAAAAAATATTTTTCTTTTGGCAGGAGAATCTAGCCCCTCAGTCAAAAGGTTTGACAAAGCGATTCGTATCTGAAACGTTTATTGAGAGAATTTGAAACTCAAACGTTTCTATAAAAATCTGGAACCCTAGCTACCAAACGGACCCTAAAAGCGTACCTCCAATATGATCTATAACTTTGTAGTTGCCATGAAATGTTTGATTTGAAACTATTTAGAGTCTCAAAACATTATTTTATGTTTATAAATTTTGAATTTTTCAAACAATCTTATTGACATGGTCTATACTAAAATTGTACTTCTCAATACAATATACACCTTTGTAGTTGAAAAACTTTTTTATTTAAAAATAGTTTAAAATCCTAAATATATGTTTTAATCTCATAGATTTAAAATTTAATACTTCTAAATGACATTTAGTGCTCACATAGTTAATACCAAAGTTACAGTGTCCGATCCAATCTACGGGTTTTTCTCCTTAAGTATTTTGTTCAAAGTTTTTCTGTGATCTAAATATTTATTTTCAATGTCCTTAGCGATGGCAGTCGTACTTGAACTCTTATAAATTTGGTTATTTACGGTTCCTTTTTATAAAAATCGGGCATGCTGCTTTAGGGGCTCCATCAGTGTATAGATGCTCAAGATTTTTACTTACCCCAGCAGGCTTTATTGTTTTTCTTTCTGAAATTAAAATACCAAATCCGCAATACACGTTTATCATGTGATGGGGAGTGCTACCGAAGGCATTGCTTCTACAGGACCAGAGGGCATTGGATACCCTGCATCAATCGTTGGTTTGTGATGAGCTGTAATAAGAGTTATAATTTCCTTAGATACCAACTCCTAATTATTGGCTACTAACTATTAGTCATTGCTATTAATAAGGCCCTATTTTGGAATGCTTATCTGAATATCGATTTTAATCTGATCAGTATTTTCTGAAAAACTGCGATGAAAAGAATCTGCTATCTAAATAATTGAGTGTTTGATAGTCCTAATTATTGTCCATAGATTGTGTGTCTTAAATAAAAAATGATATGTATGGCCCTAAAGTTGATGACATCTCATTTGTTCACTAAATATAAATTGAAAACAATCATAGTACTAATTTTTTTATCCGCGTAATAAAAATTTTATGACAATAACTAATATATAGGTACCCTAAAATTAACAAAAGTATGAAAAAATGCATAAAAAAATGGAATTCACTGTAGGTTCTCAGGTCCGCGGTGAAGAGGTAGAGGTATGGATGGTTGCAATTTTAACCATATAGCATGTGATGAACGACTCTGGTTTGTTAGTGTTGACGCTAAAATTGTGCTCCTAGCGACAAACACACAAAGACACTCAGAGATCATTTGGAGCGAGAGATAGAAGGTGTGCCAGTCAATTTGACCTGCAATTGAAAAGGAAATAAAAAGATCAAATTATGGAACATGTTAGTTGTTGTCAGACAGTTCCATGATGTATGACTCTAAGATAGACGATAGTCAAAAGGAAATTGACTAAAGAGTCAACTCCTAACCGTGTAAAGCATGTATAGATAGTAGTAAGATTCGAATAACTATTCATGATGTATGATAAGTAAAGCAGACGATTAGCCTCAGTAAGTTTATTGATAAAATGGGATGCATATGACATTTGCCAATTTAAACTACCAAATTAAACAAATATGCTGAATAAAGATTAATCACCAAAAGGGGGTGTTGAAATGCAGCCGATAGTGATAATTAACGCAATAAAGTAGCTTATTTACTAACAATGGGGTGTTTCCATGCAACCATTAATAGTAAATAAACCAAGTTACGTTCAACATATTCAATGAACTTGATCATTTGAATCAGCAAGCGTATACGTATCGTAGGATGAAAGCAGAATCGGATCGACTATTTAGCCGATATAGGGTCCATGAGGCACGAACAAGATCTACCAGCATAATTGTAGTTAGATCTAAGATCAAACAAACTTAATTTGACACACTTGACAGTGGGGTTCGAAAATGCATCCGATAACAAGTATATTAAATCAAATCTACTTACTCTTAAATCAACCTATAATCAGACAGATATCTCGAATGCACAATATGTAACAACCGAGATCAACAGATTAGTCGATATGAGTCTAAATTGACTGTTTTGAAGGGAATAATGTCGACGAAATATGCGTCGCAGTCTACCTAGGGAGTACCCCACGGTAGTAGATGGTAGGCGGAGATGTGGCGACGACGATCAAGCGTAACACAGAGAGCGTAGACACGGCGATTTAGACAGGTTTGGGCCGGCAAATCGCCGTAATACCCTACGTCCTGTGTTTTGGTGGCTGGATTGATATGAGTACTAGGTTACAAGATCCGTAGATGAGATATAGGGGATCGTATCTGAGATGTTTTGGAGGGGGTCCCTGCTCACCTTATATAGCCAGGGAGCAGGTTACAGTTTTCATATCCTAACAGACTACGATCGGTCCCTTTAGGTAAGGGATCCGAGTCTATCTACTAGGATCCTTCTTGGCGAGCAAGGCTTCTTCGGTGTCCTTGGCGAGCACGACGGGCTGGTCGCGTGCCGCAAGGCCTCGTGGGCTGGGCCGTCTTCTGGTCGGCAGGCCCATAAGGTCCCTGGGGTATGCCGAGGTAATATCCCCAATAAGTCCCCGAGCACGTTATATTCTACTGGTGAGTAAGCAACGTCGTCCTTGGAGGTATACATCTGGTCGCCATCGTACGAAGTTGTCGTTCCAGGGTCCCGACCAGGTTAGCTGGTCGTGGCACTGTTTGGAGAAGTCTCCCGACCAGGTCGAGCTGGTCGAAAGCGTCATAGCTTGACGTGCGAACATGTTGCCTTCGACGGATGATGTGGCTACTCGTCGGGAGGATGTGACGTGCTGAAGAAGAAAAACATTTTTGTACGGGTTGTTCGCTGGTGAAGTGTACCCACTTAAGCTCTGCAAAAGACATCAGGAAATAGCAGAGGTTTGTCGAGAAGAAAATAAGTACATTCACCGCAAGGTGAAGTGTACCCACTTAGTCTCCGAGCTTGGTAGTAGGTGAAGTATGCACGTGGTGCCAAGATTTATAAAGATAAAAGGTGTATAAATAAGCGTAGGTAATGAGTAGAGTATGAGTTTTGCAAAAAACGACTGCAAATACCCACAGTCCCCGAGCTTGATGTAAGATATTGTGGGGCTCTTGTATCAGGATTATAGAAGAAAATTGAAGTATAAGTTTGGTAGAAACGACTGCGAATACCCGTAGTCCCCGAGCCTGATGCGAGAAGCTGGAAAGTTCTTGCGTCGGGGGTCACAGTGCTTTATTCGCAGTCCCCGGGTGTCTTGCTGGTCCGTGCCACATCTCCTGTGCCGTGGCGGCAGTCCCCGAGCCTTGCTCGGTGTAATCCTGGACGGAGTCCCCGAGCCTGGTCGAGGATGCGAGCAGGTGGCTGAGTCGTCGTCTGCCGTTGGCGAAGTCCCCGGGTGACACGACAGCCGGGGTCCTGCGGAACTTGCCCATCGATGTACTGTAGCTGTGTTACTGTTTGTGTCAAAAAAATCGTTGCAGAATCGTACGTCTAGTCCCCAGGACCATGCTGTTAGTAGTAAGCCGAAAATAAAGGTAAGTATTTGGAAGGAAATACGAAATAAGGTAAAGGGAGTTATTGGGCCGAATTAACCATGCGGTTAACGGCCCAAATCGTGGCGTGGGGAATTGGTGTCGTGGCGGTTCTGCCTTTGGCCGTTGCGGTTTCCCAAAAACCCTGGGAGACGAAGCGCCGCGCCGCTTGTATAAAGTACGGATCAACAGCGGAACGGGAACAGTCGCGTCTTTTGGTCTTCACCCGAGTGTGTGTAGGATTCGAGGGGCGCGACTTCATTGCTTGGGGTATTCGAAGAGGACGGAGATTTGACTATATATCTTCGTGGAGATCCGGGTGAGTACCGATCCTTATTGTGTCGACTTCCTTTGCATTGCTTAGTCGCAGAGTTTTAAGGGGGTTTCGTCGTCGCCTTAGTCCGTGCCAGGTGTGATGGAAGGTGGGGGTCCACATCTTGCGATGGGTCTTGCCACCGTGCTGACCCTACCGGAGGACTTGCTGTTTCAGATTCTTCGTCGTGTGATCGATGATGGCGACAATGTGCGTGAGTATGTGAAGATTCGCCCAATGTGTTGCGCGTTCCGCAACTTCTGCGACGATCCTTCGACTATTCGGCTCTTGTCGCTTTGGCGTGTCCAGGATTTTTGCCGGTCCTACTTTCCTTTTCTGGAGAGTGCCTTCGAGCAGCGCTTTCTTGATGTCGACCACCCGGAGGCTTTGTTCTTCCGCGGGCTACAGTGGTTGATGTTGTAGTGGCAAGACCCGGCCGGGCAATCGCTCATTGGGAGGGCGGTGGCGGCTGGAGATGACGTTGCAATGTACTTTAGGGCTATGATGTTGTATTATGCGGACTCGGCGAACATGGAGACGCTTGCTATCATCGAATGTCTCAGCGAGGGTTCCCTTACCGATGGTCAGTTTTGTGACCAGGGCTTGCGTCGTCTTCGGGAGCGTTCTCGTGATGATCTCCATGTCATCTGGCGGTGATTGGGGATTCGTACCCTAGAGGATGTTCCAGATTGGGTGGTCGTTGTTGAGCCTCATCTCTGCATCTGGGGAGAGTGTCGTCGCTTCGGTCCGGGAGGTAACAACATTCCTAGCATCATTATGTACTGTAGCCGGCGATGTTAGCTTCGGCTTGAGTTCGATCTCTAGACTAGGCATATTAGTGAGGTGGTCATTTATCGCATCAGTAGGATGGAGTTGTAATTTGTTGAACTTTTATCTGTAGTATTGCCTGTTGGTTCACCATGCGTGTTTGTCGTCTTATTTTGCTGCGTGACAACTATGGTTTGTATTCCAAGTACAAGTGGTTGGATGTGTAAGTGAAAACTGCAAAGCTGTTATATATCCAGGCGGTGAGCTTTTGTTTCACATTATATCCTGTCATGCCTGCTAAGTCATGAGCAGTAGCGACGAAACGTTCGGCCTTGGTTCTCAAATGGTCCATATCGTAGGGCTAGCGCCACTGCATGCGTAGGATACATAAAGACTCCGAAGGAGGCGTGCAGTGACAACCCGCGGCGCAGAGGGCGAACAGCTCATGCATGCTTAGGGAGATGCCAGCGACAGGGCCTTTTTCTGATAGGCTCGATCGTGGCGTGACTTTTGGGCCCGTGGAGATCGTTCCTGCAAACGCTGGGCGAAAAGCCATGCTGCTTGTAGAGTCATCGACCGTATCGTGGTCGTGTACAGATTCTGGGCGCGCAACCTCACGGCTCCGACCCGAGCAGTATCACCCTGCTTCTAGGGAAATACTGCTGGGGAGGCCTGTCGATGTAATCATAGCGCTTAGGGTAGCTACTTCTATTCGCTATGGTTAATCGGCAGGCCAGCTTCGGAAGCTTTCTAGTTGCGGCCAGGCTTTTCGGACAAACGCCTTATCGTGTTTTTTCGCGAGGTCGTCGAACACTGTGGGAGTGTTTTGGAGAGGTCGTCGAACACTGTGGGAGTGTTTTGGAGAGGTCGTCGAACGTTGTAGGCTTTGTCGCGGTTGTCGGCCTGTACCAGGGTTATTCTTCACGATGATCATCGTACATCATGAGGATTTGTGTGGTAGTCGTCGTACGCCGTGGGCGTTTTGCACAAATTATTTTGATTACATGGGACATGTATGAGACGAAGCACCTTCATTTATTGGTAGGGAAGTACCTAATACAAACTTATTGGATTCAGGTTATATTTAGGGGCCCTCACACGTCGCCAAGGGTTGGTAGGTTTTGCGCCTGCTAGCGGGCGTGGTCGGCGGTGGTTGTCGCTGGTTCTGCTTCTTTCTACTTCTTGGCGGCGGGGTTGTCGTTGTCGCTGAAGGTGTATGTGTCCTGGGCGCGAGGCTTCTCGATGGCGTTGATTGTCTGCTACTCGCACTCACATGCTATCTTCAGGTTGGTGCGAAGGCTGAGGATGCCTTGTGGTGTCGGGATTTTCAACACCATATATGTGTAATGCGGGACTGCCATTAGCTTGGAGAGCGTCGGTCGACCAAGTATCGCATGGTAAGCTGTTTCGAATTCGGCAACGACGAAATTCATTTTCACAACCCTGAAGTGATTCTTGTCGCCGAACTGCATAGGTAGGGTGATCTGCCCTATCGGCGTTGACGCCTTATCTGGGATGATTCCCTAGAAGGAGAAGTTTGCTGGGAGGAGATCTTTCTTTGAATATTCGAGCTGGCGAAATGCGTCGGCCAAGATGATGTTGATGGCGCTGCCCCCGTCGACTAGGACCTTCCTGAAGCAGCACGTTGCGATGGTTGCATTGATGATTAGTGGGAATCGACCTAGGTATCTGTAGTCCGTCCACTCGTCTTCTCCGGAGAAGCTGATTGGTTGCTCCGACCACTTGAGGAAGCGAGCCTCGGCTGCATTCTCTCCTGTGGCGGCGAGCGAGTAAACATCCTTGCGGATTTGGCGGTGTTGTCTTTCCCCCTTGACGAGCACGCTGCCTCTGAATATGGAGTACGTCGTTGAGGCTGCTCGGAATTCAGGCGCTGGGGTTCCTTGTTCCTTGTCTCTGTCTTCTCCGTTCTTCTTCTGTCTCTTGTCATCTTTGTCCTTCATTGTCATCTCGATGAGTTCGCAATCTCGCAGGGAGTGTTTGGAGTTCTTATGTATTGGGCACGGTCCGTCGAGGATCTTCTCATAGCTTTCGTAGTAGTTTTTCTTTGGACGGGCGTCTGTGCTTGCGACGTAGTGGTTGTTTTGCCTGTAGTCGTACTTCTGCGGACGGCACTCGGAGCTGCCTGGCCGATAGTCAAGGTGGTCGCTGGGTCCTCTTTCGCTTCGGTGGTCTGATCGGCGACTGTTATCCCCTGCGCGTTCTGGAGAACGGGAGTGGCGCCATCTGTTTTCTCTGCTGCGGGTGGCGTCGTCTTGGTTGGCATAGGGGTTCGCAATCATCATCATTTGCTCTATGGTCTTTACGTTCTTCCGAGCCAACTTGTTTCGGAGGTCGTCCGCACGCAGGCCGTTGGAGAAGATGGTGATGGCTTCCGGGTCGGAGATCTCTGTTATGCTCAGGCGCTTATTGGAGAAACGTCTGATGTACTCCCGGAGGCTTTCGTTGCTCCTCTGGCGGACGCTCTCCAGGTTGTAATGTGTCCCCGACTGGACGCACGTGGCTTTATACGTCTCGATGAAGATTTCCTTGAGGTCTTCCCAACTGCCGATGGAGCCTTCCAGGATTTTTTGGAGCCAACTTATGGTAGAGGCCAACAACATTACCGGTAGGTAATTAGCCATCATGTCCTGGTCTACTCCAGCGACATGTACGGCGATCTCGTATGTGGATGCCCATTGTTCCGGATCCGCCTTGCCATCGTATTTCTCCACCGATGTCACCCCGAAGTTCTGGGGCCAACGGATGGCCCGCAGGCGAGCTGAAAAGAGGCATAGTCCTCCCGTGGGTCATGGTGCTAGTGCTCGGTTGCGCCTGGGGCTGTGGTACTCGTCATCATCGTACCTTGGTGATCTTTGTCGGCGCTATCTTGGGGGGCTCCGGCGTATGGGTTCCGGTGTTCGACCGCGGCGGACCCTGTCATCTTCACCGTCGTAGTGCTGGGGGGTCTCTGCCTGTGGTCCCTCGGAGGACTCCGGTGCACGGGTTCCAGTGTCCGGCCGTGGCGGGTCCCGTGGTGGTCTTCCTCGTCATGTCTTGGAGATCTTCGGTGGTGCTCCCTTAGAGGGCTTCGCGAGTGGTTCCTGCTGTGGGATTGGCCGGAGGATTCGAGCACTTGCCCCTTCCTTTTTACCTGGACCACGACCTCCTTGATGTGGGCGTCTATCTTCTCGACCAGGGGTGTGCCTTGAAGTTTGGATAGCTGGCAGACGGCTGCCGCCAGATTGGCGCTGGGGGTCGAGTACACCGGGACGTCGCCCATCATGTCGAACTCATACTCGAGATTGCGTTATGGCGGGTTACCGCGGTTCCTCTGTTCCTGCTCGCGTTGTTCCTGTGCGATGCGCTCTTGATCAAGACGCTCCTGATCGTGCCTCTCCTGCTCGCGGCGTTCGTCGTCGCGTCTCCGCATGCGGTCGGCGTTGCGCTGCTCCCTTGCAGCGCGTTCGGCGTCTGTTTCGTTGTCGGGAACAATGCTATCGGCGGAGACTTGAAAAATCACCCCGCCAAAGCCCGGAGGGAACTCTGGGAAGCTGTCGATCGATCTAGAGGGGATGGCAACTTCGGTCCCTATGCTGTTGATGGAATCTGGGGAGATAGTGCCATCGAGGGACACTACCTGCTCGGAGTCGCTGGGGATCATGGAGATGATGACGGTGTTCATGATGGGGGAGGCTGGGATCTGGTCGAAGACTGATCGGAGCATCTGGCATTGGAAAACCGCCGCCTAGTTGTGGAGGCCGTGAGGCATTGCTGGATGGAGGCGGGTGCCCCTGGTCGCCACAGTCATTGCTTTCGCCGTGGCTCGGTGATTGCGTGGTCAGCGGCCGTGATGGCCGGGGAGTCGGCATCACGCCTCTTGAACGAGGTTGATGCACTCGGTGATGTCGGTATTGGAGCGATCGAGGGTGTCGATCAAGTCGTCGATGCTGATCATATTTTGTAGGTGGAATGTCGGCGTGACGGGACGACGCGCGAGCGGCAGCGCGTTTGCCCCCCGTGGGGTAGATTCGACGGTCCAGGACATGGATCCGATTTGAAGTACGGTGCCGCCGTCGGGAGGAGCATCGAATCCAGGAACGTAACCCTTTGACGAACCATGAGGTCGATGCACACACCCCCTACCTGGCATGCCAGCTGTCGACGAAATATGCGTCGCAGTCTACCTAAGGGGTACCCCACGGTACTAGATTGTAGGCGGAGGTGTGACAACGATGATCAAGCGTAACACAGAGAGCATAGACACGACGATTTAGACAGGTTCGGGCCGACAAATCGCCGTAATACCCTAAGTCTTGTGTTTTGGTGGCTGGATTGATATGAGAACTAGGTTACAAGATCTGTAGATGAGATCTAGGGGATCGTATCTGAGATGTTTTGGAGGGGGTCCCTGCTCGCCTTATATAGCCGGGGAGCAGGGTTACAGTTTCCATATCCTAACAGATTACGATCGGTCCCTTTAGGTAAGGGATCTGAGTCTATCTACTATGATCCTTCTTGGCGAGCACGATGGGCTGGTCGCGTGCCGCAAGGCCTTGTGGGCTGGGCCGTCTTCTGGTCAGCAGGCCCATAAGGTCCCTGGGGATATGCCGAGGTAATATCCCCAACAAATAAGCATGGAAGTACTCAAAACAAAAGATTTAGATGATGTTTAAGCTTGACCTAATTTGTCAATCATGATTGGGCAAGATATTGTTGTAACAAATAAATTAATTAAAACAAAAAATATCAATAACTTGATGAATCTATTAAATTGCCATCTAATAGAGCCGATAACTATCTTAAACCTATCACTTATAAGAGATTGAAGCAATGCAGCCTTACAAGTGAAATTTAAACCGATACCTAGCTCAAATCGAGCTTGCATGAGATTAAATAAATGCAGCCATACAAACAAGACGTGAACTGTGGCAATACTTACAAGCAAACCAGAGGTCGATCTCAGTCGATGTAGCCCTATTTGTCGAAGGTTTCGCCGAGATCTATTGAAAGTGCAATCAAGCCTTATTGTGGGTTTTGGTGTTCATGACAGCTCAATTCAAGAACTAATGAGATCTACCAAGTTGACAAAAAGGTAATGATGAAAAGAGGAAGAAATAAAGAAGGTGGAGGTACCCCATTTCATATGATGAATGTCCAGCTCATATATGTTTAAATTCATTTATATTTCGAATATTGAGTTTAGGAAAGTCGTACTATTAAGGGGGATTATAGAATTGTGTAGTCAAATGTTGAGTCACATGCTCAACTCTTTACTATGACATACAATCAACTATCTCAGGATATAGTTCAAATCTTAGACAAAGCAGAGCAACCGAGATAGGTCGGCAGTGCCGCCCCTTTAAGGCCGGTAGTGCCGCCCTTCAAATCTAGCGAATTTCTCAGAGTATAAATACCCGTTGGAAAGCTCTCCATCTCACCAGACACATACCTCTTTGTCAAGCTCGGTCTCTGACTGTTGCAAACAGCACCAAGCTCTCTCTCTCACTCTCTGTTGTTGCTCCTTCACTCTCTAAGCAATCCCGCCATTCCAACCAGCACAACTTGATAGGAAGGCAGCAAAACACTCCTAGAGAGTAGATTTACTACTTTCCAAATTCTAAGAGCAAGTGGTTCACGTTTGGCCAGTGGTTCTAGGGTTTTTTTTACCCTTGGAGCTTGCTCCTAGCCAGCTAGGCGTCGCCCTAGAGCTTGCCCTCATCTTGTGGGAGCATAGGGAGGTTTGTAAGACTCGTGGAAAGCTAAGAATCTACCCCTCACCTCAAGGATTCGGTTCCTTGATTTGAGAACGAGGAAGAGTTGCAAAGCTCCTTGCCTTTGTGGCACCTCAACAACGTGGACGTAGGCAAGCCTTGGTGGCGAGCTGAACCACAGGTCAAATACATGTGTCTTGTGTGCTGGTCCCTAGCTATACTTTCTTGCATTTATCTTGTGCTAGGGTTTGTAGTTTCAATATGAGCAAGATATACTTTTCTGTGGTAACCAGTCTTCAAGCTGGTTCTAGATCTGAAACTGTGGTGATAGGCTACTTCTAGTATCTAGTTTCTACCAGCAAAAGTTTAGATTGAGCAAATCATTTTTCATAGGTCGGCAGTGCCGCCCTGCTATTTTATTGCAGTTGTAGTTGAATTTTTTACAGGCCTATTCACCCCCCTCTAGGCTTAATCACCTTCCAGAGATCCTACAAGTGATATCGGAGCCTTGTTACTTAATGTACGCTTAACCACGTGAAGTATGGAAGGTGACGAAGGTTCCATGGGAGCTCATGTCGGTAAGGCTGTGGAGAAGGTTCTTGTGGAGGATGTGAGCAGTAGTGAGCTATCCGGCTCAAGCTACTCCTCACTTCCTCTGACCTAGGTCACCGACGCTGAAAAGTTACAAGCAAAGAAAGAAAGAATAGTAAAAAGAGAAAAGAAGAGAGAAGAGAAAAGATTGGAAGAGAAGAAGAAGAGAAAAGAAGAGAGAAGAATCAAGAGAGAAGATATAGCCAACAGAAGGGTAGCAAGGGCAAGAAAAGAAGAAAGAAGAGAGCTATCAAGTAGCTCGGATGATGGAGATGATGATGCATCGTACCATGACTCCAAGGGTGAAAAGAAGAAGAAGGAGAAGGATGATGGTAGCAGCAACAACAAGATGATGTACTCCACCGTATCCTTTAATTATTCTTATATGGAACTGTTCCCACCAGCAAGTTACCTCATTTTGATGGGACTAACTTGGCTAAGTGGAAACATTTGATGAAGGCTTACCCCTTATTAGTCTTCACCCTGGTCTTTGGGAGATTGTGGTGAAGCGTGTGCAGGTTCCGAAGGATCCTAAAGCTCCCACAAATGATAAGATGATTGTTGTTCATCTCAATGCACAAGCAACTAGCATTCTTCTTAGTGCTTTGGATGAAAATGAGTACAATAGAGTAATGAATGTGGATGTTGCTAAGAAAATTTGGGACACTTTGCATCTTGCACATGAAGGTGTGGACAAAGTGAGAAAGGCAAAGATTGACTTGTCGATGGCCAAGCTCAATATGTTTGTAATTTTGGATGTTGAAGGGCCACAAGAGATGTTTGACTGGTTGATGACCTTAGTTGGGAAGATTAGAGGCTATGGTTGTGATGAGCTAGATGATCACAAGGTTGTGAAAATCATGTTGGAAGCTTACTCACCAAGAAATGAGACCATGGTCACTTTGATTAGGGACAAGAAGAAGTTTAAGCACTTCACTCCCAATGATGTGCTTGGAAGATTGTTGACCTTTGACATGAAAAGAGAGGAGGCAAATGAGAGAAGAAAACTTAGAGAGTTACAAGCAAAGCTTGATGGCATGAAGATCAAGGATGTGACTCTCAAGTCAAGCAAGACAAGCAAGGGAAGCTCCTCCAACAAGAAAGAGTGCAGCAAACAAGCATCAACAGGCAAGCCCAAGAAAATGAAGCAAGTGCAAGAAAATGGTGAAACCACGTCATCCTCTAGTGAAGATGAAGACATTGGGGCTGATTTCAAGAAGATAGATGATGTGGATTTGTTCATCAAGAAGTATCACAAGGGCCTAAAGAAGAATGGGTACAAGGTTGTGCAAAGGAGGTTCCCAAACAATAAAAGGAGAACTTGTTACAATTGTGGTAGCACCGAGCATTTCATTGCTAAGTGCTGAAATGAGAAGATAGATGGTTTCTACAAGAAAGAGAAGCAAGATGTCAAGTTTGAGCAAAAGATAATATTCAAGCAAGTGGGTGAGGCACATATTGGGCATGAGTGGGATTCAACACTAGAGAGCACAAGTTATGGGGATAAGAAGCTTGCAAGCATTGCTATCCAAGAGTCATCCTCCATACCGAAGCTCTTCTCTAACATAAGTGATGATGATGACCACCACGCCCCTCATATTTGTCTTATGGCAAAGGGTGAGAAGGTAAAATCTAAAGCCAAACTCCTTCCTCCTTCTCATGATGCTTCTAGTAGTGATCTTAGTGATACATCTAGTGATGAAGAAATTTATAACATTACCAAAAACCTATATCCTAAAACCAAAATATTTATCACTGAGCTAATGGAGGATTTAGCTGTATCCAAGTTGAGTAGGACAATAGAGAGGATGATCTAAATGAACTTGAAAAGATGTATATTGCCAACAAGGAAGATCTTAAGGTAGAGAGAAGTGAGGTGGATTCCTTGCGAACGGCTTTGTCCAAAGAGCAAGAGAACCATGCTCTTAGTAAGAAGGCTCATATTTTACTCCATGAAAAGTATTGTCTTAGATGAAAAGCACAAAGAAATGGAGCTGCAATATAACCTTCTTTTGGAGAGCAACTCACAACCCACTACCTTAAAGGAGACCTCTACTCCCTCCACTAGTCAAGGTTGTAGAAATGTTATAATCTTGATTTGAATGATTATTCCACTAACCTTGCCAATATGGAAGCCATGAGAAAGGAGATTGCTAGACTGTTGACGGTCATTAACGTCAACTTTTAATACAATTATAAACATAATAAATGGATCAATCACATATAAAATCTAGAAATATAGGGCTTTATCTAACAAATTCCACGAGTTTTGGTGTTCCATTATTTTCCAAGGACTATTCCTAAAAGGAGCAATAAAGAGAATCAAATCAGACAAGATATCGAAAAAATCCTGCAGAGATATAGTTGCCAATCTACTCACGGAGGATCCCGCAGACACCGGAGCGAAGCGGGCCCCCAGACCCCACCATGTGGGGCCGGCCGACATGCATGGGGTGGGGCCAGGTGGCCCCCCTGGGCCCACTGGCCGCCGTCTTCTGGAAGATTCCTCCACCGCCTTTGAGGATTAATCTGAGCCCTACCTTAAGTCGGTTTCCAAAGATTAGATTAGAACTCTAGTGCTTCAAGTTATTATCTAGGTAGCTAGCAAGGTTCAAGTGGAGCTGGGCGATACGCTTGGGAGATCGTAATTTATCTTGTATCTCATTATGACTTTATACTTCATTATTATATTGCTACTTATTGAGTGCTTAGTTTATTCTTTTTTCATATTAGATATAGTTAAGATTGGTGATGATTATCTTTATAAGATCGTAAAGCGCCTAATTCAATTCTTGAGTGGGTTAGGTGGTATGTATTATGTAGGCGTGGTGCCTAGATATTATATGTACATACAAATGGCTCCTGATGTCCTGTGTCGTGTGGTAGTTTGCGTAGGTGACTCTTATAGCTGCGTTGATTCCTCTGTAGTCCACCCTTGGCACATAGGCCTAGCAGAGCGCAGTCACGACGGAGGTGACGGTTCCGTCTTAATAGCCTCCCTAGTTGATGCTCCTTATGATGTTTTCTGAGTCAGTTATGCTATATATGATAGTATGTAGGTAGGGTGTGCTTAGTTCCTTTTTATTTGGTAATTACTTAGGATTCTTTTACTCTAGCCAAATCTTGAGTTGCCTGACTATATTATTAGTGAGTCTCTATTTCTATCTCTGGAATACCATTTATCTTATACCTTTATTATCATATTTATTTATCTCTTCATGACTTACCCCTTCTAAAGCATTAGAAAGGTTGGTCTAATCTTAGGTCTGCACATTTATAGTCAAAGTTGTATACATTTAGGTTTCCTTTTCTATCCCTGTTTAATTCCTACAATTAATTGAAAGTTTTGCTTTTAGCATAAACAAATCAATGATAGTCGGAGAATCTCACCGGGTGAAATGCTACAATAGGAGAATTATCTGTCTGCTTGCGGATATATTCTATAGAATTATTTTATAAATTGTCAAGTGTAGATTATTTCAACATTTTTTGATATCATCTAGGCATGACAACTTAGTGTATAGTGATGTTAGGAAGTGTCTCCTGCATTTCTGGCGCCGTTCCTAAGGAGGAGGATTCATCTCTATTTTTAGTATGACGCTAAGAAATGTCAAGAAGCATTTCTAGCGGCATTGTCGGGGAAGAGATGCTCAATTTAATTAGCCAGGATATATTTAATAGGGAAGTTTTTCATAAAAGATATTTTAGAAGAAAAGAGAAATATGACTTTAGACATAAATACCTATAGATAGACCAAAACCTTTTTCTTTAGCAGGCTTACCCTTGTTTCAACTTTGTTTATATTCTATATAGGGTAAGTTTAGTCTTGGCTATGAAGCATCAATTCATATCAGTCAAATACAACCAAGGAAGAAAAAGCTTAATATCAGTTGGAGAAGCCATGGCTGAGAAGACACTACGTGAATTCTCTTCACCAAGCATTGAGAATATTCACGTTGGACCAGAGCTCAACATTCAAGGTCATGACTATGAATTCAAGCCAAGCCTCATCAACATGGTGCAAGCTATCACATTTAAAGGAAGGAACGAGGAAGATGCAAGTGTTCATCTTCAGATTTTTCTGAAGATTTGCAGCACCATCAACATCAAGAATATATCTCAAGACGTCGTGCTACTTCGTTTGTTCCCTTTCTCATTGGAGGGAAGAGCAAAGCAGTGGTTCTATTAGAGTAAAGATCGGATCAAGACATGGGAAGAATGTTCAAAAGCTTTCCTAGAAATTTTTTTCCCCGTAAGTAAGACCAATGCTTTACGAGGAAAGATTTCAGAATTTCGTCAGCAGAAAGGTGAATGTATTCCAAAAGCTTGGGGCCATTTTCAAGGATACATTTCAGAGTGCCCACATCATGGAATGGAAGAATGGTTGCTCATGCAAACATTCTACCATGGATTAGTTCCAAAATTGTGTGAACAACTAGATGCCTCTGTTGAAGGATCATTTATGTCACTCACTCCTGGAAGAGCTAGAAGTTTATTGGAAAAGATGGCAGAAAATCAGAATTGGATATGCACCAGTCAAGATTGCCATATGAATGAAGAAGTTCTAGAGGAAGTGTGTGCACTATCAACCAAGATGGATGTATTATTGAATTTTCTAGAGCAGTGAGCCAATTACAAAATAGGTTGTCAAGCTATTCAAGATGTATTCAATGCTCAGAATCAGTGCATAGTTCAATTTGCTAATCCCCTAGAAGATATTAATACCATCATCAAATCAACTCCATAGAAGCAAGGAGGGAGTCAACCTCAGTCTACCAGTCAAGTTAAGTACCAAGGTAATTCGTCTAGTCAAAGACTTCCACCCTTGAGAGCATTAATATTAGAACAATCTAAAGTTAATGAAAGTATTAACACTAAGCTTTCTTTTAATGACCAAATCTTAGAAGGAATACATTCTAAGTTAGATAACTTCTCTTCTGCTATAAAAGAACAATAATATTTAATAAGAAGATAGAATGGCAAATAGCACATTTGGCTTCTACTCTGTCTACTATCACTAACCATGAGCAGGTAAAAGGAATAACTACAAGAAAAGGTAAGTCTACTCATGATCCACCTTATCCAAAAGGGGCACGTAGACCACCACAGTTAGTTCAGGTAGAAAGAGAAGTAGACAAACCATAAGAAGAAGTTCTACTACAAGATTTACCAAGAGAATTAGGCCAAGATTACCATGACACCCCTCTCCTACCATTCCCACACAGAAATAAGAAGGCCAAAGAAGATGAACAATTTGGTAAGTTTGTAGAGGTAATTCATAAATTATATGTCAACATTTCGTTGCTAGATGCCATGCAGGTACCTACATATGTGAAGTATATCAGAGACATCCTCAACAACAAAATACCACTACCTTCTATTGAAGTCATCAAGTTAATAGAGGAGTGTAGTACGGCAATTCTAAATTCTTCTCCTATTAAGAAGAAGGGAAATTTTGCTGTGGGACACTATACTTATCTAAAATTGGTTGTGAGACACTGAAATATTTTTCATTTGCTGTGGGACACTTTTTCCTGTGTTGTGGGGAATTTTTTTCTTTGCTGTAGGACATGCGGTGTCCCACAACAATTTTGAAAAAGTGTAGTGTCCTGGCGCAAAAATCCCCGAAGAAGAAGGATCCAGGGTGCCCCACTATTGATTGCTCAATCGGAAATCAAAGATTTGAGAATGATTTATGTGATATTGGAGAAAGCGTTAGCGTTATGCCCAAGAAAGTCTTCGACAAGCTAAACTTCTGTACACTCACACCCACATCAATGTGTCTACAACTAGCTGACCAATCGGTTCGCTACCCTGTAGGGATTGTAGAGAATATCCCGGTAAAAATTTGAAACTTTTTCATTCCTGTAGATTTGTAGTACTTGACATGTAGGAAAAAAATGAGGACACCACTCATCCTCGGGAGACCATTCCTCAACATTGCAAATGCACACATAAATGTCGGGGCTGGAGAAATCAAATTCATCATCAATGGAGAAGAAGTACGGTTCGCATTCAAGCCAAGACCAGAGCATTGTCAGAATTTGGAATGTCATGAGAAGCAAGAATCAAGGTCATCATCTCCAGTCCAGGAGATCAAGCTAGAAGAATAATCTATTTGGAAAAGTCCGGTCGGTGGACTTAAAACCCCTGAACCCTCGTTGGGAGGTAATTCGGTAAGTTATTAGGTAATCTAATTCCGCATTACTTTTGAAGCATTATTTTGAGCATTGCATTAATAAATAAAAATAAAAATATTTATTACATGGTAGAGTAATTAATATTTACAGTAAGTAGTTTTTATTGCAGTATCAAAAAATTACAAAAAGACCATCATTAGAATTCTTATTTTTCATAGATTCATAAAAGTAATTTAGTTTTTCATTCATGCACTTTTATACCGTATAAACACGAGAGACATGTGGGACTCACACATCACCTCACCATCACCCACACATCACCTCACACCTACCACCATGCACTACCATCCATTTTCCACTCACTCATTCACTCACCACCAGCCAAGGGTCCTTTTCCACCAAAAGAGCATCCTAGGGACATGCCATCTGATCAAGTTAACTAATTAGAGGACACCAGCTAAAGGAGAAGCCAGGAGGCCACAAGGTGGGGCCGGCCGGCACCCTATAACCACCTCTCCCTCTCTCCCTTCTCTCACTCACTCCAATCTCAATTGCACTCACGAAGAACAAAGCCTCCCTCTATTTTTCACTCTAGAAAATTCGACACCAGAAACTCCTTCATTTAATCAAGATAAATCAAGTGTGAGAGAGATTTGGATCAAGATCAAGGTTCCCTTGGTGAAAGCAACCTCTAACCCCCTCTAATCTCTCCACTAGTTTTCTTGTTCTTGATTATTTTTGCATAAAAGATGAGCAAGAAATTAATGAATGCCGCGAAGAGCGTTAGAAGGACTCTCTCCTTCCGCACCACTCGGAGCCAAACATCATCAAGAGCGCCATCAAGAGTCAACTCCAAGATGGACATAGACACTCCATCACCCATGAGAACTTCATCCTCTTCTCACCATGGTGAGCAAGAGAGGCATGTGCTTACTAGAGATACTCATCTCAAGTTGAAGTCAGAAAAGGAAAGGAACGTCCGCGACGCCATCAAGGATAAAGAATTCGCACATACCCCAACCTTCGAAGATACACTACTACTCGAGACAGATATGGATTTTGAACTCTAGCTCGTATTTAGAAATGTTGGTTGGGAAAATGCATGCAACATAACTGAGGAAGGTAGCAAATTACTCACACTAGAATTTTTATGCACCTTAGAGCTCAGTGATCATGAGGTTAGTTTTAGAATGTTTAATAAGTCAGTTACTCTCTCATGGAAAAATCTTAGTGTTATGCTAGGCTTTACTAGTGCTTGCTCATGTGACATAGATGATGTTTTAAATGATTTTGATAGAACATGTGTTTGGGAAAGTATTTATGGATTAAAAACATGTCACAAACCAACCACCGAGGAAATCCACCATCCAACCCTATGCTTTTTGCATAAATGGATAGTTGTTACTTTGTTTCCTAAAGAAGAAATAGGAACCATAAGAGTTGAAGAAATGAAGTTACTCTGTGCCATGATTAGAAAAAGGAAAGTATCCCCTGTACAATTAATGCTACATTATTGGGTAATTATTCCTTCAATGAAGAAATGTGGCGTATCATTTACTTCTTGGATTACACGCTTAGCCACAAATATGAATTTATTAGAAATTTTATCTCTTATTTATATTCCTACTGTTAGAAGAATAATTGGATATGATTTCTTTTTCTGTGCTCATTTGGTCAAGAGAAAGAATAATAAAATAATCATGATTTATAAGAATTACACAAATGAATATGCACTACCAGACAGGGCACTTGGTCTCTATGCAGTAGAGAGTTTTGTTTTTGACATGCAGATAGGTGAACCCATAGTTGGGAGAAGTACGTCAGCGCGCCTCACCAAATCACAGAGAAGAAACTATGAAGGGACATACGCTACACTAGCCGGATCAACTTTTACTCACCATATTTGTTTTGATCAGGCATGTCACGGAACCGCCCAACCTATAAGAGCACTAGTGTCATGATCCCCATTTCTGGAAACACTATCACACTAGAGCCCATATAAGCCCGGTAGTCCTTGAAATCTCGAAGGATTCCAAACCACAATAAGTATCAACCCGAGATCGTACTCGATTTAGTAACCACACATTCACAGTGATAAGTTAGAAAGGAAATAATATTACATCAGAGTTTTAACCAAGTGTTATTACAACACCAAGTCCAATTAAAAGTAGCAGAAGTCTTTGTTCAGAACACCCCATTGCAAACTGTTTTAAAACAAACACAGTGCCACACTTAGTACAGTCCCATCAAAAACAACAAGGAGAGACAAGGATTCACCATTGCCCATGGCCTTCACTCATCATCACATGCAGGATAGAGGCACGCCTGACAATAGCCAGAATAGACCGTGCCATCTGCAACAAGGGTAAAGAAACCCTGAGTACTCAATTGTACTCAGCTAGACTTACCCGACAGAGAGATAAATATAACCATAGACACTTCAAGGATTATGCAAGGCTTTATCAAGTGGATCTCATGAGGTAGCATACTTTTGCATAAAATAGCATTCCTAAATTACTCATGTATTCTCCTGATTATAAAACATCATTTGACATTCGGATTAAGCAGTATTAATCAATCCATATTAGCACATGTACTAAAGCAATCACTGAATTATCAATACAATAACAACCATATTGTGCTTGTCATTTAAACCATATAACCATATTTTGGTTACTTATTAGAGTTCATGTTTCTACAGTGGGAGGAAGATCTTTCGAGTTTCTCACTGACGGGGAGAGACAGCGATTCGAATCGAATTCCTATCTAGCTGGAGGTTTATTCCTCAATCACACCCAAGTCTACCTGTCGGCAGACTTATTCGGGTCACCTTCAATATAGCTCGGGTAACCGCGGATCCCCTGGTACATGCATGAATAGCGATTCACGGTAGCCAGGTCGATCAAGAAGTGCTTGTCGACGAAATATGCGTCACAGTCTACCTAGGGGATACCCCAAGGTAGTAGATTGTTAGGCGGAGGTGTGACGACGGCGATCAACCATAACACAGAGAGCGTAGACACGACGATTTATACAGGTTCGGGCCGACAAACCGTCATAATGCCCTACGTCCTGTGTTCTGGTGGCTAGATTGATCTTGCGTATCAGGTTACAAGATCTGTAGATGATCTAAGAGAGGTTATCTGAGGTTTTTTGAGGGGGTCCATGCTCGCCTTATATAGTCGGGGAGCAAGGTTACAATTTCCATATCCTAACAGATTACGATCGGTTCCCTATGGCAAGGGATCCGAGTCTATCTACTAGGATCTTCCTTGGCGAGCAAGTCTTCTTAGGAGTCCTTAGCGAGCACGACGGGCTGGTCGCGTGCTGCAAGGTCTCGTGAGCTGGGCCGTCTCCTGGTCGGCAGGCCCAAGAAAGTCCCTGGGGATATGCCGAGGTTATATCCCCAACAAGTCCCCGAGCACGTTATATTCTTCTGGCAAGTCCGCGGCGTCATCCTGAGAGGCGTCCAGCTGGTTGTCATCATGCGGAGTGGTCGTTGTAGAGCCCCGACCAGCATGGCTGATCGAGATGCTGTTCGGAGAGGTCTCCCGACCAGGTCGATCTGGTCGAGAACGTCATATCGTGGCGTGCGAGCTGGTCGCCTTGCCTGATGCTGCGGCTGCTTGCTGGGAGAATGTGGCGTGCTGAAGAAGAAAAAAATTTGAAAGGTCTTTCCCTGGTGAAGTGTACCCACTTAGGCTCTACAAAAACCGCACATTAAAACAACAGAGCTTTGCTTATGAACAAGGTCAGTACATTCACCGCAAGTTTGGTTGGAATTTTGTGATGAGACGCTGCCAGTCTTGTAAGAACAGGGTGCATCCTGCTTTTCTTTACACTGGTCGTAGTGACCCTACTTGTGAAGTGCCCCAAAGGTTGGAGCAGGAAGAAGGATTTGATCGTGTTGATGTAATGTTTGACCTTTCCTTGCCCTATCTGAAGAAATCATGGGATGTGTTTCGTGCTGGGCTGCCTCCGCCGTCGGTGAGTTTTGATTTTGCCTTTGTAGCGGCCGTCTAATTTTTGGGCTTTTTGGTGGTTTTACTCAGATCTTCTTGGTCAGGATCGCGCGATCGTTGTTTCCTGAGTCCCGTCGGCAGAGTGGCCCATCGGTGTTGACCAGTCCAGGACTGCAGAGGACCTGCTTGGTGGAGGTGGTCGCGAGTCTTCCGACGAGGGCGTGGCACATAGGCCCTTGGATAAGAAATGCCGAGTACATGGCGATCGCGTCGGAAAGCGCCCGGCTGATGTGCCCCGTAAAAAGATGAAGTCGTCGATGAAGACTGGGGGCAAGTTTGTTATCAATGAGGGCACTGCTCGTCCGAATTTCTCGAAGTCTGATTCATCTGACGAGGGATCGGGTGGGGGCTTTGTGCCGGCCACGAGCTTGGACAGAGAGGGGTGTTCACGCTCGGGTCCTACGGTGGCTGCTGGTGACTCCCTTGGAGTGGAGCATCCTGCTGCGTCGTCGGAGCATCCGCCTGCGGGTACTTCATCATGCCTCACGGAGGGGGTTTCGGGTCGGCGATTCGTGAGGGTTCGTCGGAAATCACATCTGTGAGTGCTTCATTTTGTCTTTGTCTTGGTTGCTTTTTGTAAATTTGCTTATATTGCTGTTTTTGGTAGAGTGCCGAATTCCGAGGATCCGGTGGAGTCTCGTGACAATGGGTCTGATGTTGCTGGGGGAGAGTGTGGCGGCTCAGGTAGGGGCAGTGCGCCGGCCTCAGCTGATCCACCAACTTGTGAGGAGAATCCTGCTTCGAGTGGGGAGGCTGTGTTTGGTGATGGTGTCGATGGCTCTAGTGCTCAGGATATGGAGCCAGCTTGTGGTTTTATGCCGGAGTCGTCATCGTTTTTGGTGCCGGATCCAGGGTCGGAGATGAGGAGGAGGTCGGCGATGGTGCATGAGGAGCCGGAGGTAGTGGAGGAGATTCCTCGTGGCAGAAATGAGCCGAAGGTGACGCCGTTTCGTACTTTTCATCGTGATGGCGATGACTTTGTTGTTGTTGAGGATGACGAGGTTGAGGAAGAAGTGGCTGCCCTCCTTGGCGATGCTAGTGACCTGCTCAGACGATTCAAGGTAGGTTCGGACTTTTGGCTTAGTTGTGTGTTGTCTCTGTTCTTTTTCTATCTAGCTTGTTGATGTGTCGTCGCAGGGGTTGTTTGAGTCCTGGAGGGAGCGTAAGATGATGGCCGACATGCTTGCGAAGCTGTCCTCTGAGAATGAGCATCTTCGTGGTGACGTTGTTCGAGTCGAGGGTCAATTTGCAGGGCTGGAGGAAAGTTTGGACACGACGCACCGGTGCTCGGAAATGTTAAGAGCCATAGTGCGAGACCGAGAGCGGGAGACCAGCGAGATTCAATCGCTTGTTGACGATCTTCGTGTTCGTAAGTCTTCGTTCTCCGTGGCTTTGGATATTGGTGTCTTGTTTTTGTGATAATTTTTCTCGCTTGTCGCGTAGAACTACTTGACGCTCAAAAGGCAAAACGCCCCGTGGAGGAGAGGGTTGATGCTGCCGAGCGGGAGATGTATAAGATGCGGGAGATGCACAAAGGTAGCATTTCACTCCCTGTTGTTACTTTTGAATGGCTTCCTTACTTGGTGTTTGTTGCTTCCATAGTTCACTGGGACAATATTCGTCTTCAATTTGCAGACCTGCAGGCGGAAGTGGGTTCTTATTATGACAACTTCTGGTCGCTGGCGTGTGAGATCGCCCCTGTGGTAAGGTGTGTTGATGGTCGGGAGCTCATTCCTAAACCCGCTGGCCGAGTGACCATGGAGAGTGTGTCAGCGGGGGTTCACGGCCTGTGGGGCAGACTTCAATTGTTTATGACTTCGGCGGCGTAGAGTGTGGCTGCTCATGGCATGGCTATGTTGCAGTCTCATCATCCGAAGATCAAGCTTGGTCACGTGGAGACCGGGTTTGCGTCGGGGATATCGAATGAGGATGCAGATCGTCTGGAGGCAGATACCGATCGTGTCGCAGAAGTTGTAGCTAAAGATGTTGATTTGTTCTCTGCTGGGTAGTGATAGTTTGTATCGTGGATACATTGATTCAGGCGTGTACGTGAAAACTATAAAGCTGTAAAATATCCGGGCGGTGAGCTTTTGTTTCACTTGTATGCCCTGTCATGCCTCCTGAGTTGTGAGCCATAGCGATGAATTGTTCGGCCCCGGGTTACCCATGACCCGGATCGTAGAGCCCAAAGCTACTTCACGCGTAGGTACCACGGAGATTTCCAGGGGGGTAGGCTGCTAGCAACCCGCGGCGCAGAGGGCGAACAACTCATGCACGCTTAAGGTGGTGCTAGGGACAGAACCCTTTTCTGAGAGGCTCGATCGTGGCATGACTAGGGCCTGTGGAGACCGTTCCTGCAGACGCTGGGCGCAAAGCCATGCTGCGTGTAGAGTCGTCGACCGTACCGTGGTCGTATACAGATTCTGGGCGCACATCCTCATGGCCTTCAACTCAGGTGATGCCTCGTTTGATAGAGATACATCATCTGAGAGGTCTATCAACAGGATCGTAGCATATAGGGTAGCTAATTCTATGCGTTATGAAGTTGATAGACCAGATTTTAAGGTTTCCGGTTATGGCCAGGCTGTTTGGAGAACGCCGTAATGTGTTTGGAGGGGTCGTCGAAACACTGTGGGAGTGTTTTGGAGAGATCGTCGAACGCCGTATATTCCTTTCTAGACATCGGGTCGCCATGGACATTTTGTTGGAGTCGGGGCATGTATAAAGTACAAAGAAGGATATATCACTTTATTTATTCCTCGGGGGTAACCGGTACAAACTTTATTGGACCTCTTCAAGTGCCTAGATTGCTTGTATTACCCATCGCGTGGATCTTCACGTGTGTTTGCGAGGTGGGTCGGCGTTGGTTGTTGACGCTTGCATTTCCTTCGGCCTCTTGGTGGTGGGGTTATCAGTAGTGTCGGAGCTGTATTTGTCGTGGGGGCGGGGCCTCGCGGCGGCGTTTATTGTTTGTTGTTCACACTCATATGTGACTTTTAGATCGGTGCGGAGGCTGAGGATGCCCTGCTGTGTTGGTATTTTGAGCACCATATAGGCGTAATGTGGTACTGCCATAAGCTTTGCGAGCGCCGGTCGGCCAAGGATTGCATGGTAAGATATTTGGAAGTCAGCGATGATGAAGATGATATTCTCGATTCTAAAGTGATTCTGGTCGCCGAGTTGTACCGGGAGCATAATTTGTCCTACTAGTGTGGATGCCTTGTCTGGAACTATACCCCAGAAAGGGAAGTTTGCCGGCGGGAGGTCCTTCTTGGAATAATCGAGCTGGCGGAATGCGTCGGTGAAGATGATGTTTAATGCGTTGCCGTCGTCGACTAGTACCTTCCTGAAGCAGCATGTGGCAATGGTTGGGTCGATGATGAGTGGGAATCGACCAGGGTACCTTTTAATCCGTCCACTCGTCTTCCGCTGAGAAGCTAATAGTCCTTGCGAACTTGACGACGTCGCCTTTCTCCTTCAGTAACCATGCTACCCCGAAGATGGAGTATGTTGTTGAAGGTGGTCGGAACTTGGGTGCTGCTGGATCTCGGTCTTCACCCTTGCTGGAGTCATCCTTCTTTGCTCTCTTGTCGCCTTTTGGTCTTATCGCCGCCTCCAGGAGATCGCACTGACGCATAGAGTGTCTAGAGTCTCTCTGTATGGGACACAGACCGTCAAGGATCTTTTCATAATTAGTGTCATAGTTTATTCCTGGTCTGGCGCTCGGGTTGGTGAAGCAGTGGTTGTTTCGCCCGTAATCGTGCCTCTTCGAGTGACGCTCGGAGTTGCCGGACCGGTAGTTCCGTTGATAACCAGCTCTTCCATCGCTGAGGTGGTCTGGTCGGCGGTCTTTGTCCCTTTTGCGTTCCAGGGAATGGGAGTGGCGTCGGCCGCCCTTCCTGCTTCGCGCAGCGTCGTCTTGGTCAGTGTGGGGGATTTCTGCCGAATTATTGCTAAGCTCGTCAGCCGGTGGATCGCTGGAGAAGATGGGAATCACATCCATCTCGTTATCACGGGGGGGCGCTGTTCTCCGAGGCTTGGAGAGTCATCCTCCCGAAGACTGGGGGGGACTCTGCGAAGTCACTGGTCGGCCTGGAGGGGTCAGGTGTTTCAGGCCTCCCGGAATCGACCGATCCTGAAGAGGTCGTGCCAATGAGGGATACTACCTGGTCAGAATCGTCGGAGATCGGGGAGATGATGATGGTGTTCACAATGGGTGTTGAGTGGATCTAGTCGGAGACCAATCGATGCGTTTGTCGCTGGGAGACAACGGCCTGATTACTGAGCCCGTAAGGCATCATTGGGGAGGAGCGGGTGTCCCTGGTCGTCGTGACCATTGTCTTCGGCGGAGACCTATGGCGGCGTGGTCGGCGACCGTGGTGACCTGGAAGTCGGCGTCGCGCCGGCTGGATGAGGTCGATGCAGCTGATGATTCCTATGTTGGCGCGATCGACGGTGCCGATTAGGTCGTCGATGTTGGCGTCTTTGCGCAGGTGGTCTCCCGCGTGTCAGGATGACACGGCGATGGTGGTGAACTTACCCCGCGTGGCGCGGATCCGATGGTCCAAGACATAGATCCGATCTGGATCACGGTGCTGGGCGTCGGAAGGACCATCGACTCCGGGAAGGTGACCGCTTGACGAGCCATGAAGTCGATGCACACACCCCCTACCTGGCGCGCCAACTGTTGACAAAATATGCGTCGCAGTCTACCTATGGGATACCCCACAGTAGTAGATTGTTAGGCGGAGGTGTGGCGATGGCGATCAAGCGTAACATAGAGAGCGTAGACACGACGATTTAGACAGGTTCGGGCCGGCAAACCGCCGTAATACCCTACGTCCTGTGTTCTGGTGGCTAGATTGATATTGTGTATCAGGTTACAAGATCTGTAGATGATCTAAGAGAGGTTATCTGAGGTTTTTTGAGGGGGGTCCCTGCTCGCCTTATATAGTCGGGGAGCAGGTTTACAATTCCCATATCCTAACAGATTACGATCGGTTCCCTCTGGCAAGGGATCTGTGTCTATCTACTAGGATCTTCCTTGGCGAGCAAGTCTTCTTAGGAGTCCTTAGCAAGCACGGTGAGCTGGTCGCGTGCCGCAAGGTCTCGTGGGCTGGGACGTCTCCTGGTCGGTAGGCCCAATGAAGTCCCTGGGGATATGCCGCGGTTATATCCCCAATAGTGCCTGCCCTTGGTGCCAGGCCATGACGATCAGGATACTTGCTCACGGTCTAGTCATCCGCTCGCGGTCCTCCATGACCCAACTAGGACGGGATTCCGACCCAATCTACATAGTTAGGCTTCGCATTGTGGGTGATGTCAGACCACCCACGCTACCGGTCTAAGCAGGGCTAAGCATATGTTTCGATCCTGGGCCTACATGGTTCTTTTGTTGGACAAGGAAGATATAATGCAACAAGGGTTTCATTCAACTCTACTAACTTAATGCACAAACAAGTGATGGTATTGTAAGTAAAATACTTTAAAATAGAGTAAGGGACGTTTATAATGCTCCGGGGCTTGCCTTTCACAAAGGTGGAGGGAAGGTGGTTCAAGCACTCAGGAAGCTCAGGGCCCTATTCTTCTTCTTCTTCTGGAACTCCGGGAGCTTGAATCTCCGGTGGGACTCCTCCTTCTAGCTCCCCGAACTCTAGCAGTATCACTCCCTCCGGCGATCCTGAATGCATGTATACATGTATGATGATCCAACATATATATGACACGACATATACTAGGAAATGAGACATGCCTAATGCATATGAATGAATGCTCATGATGAATGTATTATGTAGCATTTTATTTCGTTCACCGAGTAGGTGCAAATCTCCTCTCCTAAAGAGAAGTTAACACTTTCCATTCTTTAACAACCTGTAATTGAGCATTTCGTCCTCGGTTAGTTCTCTTACACCTGCAATTAAGCATATTTAGTTATTAGGTTTCTTGCTTAAGCAAGGCACAAGTTTTCATCATTAGAAAACAAACATAACAACTCCTACAAACACCCCAAATAGCAGTTGAAAGAAAACAGTAGAACAGGAGCTACACAAAACCAAAAATTGCAAACTTAGACTTTATGGAAATCTTATGAAATTATCTACAAAACATTCGATACTCTGTCCAGGTAGTTCCAAGTTTAAAAGGGCCTAACAGTCACTTCAAGCAATGTTGTTTGGATGATAATAGGAAAACACAGATTCACAAGATAGATTAACAAGTTATCTACAACAAAGTCAATTGTAGCTACTGTTGAAACCAATTCAATGTAGCCCAAACAATTCTAGCAAGAAAACATGTTTTAGCTATCTAACAGATTTCAGTCATCACTTAGAATAGTTGCATAGCCTCAAGCATCATTCCAAAAATCATGATAAAATTTGACAAGCAATTTTACATAAATGGCTACCAGTTTGGTATTCACATCATCAACAAAAAACACATTTAAAAAGGGGTTAAGGCCACTACTTTGCTGGTGATGAGAAAACAAGCACATTTAATACATTAATTACTTAAACAATTTGAAAAGTGTGAAACAAGAGATCTCATATTTTTTTAGTTCACACTAAGCAAGTAACACATGTAAAAAAATTATCAATCACAACAAACACATATAACTTACTTAGCAATTAAAACAAGATTGCATTAAATTAATTGAGCATATAACCAAAAGAGCTACAACATTCAATTAAAAAGGATCCTACTGGTAACTTAACATTTTTCATGGAAACCACATGCTAAGAGAAACTCCATTCAACAGGTAACACAATTTTATCACATACCAAACTCCAGTTATGAATTAAACAAGTTAAACTAAGCACACATAAGAACAGTAACAACATGTCATTTTATATTTTGCATGTATAGAGAAAAACATAACAAGACTAACAGAATTTATTTCACAATATTTGCATTTTTCTAGAATTAGTTATGCATTTTCAAATTTAGCAAACAAAACTGGAAAAACAAAATAGAAACAACACATATAGTGTAAGGGGGTAATCGAAATATGATAGAAAGGTGATGATGTAACAAACCAGATAATGATAAATTAGAGTTAACTAGTGGGCAACTATGTGGGAGGACAACGAGAGAGTAAAAAGGACTCCTATGATTCCAACTCTACCTTCGTGGGTTTAACTATGGCAAACAATTAATACAAACATCGATTGATTCCTCAAAACAAGTATGCTAGGCGAGAGGATAGATCAGTAGGAGGACAAAACTCCTACTGGACCGCGCTCTCTTTTTATAGGGGCCTTATCTTTTAAGAACTTGTCTAAGAACACGTGGTGGAATACAAAGACTAGACAAGGCTGTCACTCTCTTGCTAGCTACCACAAACAATCTGTGCAACAAGCGATAACCAAAGGCTAGATTAAGTATAAGCACCACGCTTACACCTATTCTCACTACTCTAATCATGTATACGACAACTAGAGCACCATATAACAGGCGATGATCGCATACAGGAATGGCCACAAGGATCTCAATCTAGTTTGTAACAACTAAATGACAAGATAAACCACGACAATACTATAACAAGTATAATAATGCACAAAGTAAAGACTAAGTAAAGTAAAGAAGGAATATTTCATAAATAAGTAAAGTCTTACAAAAGAGAAAAGATACAAGAGCTTATACCAGATTCTCTAGAAGACAATATCTGGAAATCCCGAGCGAAGCTCAACTCAACTCTAACTCCCATACTAGAGAACACCACTAGACTAATCTCCACTTGAGAACAAGAGTGGCTTGTATGGATTACATCATGACTAGAGAGGGGGGTATGAGCCTCTATTTATAATGGGAGGTGGAGTACGGGCTACTCTACCACCACGTCATCGATCCAGGAGGCTTCAATTCTCCACCCTTGGATCCAACCGCCTCTAAACTGACTTAGAGTGGATGGTCTTGATCTTCAACATGTGCTAAATAAGTGTGGCGGTTACCAAGAGCTGCACCGACCTAGGGGGAGGTCGACCCCCCCCCCCATGGCCTGTGGGTCCTGCCTTCATCTTCTAGAACTAGCCCCACTAGTCAGGGACCAAGTGAGGGGCTGGTGGGCCGTGTGGGAGGTCGGCCGACCCCCCCCCTTGGGGTCTCTGGCCCACCTCGGCCTTCTAGATGCTGGCCCCACTTGTCATGTGGTTGGTTGGGTTTTCTAAGTTGTTTTTCATGTTGATCTTATTAATGTGGGCCCATGGATCCTTGTGAGTTGCATGTGAGCCGTTGGGAGAAAACACAGAGTGATCCGAGGGTTGATAATCACTCAGGGGTGCTTCTCCTAGATCATGGCCAAGGGGGAGCTGGTGGGCCCTATAGGAGGTCGGCCAACCCCCTATGTGGGTCCCACTGGCTCTCCTTTCACTACAAGATTCACCCAAAATTTCAACGCGCCAAAACTGTGGTAAAAGACCAAAAAACGTTGCTATAACCGGAATGACAACGGTAGAAAAACGTTGCGAGGCGTCGCAAGACAAACTATGGCAACAGGATGCCGCAACGTTTTTCTGTGTAGTGTTGCAAATTCAGACATAAATTCTTTTCCCTTCTCGAACTGAAGAGCAATTATTTTTTTAATCGCTCCATACCATGTCATATTGCCGGTGCTGCCATCACCCTTCACACAAATTCCACTATTTTTCGTGTTCAGCCTTTTCTCTGTAGAAGCTGTTCGAAACAAGAAACCATTGATAAAGCATCTAGTGAACACACGGGCTCGAGGATCTGGTCCTTTAGCATGTGCATGCAATAAGACGTCATTAATTACGCCTTCCTTAATTTGCTTGGTGATCTGCAAAACACACAATGCAAATAATATAATTCAACTACCAGTGGATAACACATGTCCTAAAACTACAAAATTAAATTAATTAACTACTCACTTTCTCCTTAAACCAGTCTATAAATTGCTCCTTGTGTCGTTTTTTCAAGGTTTCTTATGCCATCTTCCCTGAGTTTGTCCATATGCTCATTGTTGCATTATTGTAACACATATTCAAATATTTAGTAATATACTTATGTAACTCAAACAATAATGATGTAACAAAAATATATATGGAACTTACTCAACCCATTGTCTGGCCTACTCACAGTTGGTTGCTATGTAGTGCCTCATCTTCAATAACTCTTCTCTGTCAATTACCTCCAAAACAGATCCCTTCTTGCTGTAATCAACATCGCTAAATACGTTGAGCCCAGATGGTGGCTCAAGACGATCAGCTTGATTCAGTTTGGTATCAACGTCTTCTAAGAAACGAGAGCAAAATGTCAAGCACTCCTAAGAGATATATCACTTGGCTATCGAGCCTTCAGGATGCGCTTTGTTCCTCACATAGCCTTTCAGTGTACACAGATATCTTTCGACTAGATACATCCACCTAAAGCTCACAGGACCTCCTAGTTTAGCCTCTTCAGCTAAATGAACTGGCAAATGCATCATGATGTCAAAAAAGCAGGTGGGAATACCATCTCAAGGCGACAAAGAGTCTCTCTGATGGAACTGCTAAGCTTATCAAGATCTTCCGGCAGTAGCTCCTTTGAACAAATTGCATTGAAGAACCCAATAAGATCAATGAGTGGGACCACAACATCTTCTGGCAAAATGAAGCATACAATCAAAGGTAACAACTTGTGTAGAATAACATGGTAGTCGTGAGTTTTAAGACCAGAAACATTGCAACCATTGACATCAACACATCTCTTTATATTGGAGGCAAACCCATCAGGCATCTTCACTCCTTCTAGAAGTCTGCATAAAATTTCCTTCTGATCCTTAGATAATGTGTACAAAGCTGGTGGCATAGTATATTTATGATTCTCCATCACAAGATGTTGATCCTTCCTCATACCAATACTTTGCATGTCTAGCCGGGCCTTCTCACTATCCTTACATTTACCATCAATTTGAAGCAAAGTTCCCAAAATGCTCTCATAGATGTTCTTCTCAATGTGCATCACATCCAAATTATGCCTTATAAGCAATGAGTCCCAATAAGGCAAGTCAAATAAAATACTCTTCTTCCTCCAATTGTGCCATCTTGTTTCTTCTTCACGTTGCTTCCTCTTTCTTGTTGCTTTCCCAAAGACCACTTGCTCAAAAGATTCAAACTGTTGCCTCACTTGTTGGCCACTCAATGGCTGAGGAGCCTCCCTATTTCAGCTCTGTTATTAAAGCTTACCTTGTTCCTGCGCCACCTATGTATCTGTGGCAAAAAGCGCCGATGCCCCATGTAACAATGCTTGGACCCACATTTCAGACACAAGAAATTCGTGTCCTTGTTGCAATATGGACATGCAAACTTCCTTTTGGTGCTCCAACCAGATAACATTGCATATGCAGGAAAATCATTGATTGTCCAAAGTAGAAGAGCATGAAGCGTAAAATTCTTCTTTACCTTCGCATCCCATGTTCTAACACCATCTTCCCACAGCTCCTTTAACTCATCTATGAGGGGACGAAAGTATACATCAATATAGTTTCCAGGAGACTTGGTGATGGGGACTAGGGTCCCGATCTTCCGTCAGTTCAAGGTAACTATCGATTTGGTCGGAGAGAGACACACCGATCCGGCTTCAGATCACAAAGACCGAACCCTGCAACCTGAGCATCACGTCTCCTCTGGTTATCAACCGTGTCACAAACCGGTTGACCTCGCCAAGAAGGCTAATCCCTGCTGCGAATCGAAGAACACAAGCATGAACAAGATAAAATGCAACTCAAGCGAAGTGACAATTGCAGATATATGATTAAGATCACGACAGATTGATCTAAAGCAAAACCCAAACCCTAACGTAGGCGGCGGCGGCTGGTTATATGGTCTAAGAGGCGTGCTAGGGCAGCCACTCACGTCCCTAAGGTGGGCCAACTCGTTACAAAGCCCAACGGCCCAAAAGACGACGATGCAGCGTCTGAACAGATTCTGGACGTCAACGTGTTTGGACGATTCCCGTTGACTCCGAATGAATTTTGACATGAAACCAATTGGGTTGGTTTCCTTATGAAATTATCTTTCCATCCATATGTGTTTCATTGAAAATGGAGTCCGTATGCGACCTGGGTATCCGTTTTACCATTGGCTGCTCCTGAAACCCGAGAGGGACTCGAACTTGAATTGGATTGGGCCTCCAACTTGGGTTGGACGACCTTGCTGCCCTCCTAAGTTGGTGGACAAGGAGAAGGAAGTCTTGGATCATCTTTGGGGTATTCTCCACATGTTTGGGACGTTGTCCTACTTGGGCCAGGGTCCCAAGGTTGCATGACAAGCCCATGATGACGTCATAGCATCCCGCAGAAATAGTAGCTGAGTGTCGTGATGATTTGAAGACCTTGCCGACGTGATATTGATGTAGGACCAGATCTATTTTAAAGCTTATCAAATAAGCTTTCTATCAAGTCCTCATTTACCTCAATCGCACTCCGGATGGATGAGTTACATCCTTCCTAATGAAGCGCTATTGGGCTGCCAACGAAATGAATGTTGAACTTTGAAGACCATGCACATTGAGACATGTTTGTATCTACAAGCAAATATTTACATATACATGTAGAACCAAGTGAGCTGTACCAATGATCATTGTGTAAATGTAGAAATGAGCTCACCTTATAATCTATGGTTGTGGTTGTATCCGAAGGTGTCATGTCCTCATCATTCTCCCCTTCTTGACAATAAACCGTCCTCGGTTTGAGTGTAGCTGGAGGACAGGTTGTAGGTAGTAGCCAACATTGCTCCCCTTCTTGAAATATAACTTGTTTCTTAATAACAAAACTTGGGTATCTCGACATGGTATGGTTATAGAGATTGCAGCCCTCTAATGGATCATATTGTTGCACAATAAAAGAAGATTTCAGATTTGAACAAATATAGACACGATGCACCATATACTCTCCTTTATAATTATATTTGCCAATAAAGTGATATGAACATTTAGACAACCATGGCAATTCAACATATTTAAATTTCTCTTCCAAACTACTTAGAGCACACAAAGTATCAAACTCAATGTAACCCAACGTATTTAAAGAAGACAACAATTTTAGTTCATATTTTTCAGTTGCAATTGGGAGTAAATTTCTATTTTCAGCAACATTATTTGTTTCTGAAACAGAACCACCATTAATCATAACACTATCACACAACTCTTTTTTATCGCAAAGAACAGTAGAATCATTATCATGTAACAAAGGTAGATCAATAGAAGGTTCTACTATAGCATTAGCATCGTTGGTGCACAAATTCAACACATCAAGAGAGCTCTTACTAGAGTCAATTACCTGTTCTATCTATGTCATGTTGTCCTCTTGCTTGGATATATGCTGCAAAATATTAGTACCGACAAGAGGCAAAACAATATCTTTATTATCTAACAATTCAGATTTAGATGAAGGAATTGTGACTTCTGAAATAGTCCATTCTTTTCTAAAAGTTCATTCTTTCTTCTCTCTGCTCTCTCAAGATCTTCTCTAAAAATTTCAGCAGCAGTCATAGGTACCATAGTAATTTTTCTACCATTGTATTTGAAACAATATTCATTAGAAATAATGTTGTGCTCTGCATTAATTTTAGATATCCAAGGTTTACCTAGCAATAAATAACATGCTTGCATAGGTACTATGTCAAATTCTGCACTATCCTTATAGGAACCAATAGAAAACTCAATGCGTGCAATTTTCGTTACCTTTATCTTATCCGAAGAATTTACCCATTGGATGTAGTATGGATGTGGATGTGGCTTTGTGGTCAGACCAAGCTTCTCAACCAACTCTAAACTTGCAAGGTTGTTGTAGGTCTCACCATCAATAATAACATGAGAATGTCGTTCCTTCACTACAAAGTATATTTGGAACAAGTTGTTCAACTGGTTTTGCTCCGCCTTTTCCATTTGAGAGCTGAGCACTCGCTGTGCAAGCTCCATAGTACATGTGAGAGGTGGCGATGACGACGTCATTGTAGCAATAGAGGAGGCTGCAGTGCCCACTTTTGTAATTGTTTCATCCAACTTTGTAGAGAGTTGGTCCATGAAATCTTGTAATCCATTCTTAAAAAGAAACTTGTTGTTTGACATTGTTAAAAAATCTAAATAAATTCCCTAACAACTATTGATGGGTCAGTGGAATCACACCCTCACACACCTTACCAAATTCTTACAAGTCTTCTTACCAACGCAAAGCAGTGGACGGTACAACCGACGGTCGATTGTGATACCTGTGAAAGAGTCGCACCAAGATTGCAAGGGTCTTTTCTGTACTGATCAGAAGTATATATGTGGAGCTTGGGAGGCACACAAAGAGAAATATATATGTATGTGGTACACAAGTCGGTAACAGATAACAATATTGAATAAATGTCCAGAGCACTTGTCCTAGTTGCTGGTCTATACGTGTTCCTAGCACCAATTGTGACAAACAAGGAAGTGAAACAATGATGAAAGGAAACAAATATGAAAGGTAACAATGGATATGAACAAGGCAAAAGAAACCACAAATTATAGAGCTACTGGATGTTTCTTATGTGCTCCTTTTCTCTTTTTTTTTTACTATTTTTCTTCTTTTTTTGTCTATTTTTTTTATCTTGCTATTTAATATTTTTTTCTCAGCAAGGATCACACAAGAGCAAACCACAAAAGATTTTGAGTTCAAATGGTAAAAAGATGTGGCTTATGGACAATCAAGATTATGCTCTAAAAAGCATACCAAAACTTGTGGGCCTGAAAACTCAATGCTCCTGATCGAATTTCGCAATTCTAATTTTTGTGAACCTAGTAGCGCTAGGATGAAACAGATATAAAATTATTTGGCGTTCTCCGTAGAAAAAAAATTCGCCCCGTTTCGAGTTCGGACCCAAAAGTTATGACTGTTTTATGGAAGGCAGACCGAATTAGGGTTTATGTGGACACAAGATGCACAGATGGAGATACGAGATGACGACAGATGGGGGATCAACACAAAAGAACAAAGAACACGATCTAAACCAGCAACAAAACGTTGGCGTAGGACACAAACTCAACACTACGGACTCTGAAATTGAATTATGCAAAGGCTATGACGCAGAAGGGTTGTAGGATAGGAAAATGATATGGCACTGGACTATGGGACGGACGTGAAAACACTCGAAATTAAGGTAGATATGAACTTGACGGTATACCTGAAGCTTTGATTACCACTTGATGGTGACTAGGGTCCCGATCTTCCATCAGTTCAAGGTAACTATCGATTTGGTCGGAGAGAGACACACCGATCCGGCTTCAGATCACAAAGACCGAACCCTGCAACCTTAGAATCACGTCTCCTCTGGTTATCAACCGTGTCACAAACCGGTTGACCTCGCCAAGAAGTCTAATCCCTGCTGCGAATCGAAGAACACAAGCAAGAACAAGATAAAATGCAACTCAAGCGAAGTGACAATTGAAGATATATGATTAAGATCACGAATGTGGGGTTTCACAAACCGAAAATGGCGACTGTTCAACGACAGATTGATCTAAAGAAAAACCCAAACCCTAACGTAGGCGGCGGGGGCTGGTTATATGGTCTAAGAGGTGTCCTAGGGCAGCCACTCACGTCCCTAAGGTGGGCCAACTCGTTACAAAGCCCAACGGCCCAAAAGACGACGATGCAGCGTCTGAACAGATTCTGGACGTCAACATGTTTGGATGATTTCCATTGACTCTGAATTAATTTTGACAAGAAAACAATTGGGTTGGTTTCCTTATGAAATTATCTTTCCATCCATGTATGTTTCATTGAAAACGGAGTCCGTATGTGACCTGGCCGTCCGTTTTACCATTGGCTGCTCCTGGAACCCGAGAGGGACTCGAACTCGAATTGGATTGGGCCTGCAACTTGGGTTGGACGACCTTGCTGCCCTCCTAAGTTGGTGGCCAAGGAGAAGGACGTATTGGATCATCTTTGGGGTATTCTCCACATGTTTGGGACGTTGTCCTACTTGGGCCAGGGTCCCAAGGTTGCATGACAAGCCCATGATGACGTCGCAACATCCCGCAGAAATAGTAGCTGAGTGTCGTGATGATTTGAAGACCTTGCCAGATGATTTGAAGACCTTGCCAACATGATATTGATGTAGGACCAGGTCTATTTGAAAGCTCCATCAAGTCTTCATTTACCTCAATCGCACTCCGGATGAATGAGTTATGTCCTTCCTAATGAAGCGCTATTGGGCTGCCAACAAACCGAATGTTGAACTTTGAAGACCATGCACATTGAGACATGTTTGTATCTACAAGCAAATATTGACATATACATGTGGAACCAAGTGAGTTGTACCAATGATCATTGTGTAAATGTAGGAATGAGCTCACCTTGTAATCTATGGTTGTGGTTGTATCCGAAGGTGTAATGTCCTCATCACTTGGGTCCTGGAACCAATATCGACATGATCCAATAAGGTTGTTTCATACACAACCAAGGCGACAAATTGTATGGGATTATGATCACAGGCCAAGTCGTGTATGTTGTGCTTATCATCCCAAATGGATTGAATCCATCCGATTCTAGAGCAAGCCTAACATTACGAGGTTCCTTTCAAAACCACTTGTATTTCTCATCCACATGCTTCCATGCCGGGGAGTCTGCTGGGTGACGCATTCTGCCAACACTAGGCAATTTTTCCTTGTGCCATCTCATCTCTGTTGACGTGGTCTCCCACATATATAGTCTCTGCAGCCGAGGAATTAGTGGGAAATAACGTAGGATCTTACGTGGAAAACGCTTCTTCTTTGGTGTATCACTGGTGTCACTAGTATTGTCATCACCACCCTTTGCACCACCTACATCATCCTTCTACCTAGACTCGTCGCATACTGGACATTTGTCAAATTTTTCATTTTCCTTCCAAAATAGTACACAATCATTCTCATAAGCGTGTATCTTGTCATAGTCCAGACCTAGATCTCGAACTACACTTTGTACTTTCTCCAATGTGTTTGGGACACAGTGACCTTCAGGTAGCACAAGTGAGAACTGATGTAGGATTTTCCTCAAGCAAGCATTACTCATACCATGCATGCACTTAATCTGAAACAATCTCACAATAAAAGAAACCTTAGTAGCCTCCTTGCAGCCTGGATACAATTCCTGTCTTGCCTCCTCTAGTAATTTATAGAACTTCTTGGCACGCTCATTTGGCTCTTCATCTGCACCTTGGATGATGTCCCCATGTATACTAGCCCTGATTAATGCTCCAACCATCTCCTTGCCTTCGTCAAGGTTGTTATTACCTCCTTCTCCTTTACCATCATCATCGTCGTCTACTAATCCTCCAAGCTGGCCGCCATCTTGAAGGACCGGAAACGGCGATCAGAGGGGGGGTGAATGGGAGCCGAATAAAAATTCCGTTCGGAAGGTCTTGACCCTTGTCCCAAGCACGACCCAAAGCACGAACTAGGCTCACGACCCACAAGTGGGTGGATGTTCTAGGAGATGTCCTAGGAACACAGCGGAGCTAGCCACGGACCCAGAGAAACAAACCGCGAAACAAACGGGGAAAACAGCACGCCACAAGAGGCTCCGGACTACCTTAGTCTAGACCACCGGACCAATGGAAGTGGTCCGGTGCCTTTGGTCCGGCGCATAGTAAGGCACCACCGGACTAGTCCGATGCCTCCTTTGAGAAGTCCGACGCCTGCCCAGAAAATATGCAGGGAGTGCCCTTGCTCCGGACAACCAGTCCGACGCTCACCATTGGACTATCAGAAGTAGTCTGGTGCACACACCCACCACAGAGCAAAAACCACAGCAAGCACCCAGGCTTCAGACAACTCGTCCGGTGCTCACCGTCGGACCAATGGCTCTGGTCCGACGCTTTGAACAGTCAGACAACCTCCCAGGACTTGACCACCAGACCAATGGCCTATGGTCCAGAGCCTAGTCAAAGTGGTCCGGAGGTTAGTCCGGAGCTCACTCTCGGAGAACTGTTCTTCGCGAAAACGGATTTCTCTCCGCCAAATCTTCCCAAAACTCAACCAAATGATCACCAACTGCAACCAAACTTTGTAGGCATCATCCTAGTACAGTTGGGGAGCTATCCCGAAGAAATCATTGCTCAATTTGGAGAGGATAAACGAGAACACTCGGATTTGGAGGAGAAAAGGAAAAACGAAGAACGCCACAAAGAAATCGCCCGATCTACGCACTTGTGAGGTTTGAGGAGAATTCCTTCGGTGCAAAGAAGCTCCTCACGATTGCGCACAACTTGGTTCAAACGGATTTGCAAGAGTTACTCCCTACAAAGAGAAATCATCTCAGGAAAAAGAGAGAGCAAAAGAAAATAGAAAGAACACAAGCAAAACGGGGACACGATCAACAAATCGAAGCCACCATGGCTTACGGAGGTTACGGCCTCCGATTCCTCGCAACAATCACAAGTTCTTACACCGGTGACGCAGTGGATCTCAAGCAAGAAGAAGCTAGGGAAGGGAAAACCTAGGAATAGGTAGGAGAAAGAGTAATGCGAGAGATAAGCATGAGGATACCCCTTCATCCTCTATTTAACGGGGCTTTGGCTATTTCCCAAAGACCCCCTAGATACAAGACCGAATTACCTAGCCCTAAGACATTGTAATCCAAGTCGGTAACTCCTAGCCACTCATTTGAATGGACGGCCCCGCTTCCTGCCGGGAGTTGTCGTCGCCTCGACGCAACCTCCAGGATTCCGCCACGTGTCATCCCCGCTTCCTCAGAAGCTCCGCCTAGGTTTTGAGGCTCAAACCCAGGAAAACCCGCCACCGGTAGCTTTGGGCTCAACTACCGAACCCCGAGTTTTGCGGCCCAAACTCGGAAACTGACGCGGATGGTTTTGAGGCCCAAACCACCAAACCACTCGACGCGAGTCACCTTGTCTTCGTCCGGTTGGACTCCGAGTCCCCTGAGCCTCCGCTCGACTCGCGCGTCCACCGTCTTGACTTGGTCGACTCGGTCTACCTCCATGTCTTCTCGCACTCGTCGGTGCCAAGTACTAGCCACCACAGCTAGTCCGCCGGCGCCCATGGTCCCTCAGTCCGAGCCCCGCTTCCACCCTTCACCGCTCTCAGTCCATCGGCACGGCAAACCTCTACTCGACCTTCTCCACGCCATTGACCACTGTCACTAGGCATAGCACCTGCACACCACAAGCCGATAGACACGCACATGTTTTCTGCTTTCGCAGAGGTTAGAGTAAACCACTCAAACTGAAACACTCACGTGTTGGACGATCACTCATCATCAAAGCTGAACATACATGGGTACTTATCCACCATGTGTTCGCAATCTCCCCCTTGATGAGTGCATTGTCAACAGAAGTGCATTTCAGATTTGAGCCACACGGTAAAGCTCTCCAAATGACCAAAAAGCTACCAAAGCTAAAACGGGGTCACTTGAGAGAAGCAAACACGATACCAATTAAACACGAGAGAGGCAAAAATGATAACAATTTAAAAGCATCCTTCAAAACACCCCATGACAAAGCCACTTACTAATGCCAAACAAAAGCATATGGGCAACAACAGAGCTAGCCCTCAAGAAGAGGCAGAAAACGAGCTCAACACCGCTAGCAAGAACAAGATACCAATTTAAGCTTATCACATCTTTCAAAGCTCAGAACACCAAATGAGACACTAAGGAAGCTCAAGCGAATACCAAATGAAACCACTTACTTCCCTTAATGCTCAAGAAGCAATCGAAACCTATCAAAGCCAAACAAAGCAAGCTAGACCCTCCAGAAGAGGCAAAGACTCAACACATATAGCAAAAGCTCCCCCTAAGCAAGATACCAATTGGACACCTAAGAGATTCACTCTCCCCCTTGGAAGTAGATGGCTGAAAATGAAATGCACATCTCTCCCCCTTGTTGACACATGTGGCTCATCAAACATCAACAACTCAAGATCTGACTACAAATGTCATGAAATGCAAAATGAGTGCAAAAGCTTCGTACTTAGAGCTAAGACAATGAATAGATGCTCTAAGTGATGTGATCCAGTGAGAATGGGAAAAGCTCTACGTGCCCAACAAAGACTCAAGTTGAGCTCAAGATCACTTTAGAAGCTATTTTAGAGAGCATTACATGTGTGAGCAAGGAATGGGTATCACCTCCTAGAGACAACTAAACATGGCAAACAAGATAGGATCTATCTCAAAGAAATCTCATGTATAGCAAGTAAAACTATCCCTTAGCAAAGTTCATACAACAAGCCAATGACCCAACTGAATGATTTTTTCAAATTTCAGTGTTTTGCAGCCAATTTTTAGTTTTAGGCACATTTAAGTTGTATGCGAGTGGTTGTATGCAAAGTGATGCCACTGCTTACCAACCGGGCGAAGTCAAAGGACTTGACACACCGGTTTTGGTCATACACGACACCACTCAAGTATCAACCCATATGGGAAGCAGTCTCGAACACACGATAAAGTGTTCACAATGCAGACCCAACTCGATCTTTCCAATTCACAAAACAGAGAGCAATTTCATTTTAGATAATAAACATGGTGCTCAAAGGTAGTGAATGAGACAATGAAGAGCCATAGTCACAAGCTATATACAAGGCAGCCAAGAAGGATCTTCAAAAGCCTACACATGCTAGTGCCCTTTCAGAGAGGACATGGGGAATTTAAATTCAGTTTTAAAGCTTTTCTAACTTAGCTCTATTGCATATCATATATAGATAAAAAAGAGTCTATGATGGGTAACACCATAGACACATAAAACACCTCAAACAGAGCATAGATTCATTATATCGGCTATAAGTATGAAGCTTGAAATGAACTATGTCACAAATGCAAATGAGATGCACAATGCAATGACACCAACTAACACTAACAAGACACCAATTGAGAAGAAGGACAAAGAAAAGACCAAAAGAACCAAAAAGAACTATGATACACAAAACATTCCTCCTCTAAAAAGGAAAGCAAACACCTAACTCGCCCCGAAGGCGAGAAAACGCAGCTTGATCCAAAGGCTTTGTGAGAATATCCGCAAGTTGGTTTTGGGTCTCGACATGCAGGAGGTCAATGTTGCCCTTCTCGTAATGATCACACAAGAAGTCAAAGCGGACCTCAATGTGCTTGGTCTTTGAATGAAGCATGAGATTTTTGGCCACACTAATTGCACTCGTGCTATCACAAAGCAGAGGCACCTTAGTAAGCTCAAGACTGAAATCTCTCAAAGTGGCTATCATCCAAATCAACTGCGAGCAACAGCTAGCCGCGGCAACGTACTCAGCTTCGCACGTCGACTGTGCCATGCTAGACTACTTGCGAGAAGACCAAGAAACCAAAGAAGACCCGAGAAACTGGCAAGTCCCAGAAGTCGACTTCCGATCAAGTCGGCAACCGGCAAAGTCGGTGTCAGAATAACCACAAAGCACAAGAGAGTAAGAGGTGGAGAACCAAAGACCAAATTCGGGAGTGAAGCGCAAGTACCTCATGATGTGTTTTCACCGCCTGCTTGTGCGAAGTCCGTGGGACACTTGAAAGCAAGCACACACGCAGACCAAAAAGCTGAATGTCCGGCCGAGTCGCCGTCAGGTACAAAAGCGACCCGATCATGCTTCGGTACTCGGTCTGGTCCACCGCCTCTCCTTCCTCGTCCGCATCCAAGGAAGTAGTAGTTGACATAGGCATCGAGAGGGGCTTTGCCTCGCCCATGTCAAACTTTCTCAAGATATCCTTTGTGTACTTGCCTTGGTGCACAAACGTCCCTTCCCGGGTTTGCTTGATTTGCAACCCAAGAAAGAAAGTCAACTCTCCCATCATGCTCATCTCAAATTCCCTGCTCATAAGATCTGCAAACTTGGCAACAAGAGCATGAGAAGAACCACCAAAGATGATATCATCCACGTATATTTGGACAAGGAGAGTGTCTTTGCCTTGCTTGAGGAGAAACAACGTCTTATCTACCGATCCCATTTTAAAGCCCTTAGCAAGCAAAAAGGTTTTTAGCCTATCATACCATGCTCTAGGTGCTTGTTTCAAACCATACAAGGCTTTGTGAAGTTTAAACACATGGTTTGGAAACTTGGGATTTTCGAAACCGGGAGGTTGTTTAACATAAACTTCCTCCTCTATGTAGTTGTTTAAGAAAGAACTTTTAACATCCATTTGAAAAAGTTTAAAACCCTTAGAAGCCACAAAAGCCAGAAGGATTCTAATGGCTTCTATATGAGCTACGGGAGCAAAGGTTTCCTCATAGTCTATTCCCTCCTTTTGACAAAAGCCTTGAGCTACCAACCTAGCCTTGTTGCGCACTACCACCCCATCTTCACTTTGTTTATTTTTGAAAACTCATTTGGTACCTATGGGGTGGAAACTAGCTAGGTGGTGGAGGAACTAAGACCCAAATGCGGTTTCGCTCAAAGTTTTCTTACTCCTCATGCATGACATTAACCCAATCCGGATCCATCAAAACGTGTCCAACATCTCAGGGCTCAAAAGAAGCGACAAAAGCCGAATGAGCAAAGTGAGAGAGATAGGACCTGGACCCCATGACTCGACGGTCAATGTCACCGATGATGTTCTCCAGCGGGTGCTGCCGCTGGATGTGACGGGTAGACTTCTTGGACGAAGTGGCCTCCCCCTCGATAGCAGCTAGAGCTCCCTCAGGTGCAACGGGAACCGACTGAGGAAGCTTCTCGAACGGCCCCCATGTAGAGGAAGTAGTCGGATCGGGACCGTGAGCCGAAGTCGACGTCGCAGGGTCGACGGGGGCAGCCAGTGGAGTTGGCTCGGGATCACCCCAATCGGCATCATCTTGCTCCTCCTCCACAAAGATGCTGGTGTTCACCTCATCATCACCTGCAAGCTCAAAAGCAGTGGAAACACAGGGCATAGTTTCATCGAAAGTAATCTCACAAATCTCCATCACTCAGTTAGTCTCAAGGTTAAGTGCACGATAAGCACGAGAGTGAGTAGAATAACCCAGAAAGATACCGTCAGAAGACCGTGATTCAAATTTATCCAACTTACCGCCCTTTTTGAGGATGAAACACCTGCACCCAAACACCCGTAGGTGACTTACCTTGGGTGGTCTCCCAAATCGGAACTCATAAGAAGTCTTCTTCTTGAAAGCTCGGAGAAAAATGTGATTGGAAACATAGCAAGTAGAACTGAGTGCCTCGGCCCAATACCGCCTAGGAGTCCTATGCTCATCGAGCATCGTCCTAGCCATCTCAACAAGGGTCCGATTCTTGCGCTCAACAACACCGTTCTGCTGGGGAGTGTGAGGTGAGGAAAACTGATGATCGAGACTCAAAGAAGAGCAAAGAGTTGCAAAGTGAGCATTCTTGAATTCTGTGCCATTGTCACTATGGATAGCTCTCATGGCATTCTTAGGTAGCTCATTTTGCAATCTCAAAATCAGATCTCGAACAAGTGGAAAAGCCTCATCCTTACTCTCCAAAAAGAACACCCAAGAGTATCTCGAGTAGTCATCAACGACTACCACCACATACCACTTCCCTCCTTCCAACCTGACCCGAGCTAGACCAACTGTGTCCATGTGTAAGAGCTTGTCGGGTCGAGCGGTCATGATCTCAGTCACAGGAGGATGGGAAGCAACAACCATCTTGCCATGCCTGCAAGGATGGCAAACCAAATCCTTCTCGAACTTCAGCTTTGGAAATCCTTGAATAAGGTCCATTGAGCTAAGCCTTGCAAGCAAGTCAAAACTCAAATGTCCCAATCTCCTATGCCACTTCCAAAGCTCGGAGGAAGAACCGGCAAGAAGACAACGAGAAGGTCTGGAAGAGATAGAAAAATCTGCACGAAAAACCTTCCCGAAGGGCAAAATCCGGCAAACAAGATCACCCCGAGAGTCCAAAATCCGAGAGAGGTTTGGCTTAAAGCTCACCTCAAAACCATCATCAAGGAGTTGCAAAACCAAAAGAAGGTTAAAATGCAAATTCACAACCATAGCAACATCCTTGAGGACAAAAGAGGAGTTCACTCGGATGGACCCTCGGGAAACAACCTTACCTTTACTCTTGTCCCCGAATGTGATATACTCATTGTGGTGCACGGGGTCGAGGCTGGAGAACCACTTGGCACTTCCGGTCATGGCGTGAGCATCCAGAATCCACAAGCCAAGTCTCCTTCAGTCCTCCTTCCTACATCAATAAAAAGACATAGGGTGAGCAAACAGACCAACACTGGGGTTAGTAACCTGTGAAGGATACCAGTGTTGTCCCACTTGCCCAAAGAATGGGTTAGGAGAAAAACCAAACATCTCCTGCCCTATGGAGCGATCAACACGATAGGGAAAACGTGGTCCGCTAAAGAAGGGTGGAGTAAAGCCACTGCCACGAGGCCCGTAGTCGTATGGATCAAGACCGGTACCCCGCTGGGCACGACCACCACGTGGTCTCGCCTCCTGAGGCCTAGCACCTTGAGACATTGTACCTCTAGGCCTAGAAGTGTGCCTCTGAACTTCCGGTTCACGCACCCCAACTTGTGGGTGGTACATGTCCCGGTTGTTCAACTCAAACTTCCTCTGATCATCTCTCTTCCTCCTAAAGCAAAACTCAGCCAAGTGCCCATCCCGCTCACAATACTCACAATGGTACCTCACCACACTCTTGGTAGGCACTCTCTTGTTGGGTTGGGTGGCTCTAGCTTTCTTAGGAAGGGGATCACTAGATATGTCTAGAGTGTGTCAAGTGGGTTGCGAAGGTGGTTTGGTTTTGCAATCCACGCTTGCTTCTGTGGAGTGGTTTTGGGTGGCTCTTCAAACACACCATCTCTCACAGGAAACTCAGAGGGGTTGGTAGGCTTAGGTGGAGTGATCTTGGTAAGCTTGGGAGTTGTGGTGGGTTTCTCATTCTCGCTCAAACCACTCCACCCACCAATCTTACCGAACATGCTATCGTCCTTCCCACCTATAGCAAAGCCTACTCCCGTGCTGCCAGCCCTTTTGCATTGGCTAAGCATCATCCCCAACTGCGGCTCTCGGCAAGACACACAGCTCAAGATGGACCAAAGGTATGTGTTTTCTTCCTCGGTACGCATCTTGTCGTGTCTGCACAACGCGATCTCAAGCTCCAAAGTCTCAAAATGATCCAACTCTCTAGTGCTATCTGAGCTGACCTTCTCTAACACAGCTATCTTAGCATCCTTCTGTGCCAGCTCAGAACGCAAGCCTAAGCAAGGCTTGCACGCACCAAGTAAGCTAGGCTTAGCCTTCAGCTCACTAACCTCCTCAAGCAGAGTGTCATACTTGTCCTGGAGAGTGACAACACTAGACATGTGGATGGCACAAGCATCACACTCTACCTCCTCGGTAACCACCACTAACGCCTTAGCAAACTCTAGCTCATGCAGCGTGCTAAGATACTTAGCCTTGAAATCGTTCCTCTCGCACGCGGCACGCTTGAGCAAAGCATCCTGACTCATCAAGGTGTCATTTAGAGACTCAATCTCGAGAAAGAGGGACTCGACGGTGGGTGGTACCTCGGGTGTGTCAGACTCATAGTCGTAGTCGGGGCCTTCCTTGCACTTGCCGACCTTGCCTTCTTCAATCGCCATGGTGCAAAAGCCACCGTGCTTGGCGTCGGCATAGAAGCATAGGCCGTTGAGCATGTCCTCAACCTTTCCCTTCGACTCATCGTCGCTTGAATAAGCATCTCCGTCGGAGGAGGCATCGATGTCGCTTAGGGAGGCAAGGAAGGCTCGGTGCTTGGCCTTCACCTTGTCGATCACCTTCTTGGAGGACCGTCGGTGGTAGCCACCCTTGGGCTTGTGCTTGTCCTTGAAGTGGTGCTCACGCTTATCCTTGCGCTTGGTGAAGTCGCCCGCAACTTTCTTAGGGAAGTTGCGATGAAGTGATCCTCATCACTGCAACAGTAGCACCCCTTGGCTGAGCCACCACGCCGACGGTTCAAACGGTTGTTGTGAAACCGTGAGAACTTGGTGACGACCAAAGCCAGCTCATCATCTCCAAGAGCCTCCACTTGCTCCTCTATCACAGAAATCAAAGACAAAGCAAACAAGCAATGTGAAGGGTCAGAGGAGGAAGAATATGTACCACTGAGGCCAAAAACCAACACCATAGATGGTTTCGACTGGTTTTCAAGCTTGGCTTGGGTCTGGTAGTCAATCTCCGAGGACTTGAGCTTGCTTAACAGCTCGTCCACGGTCAGGGCATCATAGCCCAGTGACTCCTGAATGGCAGCCACCTTCATCTCCCACACCTTCCGATCAAGAGAATGCAAAAGCTTGATAGCCATCTCATGATCATCATAAGGCAAGTTGGCTCGATTAGCACGCATCTTGTTGATGATAGATTGGAAGCGAGTGAACATCCCGTCAACAGATTCGCCGGCCAACTGAGCAAAGTTCTCATACTCTCTACGGTACGTGTCGAAGAGTCTGGACTTGATCTGAGGGTTGCCCTCATGATATCTCAAGAGTGTTTGCCAGATCTTCCGTGTCGTAGTGAGACTCGAAACCCGCTCAAACTTCGGCAGAGACAAACAAGAGAAGAGAATACTACGGGCTCTTGAGTTTGACGCATGCTCCGAGATTTGGAGGTCAGTGATCTGAGCTCCAAGAACCACGTAGTTCTCATTCTCACAAATCTCCCAAAACTTCGTATCAAGCCCTTGGAGTTAAGCGGACATGCGCACCTTCCAATAAGCAAAGTTGGTTCCATCGAAGTAAGGAGGTTTACCAGCACCTTGCTCCATGTCGCCTTTGCGGATCAAGAACTGTGTAAGTTGGATTGATCCTTAACCCGCTCTGATACCAATTGAAGGACCGGAAACGGCGACCAGAGGGGGGTGAATGGGAGCCAAATAAAAATTCCTTTTGGAAGATCTTGACTCTTGTCCCAAGCACGACCCAAAGCACGAACTAGAAACAAACAGGGAAAACAGCACGCCACAGGAGGCTCGGGACTACCTTAGTCAAGACCACCGGACCAGTGGCCTATGGTCTGGAGCCTAGTCAAAGTGGTCCGGAGGTTAGTCCGAAGCTCACTCTCAGAGAACTATTCTTCGCGAAAACGGATTTCTCTCCGCCAAATCTTCCCAAAACTCAACCAAATGATCACCAACTGCAAACAAACTTTGTAGGCATCATCCTAGTGCAGTTGGGGAGCTATCCCAAAGAAATCATCACTCAATTTGGAGAGGATAAACGAGAACACTCGGATTTTGGGGAGAAAAGGCAAAACGAAGAATGCCACAAAGAAATCGCCCGATCTACGCAATCGTGAGGTTTGAGGAGAATTCCTTCGGTGCAAAGAAGCTCCTCAGGATTGCGCATAACTTGGTTCAAACGGATTTGCAAGAGTTACTCCCTACAAAGAGAAATCATCTCAGGAAAAAGAGAGAGCAAAAGCAAAACGGAAAGAACACTAGCAAAACGGGACACAATCAACAAATCGAAGCCACCATGGCTTACGGAGGTTATGACCTCCGATTCCTCACAACAATCACAAGTTCTTACACCGGTGACGCAGTGGATCTCAAGCAAGAAGAAGCTAGGGAAGGGAAAACCTAGGAATAGGTAGGAGAAAGAGTAATGCGAGAGATAAGGGTGAGGATACCCCTTCATCCTCTATTTAACAGGGTTTTGGCTATTTCCGAAAGACCCCCCTAGATACAAGACCGAATTACCTAGCCCTAACACATTGTAATCCAAGTCGGTAACTCCCAGCCACTCATTTGAATGGACGGTCCCGCTTCCTGCCGGGAGTTGCCGTCGCCTCGACGCAACCTCCAGGATTCTGCCATGTGCCATCCCCGCTTGCTCAGAAGCTCGGCCTAGGTTTTGAGGCCTAAACCCAGGAAAACCCGCCACCGGTAGCTTTGGGCTCAACCACCGAACCCCGAGTTTTGCGGCCCAAACTCGGAAACCGACGCGGATGGTTTTGAGGCCCAAACCACCAAACCACTCGACGCGAGTCACCTTGTCTTCGCCCGGTCGGACTCCGAGTCCCCTGAGCCTCCGCTCGACTCGCGCGTCCACCGTCTTGACTTGGTCGACTCGGTCTACCTCCATGTCTCTCTGCACTCGCCGGTGCCAAGTACTAGCCACCATAGCTATTCCGCCAGCGCCCATGGTCCCTCAGTCCGAGCCCCGCTTCCGCCCTTGACTGCTCTCAGTCCATCGGCATGGCAAACCTCTACTCGTCCTTCTCCACGCCATTGACCACTGTCACTAGGCATAGCACCTGCACACCACAAGCTGATAGACACGCACATGTTTTCTGCTTTCGCAGAGGTTAGGGTAAACCACTCAAACTGAAACACTCACGTGTTGGATGATCACTCATCATCAAAGCTGAACATATATGGGTACTTATCCACCATGTGTTCGCACACCTTGATGATATTGTACTTCTCCGTCTTTGATGAAACCCTCATCAAACCGATTGGTCAGAACATGTCGATGAATCTCACGTCGCGTTTTGTAAACCATGCAACGACATCTAGCACATGGACACTTTGCAGTTGTTGTCCCAACAAATATGGTTTCCACAAATTTGATGAACTTCTCTTGCCAAACAGGATCAGACCTGTCCATAGCGCATCCAACTTGTCCCATATTGTCGTGACATTATCTTGTGCTCGATCTCCTCCTAGCAAAAATCTGTAAAACGTATGCATGCATATATAAGTACAACTCATCATCACATGTATGTACACAAATATAATCCAAGATTACATACCAATTGATGATGTAACACATATTGGCCATGCACACGCGTACCTAATTTTTGTTGCCGCGCCACGTTGATCACCAGCGTACGTCGTCCACTGGCGAAGCAGTGGCGATGTTCTTTCTCTTCGCCGGCCGCTGATCGATGCCCTTGATCGATGTGTCTAGATCGATCGATGGAGTCACGCACGTCAAGCCGCGAGAGGAACAGCCATCGACGAAGCCAGAACGGATCGGATGAAGTTCTGCAGGGGGATGAGGAGGATTGATGATGGGCCTGGCCCTTAGTTTTCTACTTACCAAATTAAAGAGGCCAAATATATTACGTTTCATATAGTAACACCGAGATTTATTTGCAACGAAACACATCTGTGGCAATAGTACACACTTTTGCTTCGCCTATAAGACTGATGTTGCAATTAACAACTACATATGGCAACATACCAAATGTGTGGAAATTCTAGCTTTATATTGCATTAGTTTTATTAATCAGTTGCAATAACCAACACCCTAATTGCAATGGTCCTGAGAACTTCTTACAATGTACCAAATGTGTGGCAATTCTAGGTTTATATTGCCACAGTTGTATTACTCAGTTGCAATAACTAACACCTTAATTGCAATGGTCGTGAACAACCTTGCAACCCACCAAGACTGTGGCAATACAATGAATGAATAGCAACTATGTACTTTTGTTGCAAGAGCACCAGATACTTGCAACGCTAATCAACATTAATGCCACGAAATCTCATCATGGCAAACGTGCAAACCTATGGCCACGGTTTATAAAAAAGGGTTGCTATAGGGATAACATATTGCCACGGTTTGGACCAATGTTGCAGAACATCCCCATTTTACCACAGATTTTCAGGCGTTGCACGGAGGGTAGTGTGACAATTTTGGGCGAGTCTTGTAGTGTTTGTTCCATTTCTTTAATCCTGCAATCAAATATTCATGGACATGTGGAACTTGTTATTTTATAAAATATGCTCATGATGTGATTGTTTTATTCTTGATCCTGAGGTTGTTGACAAAATTTTAGTGAAGTAAAAGTATATAATTCTTGGTGCCAACAAGATCCCCCAAGCTTAACCTTTGCTCGTGAAGGACCGAGAACGGCGAACAGAGGGGGGTGAATGGGAGCTTCAAATTTCTCACGAAATATTCGGGAGACTCTTCCCAAAAACACAACCCAGTTGATGGGTGCTCCACCAACAGTGGAGAGAAACTCACTGGAAACCTCAAAAGGCAAATTATCGACCCTTAAGAAAAGAGGCAAGAACCTAGGCAAAACATGCTGAAATAGGAACCAACATACGCTAGGATTACTAGCGACGGACACGCTGATGCGGTGCAACGGACGCTCAACTTGGCAGGGCGACGAACGCTGCAAAAAGAAGCGACGGACGCTGGGCGAGCGTCTGTCACCAATGCAGAGCCGAACCCAAGGGGTCCTTCCGGCGATGGACGCGTCTGACGGGACCTCGATGGACGCTGGCGAGCGTCTGACGCCAAACGAACAGAGAGCCTGCGTGGGTTAAAAATGACGGACGCGTCTAACGCGAGGCCGACGGACGCTAGCGAGCGTCCGACACAAAACCCACTCGCGCAGACAGAGTGGCGACAGACACTGGGTGACTCAGGCCCTAGCATCCGACGCAAAAACACACAACGTCCGACGCAAAATCGCACAGCGTCTCACGCTCACGAACAGAACACAGTAACCGCAAAAAACGATTTTCTCTCCGCCAAATCCTTCCAAAGCCTAACCAAATGATCACCAACTGTGACCAAAATTTGTAGACATGATCCTAGTGTAGTTGGGGAGCTATCCCGAAGAAATCATCGCTCAATTTGGTTCGGACCAACGGGAAGAGGAGGATTTGGGGGAAAACTCAAGAACCAAAGAACACCGCAAAGAAATCACCCGATCTGTGTACTCGTGAGGTTTGAGGAGGAATCCTTCAGTGCAAAGATAATCCTCACGAATACGAACAACTTGGTTCAAACGGATTTGCAAGAACTACTCATAACAAAAAGATCTCATCTCGGGATCAAAGAGGAGCCAAAAGCAAAACGCGAAGAACACAAGCAAACTCGGGACACGATCAAGAAATCGAACCAACCACGGCTTACTGCAAACACATGGTGGATAAGTACCCATGTAGTTCAGTTTTGTGATAAGTGATTGCCCAACACTTGAGTGGTTCAGTTTGAGTGGCTTACCCTAACCCTTTGTGAAAGCAAATTGTGTGCCTGTCTATCGACCTGTGGTGTGCAGGTGTTATGCCTAGTGACAGTTGTCAGTGGCGTGGAGAAGGTCGAGTAGAGGCTTGCCGTGTCGATGGACTGAGAGCGGTGAAGGGCGAAAGCGGGGCTTGAACCGAGGGACCATGGGCGCCGGCGGACTAGCTGTGGTGGCTAGTGCTTGGCACCGGCGAGTGCGAGAAGACATGGAGGTAGACCGAGTCGACCGAGTCAAGATGGTGGATACGCGAGTCGAGCTGAGGCTTAGGGGACTCGGAGTCCGAGTGCGTAGATCGGGCGTTTTCTTTGCGGCGTTCTTTGTTTTGCCTTTTCTCCCCCAAATCCGAGTGTTCCCATTTATCCTCTCCAAATTGAGCAATGATTTCTTCGAGATAGCTCCCCAACTGCACAAGGATCATGCCTACAAAGTTTGGTCGCAGTTGGAGTTCATTTGATAGAGTTTTGGGAAGATTTGGCGGAGAGACGTTCATTTTCGCGAAGAACAGTTTTCTGCCTGTGAGCGTCGGACCTCCTGACCTCCAAGCTCCGGACCATAGCGAGTGGTCCGGTGGACTTGACCTTTCACATGTCAAGCAGCAAGGGGCATCGGACCACCCTCCGGACCTCTCGGTTTTTGAGCTTCGGACCTTTGACGAGTGGTCCGGTGGCTCTGCTGAGAAACGCTACCACGCGTCGGACCTCTCTCCTTGGTCCGACGGGGTAGTCCGGTGGTCAGGTCCAGAGGAAAGGTACTTACTAGATTGTCTAGCGAGTGAGGTGGCATCGGACTAGTCCAGAACCTCTGGTCCGGAGCTACGGTGCTCATTGTGTTCTTCTGTCTCAGCGGGTGAAGGCGTCAGACCTGAGCTCCGAACTACTCGCTATAGTTCGGTGGCTTTGTCCCAACTTGTCCGGAGCCTCTGTTTGGTTGCTGGTTTTCACCTGTTTGTGCCTAGGTTCTTGCCTCTTTTCCATAGGGTTGAGAACTTGGGTTTTGGGGTTTCCGGTGAGTTTTCCTCCACTACCGGTGAGCTTTCATTTCTCCGATTTCGTCTGAATTCCTGCTCGTGTTGCTCGGGGGGGGGGGGGGGGTTGAGCACCCAGCAACTAGGTTTGGTTTTGGGAAGAGTGTCCCGAACATTTTGAGAGAAATTTGAGGCTCCCATTCACCCCCCCCCCCTCTGGTCGTCATTCTCGGTCCTTCAATTGGCATCAGAGCCGGTTAAGGATCAATCCACCTTACACGGTTCTTGATCCGCAAAGGCGACATGGAGCGAGGTGTTGGTAAACCTCCTTACTTTGATGGAACCAACTTTGCCTATTGGAAGGTGCGCATCTCCGCTTACCTCCAAGGGCTTGACACAAAGTTTTAGGAGTTTTGTGAGAATGAGAACTATGTGGTTCTTGAGGCTCGGATCACCGATGCCTAGGTTACGCAGCATGCGTCAAACGCAAGAGCCCGTAGTATTCTCTTCTCTTGTTTGTCTCTTCCGGAGTTTGAGCGGGTTTCGAGTCTCACTACGGCACGGGAGATCTGGCAAACACTCTTGAGATATCATGAGGGCAACCGTCAGATCAAGTCCAGACTCTTCGACATGTACCGTAGAGAGTACGAGAACTTTGCTCAGTTGGCCGGCGAATCTGTTGACGGGATGTTCACTCACTTCCAATCTATCGTCAACAAGATGCGTGCTAATCGAGCCAACTTGCCTTATGATGATCATGAGATGGCTATCAAGCTTTTGCATGCTCTTGATCGGAAGGTATGGGATATGAAGGTGGCTGCCATTCAGGAGTCACCAGGCTATGATGCCCTGACCGTGGACGAGCTATTCAGCAAGCTCAAGTCCTCGGAAATTGACTACCAGACCCGGGCCAAGCTTGAAAACCCGTCGAAACCATCTATGGCGTTGGTTTCTGGCCCCGGCGGTACGTCTTCTTCTTCCTCTGACCCTTCACACTCTTTGTTCGCTTTGTCTTTGATTTCTGTGACAGAGGATCAAGTGGAGGCTCTTGGAGATGATGATCTGGCTTTGGTCATCACCAAGTTCTCACGGTTTCACAACAACCATTTGAACCGTCGGCGTGGTGGCTCAGCCAAGGGGTGCTACCATTGCGGTGATGAGGATCACTTCATCGCAAACTGCCCCAAGAAAGTTGCGGGTGACTTCACCAAGCGCAAGGACAAGCGCGAGCACCACTTCAAGGACAAGCATAAGCCCAAGGGTGGCAACCACCGAAGGTCCTCCAAGAAGGTGATCAACAAGGTGAAGGCCAAGCACCGAGCCTTCCTCTCCTCCCTCAATGACATCGATGCCTCCTCTGACGGAGGTGCTTCTTCGAGCGATGATGAGTCCAAGGAAAGGGTTGAGGACAAGCTCAACGGCCTATGCTTCTACGCCGACGCCAAGCACGGTGGCTTTTGCACCATGGCGATTGAAGAAGGCAAGGTCGGCAAGTGCAAGGAAGGCCCTGACTACGACTACGACTCCGACACACCTGAGGTATCACCCACCGTCGAGTCCCTCTCTCTCAAGATTTAGTCTCTGAACGACACCTTGATGAGTCAAGATGCGTTGCTCAAGCGTGTCGCTTGTGAGAGAAACGACTTTAAGGCGAAGTATTTTAGCGCGCTTCATGAGCTAGATTTTGCTAAGGCGTCAGTGGTGGTTACCGAGGAGGTAGAGTGTGATGCTTGCGCCATTCACATGTCTGATCTTGTCACTCTCCAGGACAAGTATGGCACTCTACTTGAGGAGGTCAGTGAGCTGAAGGCTAGGCCTAGCTTACTTGGTGCGTGCAAGTCTTGCTTAGGCTTGCGTTCTGAGCTGGCACAGAGAGATGCTAGGATTGCTGTGCTAGAGAAGGTCAGCTCAGATAGCACTAGAGAGTCGGATCGCTTTGAGGCTTTGGAGCTTGAGATCGCGTCGTGCAAACACGACAAGATGCGTACCGAGGAAGAAAACACATACCTTTGGTCCATCTTGAGCTGTGTGTCTTGCCGAGAGCCGCAGTTGGGGATGATGCTTAGCCAATGCAAAAGGGTTGGCAACACGGGAGTAGGCTTTGCTATAGGTGGGAAGGACGATAGCATGTTCGGTAAGATCGGTGGGTGCAGTGGTTTGAGTGAGAATGAGAAACCCACCACAACTCCCAAGCTTACAAGGATCACTCCACCTAAGCCTACCAACCCCTCTGAGTTTCTTGTGAGAGATGGTGTGTTTGAAGAGCCACCCAAAACCACTCCACAGAAGCAAGCGTGGATTGCAAAACCAAACCACCTTCGCAACCCACTTGACACACTCTAGACATATCTAGTGATCCCCTTCCTAAGAAAGCTAGAGCCACCCAACCCAACAAGAGAGTGCCTACCAAGAGTGTGGTGAGGTACCATTGTGAGTATTTTGAGCGGGATGGGCACTTGGCTGAGTTTTGCTTTAGGAGGAAGAGAGATGATCGGAGGCAGGTTGAGTTGAACAACCGGAACATGTACCACCCACGAGTTGGGGTGCGTGAACCGGAAGTTCAGAGGCGCACTTATAGACCTAGAGGTACAATGCCTCAAGGTGCTAGGCCTCAGGAAGCGAGACCACATGGTGGTCGTGCCCGTCGGGGTACCGGTCGTGACCCATACGACTACGGGCCTCGTGGCGTTGGCTTTACTCCACCCTTCTTTAGCGGACCACGTTTTTCCTATCATGGTGATCGTTATCCCTCCGTGGGGTAGGAGATGTTTGGTTTTTCTCCTAACCCATTCTTTGGGCAAGTGGGACAACACTGGTATCCTTCACAGTTTACTAACCCCAGTGTTGGTCTGTTTGCTCACCCTATGTCTTTTTATTGATGTAGGAAGGAGGACTGGAGGAGACTTGGCTTGTGGATTCCGAATGTTCACGCCATATGACCGGAAGTGCCAAGTGGTTCTCCAGCCTCGACCCCGTGCACCACACCTAGTACATCACATTTGGGGACAGGAGCAAAGGTAAGGTTGTCTCCCGAGGGTCCATCTGAGTGAATTCTTCTTTTGTCCTCAAGGATGTTGCTTTGGTTGCGAATTTGCATTTTAACCTTCTCTCGGTTTCACAACTCCTTGAAGACGGTTTTGAAGTGAGCTTTAAGCCAAACTTGTCTCGGATTTTGGACTCTCGTGGTGATCTTCTTTGCCGGATTTTGCCCTTCGGGAAGGTTTTTCGTGCAGATTTTTCTATCTCTTCCGGACCTTCTCGTTGTCTTCTTGCCGGTTCTTCTTCCAAGCTTTGGAAGTGGCATAGGAGATTGGGACATTTGAGTTTTCACTTGCTTGCAAGGCTTAGCTCAATAAACCTTATCCAAGGATTGCCAAAGCTAAAGTTCGAGAAGGATTTGGTTTGCGATCCTTGCAGGCATGGCAAGATGGTTTCCGCTTCCCATCCTCATGTGACTGATGTCATGACCACTCGACCCGACGAGCTCTTACACATGGACACAGTTGGTCCAGCTCGGGTTAGGTCGGAGGGAGGGAAGTGGTTTGTGGTTGTAGTCGTTGATGACTACTCGAGATACTCTTGGGTGTTCTTTTTGGAGAGTAAGGATGAGGCTTTTCCTTTGGTTAGAGATCTGATTTTGAGATTGCAAAATGAGCTACCTAAGAATGTCATGAGAGCTATCCGCAGTGACAATGGCACAGAATTCAAAAATGCTCACTTTGCATCTCTTTGCTCTTCCTTGGGACTCGACCATCAGTTTTCCTCACCTCACACTCCTCAGTAGAACGGTGTTGTTGAGCGCAAGAATCGGACCCTTGTTGAGATTGCCAGGACCCTTGTCGATCAACATAGGACTCCTAGGCGGTATTGGGCCGAAGAACTCAGTTCTACATGCTATGTTTCCAATAGCATTTTTCTCCGAGCTTTCAAGAAGAAGACTTCTTATGAGTTGCGATTTGGGAGACCACCCAAGGTAAGTCACCTACGGGTGTTTGGGTGTAGGTGCTTCATCCTTAAAAAGGGCGGTAAGTTGGATAAATTTGAGTCATGGTTTTCTGACGGTATCTTTCTTGGTTATTCTACTCACTCCCGTGCTTATCGTGCACTTAACCTTGAGACTAACCAAGTGATGGAGACTTGTGAGATTACCTTCGATGAGACTATGCCCTGTGTTTCCACTGCTTTTGAGCTTGCAAGTGATGATGAGGTGAACACTAGCATCTTTGTGGAGGAGGAGCAGGACGACGCCGACTGGGGTGATCCCGAGCCAACTCCACTGGCTGCCCTCGTCGACCCTGTGACGTCCACTTCGGCTCACGGTCCCGACCCAACTACTTCCTCTACATGGGGGCCGTTCGAGAAGCTTCCTCAGTCGGTGCCCGTTGCACCTGAGGGAGCTCCAGCTATTGTCGTGGGGGAGGCCACTTCGTCCAGGCAGGCTCCTTGCCACATCCAGTGGCAGCACCCGCCGGAGAACATCATCGGCGACATTGACCGTCGAGTCACGCGGTCCAGATCCTATATCTCTCACTTTGCTCATTCGGCTTTTGTCGCTTCTTTTGAGCCCCGGGATGTTGGACACGCTTTGATGGATCTGGATTGGGTTAATGCCATGCATGAGGAGTTAGAAAACTTTGAGCGAAACCGTGTTTGGGTCTTAGTTCCTCCACCACCTAGATGCCACCCCATAGGTACCAAATGGGTTTTCAAAAATAAACAAAGTCAAGATGGGGTGGTAGTGCGCAACAAGGCTAGGTTGGTTGGTAGCTCAAGGCTTTTGTCAAAAGGAGGGAATAGACTATGAGGAAACCTTTGCTCTCGTAGCTCATTTAGAATCCATTAGAATCCTTCTAGCTTTTATGGCTTCTAAGGGTTTTAAACTTTTTCAAATGGATGTTAAAAGTGCTTTCTTAAACGGCTACATAGAAGAGGAAGTTTATGTTAAACAACCTCCCGGTTTCGAAAATCCCAAGTTTCCAAACCATGTTTTTAAACTTCACAAAGCTTTGTATGGTTTGAAACAAGCACCTAGAGCATGATATGATAGGCTAAAAACCTTTTTGCTTGCTAAGGGCTTTAAAATGGGATCGGTAGATAAGACGTTGTTTCTCCTCAAGCAAGGCAAAGACACTCTCCTTGTCCAAATATACGTGGATGATATCATCTTTGGTGGTTCTTCTCATGCTCTTGTTGCCAAGTTTGCAGATCTTGTGAGCAGGGAATTTGAGATGAGCATGATGGGAGAGTTGACTTGTTTCTCGGGTTGCAAATCAAGAAAACCCGGGAAGGGACGTTTGTGCACCAAGGCAAGTACACGAAGGACATCTTGAATAAGTTTGACATGGGTGAGGCAAAGCCTCTTTCGATGCCCATGTCAACTATGACTGCCTTGGATGCGGACCAGGAAGGAGAGGCGGTGGACTAGACGGAGTACCGAAGCATGATCGGGTCGCTCTTGTACCTGACGGCGACTCGACCGGACATTCAGTTCGCCGTTTGCTTGTGTGCACGTTTTTAGGCGTCCCCACGGACTTCGCACAAGCAGGCGGTGAAACGCATCATGAGGTACTTGCGCTTCACTCCCGAATTTGGACTTTGGTTTTCCACCTCTTCCTCTCTCGAGCTTTGTGGTTATTCTGATGCCGACTTTGCCAGATGTCGTCTTGATCAGAAGTCCACTTCTGGGACTTGCCAGTTTCTCGGGTCTTCTTTGGTTTCTTGGTCTTCTCGCAAGCAATCTAGCATGGCACAGTCGACGTGCGAAGTTGAGTACGTTGTCGTGGCTAGCTGTTGCTCGCAGCTGATTTGGATGATTGCCACTTTGAAAGATTTCGGTCTTGAGCTTACTAAGGTGCCTCTGCTTTGCGATAGCACGAGTGCAATTAGTGTGGCTTCTTGTGCTTCATTCAAAGACCAAACACATTGAGGTCCGCTTTCATTTCTTGCGAGATCATTACGAGAAGGGCGACATTGACCTCTGGCATGTCGAGACCCAAAACCAGCTTGCGGATATTCTCACAAAGCCTTTGGATCAAGCTGCGTTTGCTCGCCTTCGGGGTCAGTTGTGTGTTTGCTTTCCTTTTTAGAGGAGGAAAGTTTTGTGTATCATAGTTCTTTTTGGTTCTTTTTGTCCTTTCTTTGTCCTTCTTCTCAATTGGTGTCTTGTTAGTGTTAGTTGGTGTCATTGCATTGTGCATCTCATTTGCATTTGTGACATAGTTCATTTCAAGCTTCATACTTATAGCCGATATAATGAATCTATGCTTTGTTTGAGGTGTTTTATGTGTCTATGGTGTTACCCATCATAGACTCTTTTTTATCTATATATGATATGCAATAGAGCTAAGTTAGAAAAGCTTTAAAACTGAATTTAAATTCCCCATGTCATCTCTGAAAGGGCACTAGCATGTGTAGGCTTTTGAAGATCCTTCTTGGCTGCCTTGTATATAGCTTGTAACTATGGCTCTTCATTGTTTCATTCACTACCTTTGAGCACCATGATTAATATCTAAAATGAAATTGCTCTCTGTTTTGTGAATTGGAAAGATCGAGTTGGGTCTGCATTGGGAGCACTTCACTGTGTGTTCGAGACTGCTTCCCATATGGGTTGATACTTGAGCGGTGTCGTGTATGACCAAAACTGGTGTGTCAAGTCCTTTGACTTCACTCGGTTGGTAAGCAGTGGCATCACTTTTCTTACAACCACTCGCATACAGCTTAAATGTGCCTAAAACTGAAAATTGGCTGCAAAACTCTAAAATTTGGAAAATTCATTCAGTTGGGTCATTGGCTTGTTGTACATGAGATTGCTTTGAGATAGATCCTATCTTGTTTACCATGTTTAGTTGTCTCTAGAAGGTGATACCCTTTCTCTGCTCTCACATGATATGCTCTCTAAAATAGCTTCTAAAGTGATCTTAAGCTCAACTTGAGCCTTTGTGGGGCACGTAGAGCTTTTCCTATTCTCACAGGATCACATCACTTAGAGCATCTATTCATTGTCTTAGCTCTAAGTATGAAGCTTTTGCACTCATTTTGCATTTCATGTCATTTGTAGCCGGATCTTGAGTTGTTGATGTTTGATGAGCCACATGTATCACCAAGGGGGAGAGATGTGCATTTCATTCCTTTTTCAGCCATCTACTTCAAAGGGGGAGAGTGCATCTCTTTTGGTTTCTTTGGTCAAGGGGGAGTTTTGTGTGCTTCTCTTGCCCTAAGGAGCTCTTTTGGTATCTTGAGTGTGTTTTTTCCCAGTGGGAGCTTTTGCTAGATGTGTTGAGCCTTTGCCTCTTCTGGAGGGTCTAGCTTGCTTTTTTGGCTCCAATAGGTTTCGATTGCTTCTTGAGCATTAGGGAACGTAAGTGGTTTCAATTGGTATCTTTTGAGCTCCTCTAGTGTTTAAATTGGAAGTCTGAGCTTTGAGAGTTGTGTCTGGTTTCTTGGACTTGCTAGCGGTGTTGAGCCCGTTTTCTGCCTCTTCTTGAGGGCTAGCTTTGTTTTTCTTGGTTGCGTCGAGTCGTTGCCCATGTCTTTGGGAACCAAGTTTTGGACACGTTTTTGCTTCTCTCAAGTGACCCCGTTTTGGCTTTCTCAGCTTTTTGGTCATTTGGAGAGCTTTTCCTTGTGGCTCAAATCTGAAATGCACTTGTGTTGACAATGCACTCATCAAGGGGAGATTGCGAACACATGGTGGATAAGTACCCATGTAGTTCAGTTTTGTGATGAGTGATTGCCTAACATTTGAGCGGTTCAGTTTGAGTGGCTTACCCTAACCCTTTGCAAAAACAAATGTGTGCCTGTCTATCGACTTGTGGTGTGTAGGTGCTATGCCTAGTGATAGTGGTCAATGGCGTGGAGAAGGTCGAGTAGAGGCTTGCCGTGCTGATGGACTGGGAGCGGTGAAGGGCGGAAGTGGGGCTCGGACCGAGGGACCATGGGCGCCAGCGAACTAGCTGTGGTGGCTAGTGCTTGGCACCGGCGAGTGCGAGAAGACATGGAGCTAGACCGAGTCGACCGAGTCAAGACAGTGGATGCGCGAGTCGAGCTGAGGCTCAGGGGACTCGGAGTCCGACCGGGCGAGGACAAGGTGGCTCGAGTCGAGCGGTTTGGTGGTTTGGGCCTCAAAACCATCCGAGGACGGTTTCCGAGTTTGGGCCTCAAAACTCGGGGTTCGGTAGTTGAGCCCAAAGCTACCGGTGGCAGGTTTCCTGGGTTTTGGCCTCAAAACCTAGGTGGAGCTTCCGAGGAAGCGGGGATGGCACGTGGTGGAATCCTGGAGGTTGCGTCGAGGCGACGGCAACTCCTGGCAGGAAGCGGGGCCGTCCATTCAAATCGAGGGAGATATTTTTCCGGAGCTTGGACTGCAATGCTTAGGCTAGGTAGTTCACTCATGTATCTAGGGGGGTCTTTGGGAAATAGCCAAAGCCCTGTTAAATAGGGGATGAAGGGGTATCCTCATCCCATCTCTTGAACCCTAATCATTTTGCCCCAACTCTCTCTCTCTCTACTCTCTCTCTAGTTCATGAGATCCCTAGGTTGATTTTACCAACCTCTGTAATAACTCGAATCTTTTGGTGGGAATCGGAGGCCCGAGTCTCCGAGTGCCATGGCATGGTTAGTTTCTTGATCGAGTCTCCCCGGTTACTTGTGTTCTTCGCTTTTTGCTTTTGCTCTCTCTTTTTCCCGAGTTGATTTCTCTTTGTTGAGAATAGCTTTGCAAAATCCACTTGAACCAAGTTGTTCGTATTCGTGAAGAGCATCTTTGGACCGAAGGAATTCACCTCAAACCTCACGAGTGCATAGATCGGGCGTTTTCTTTGCGGCGTTCTTCGTTTTGCCTTTTCTCCCCAAATCCGAGTGTTCCCATTTATCCTCTCCAAATTGAGCGATGATTTCTTCGGGATAGCTCCCCAACTACACAAGGATCATGCCTACAAAGTTTGGTCACAGTTGGAGTTCATTTGGTTGAGTTTTGGGAAGATTTGGCGGAGAGAAGTTCGTTTTCGCGAAGAACAGTTTTCTGCCTGTGAGCGTTGGACCTCCTGACCTCCAAGCTCCGGACCATAGCGAGTGGTCTGGTGGTCTTGACCTTTCACGTGTCAAGCAGCAAGGGGCATCGGACCACCCTCCGGACCTCTTGGTTTTTGAGCTCCGGACCTTTGACGAGTGGTCTGGTGGCTCTGCTATGAAACGCTACCATGCGTCGGACCTCTCTCCTTGGTCCCACAGGGTAGTCCGGTGGTCAGGTCCGGAGGCAAGGTACTTACTGGATTGTCTGGCAAGTGAGCACCAGACCACCTTCCTTGGTCCGGAGGTGGCATCGGACTAGTCTGGAGCCTCTAGTCCGGAGCTAGGGTGCTCACTGAGTTCTTCTGTCTTAGCGGGTGAAGGCGTCGGACCTAAGCTCCGGACTACTCGCTATAGTCCGGTGGCTCTGTCCCAACTGGTCCGGAGCCTCTGTTTGGTTGCTGGTTTTCGCCTATTTTTGCCTAGGTTCTTGCCTATTTTCCATAGGGGTTGAGAACTTGGTTTTTGGGGTTTCCGGTGAGTTTTCCTCCACTGCCAGTGAGCTTTCATTTCTCCGATTTCGTCTGAATTCCCACTCGCGTTGCTCGGGGGAGGTTGAGCACCCAACAACTAGGTTTGGTTTTGGGAAGAGTGGCCCGAACATTTCGAGAGAAATTTTAGGCTCCCATTCACCCCCCCCTCTGGTCGCCGTTCTCGGTCCTTCACTTACGGAGGGTAAGGCCTCAAATTCCCACAGAAAACAAGTGCGAGTTCTTACAAAGGTTGAAGAGATCAACCTAGGGCCCTCATGAACTAGAGAGAGGTTAGAAAGAGAGGGGTGGAGGATTAAATGTTCAAGAGGTGGGATGAAGGATACCCCTTCATCCCCTACTTAATGGGCTTTGACTATTTCCCAATGACCCCCTAGATACAAGACCGAATTACCTAGCCCTAAGATATTGTAATCCAAGTTGGTAACTCTCAGTCACTTGTTTGAATGGACGGCCCCGCTTCTTGCCAGGAGTTGGCGTCGCCTCGACGCAACCTCTAGGATTCCGCCACATGCCATCCCCGCTTCTTCGGAAGCTCCGCCCGGCTTTTGAGGCCCAAACCCGCGAAACCCGACATCGGTAGCTTTCGGCTCAACTACCGAACCCCAAGTTTTAAGGCCCAAACTCGGCAACCGTCCTCCGATGGTTTTGCGGCCGAAACCACCAAACCGCTCGACTCGAGCCACCTTGTCCTCGCTCGGTCGGACTCCGAGTCCCCTGAGCCTCCGCTCGACCCGCTTGTCCGCCGTCTTGACTCGGTCAACTCGGTCTACCTCCATATCTTGTCGCACTTGCTGGTGCCAAGCACTAGCCACCACAGCTAGTCCATCGGCGCCCATGGTCCCTCAGTCCGAGCCCCACTTCCGCCTTTCACTGCTCTCATTCCATCGGCACGGCAAGCTTCTACTCGACCTTCTCCACGCCATTGACCACTGTCTCCGGGCATAGCACCTGCACACCACAAGCCGATAGACAGGCACACAATTGCTTTCGCAAGAGGGTTAGTAAAACCACTCAAACTGAAATACTCACATATTGGGCAATCACTCATCATCAAAGCTGAACTACATGGGCACATATCAACCATGTGTTCGCAATCTCCCCCTTGATGAGTGCATTGTCAACACAAGTGCATTTCAGATTTGAGCCACAAGGTAAAGCTCTCCAAATGACCAAAAGTTAAGAAGCCAAAACGGGGTCACTTGAGAGAAGCAAAATAAGTCCAAAACTTGGTTCGCAAAGATATGGGAAACAGCTCGACACAACCAAGAAAATCAAAGCTAACCCTCAAGAAAAGGCAGTAAAACGGGCTCAACACCGCTAGCAGAAGAGATATACCAATTGCAAAACCAAAAACAGCCAAAGATCAGAATACCAATTGGAATACTTCTCAAAACACAGAAAACCAATTGAAGCACCAAGAGAAGCTCAAAGATACCAACCAACCAAAATACGGCTCAAAAGACCAATCGGAACCTATCAAAACCAATCAAAGCAAGCTAGACCCTCCAGAAGAGGCAAAGGCTCAACACATCTAGCGAAAGCTCCCCCTGGGCAAAAGATAGCAATTGAAACGAAATCCATCGAAGGGATACCAAATGAGGAGAAACCAAATGAAGGTATGATATGCAAAAGATCTCCCCCTTGACCAACTAGGATGAAATGCAATTTCTCCCCCTTGTTGACACATGAAGCTCATCAAAGCTCAAAACTCAAGACTTTTGACCATCAAAGCCATGAAATGCAAAATGAGTGCAAAAGCTTCATACATAGAGATAAGAAATGAAAGGATGCTCTAAGTGATGTGATCATGTGAGAATAGGAAAAGCTCTAAGTACTTAACATAGACTCAGGTTGAGCTAAAGATCACTTTAGAAGCCAATTTAGAGAAGATTTCATGTGAAGCAAGGAAAGGGTATCACCTCCTAAAGACAACTAAACATGGCATTCAAGATAGGATCAACCTCAAAACTATCTCATGTATAACAAGTAAAACTATCCCAAGCAAAGATCATACTACAAGCCAATGGCCCAAACTGAAACACATTTTTCATTTTTCAGAGTTTTGCAGCAAAAATCAATTTTAGGCACATTACAAGTGTATACGAGTGGTTGTAAGCAAAGTGATGCCACTTATCAACCGAGTGAAGCCAAAGAACTTAACACACTGACTTCGGTCATACACGACACCGCTCAAGTTCAACCCATATGGGAAGCAGTCTCGAACAAACGTTGAAGTGCTCACAATACAAACCCAACTCAATCTTATCAATTCACTATTTAGAGAGCTACTTCATTTTAGATCAATTTTTAACATGGTGCTCAATGGAAGTGAATGAATCAATTAAGAGCCATAGTTATAAGCAATATACAAAACAACCACAAGGGATCTTCAAAAACATACACATGCTAGTGTCATTTCAGAGGTGACATGGGGAATTAAAATCAGTTTTAAGGCTTTTCTAACTTAGCTCTATTGCATATCAAAAGATCAAAGAGAGTCTAAGTTAAGCAACACCATAGACACATAAAACACCTCAAACAGAGCATAGATTCATTATATCGGCTATAGGTATGAAGATCAAAATGAACTATGTCACAAATGCAAATGAGATGCAAAAAGCAAACTGACACCAACTAAAAACTAAGAAACAAAAAGAAATGTCAAAATAAAAACCAAAACAAAAACTATGATACACAAAGCTTTCCTCCTCTAAAAAGGAAAGCAAACACCCAACTCGCCCCGAAGGCAGAAAAATGCAGTTTGATCCAAAGGTTTTGTGAGAATGTCCGCAAGCTGGTTGTGGGTCTCAACATGCTGGAGGTCAATGTCGCCCTTCTCATAGTGATCTCTCAAAAAGTGAAAACGAACGTCAATGTGCTTGGTCTTAGAATGAAGCACAGGATTTTTGGCCACACTAATGGCACTCGTGTTGTCACAAAGCAGAGACACTTTAGTAAGCACAAGACCAAAATCCATCAAAGTTGCAATCATCCAAATCAACTGCGGACAACAGCTAACGGCGGCAATGTATTCAGCTTCGCAGGTCGACTGAGCCTTGCTAGACTATTTACGAGAAGACCAAGACACAAGAGAAGACCCGAGAAATTGGCAAGTTCCAGAAGTGGACTTCCGATCAAGACGACAACCGGCGAAATCGGCATCGGAATAGCCGCAAACCACAAGAGAGGAGGAGGCCAAAAACCAAGACCAAATTCAGGAGTGAATCATAAGTACCTCATGATGCGCTTCACTGCCTGCTTGTGCGATGTATGTGGTGACGCCTGAAAGCGCACACACAAGCAGACGACAAACTGGATGTCCGGGCGGGTCGCTGTCAAGTACAAGAGTGACCCGATCATGCTTCGGTACTCCGTCTGATCCACCGCCTCTCCTTCCTCGTCCGCATCCAAGGCAGTCATAGTCGACATGGGCATCGAAAGAGGCTTTGCCTCACCCATGTCAAACTTCTTCAGAATATCATTCGTGTACTTGACTTGATGCACAAACGTACCTTCCCGGGTTTGCTTGATTTGCAACCCGAGGAAGAACGTTAACTCTCCCATTGTAACACCTCAAGTGTTAAGCAGAATTAAACTATTCTTAATTAAACCTAAAGCATTCATCACATGGAGCATTCATGCATAGCATCATCATTTCATGTGTTAATTCCTCTTGCTTGATTCTTGTTTGTTTAATATGTTTAACCTTGAACCATCTTAGTAATTACAACCTAGAGTTTAATGCTTTAATTTGATATGAAAATAAGTTTAAATTCCTGAAATCTAAAGTGACTTTAGTATATTTGAATTAATGTTTCCATGGGCCTTAATTTGAGTTTGGTTTTATAGTTTAAAAAGTAAACCGAATTTGGTTGTCATGTTTAAAGCTTTTCTGTGCAGTTTAAAATTCTGAGCAACTTTGGTTTTTGCACCAAAACCTGAAAAGCAATTTAATTTGGTCAAATTAAAAAAAAATGAAAAACAAAATTAGAAAAACCTTACCTGGCTTAAGTGGGCCGGCGCCCCACTTTCGGCCCACCAACCGAAGCCGGCCCGTGCGCGCCTGCGCCTGCACCGCGTGGCCGCCATGCCCGCCGACGACGGCCGCGTCAACGTCGAGCTCTGGCCGAGCCGCGTCTTGGTCCGAAGCGGACGCGCCCCAGTCATCCCTCCCTCCATTCTGTCTCCCTCGCTCTCACTCTCTCCCTCGCCAAACCCTAGCAGCAGCAGCAGTGCAACGCAGCGCTCCGAGCGCCGCTGACCATCGCGCACGTCCCAGCTCCGCCTTGCCTTCGTCCAGCCGCGACGCCGCTCGTCTGCCACGGTAAGCCGCCGTGCGATGCGAACCGCGCGCCACCGCGCCGCGGCCGTTGAGCTCGGCTTCGAGCACCGCCGCGCCGTTCCACGCCGCCTCTCCCGCCCCTGGCCTCGTTCGTGGCTCGGCGTGCACCGCGGTCGCGCCGCAGACGTCGACCGCAGCTCCGCGCGCCGCGCCGAAGCCGCAGCCACTCTGTCGCCGTGAGCCGCCGCCACCGTGCCGCCATGGCCGGCGGGGAGCTCGCTGCGAGCATGCGCTCGCTTAGCCGAGACCGCCATCGGCTTCGCCTCGCCAAGGTGAAACCGGTGAGGCCCTCCCCGTCGCCGGAGACCTCGCCGGCGACGAGCTGCGCCGCCGCCGTGTGCTTTTGTGTGTGTGTGTGTGTGTGTGTGTGCGTGTGTGGCTGACGAGTGGGCCCGAGGCCCCACCTGTCGGTCACCAGTGAGTGTGTCTGTGTGTGTTCTCGGGTGCGCGTAGCAGTTAGGGATTAACCAGAAAAGAAAAAGGGTTTTCTTTATTTCTTTTGAATCTTGTAAAATGCATATAAAATCACAGAAAAATGCTAAAAATGCCAAACTAGTTTTGTTAGGTTTCTTTTATCCAGATCTACAGTTTGGTGTATTTTGAATGATTTATTGTATAAGTTTTCTGTGTTGATTTAATTAATCTTGTTTAAGGCTGAAACTTGGGAAATGCATAGTTATTAATATATAGCTCTGAAAAATGTGAAACTTATTTTGTCAGGTTCCTGTAGCAGAGATCTATCCATGAAAAATATGAACTACCCTATGTTCTGTTTAGCAAATCTGTGTAGGGTTCAAAATGTGTTAAATAACTATGTTGATGAATTTTAATAACTGTTTTATGCAATATAAATATTTGATACTTTTTCTGAGGTATCCTGGTATTTAGTATTATTAAATAAAAATGTGTGCTGATCTGTTTGATACTTTTCAAAGTACAACTTGTATGCAAGTGATTCTCTACCTTATTAGGAAGGGCTATTAAGTTAATCTTGCATGTTTAAGTTGTTAAGTGGTTGAGTATTTATTAAGTGTTACATGCAGCACTTCGCATTCATGTCATCTCATCATGTTCTCATTTCTTCACATGCGCTTATATGTGCTCGTATCGCGTCATATAGGATCGCACGACGAGAACCCGGAGAACGCGAATCAAGAGCAAGCCACTCAGGAGGTGCAGCCCGAGGATCCCGATGAGGAGGACGAGCTGCAGGAGTGCCCGAACCACGTCGCCAGCATCTTTGAGCAAGGCAAGCCCCGGAGCATTCTCCCGGTTTGCAAAAGTCTAACATTTATTATTCGCACTTTATTGATGCATTAACTATAGGAATTGAGTGCAACCGTTGATGCATATTACCTTGTTATCCTATCTATACCTTTACCTTGTTACCCAAAGTTCTATCGTGGCAGTCATGCTTAGTTGGTTTAGTTCGGTAGAAGTCGGGTGATTTCATTACCCACGAGCTATAGGATATATCCTCATCACATGATATGGGTTATCTCGGAATGATAGCCGGAATGGTTAATGGAACTAAAATCGGCGGGAAACTCCCTATACTTTGGATGGGGGTGACTCGACTGTGTCAACTAAGGACTGTTTTTGTTGTCGTTCGTCTGGTCATGTTGAACGCATGCCCTACACTTAACTGGAAGGATAACTCGTTCCGACCGTGAAGTCGGTACACTATTCTGGTCGGGTTTGGATTGCGACGCATCGTGCTGGTGCGGGGCGGGGTTCGGACACAGGGGCGCGATCTAAGACCTTCTTGCGTTCTGGCTTTCCGACGGCCCCTAGGTGTCAGTGATCCCTGTTCATCCCGCGACTTTACCCGAATAGTGTCTTCGGTGTCCTGTAGCTCACTACGCGCGTGAGTGTGGTTTGTGTAGGGAATAACCCCTCAGCTGAGTAGGAATCCGATTCGAATCTCCATCGCTCCTGGTTAGAGAGCACTTGACTATGGTAATGACAACATTTACACGACTATGAAACTAATGTTGGTGATCCGGTTTATGGAAAGCCTGGAATGATGATGGATCCCTTGTATGTTTAAATCCAACATGTTTAGCATAGATTAGTGGCTAATGTAGATGACAGGTAATATTACTAAAAGTTGATGCTATATCTTTACTAAAACTTGAAAGGTTAGTCGCATGCTTTTTTGCAAAAGAGTCAGGTAAACCTTTAGAAGCCTTCATCCTCCTTGGAGTCTTTATTTTTGTTTATGGCGGGTAACTCTCGCTGAGTACCTTCTTGTACTCAGGGTTTTATCCCATGTTGTTTTGCAGATGGTCAGCTCCTGCATGGTTATTGTGTGAACTGTCTTTACCCCATTGGGGATGACTTCTAGACCATGGGCTTGGTCACTTTCAGACTCTTCTTTTGCTATTGCGGGATATGTCCCTAGTCTGGCACTCTATTAAGAACTACTTTGGAGATTATCATGTTAAAAAACTTCCGCTTCTCTTTCAATTTGAACATTGGGTTGTAATAATTGTTGAGTCTTCGCACTCCAATATTATTCTATTATGTTGAACTTTATATCGTGTGAATGGTGCTACTGAACTATCTTGATCTTGGCTGTATTGTGGAAATGTTTGAAATCCTTCGAGATTTCACGGACTACCGGGACTATATGGGCTCAAGTGCTCTTACGTGGCAGTTAATTCGGCTACTTTGGTACTTGAACTCTTATGATTTGGATGGTTCTGTTACACCCATCATGCTCATCTCAAATTCCCTGCTCATAAGATCTGCAAACTTGGAAACAAGAGCATGAGAAGAACCACTAAAGATGATTGCATCCACATATATTTGGACTAGGAGAGTGTCTTTGCCTTGCTTGAGGAGAAAAAGTGTCTTATCTACCGATCCCATTTTAAAACCCTTAGCAAGCAAAAATGTTTTCAACCTATCATACCAGGCTCTAGGGGCTTGTTTCAAACCATACAAAGCTTTGTGAAGTTTAAAAATAGGGTTTGGAAACTTGGGATTTTCGAAACCGAGAGGTTGTCTAACATACACTTCCTCCTCTATGTAGTCATTTAAGAAAGCACTTTTAACGTCCATTTGAAATAGTTTAAAACCCTTAGAAACCGCAAAAGTTAGAAGGATTCTAATTGCTTCTAAACGAGCTACGGGAGCAAAGGTTTCCTCATAATCTATTCCCTCCTTTTGACAAAAGCCTTGTGCTACCAACCTAGCCTTGTTACGCACTACCACCCCATCCTCACTTTGTTTGTTTTTTAAAACCCATTTGGTACCTATGGGGTGGCAACTTGGTGGAGGTGGCACTAAGACCCAAACGCGGTTTCGCTCAAAGTTCTCCAACTCCTCATGCATGGCATTGACCCAATCCGGATCCATCAAAGCGTGTCCAACATCTCGGGGCTCAAAAGAAGTGACAAAAGCTGAATGAGCAAAGTGAGAGAGATAGGACCTGGACCGCGTGACTCGACGGTCAATGTCACTGATGATGTTCTCCGGCGGGTGCTGCTGCCGGATGTAGCGAGGAGCTTGCCTGGAAGAAGTAGTCTCCCCCTCGACAGCAGCTGGAGCTCCCTCAGGTGCAACGGGCACCGACTGAGGAAGCTGCTCGAACGGCCCCCATGTAGAGGAAGTAGACGGGTCGGGGCCGTGAGCCAAAGTGGACTTCGTAGGGTCGACGGGGGGCAGCCGGTGGAGTCGGCTCGTGATCACCCCAATTGGCGGCGTCATGCTCCCCCTCCACAAAAATGCTGGAGTGAAACTCATCCTCACCTGCAAGCTCAAAAGCAGTGGAACTACAAGGCATAGTTTCATCGAAGGTAATCTCACAAGTCTCCATCACTCGGTTAGTCTCAAGGTTAAGAGCACGATAAGCACGAGAGTGTGTAGAATAACCAAGAAAGATACCATCAGAAGACCGAGACTCAAATTTATCCAACTTACCTCCCTTCTTGAGGATGAAACACTTGCACCCAAGCACCCGTTGGTGACTTACCTTGTGTGGTCTCCCAAATCGCAACTCATAAGAGGTCTTTTTCTTGAAAGCTCGGAGAAAAATATGATTGGAAACATAACAAGAAGAACTGATCACTTCGGCCCAATACCTCCTAGGAGTCCTATGCTCATCGAGCATCGTCCTAGCCATCTCAACAAAGGTCTGATTTTTGCGTTCAACAACGCCATTCTGCTGAGGAGTGTGATCCAAACCCAAATAAGAACAAAAGATCTTAAAATGAGCATTCTTGAATTATGTGCCATTGTCACTGCGAATAGCTCTCATGAAATTCTTAGGTAGCTCATTTAGTAACCTCAAAATCAGATCACGCACAAGTGGAAAAGTCTCATCCTTACTCTCCAAAAAGAACACCCAAGAATATCTCGAGTAGTCATCAACGAATACAACAACATACCACTTACCTCCCTCTGACCTAACCCGAGTTGGACCAACCGTGTCCATGTGTAAGAGCTCACCGGGTTGTTTGGTCATAATCTCAGTCACCGGAGGGTGGGAAGCAGCAATCATCTTGCCATGCCTGCAAGGATGACAAACCAAGTCCTTCTCGAAGTTCAGCTTTGGCAATCCTTGGATAAGGTCCATCGAGCTAAGCCTTGCAAGCTAATATGTCCCAATCTCCTATGCCACTTCCAAAGATCGGAAGAAGAACCGGCAAGAAGACAACGAGAAGGTCCGGAAGACATAGAAAAATCTGCACGAAAAACTTTCCCAAAGGGAAAAATCCGGCAAACAAGATCACCCCAAGAGTCCAAAATCCAAGAAAGGTTAGGCTGGAAACTCACTTCAAAATCGTGTTCAAGGAGTTACAAAACCGAGAGAAGATTAAAATGCAAATTCGCAACCAAAGCAACATCCTTGAGAACAAAAGACGAATTGACTCGGATTGGCCCTCGGGACACAACCTTACCTTTACTCTTGTCCCCGAATGTGATATACTCGGTGTGGCGCACGGGGTCGAGGTTGGAGAACCACTTGGCACTTCCGTTCATATGGTGTGAGCATCCGGAATCCACAAGTCAAGTCTCCTCTAGTCCTCCTTCTACATCAATAAAAAGACATAGGGTGAGCAAATGGTGCACACTGGGGTTAGTAAACTGAGAAGGATATCAGTGTTGTCCCATTTGCCCAAAGAAAGAGTTAGGAGGAAAACCAAACATCTCCTGTGTAACAGAACCGCCCAATTTGTACTAGATTAAGTAAGAAAATAACCTATCGTAACAGATGGTTAACCGACATAACCTGGCACAAACCCGGTAGTTCGTCGAGTGTTCCGAAAAAACCTCGGTAATTCAACTTTACAACCAAGATCGCATGATCAAGTAAATACAAATCACTTACACGGAGTTTACAGCAGAAATAAATTACATTTGAGGTCACAAATAAATAATACAAGTATGAGTTTCAAAACCATTTATTGAACACATCATTGCTTTGAAATGATTATAAACCATAAGTTGAAATACATTGCTAGCTTATGCTGACATCCTCCAACAGCAGCATTAAGATGAGAGATAATATAGAGTCACCGAGCTCACCGGTGGTTAGCTACACCTTTAGAAGCATGAGACCTTCACCTGCAACAAGGTGGGATAAACCCTGAGTACTCGAATGTACTCAGCTAGACTTACCTATCATAAACTAAAATAAATGAAACCAAGGATTATGCAAGGCTTTATAGTGGTGGATTGGCTTGACTCATTTCGCAGAAAAGCATAATAATTCTTTTAACCTTTAGTTAAAGATGTAGCATCAAATTTTAATCATTATTACCTGTCATCTACATTAGCCACTAGTCTATGCCAAACAAGTTGATTGAAGCATAAAATAGATTCCATCATCATTCTAGGCTTTCCATTAACCGGATCACCAACATTAGTTTCATAGTCGTGTAAATGTTATCATCACCCTAGTCAAGTGCTCTCTAACCAGGAGCGATGGCGATTCGAATCGGATTCCTACTCAGCTGAGGGGGTATTCCCTACACAAACCACACTCACAAGCCACGTGAGTTACAGGTCACCGAAGACGCTATTCGGGTAAAGTCGCGGGATGGACAGGGACCACCGACACCGAGGGGCCGCCCGAAAGCCAGCACGTGTGAAGGTCTTAGATCGCGCCCCTCTGTCCGAACCCCGCACCAGCCCGAATAGTGTACCGGCTTCACGGTCGGAACGACTTATCCTTCCAGTTAAGTGTAGGGCATGCGTTCAACATGACCAGACGAACGACAACAAAAACAGTCATTAGTTGACATGGTCGAGTCACCCCCATCCAAAGTACAGGAAGTTTCCCATCGATCTTAGTTCGATTAACCATTTTGGCTACCATTCCGAGATAAGCCTTGCCATGTGAGTAGGATATTCACCTACATCTTGCGGGCAATGGGAATCACCCGACTTCTACCGAACTATGCCAACTAAGCATGACTGACACGTAATTGATAGGGTAGCAAAGATAGTGGTAATAGTAGAGTGAGCATGGTATAATGCAACAACGGTTTCACCGAACTCCTATAAACTTAATGCATCAATAATAATAACTTAATTAAAATTGCATTTGTAAAGATAGGAGGTTTATAATGCTCTGGGCTTGCCTCAGAACCGACACTAGGTCTGTGCATGTTAGATGATACTCGATTGACAAGCATCTCTGATCCAACTTGATATTTTGACCGATCTTCCATCTTCTGGATCCATCCACCAACACTACCTTTGATTAGGTCCAGTCATCACGTCCTTCACGTATGCACTTATCATACCTAAATGAGATGCGAGATGCATGTACATGAATATGAAGAATGATAACACAAGATACACATATACAACCATTTAAGACAAGCTCAAGATCATGAAAGTCATAAACAAGCAATTAGAGTTATTCATCTAATTATAACACCAACATAACATAAAGGAGAGAAACACATCAAGCATGACATACTATTTAATTTAAGTCAAACCATGGCAAATATTCATCCATCAAGTTTACTTAATAGATTAAACTAGCAACGACAAGTTAAAATAATTAAGTCATACATGCAAGTTTGGGACAGCAACATATCGGTCACGGTTTTAATCATAACTAGCGTTATACTAATCCAACAAACATGATTTTTATATATTTGGAAAGCTAATTAAGTTATCTACAACTTACTTTTAAACATACAAGGATGATTTAATAGGTAAACCACTCAAAATAATTAAAGAAGGCATCTCACTCCACCAGGTGGACAAATTTGGTAACCCTTTTTAAAACAGTCATTACTCAAGATCTACAACTCCTAAAAATATGAATCAAGACAATGTGAAAAGCTTATGAAAAGTTCTACAATTCATTCAGCATTAGCAATTCATGATTCACATTTTAAGTTAGTCAAAAAGCACTTATAAACAGATCTGTCCAGGGAGATGGGCAGATTCAACTTCCAACTTAGAAAATGCATATCTCTCAAGATATGGCCACCAAAATTTAACATCATCTAGATAATAATATTATCTACAACTTTGGTATTCACTATACCAACAGAAAACATCATTAATGCATGATAGTATTTATTTCCTAAAACATATGCTTGCAGCCAAAACAGTAATATTTCACACTTGTTATTTTCATAGCACCCAAACTACTTAACAAATAGTCATAAAAATTTAACCAAACATCATTCATCATATAAGGAACACACCATAATTATTTCATGATTTTTGGACCAATTCTTAACAACAATAATTATTTAATCTACACAATCAAGCTTCTAAACGCAGCAGCACAAAAACATTTTTAGACCAATTTATTCAAAATGAAACATAGCATGCATTAGATCTACCGCGTAGAAAATTTCGTAAGGATTCCAAAAAGTCCAAGAACACTATCATACGATTTTCGTAAGATTTTATATGTATTTTCAAAGTTCGCTGCAGAAAAAGAGGATTAATTTTGGGATTAACATTTGCATCAGGCACCCTGGACTTTCACCTAACTAATTAAGGACATATCAGTAAATCAATGAGTCATGTAATATTTGCATAAAAACCAAATAAAAGCATCCTGATGCTCTTCTTCTTCCTTTTTGACGGGGGATTTCACGGGACAGAGGACGACGACGGGAACCAGCCGGGGTCCGGCTGCCTGCTGCCTGCTGTGGCCTGGCCGGCCAGCAGAGGCGGAGAGGCGCTGGCCTCAGCAGCGCTGAGCCGCGGCCTGCAGCGGCACAGGCAGCAGCGCAGCGGCCAGGCGAGCGTCGGGCCAGCGGAGCCGCAGGCGGGCGAGCCTCGCAGGGGCAAGCGGCGTCGCGGCCTCGGTCTTGGCACGGCTCGCGGCGGCAGGCAGGACGGCGGCGGGTCCAGGCGAGCGGCTCGGCGGAGCGCCGGGCGAGCGGCACTGAGGAGGGAGCAGAGCTTCTGCTCTGAGAGGGAGAGAGCCGAGAGAACGAGGGCGACGGGAGAGAGAGAGAGGTGCGTCGGGGGAAGAAAAAGGCTCGGCCTTTTCTCGGGCAGAGCAAAATGACGACATCTTGTATATATTTATGGAACTATCACGGTTAACCGTTTAGGGTTTCCGGATTCTAAACCGTTGACTGAAAAGTTCGTCGAAAAATCCCGTTGCGAATACCTCGATGAATAGAGCAATTTCGCTTTAAGAATCACGGTCAAATTCCAGACGGTTTGCGAATTATGAGTTCTCGGAGAAAATCTCGCGGGGACCGAAAATTGGCATTCCGACGATCTTCGGACATCTGTTTCGCTATTTTCGGCTCTGATTCAGGTCTCGACGATTGAACGGAATTTGTTCGCCTCGATCCAATCTACAACTTCTCTTCAAGTTGCATCCACATGTGAGATCTCCAAAATGTTGGTCAAAGCCGATTAAGAATGTCGTCGGTTGCGCTCGGATGAGGGTTCGGAATATTTTCCAGGCATTTTCTCTGTTTCCGGGTAACACGAACTTTTTACACGACTTTTGTTGTAGAGTTCAACTAGAATATTCTGGGCAAGGTCTTGAGACTTGGTTGAGCTCGTATAATTATATTTGATTTATAAAGCAATCGATTAATTAATTTCATGTGTCGTTTTAATTTCAAAGTTCACGAAACTTTTCCAATGGTTCATATAGATGGAAATAGATATAAGGCACGTAGAATAATTACTTTATCATAATTTCCCGATGAATGAACTATAGTCTCTCATTATTGTTCGATCCGATATAAATATGCTTAATCACTTTTTAGCCCGTGATTAACACTGAAGGTGTTACAACCCTTCCCCCCTTAAAAAGAATCTCGTCCCGAGATTCAAAACGAAAAACTTTCAAGGAAAGAGAAATACGTCACCTATCTTCCAATACCAGTGATAGCACTTGGCTATATAGCTTCGAGCATCCAAGTGACAAATCTAGTCGACCACTTCCAGATACTGGCCCTTTATAGGAAGTTTTTGTTTGAAGAATTTCCTTCATCGATTCCCATGAAACATTGTTACTTTGGGATAAATCCCAAAAATAACAAAATACTTCACTCTAAAGGTATCATAAGCGGTTCAAAGCATAACGATCACCCACAAGTAGCCTTTCTTCTAAAGGTATCATAGGCGGTTCAAAGCATAACGATCACCCACAAGTAGCATTTTTTCTAACTACTGTAGCATAACCATGCACAACTTACATTAACTTGCAGCTTTTGACTCATAATATTAATAAATTAAGGCACATAAACAAAATAAATTGATTGATATAATAAACAAAGAAACACATTCAGATCGAAACATTGTGAAAAACATAAGGCGAAACATAGCTACATTCTGTCTTATCTATGAACCAACAGAGTAGTGCTCCTTCCTGTGTAGAATCGATAGAGGCATGACCTTATTGTCGCTCCTCGTGCGGGCTTCATGATGGCAAGGCTCAGATATATGGCTCACTCTCCTTCTCGGTGCCAAGGAGAAGAGCCGACGAGATTCTATACCTCAGAATTATAGCACAAATCACCAAAAAGAAGTTTAGAGTTGTAGCATGGATTTTTTTATTTTTTTTTGTATCTTTCGTGGACGTCTCCATACCTTCTTATAGAGAAGATTTTCGCCCTTTACTGGCATCTTCCTCTATAATGACGCCCCACTAAAGACACGTCAATTGACGCATCAATTAAGGTAGTAAACTACCCAACAAACAAATATTTTGGCATTGATTACAAAATTAAATTGTTTAATGACTGATACCAAAAGATAAACGCAAATTTAAATAACAAATGAATTTACACTATTTTGACTGACTGTCACAAGTCACGTATTTATTCGTGCATAAAAAGCACAAATACTATACGTGCACGCTGTGTAAACCGTCGTTAATTCTCTTTCTTTTTTTTTTTGCTTCATTCAATAAATAGAAATAGACTTGTTATTTAGGGCACGTACAACGGGCGTGCCGGCTGTCGTCTCCCCCGGTTTGGTACAGTAAGTGAGGAGAGAGAGCGAAGCCGTCGCGTCAACGACGGTGAGCGCTTGTGCTCCTAGACGAATTCCACGGCGGGCTTCGCGTTGTACAGAGCTGTCGTCTTGAGGCGACGTGGCGACGTGGCGTGGATCCTTCTGCGCGCGAGAGAGGAAAAATCGCGCCAAAAATCCTCACCGACACCATCTTCTCCGTCACTTTGTCCTCACCGTCGCGCGCCTGGAGGGCGGGGCGAGCAGGGTACCAGATCAGGGCGCGCGGCGGGGTGGAGCAGAGCCGCACCGGCGAGGAAGAGCGGGGCCACGCCGGCGGGGCAGGGCACATCCCGACGAGGCAAGCACATGTTTGTCTCCCCCCCCCACCCCCCCCCCCCCCCCCCACCCCCAGATCCTCTCTCCTACTTTGCCGATCCAGATATCGCAGCCTCGTCGGAATCCTCAGTCTAACTCGATGGCATCTATGAGTACCACATGAAGAACACCAAAAACGGACTGCATGTCACTTATTCTAATGTTTGATCTTGTTATCATCTACTCATATTCAGAAATCAGTTCAGTACCCACTAAATTACCCATATGGCCCTGCTTACAACTCTCTTATCTGGACAGCACGGAAACTTACAGGAATCAAAATTGCCTATACCCTGTTCTTGAATTCTATTTTTCAGTTACCTGTATGCTCTGTTGCTTTGGTGTTTTTCTAGACAGCAGGGAAATAGTGGTAGTTCTGTTAGTAATTGTTCAGTTAAACCTGCAATTCTAACTATTGGATATAATTGAATGAATGTTTCCATTTCAATAGAATTGATAGCTCAGTCTCTGATCACTGAAGTTTTTGTAGCTACTAAATGGTTTCAATTCACTAGAATTGATCACTGATTTTTTCTATGATCCATGTGTTTCTATGTGAATGTTTCTAATAGCAGGGAAAAGGCGGTTAACGAAGGAAGCCATGGTGAGTTTCTTGACAGCAAGGACATTCTGCTAATTCTGTTAGTTAGAACATGTCTTTTGGAGTAGTACTGAACGGGCTGTATATTGAACCTGTTGTTATATGGCGAACACTGATATTATGCTAGTATTAGTATTGAACCTGTTGTTCATCTTGCGTGAAATTGTTCACCGTGAGTTGCAACCTGTTGGAATGCATTGCAACCTGTTGGAATGCAACTGCTGTCTTTCGTCTGTTTTTTCTAGTCTGATGCAACCATTTTCACCAGCCAATGATGAAGATGATCCACCAACTAATTTTGTATCAATTAGCAACATAATGGTATATAGAAATGATATTCATAATTGATCATGGCTACATGCTAGTATTAAACGATTTGTAGACAGCCAAATAGACACCAACTGTCTATGTGTTGTACGAGCTGTCTATTTAGCTGTCTGTGTTGTAAAGTCCAAAACAGCAGTTGTCTCTCCATTGTACATGCCCTTAAGTTAGTTTGCATCAACTTTTGTTAGCAACGTGAAACTATTGTTATTCATACACTTATTGCTTGACATTTCATAAATAAGCCTCTCCATGGGCCAAATTCCAACAGTATTTATGGGGTTGTGAGTTGAAGAACAAGAATCAAATCTGTACAGCCATCCTGCTGGCCAGCCTTGATGTTTTTGACCTCTTTTCTCTGCTTGTTATGCTGCGTACGGTCTCAGGCAAGATGGTCCTTATTACTGATGTGTGACCCCATTTCCTGTGAAAGCATTTAGGCCCCTAGAGTTTCGGTGATTAACGACAATACAAGATTACTATGACTAACGTGTGTTTTGCAGAGGCAATAAGAAAGTTAGGTCATGGTAATGGATGGTTGATTGGGCTATCATGGTATTTGTGCCCCTTATTGGAATCGTTTCGGTTTTCAAAGGATTGACGACAAGGTTGAAGATTAGACTAGGTCTAAGTGTCATTGGAGTTGAGAGACACTTAGAGTAGTTTAGCACCTTTATTTTTCCTTTGGCCGTACTATTAAGAGGGGCACCAACTAGTAGCTTGACCTAGGAGAGGCTATGTGTTTAGGTGTGGTGCACACTTGTTGAAACTAGCACTAGAAAGCTTTAGAAATAGTCTTTGGACCACGTGGACCAGCTTGCATGTTGGAAGTGTGCTGATCAGGCCAGAAAATCAAGTCCGGACGCAAGTGTATCCCTGGGTCCGGACCATCGGCTGTGCGTCCGGACCCTAGGGTTAGCTCTGTGCGTTGCAGGCGATCCGGACGCAGTGAATAGTGCAGGGTCCGGACCATTGGTTGCGTCCGGACCCTACAGAGAGAGCTCCAGAACGCTAGAATTGATCCAGACGTTGTCCGGTGTGTAGAGTCCAGACGCCAAGTAGGGTCCGGACCCTACACAGAGAGTTCCAGAGAGGCAAATATGATTTGGACGCTGTCCGGTGGTGTGCGTCCGAACTGCGTTCTGCGTCCGGATGGCCTATGTTCCTGTACTGAGATCCGAAGGATGAGGGGGTCCGGACGCATGAGCTATGGTCCGGATCCCCTACTGTTTCTTGTGTCCGGAGTGATGCAGAGAGGCGGTTTTTGCCTCTAACGGCTAGGGGCTTGCTTGGGGGCAATTTATACTCCCCCATCAGCCCCATGGCATCTCTCTTGCCCATTCCAATTGCTGAGAAACACTTGTGAGAGAGCAAGTTGTGCAAGAGCCCTAGTGAGAGTGTGAATTACAATTCCATGTGTTGATTCTCACTCGTTGCTTAGAGTTAGCAAGTGTGCATCCATTCAATCGCTAGACTAGCCTTGGTCAAGTGAGAGTTAGTGCTTGTTACTCTTGGTGATCGACATCACCTAGATGGCTTCACGGAGGTTTGCTTGGTGATCATCCGGTGGTGTTCCTTGTGGATGACCCAAGTTCGATTGTGATCGGTTGTGGGCGATTCACCGAGCCGGAGTGGCGAACAATCAGCCCGTAGAGAGCACTTAGTCCTTGCACGGACTAAGGGGGAGTGATACCCTTGCACGGGTGCTCTAACGAGGACTAGGGGGAGTGTCGACTCCTCGATACCTCGGCAAAACGTCGCCGTGTAATTTCTCCTTCCTCCATCTCTTTACTTATTGCAATTACATTCAAGCATTACTTTCTGTCTTCCTTTCTTGTTGCTTGACTAGAATTGCATAGGGCTTTACCGCTTTCATTGTCATGTCTTGCTTGTGTAGCTAGGACACACTTGGGAAAAGCACTAGGGGGTAAATTGGCTCTTGATAGGTTTAATTATTGCTTAGAAATTTAAAAGAGCCCAATTCACCTCCTCTCCTCTTGGGCATCTTGATCCTTTCAATTGGTATCGAAGCTTGGTTACTCTAAATTAGGCTTCACCGCCTAGAGCAAGATGTCCATGGGGATGGATCGCCACCCATGTTTGATAGGGACGACTTTCTTTATTGGAAAGTGCGTATGGAGGCTTACCTCAAAGCCTTGGATGTTGGTGTGCTTAAATCCGCCACCGATGGATTTCCTCAATTTGATGGAGAACCATTCGGTGACAAGGTCCACTATGAGAAGTGGAATGCCAAAGCCCGGAACACCCTCTTTAGGGGCATTGGCAAAGATGTGTTCAACCGCGTGCGCACTTCCAAGAATGTGCATGAGTTGTGGAAGAACATTTGTGCTATTCATGAGGGCACAAAGAGCGAGTGGGAAGAGCGATATCACTTAGTCATAAATAAGATGAATGCTTGTACCATGCTTGCTCATGAGAATGCAAATGAAATGTACTCACGCTTAAATGTTCTTGTAGAAGAATTGAATGCTCTTGGGCTAAAGCAAATGGATGAAGCCGATGTTGTGAGGAGGATTCTTTGTGTGCTTCCAATTGCCAAGTATGCCAACATTGTGACCGTGTTGCATCAAGGTGATCTTTCCAACTATACACCAACTCAAGTCTTGGGAAAGATCAATGCACATGAGATGTACATGCACATCCACAAAGAAGATGAAGGTTCATCATCCACCAAGAAGAAGGATTTGGCACTCAAATCTAGCCATGACACGGGCAAGTCAAAGATGGTGTATGATACCTCAAGTGAAGATGATGATGACTCAAACATTGCTCTAATGGTGAAGAATACCACCAAGATGCTAAAGAAGCTAAACAAGAGCGGTGTCAAGTTTGATTCAAGAAAGAAGAAGTTCTTTACTAATAACAAGAGGAAGCCATTGTCGGAGATGGATTGCTTCAATTGTGGTGATCTTGGCCATCTAGCTCACCATTGCACCAAGCCCAAGAAGGACAAGTACAAGAAAAAGTACAAGAATGGTAGAGAGCAAAAAGATGAGTCAAGTGACGATAAGAAGAAAGATGAGAAACCTCACAAGAAGAAAGATGGCTTCAAGAAGAAGAGGTTCCAACACCAAAATAAGAAAGATGGCAAGGCATACATAGTTGGTGATTGGTTAACCGACATTGAAGAATCAAGCGAGTCATCCGGTGATGAAAGTGATGATGAGAGGGTGGCTGCTCTAGTCGTTGGGACTTCATTGCCTCCTCCACCACCACCGTCTTCCTCCACTACATCCTCTACACACCTATGCCTTATGGCCAAGGGTGATCGGAAGGTACAATCCAAAGTAGAGGATAGTGATGATAGTGGTAGTGAAAGTGAAAAAGAATACCAAGCTCCTTCCTATGATGAACTCATAAAATTTCTCACTAAGTACACTAAAATTGTGAAGAAGTAGCAAGCTAAAAATGAGAAGCTTGAAAAAGAAAATGATGACTTGCTTGAAAAACTTGAAATAACATCAAATTCTAGTGATGAGCTAATAAGTAAAAACAAATCCTTATCCTCACATGCTAAGGAGCTCAAATCCTCTCTCAAAGAGCTAAAAGAGAAACATGATAAGCTAGAGAGGACATCACAAGAGCTTAGAGAAGGATGCAACAAACTTAGGGAAGAGTACACCGAAGTAAAGATGAACTATGATACTCTTCTTATAGCTAATGAATGTCTTGAAGATTCTTTGCCTATTGTTGCTAACCCCATTGTCAAGATTGACATTGGCACATCTTGTGATGATTTGATTGTTGAGCCCATTGAGCAAGAGCCTAAGTGCAAAGGCAAGCAAGTGGTTGTGGCGGATAACTACAATGACTATATGAAGATCAAGAATGAGAATGAGAAGCTCAAGCAAGATCTTATCAAACTCAAGTCAACCAAGTCAATTGTGATTGAGTCACAAGATGAAGACTATGATGTGGCACTTGAAGTTGATATGCTTAGAGAAGAGAACAAGAGGCTAAAGAATGAGAAGAACCATCTAGCCATTGGAATGGAGAGGTTCACCAAGGGCCACAATCTTCAAAGTGAGCTCCTCATGAACACTGTCATGAAGAATGATAAAGTCAGTCTTGGTTACAAGTCCTCTCAGGTGAAGAAGGCCAAAGCCAAAGCCAAAGATGAAGACATGCTTTGAGTGTGGGAAGCAAGGACACTTTTCTCATAATTGTGTGACTCCACTTCCACAACCCTTGCCTAAGCACACTAGGCCCTTTGCATACAATGCTCACTATGTCATCAACAAGGATGTCAAGGGCAAGCCACTTGTTGTGTTCTTAGGACCACCCAACAAGAATAGACCAAAGATACTTTGGGTGGCTAAGTCACTAGTAGAGAAAGCAATGGGCCCCCGTACTCAATGGGTGCCTAAACAACAAGCTTGATCTCTTGTGTGTGTAGGTGAACTACAAGACCAGTGGAAGTCATTGGGTGATAGATAGTGGATGCACTCAACACATGACCGGTGACCCCCGGATGTTCACCTCATTGGAAGAAGATGTCAACAACCAAGACAAGATTACATTTGGGGACAACTCAAAGGGAAAGGTCAAAGGACTTGGAAAAGTGGCAATCTCAAATGACAACTCAATATAAAATGTCTTGCTAGTTGCATCACTAAGCTTCAACTTACTCTCGGTTCGCCAATTGTGTGATCTTGGCTTTCAATGCTTGTTCACTCCTAATGAAGTCATTGTGTCAAAGATTGATGATAGTCAAGTCATATTCAAAGGCTTTCGGCACAATAACCTCTACCTTGTGGATTTCTCATCAAATGATGTCAACCTCCAAACATGCTTGTTCACTAAGTCATCTCTTGGTTGGTTGTGGCATAGAAGGTTAGCTCATGTTGGGATGTCTACTCTCAAGAAGCTATTGAAGAAGGAAATGGTTAGAGGCATCAAGGATGTTGTGTTTGAAAAGGACAAGCTTTGTAGTGCATGTCAAGCCGGCAAGCAAGTTTCCAACACTCACCCACACAAAGCATGCATGTCAACATCAAGGGTTCTTGAGCTACTTCACATAGATTTGTTTGGACCTACAACATATGCTAGTTTGGGAGGTAACCTCTTTTGTCTTGTGATTGTGGATGACTACTCAAGATACACATGGGTGTTCTTTCTTCATGACAAAGGGGAAGCCACAAGCTCATTCAAGAAGTTTGCCAAGAGAGCCCAAAATGAATTTGATGTAGAGATCAAGAAAATAAAAAGTGACAATGGCACCGAGTTTATCAACACAAAGATTGAAGATTATTGTGATGAAGTTGGGATCAAGCATGAAGTGTCCGCTACATATACACCTCAACAAAATGGAGTGGTTGAGAGGAAGAACCGGACACTAATTACTCTTGCAAGAACCATGCTAGATGAGTATAACACCCCAGAGAAGTTTTGGGCCGAAGCTATCAATATCGTATGCTATGCTTCAAATAGATTGTTCATCCAAAGATTCTTGAAGAAGACACCATATGAGTTGCTTAATGGAAAGAAGTCGGATATATCATTCTTTAGGGTGTTTGGGTGCAAGGTCTACATCTAAAAGAAGCGTCAACATCTAGGGAAGTTTCAAATAAGATGTGATATTGGCTTCCTAGTTGGTTATTCTTTGAAATCCAAAGCATACCGTGTATTTAACCAAGCCACCGGCTTAGTTGAAGAAACGTATGACTTGGAATTTGATGAGACTAATGGCTCCCAAGGAGCAAATAAAAATCTTGATGATGTAGGTGATGAACCATTGAGGAAGTCTATGAAGAACATGCCTACCGGTGTAATCAACCCCAAAGAAGAAGATCAAGTAGTGATAGAAGTTGAAGATAATGCAAATTCTCAACCTTCTACATCACAAGAGCCTCAAGATGATGATGATAAAGTGAGGGAAACAAATGAAGATACATTCATCCCTCAAGCTCAAGTAGAGACTCAAGCTCAAGATGTTGATGCACCTAATCCTCCTCCTCAAGTGGTTGATAGAAGATCCGCACCCATACTCCAAACCCATCCACAAGAACTCATCATTGGGAGTCCTTCAAGGGGAGTAATGACTCGGTCCCAAAAGATTGCTTCTTTTATTGAACATCACTCTTTTGTCTCTTGTGTTGAGCCTACTTGTGTAGAGGAAGCACTTGAGAATCCGGATTGGGTGAATTCTATGCATGCAGAATTGAACAACTTCACCCGCAATCAAGTGTGGACTCTAGAAGAAAAGCCACAAGATGCAAGAGTGATAGGAACCAAGTGGGTGTTTCGCAACAAGCAAGATGATCAAGGTCAAGTGGTTAGAAACAAGGCAAGGCTAGTTGCAAAGGGGTTCTCCCAAGTTGAAGGCTTGGATTTTGGGGAGACCTTTGCACCAGTTGCAAGACTTGAAGCCATTCATATCCTCCTTTCATATGCATCACACCATGATATGAAGTTATATCAAATGGATGTGAAAAGTGCATTTTTAAATGGCTTCATAAATGAGCTAGTCTATGTCAATCAACCTCCCGGTTTTGAGGACCCTAGATATCCTAACCATGTTTATAGGTTGTCCAAGGCGCTATATGGGCTAAAGCAAGCCCCTAGAGCTTGGTATGAGCGTCTTCGGGACTTTCTATTCAAGAAGGGATTCACTATTGGGAAGGTTGACACAACACTATTCACCAAGAAGCAAGATGGAGATATCTTCATTTGTCAAGTGTATGTTGATGATATTATCTTTGGCTCGACAAATGAAGATCATTGCAAGGAGTTTGGTGACTTGATGTCGAAGGAATTTGAGATGTCCATGATTGGAGAGCTTACTTTCTTCCTTGGGTTTCAAGTGAAGCAATTGAGAGAAGGCACATTTGTATCTCAAGAGAAGTATACCAATGATGTGCTAAAGAAGTTCAAGATAGAAGATTGTAAGACAATCAAGACCCCAATGCCTATAAATAGACACCTCGACCTTGATAAGGACGGTAAACCTATTGATCAAACTCTCTACCTTTCTATGATTGGTAGTTTGTTATATCTTACCGCATCTAGGCCCGATATCATTTTTAGTGTGTGCATGTGTGCTAGGCTTCAAGCAAAACCTAAGGAATCTCACCTAAGTGCCATAAAAAGAATCCTTAGATATGTAAAGCACACCCAAAGCATTGGCCTTTGGTATCCCAAAAGAGCTACTTTTCAACTAGTGGGTTATTCCGATTTGGATTATGCCGGTTGCAAAGTTGATAGAAAGAGTACCTCCGGAGGTTGCCATTTGCTTGGAAGATCACTTGTATCATGGTCATCTAAGAAACAAAATAGTGTGGCTTTGTCTACCGCGGAAGCGGAATACATAGCCGCCGGAGCTTGTTGTGCACAAATCCTATACATGAAACAAACTCTTCTAGACTATGGTGTTGAGCTTAAAAGTGTACCACTTCTTTGTGAAAATGAAAGTGCGGTAAAACTTGCTAATAATCCGGTTCAACACTCACGCACTAAGCACATTAATATTCGTCATCACTTTCTAAGGGATCATGTTTCAAAGAAAGATATCTCCCTAGTTGGTGTAAGAAGTGAGGATTAATTGGCGGATATCTTCACAAAACCTCTTGATGAAGTAACCTTTTGTAGGTTGAGAAGTGAACTAAATGTGCTTGATCTAAGTAACTTCACTAAAAGATGATCTTGTGTTGGTACCTTGCATTCATGTTTAAATTATGTACGTGCACATAGGCTTGTCTAACGCGGTTAAGATAACCGCCCCAAAGCGTGTGAAGAAGCTTAATCATGGTTTAAACTTGACAAGCAACTAGATTCAAATTCAAGTATTACATATGCATGTTTGTTGCTTGATCATTCTTTTTCGGTTAAGTTTTGAGCATCCGCTAAGTTTGTCCACTTTAGGGGGAGCATTCCACGCTCAAAGTTGTTACTATACCCCTACTAGTGGCCTTATGATGTTCCTCGCCCTCTTTTATTGCCTATTTTCTTAAAAATGAGCTAAGCCTAAGGCTATCTATTTTGAAAATCCATGAGGGTTTGAGTGATGGTTCTCACACTATGTCCAACACGTGTTCTTCTGGCTCTCCTTAATGTTGGAAATAGTATGGGGGGGATCAAAGGGAGAGATAGAAAAATTTCAATGCATTTCGGCTTCGGATCACCCTTCGGACGCTACATTTTGCCCTGCGTCCGGACTCACTTCAGCGTCCGGACCCTCCCCCAACTCTCTGTTCAGCTCTGGTCGCACAGTCCGAACGCGCGTTTTCAGCCATCCGGACCAATGCGGTTCCATCCGGTCAGGCCTCCCCACTGTGCATCCTCTCGCACAGTGGATCCGGACGCTCCTATTCCCTGCGTCTAGACCTCGTTCTACGTCCGGATAAATACAACACAGAGAGCTTGTCTCTCGGTTTTGGACCCCCATGCGTCCGGTGTCGCGGGTCCGGACTCCCTTTTGCGTCCGAAGTCTGGAGTTCGCGCGTGCTCACTCTGTTCTGTCTCCAACCGTGTTTCCCCCCGCGCCCGTACAACCGCCGCTTGTTCGCCATTCGCGCCGCCCGCCCACCTCGCCGTCGTTGAGCTTCGCCGTCGGCTTCCTCCAGCAGGCCCGCGCGATCCCCCTCCCCACCCGCGCCCTCCCCACCTGCGCGCCACTGAACCCTCTGCTCGCCGTCCTCTGCTCGCCGCGCGCCGCCCTCACCAGCGCCGCCGCCACTCCTGCCGAGCACCGTCGTCACCCAGCTCTGCTCTCTCTTCTCTGGACGAGCAGAGCATCACCCCCCTAGGGTTTCCTTGTTCAAAACCTCCCTAGGGTTTCTTCGTCGATTCGTCGTCGTGCGTTTTAGCCGTCGTCGACTCGCTCTTCGTGGTGTCCTGGTTCATTGTCCCAACGTGCATTGGATTTACACTTCGTTCCTCAGGTAGCCGACACATTCATTCTATACTTACCTCTATGCTTGCTTCCTTAGGCTTTTCGCACCTCTAGATGACTTTATTGCTTATATATCATGTCTATCTATTTCTATTTGGCAGTCGGGTCAGTGGCAGTGACAGAGAACTCGGGGCAAAGCCCGCGAGTATGGATTGATGCAAAGCCTCACGAGTGTGTCAGTGGCATAAGGGCCTCTTGCAGTGACAGTGAGATTCTTGTGTCAGAGGCAGTGATCAGTGTGTCAGTGGGATTTCACAGTTGATACTCAACGGTAGTGGCATTTGGGCCTCTCTCAGTGTGACAGTTGATTGATCAGATGGCTCGATGCAAGAATGTTGGTGGTGGTCCTGACGACGAGCCTCCGCACCCTCCCCGCTCCACCGCTCTGTAGAAGGGGAAGGCCAAGGCGAAGGTTCCAGGCAAGAAGCGGAAGCTTCTGGACAGAGACGCTCTAGCAGCGACAGCAGCAGCTGATGCAGCAGACCGGGCCGAGCGTGGTGCTTTGCTTCAGATTGGTGCTCGCCCTCCGTCTTCTTGGGTCTCTTCCGCCGCCAGAGCCCCGCAAACTCAGTCTTCACAAGCAGCAGAGACAGCTACAGAGGCAGAGCCAGCAGAGACAGCAGAGCCAGTTCATCAGACACCTCCTCTCAGACGCTCCACTCGTACCCGCGTCGAGGTTGCTCCACGCCCTGAGGATCCTCGTCAGGGCGACAGAGTCCCCCGCGTAGCTCCAGCTCCACCACCATCGATGGCAGGGCCCCTAGTGATGCCAGTTCACGTCGACCTCAGTTTGGCTTCTACGCAGCAGGTGTGTGAGCTCCGGCTCGTTGAGCTTGAGGAGTGGTGCCCGGTTCAGAGACACCCTGACAGTCCTCTTGGTTGGTGGCACCCTCGCCACAAGGACTTCTACGACGCAGCCCATACCATGAGGATCCGGCTGAGACCCCACCGAGTGTGCCCTCTTGAGCGCATCATAGAGACCGGTGGAGAGGTTCTTCGACCTCTACTTTAGTACCTTCCCGGGCTGGCGGACCTCCTAGGCCGCTCGGGGAACTACGTTGAGTACTGGGTCTGAGAGTTCTACGCTTCACTCTGGATCAACCCAGACCATGCCTACTTCCAGTACACCTTCAGAGGCGAGCGCCACCAGACCTACCTGACAGACTTCAGAGCTCGGTTCCACCTGACAGAGGCTCCCTTGAGGCTACACGCGTAGTGTTTTGGGGGTATGGATCCCCCCCGCAGAGCAGTTGGAGGCACTACACCCGACACAGACTTGGTCGCTCACTGCTTCCGTCCTCCGTTCGGTCCCAGTAGCAGTCGGACTCCTGCCGAGTTGCACTCTCACGTTCGTCTCGTTAACGATGTGATGCGGTGCACTCTTCTACCTCGCATCGGGTACCGTGACGCGCTCACGAACCTCCAGCAGTATCTCCTGGCAGCGATCGCTACTCTGACATCGTTTGCCATCGCCGACTTCATTCTGTGTGAGATGGAGGATACCATAGTAGATGGTCTGATCTCTAGGAGGTAGATTCCCTACGGGCACTGAATCTGTTCTTTGCTGGTCCTTTCTCTTCGAGTCACAGTGCCAGGGATTGCTAGTGAGCTTGACCATTCACCCTCAGTTTTTCCCATCTACATGATGAGTGCAGTGATCGATGGTCGCCGGGGCAACAGAGCTCTTAGGAGGATTCGCAGAGCTGTCCCACCCAGAGAGATGGATGCGGTTGACGCCCAAGATGAGGCAATGCGCATTGTTGCGCAGGCAGAGCTTGCGACACTTCACCGACAGGAGGATTTGGATCAGGGCACTGAGCCGATCCCCAAAAACAGTGACTGCGATGACTACCGTCCGCACCGGCCTGCACCACCATGTCCAGCAGCAGCGCACGACGCAGAGGCCGGTCCCTCCAGTGCAGCACCTCCTCCACCACCGCCCACCGACCCTGTCCTTCTGCGAGTTCTGGACAGGCTCGACACGTCTCAGCAGCAGATGGTGGCTATGATGGGCCAAGTTCAGGCCCAGCAGGACCAGTTCCAGGAGCAGTTGCTGGCGAGTCAGGCTATGACCTTTTAGTTCATGGGATACATCTTGCAACATACTGGCGCTCCACCTCCTCCGTTCCTTCAGAGGTCGCCGCAATTTCAGTTGGGTTCGCCTCAGTTTGGACAGTTTCCTGGACCGATAGCTCAGTCTTCTCTTGGGCAGCACCCGGGGCTTTCACCTCAGCCACCTCCTCCTGGGATGCCATACTATGTCTAGCACTCGGCACCCTCGTCTTCGTACTACACCGCTCGAGTGGTCTCCACTGCTCAGTACGCGGGTCGGTCGGTTACTCCTCCAGGACAGTCTCGCCCAGCGACTCCCACCTCAGTTATCCCATCCTCTGGTGGACTACAGAGTGTGAGTCCCTCCACGCAGTTTCAGTCTCCCGTCAGACAGGTGACTCAGTGGTTTGACTCAGTGGGGCAGACGACGCAGTTTTCGCCGATCACTACGGGGTTTACCCCATACTCAGCGTCTGCCAGCTTGGATAGTTCAGCTCCTTCTTTCTCCGCTAGCTATAGTGCCCTCACCGGCCTTGCTAGTACCACTGACTACCAGCCCTCTCCGTCGGAGCCCGCACCACAGACTGGAGGTACCTTTCCCTCCTCAATGGCTTCGTCAGAGCTGGCCCCTCGGGATCCACCTGCTATGGACACTACTACTCCAGAGGCTCAGTCAGACGTGACTCTAGTGGCTGGTGAGCCCCAAGGACAGACTGTTGAGCCTACAGTGTCAGAGACACCACTTCTAGTTCCTGCTCTAGAGCCAGGGGCTGTTCCCTCAGTGCCAGCTTTAGCCGCAGACTTGCCTAGTTCAGAGGCACCGGCACAGGACGAGTTAGTAGTTCCGGAGACAGAGTAGACTAGTGCTCCAGCAGAGACAGTGGATGTTGCTTCAGTTTCTACTTCAGTGGTCACTACTCCTGTGACAGCTACCTCTCCAGCTCCAGCTCCAGCGGGTCAGAGCAACGACAGCGACTCCAGTCCAGACTACGAGCAGTTCGACTTCCGCGCTCGTGCTAGTGACCCGGCTGCTCCTCCTACGCCCGACGCTTATTTTTTGGTGCCTTGTCGCCAAAGGGGGAGAGAGCGAGAGTATGCTAGTGATAGGGGGAGTTGAGAGAGAGATTTGGATCTTTTGATGTGCTTACTTCTCTCGTACTCATGCATCATGTTTACCCTATCATGCATATGCTTTTGTGTGATGATACACTTGCTTGTGACATATGTGGTTCACTCTTATATGTTGTCACATGCTTTTGGCCCTTGATATGCTTCCGTGCTTTACTTTGATATATACCTGTGTTAAGTTATCTCATGTACTTGCTCTAAATTCATATCCTCAGTACATGTTGTGGCTTGGATTATTTAAGCATGTATTATTCATTCATATACACTAACCCATGCTTAGATAAGCCAAGTCACTTGAAAACCTAAAATAAAACTCTCTTATCATACTCTATGGCGTATTGTCGTCAATCACCAAAAAGGGAGAGATTGAAAGCATCTAGGCCCCTAGAGTTTCGGTGATTAACGACAATGCAAGATTACTATGACTAACGTGTGTTTTGCAGAGGCAATAAGAAAGTTAGGTCATGGTAATGGATGGTTGATTGGGCTATCATGGTATTTGTGCCCCTTATTGGAATCGTTTCGGTTTTCAAAGGATTGGCGACAAGGTTGAAGATTAGACTAGGTCTAAGTGTCATTGGAGTTGAGAGACACTTAGAGTAGTTTAACACCTTTATTTTTCCTTTGGCCATACTATTAAGGGGGGCACCAACTAGTAGCTCGACCTAGGAGAGGCTATGTGTTTAGGTGTGGTGCACACTTGTTGAAACTAGCACTAGGAAGCTTTAGAAATAGTCCTTGGACCAAGTGGAGCAACTTGCATGTTGGAAGTGCACTGATCAGGCCAGAAAACCAAGTGCGGACGCAAGTGTATCCCTAGGTCCAGACCATCGGTTGTGCGTCCGGACCCTAGGGTTAGCTCTGTGCGTTGCAGGCGATCCGGAAGCAGTGAACAGTGCAGGGTCCGGACCATTGGTTGTGTCCGGACCCTACACAGAGAGCTCCAGAACGCCAGAATTGATCCGAACGTTGTCCGGTGTGTAGAGTCTGAACGCCAAGTAGGGTCCGGACCCTACACAGAGAGTTCCAGAGAGGGAAATATGATCCGGACGCTGTCTGGTGGTGTGCGGCCGAACTGCGTTCTGCGCCCGGACGGCCTGTGTTCCTGTACTGAGATCAGAAGGATGAGGGGGTCCGGACGCATGTGCTATGGTCCGGATCCCCTACTGTTTCTTGCATCCGGAGTGACGCAGAGAGGCGGTTTTTGCCTCTAACGGCTAGGGGTTTGCTTGGGGGTATTTATACTCCCCCATCGGCCCCATGGCATCTCTCTTGCCCATTCCAATTGCTGAGAAACACTTGTGAGAGAGCAAGTTGTGCAAGAGCCCTAGTGAGAGTGTGAATTGCAATTCCATGTGTTGATTCTCACTAGTTGCTTAGAGTTAGCAAGTGTGCATCCATTCAATCACTAGACTAGCCTTGGTCAAGTGAGAGTTAGTGCTTGTTACTCTTGGTGATCGACATCACCTAGACGGTTTCGCGGAGGTTTACTTGGTGATCATCCGGTGGTTTTCTTTGTGGATGACCCAAGTTCGATTGTGATCGGTTGTGGGCGATTCACCAAGCCGAAGTGGTGAAGAATCGGCCCGTAGAGAACACTTAGTCCTTGCGCGGACTAAGGGGGAGCGATACCCTTGCGCGGGTGCTCCAACGAGGACTAGGGGGGACTGTCGACTCCTCGATACCTCGGCAAAACGTCGTCGTGTCATTTCTCCTTCCTCTATCTCTTTACTTATTGCAATTACATTCAAGCATTACTTTTACTTGTTGTTTGACTAGAATTGTATAGGGCTTTACCGTTTTCATAGTCATATCTTGCTTGTGTAGCTAGGACACACTTGAGAAAAGCACTAGGGGATTAATTGGTTCTTAATAGGTTTAATTATTGCTTAGAAATTTAAAAGCGACCAATTCACCCCTCTTTTGGGCATCTTCATCCTTTCATCCGGTCAACAACGGGCCTAGGTTATCTGCACTAGGATAATGGAACTGTTACTACAGTAAAAAAAATCTTTGCACCGCTATACTCTATAGACGACGCTAGGCGTGACCATACGCTAGTGCTAGCGCATTGCCAGATGCGCGCGCGGACGCGGGCGGAAGGATTGAGCAGGCATGTCGTGGGCCCCATATTCTTGGTTTGTGCGCGCTGTTATTTGAGAATGGCTGCACCGTGGTTGTGGTTATGTAAACCACCCTAGAGGAGCATATAGTGTATGAAACGCTACAGTAGGGTCTTGTAAAATACCTGCAGCATGTCTCGTTCGCTATTCGTGGAGGAGATAGCGAGGGTCCACGCCCGCGGTTGCTGCTCGTCTGCGAGAGGAGAGGGAGAGAGGTGCGCAAATTGGGTGCGGCCACCCAATGAAATAATGACACGTGTACAGTGGATAATGACATGTTTGCAGCTGTGGTTAGTTACAAACACCAAGATAAACACGTGTCAAAGCACGGAGCATAGGTGCTCACGATGCAGCGTGCGGCCAGGCCGCACCCAATTTATTTCCCGTGCGCGGAACCTGCTCTGCAGCTGTTCGCGAGAGACAGAGGCACATACCAATGCACGGACCCCACTGCTGAAGCCACTATTTGCACTAACAAAAAAATATTATAACTCACAAACCAAAAATTCAAATTAAATTATAATTACATCATTAAATTTATTTTAATAAATCTTTTAAAACAAGATCTCGCATGAATATGTTTAGATAAATTTTATTTACAAACATATGAGTCTATGTATACTGGTAAAAATCTCGTTAACCAGAATACGGGATGAATATAGAGATGAAGTGTGCGGCTGCAGATAGCCTCAATATAATGAAGATGAAGACCAGATTGGCCGACGGGCGAGTGATGAGAAGGGAAACCCATGGAGTCGCTGCAAGTGATAGAGTCGTCCTTTGTGGCGCCAAGAGAGGCGACGCCGACGAAGGGGTTCTGGCTCTCTCCCGTCGATCTCGCGGCCACCAGAGGCCACACCACACAAGTCCGCTTCTACCCTTCAGGGGCTGCCTTTCTCGACGTAGCCAGGCTCAAGGAGGCGATGGCCAAGGCCCTGGTGGCCGGCCGCCTTGGCTTCGACAACGATGGCAGGTTAGAGATCAGCTGCAACGGTGAGGGTGTTCTCTTTGTTGTTGCTCGCTCTTGCCTCGTAGCTGAAGACTTCGACTTCTCGAAGCCGTCGCCGGAGCTAAGGAAGATTTTTGCTCCTCGTATTGAGCCTCCGTCCCTCATAATTAATGGCCATTCAGGTAAGCGCAGAAAATTCTTCAATCAATTATAAATTTGAGCTTAAGTCTAGCTTTCCCAGCGCGTAGGTCGTAGGCAGTAGGTAGGTAGATACATACATACAACAACATTCATGATGTGTGGAAGCTGCTTGCAGGTGACATTCTTCAAGTGTGGAGGAGTGGTGTTAGGAACGGCCAACAACCATGTTGCCGTGGACGGCAGCAGCGCGTCCCACTTCATGGAGACATGGTCGGCCTTCTTCAGAGACAGCGATGGTGCTGACATAGAGCTTCCCTGCCACGACCGCACCCTCCTCCGTGCACGGTCCCCGCCTGTCGTCCACCCCGACGCTCTCTCTGTGTTGTACCCCAAGGTCACCTTGTCCCAGTCGTCGTCGTCGTCGTCGTGGAGACCAAACGCCACCGAGGTGTTTCCCATCTCCAGGGAGCAGGTGGTCACCCTGAAGCGCCTCTGCGGCGGGGCAAGCACCTTCTGCTCCGTGAGCGCCCTCGTGTGGAAGTGCGCCGGCATCGTACGGCGGCTTCCTCCGGACACCGTTGCACGCCTCAGCTTCCCCGTCGACGCCCGACGACGCGGAGTACTGAAGCCGCCGCTCCCGGCCCGCTACTTCGGCAACGCGTTGGTCTCGCTGTTCGCCGCCGGAGCGGCGCGGGATATCGCCTCGGAGCCTCTGGATTCTGTTGCCGCTCGCATCAGTGGGGCCATTGCCAGGATGGACGACGAGCTGGTGCGGTCTGCGATCGACTATCTCGAGCTGGCTGACAAGCACCGCCGGCCGGACAGGGGCAGCATGCCCGAGACAGAGCTCCGGATAGTCAGCTGGCTCAGCTTTCCGGCGCACGAAGCTAATTTCGGTTGCGGGGCTCCGCAGGTGATGTCACGGGCGGAGTCCGTCCGCGGCGGGTTCATCAACGATGGCCCCCTAAACCACCGCGGCGACCGCGCTGTCCGCGTGCTCGTGTGCATGGAGGCTGCCAACATCAAGGAGTTCCAGCGGCTGCTTTATGCAAACATTGAAAACCAGGAGTCAAAGCTTTAACCAGCTGGCTACGTGCACGGCCGGTGCACCAAAGCGCTCTAGCTGGCTCAAAATTCTTTTTTTTTTGTACGCGGTAAATAAAAAATTATTATGATCAATACAACCGACTGAAATCTATATTTATAATATTTAATTTCTTTTTAGTCAATATGTTAGAGGCTTATGTCATAAGCCTAGAGGGCCTAGCTAGAGTGGTATGGTTGCGAGGGCGGTTAGGGGTGTTTAGTTCCCCGTGGAATCTAAAATATTTTGGGTTTTGGTTCTTCATTTTACAAAATGGAACTAAACATCACCCAAAATATTTGGCAAAAAGTGGTTCATTCTCCATTTTGGATTTTGAACTCAAGAGGTCAAAATAAGGGAATCTTTGCATTGGTTTGTGTGTCATCCTCACAATCCCCATCATTGAAAGTCAAATTTTGGTTGGAACTAAACACCCTACCAAAATATTTTGCATTTTGGAATCCCAAAATAGTTGGGATTTTGGATTTTGCATTTTGGTTGGAACTAAACAGGGCCTAAAATTGTCAGTGATAGAGGGAACCTGCCGGGGCCCTTGTCCACGACCGAGCAAAACATAAGGCGTTTCCTTCCGGCGAGATCTTAGCTCGATTGGGTTCCAGGTCGTCCGAGCTATACACGGGCAGTGGTGGATCTGGGATTTCAATTATGGAGGTACGGACAAAAGCGACATTTCAAATATTGTTGTGCAGTTTGAAATTAGGCTATTGTTGGCTCTAAAAAGTAATAATTTTAGAGTGTTGGGGCTGTTCTATAGGCTGAGTAGGCTAGCAATTGTATATAGCAACGTACTATACATATACAAGGTATTAAATAGTATATATACTTAACTTTTTTTTCAGAAATTTCGGGGGGACAGTTGTACCCCATGCACCTACACTACATCTGCCACTGATAGAGGGGCTCTCACGTCAATTCGTTTCTTGTTTCTTGATCCTTATCTCATGACGATTCTAATGCGCCTCTTGGTTGAATCAATGGCAGTTCGTAGCCTCGGGAACATGCCGTCGTCGTTGTTCTTCTCCGCCACGACTGTCTCCGTCGACCGAGCTCTCTGCTTCACCTCCGACCGAGTTAGCGCGCGCATCAGCTTGGGGGTGAGCCACTGGTAGTCCCTAGCCGCTTGGTTATCCATGATTCGATCCATCGTGCTCTATCCATGTCGCTCCGGCGAGTTCACGCCGCCGTGTCGGTGTTTCTCGCCGTGAGAGCTTGTTACTCGATGATTCTTTCGTTTAAGTGGTGCGTTAGCTCGTAGTGATGTACTGATCACGAAAGTGGAGTTGGTTGTTTGTATCTTGTCTCGGTTTGGCCAGCGCAGATCTCCGTTGTGCGTCATTGTCGTCGGCAATGATGTTCTAAGCATTGTATAGTCGGATTGATGAAATTGACAGGTGTGTTGTGTTCGCGTTGAGTCCCTGAGTGGGTCTAGGTGCTTGGTTGTACCGTTTATGGCTTGTAGTCGCCGGCGTAACCTCGGCTGAGCCACGGGCTCCGCCATCGCCGCCGCCGGTGAGCTCTGTGTGAGGGGTGGAATTGGTCCTATCGTACCTCGTTGGGAGTGGTATGAAGTGAGGAACACAATGCGGGTGTTGGTTGAACAAGTTACTCGCCGCTGGTGACACACCGCCGTGTTTTATGGTCGTCGGTGCCGCTGGTGCCAGTTAGGGCACGCTGACAGCCTGGCCTCACTTGTCAGTGACTATTCGAGTTTGAATTTCTATTTTCTGAAATGGAATAGTATTGCAATTTGTTATTTTATATTTTTTTTGTGTATCCATAAATTATGAAATAAATTGTGTACACTCTCTGATATGTGTAGTATTTAATAAAAATATAAATGCTATTGTCCAGTACATTTTTAATTCTGTAAAAATGTCTAGTTTAAATAGAAAAGTCATTTTCAATTCTTTTTCATGCTTTGTATATTATTCCAAAAAGTTTGAGGTCCATTGGACAAACTTTTAAAACTTGATTATTTAGTTAATTAATAATTCATTTAGAAACCCTAATCATTATAGGATTTGGGTGAAATTTGGATTGTTTGCGGAACATGTTTCATTGTTCAGTGACAAACACAATATGAACATTTGATTTGATGTGATGTTGAGTGTCAGTTCTTTTGGACAAAATTATTAAACTAAATAGTTAATTAAATAAGAATTAGTTAATTATTTGATGAACCAATTTTTTTTCTTTCATGAAAGGAAGTTGTACTCAAGGTTCTTAATCTTGATTAGTCATCACTAGGCCATGTGCTTTTGTGTTTGTTAAACATCATGTTTACATTTTAAGCACCATCTAAGCATATCATTATCGTGTAGATAATTCTATTGTTTGTGGAGAAGTCCATCATATAGTTGGTTTGGACAATCAGCACTACGAGGTTGGATTTGACATTTGTGGTACTGAGCCAGAAATTGATTAGCCTGCAAACCAAGGCAAGCCCCAGTGCATTCAAACCCTACCTTGTATTTAAAAGCGTTTATTTAAATACATTTATGGTTAATTATTGCATGATTACGATTCAATTAAACTCCTACTTGATGCATAGCCTTATCCTTGAGTTATTTAATTCCTGTACCTTGATACTTGTTTTAAATACGCAAGTTACTATTGCTTCTTAGTATGCTCATAATGATAACTGGTAGATGATTTCCGGTCATCTACACATAGCGTATTTCTACGACAAATGGTTATGCTCTTATGAGAAAGAAATAGTTGTTGGAAGTAATAATCGAGACCGGGCCGAAACGGTGTTTGGGAGCCACCCATGGTGACTGGTGAGCGGATTCTCTCCTCCTATGTCATTAGGGACTTGCTGTTGTGGATGCCCAAGAGTTGTGACTTTGGAGTACTGATCACATACTTCTGAAAGCTGGACTCTGGCTATTCCAGTCTTAAGAACGGTTAATCTGCATTGGGAGTGGAGAGATGACGAGAGTAATGTGTACCCTCAAGGTTCATGGAGTCGGGTGGAGGCGTACTGTGCTATCGGGTGGCAGAACCCCGGTCTTGGCTAGGGGTCAAGGGAAAGGTAGTCATATGTGTGCTTTAGTGCAAACATGACTCTGACTACCACATCGTAGTTAATAAAACTAAAATCGAATACATGATGATTCCTTTCATGGATGGTTTGTTACCTCGTTATCGATCACAAATTTAGATCGATATTTGAGTATTTGTTTATGCAAAACAAATGAATCTCAATTGATTTACAAAATGCTCGTTTATGCAAAATACTTGGTTATTGCAAAACCTCACCTTGAACCCTATGATTTGCATACTGTTATATATCCACCACAATTTATTTGTCGGATAAGACTTGTTGAGTACTCCCGTACTCAGGGTTTGTTAACCCTTGTTGCAGATGTTGTTGAACCCTTGGTCTGTGTAGCCCCGTGCTGCATGACCATTGTTAGTGTCGAGGATGATGAGGAATAATTTTAGTTGTTTGACTCTTGGGCATAGTACCTCAGTTGGTTGAGATTTAAACTCTTTATCACTAGCTTGATGTAATATATTTGTATGACACTTAAGTTATGTTTTCAAAATTATGGTTTGTAATATGACTTATGAATTCCACTACTTCGATGTAAATTAAATTATTGTATTACTTCTGCAATGTTTGTAATGAGGCGATCTTGCTCGGAAAATGGGTGAATGACTCAGTTTAATCTGATAACACCCGACGGATCTTATAAGACTTGGATCATTTGTTTGGATTAAAGTTGTATGGATGATAATCCTGTCAAGTGGGCCCTGTTCTTAGGAGGTTCTGTCACATTTCTATTTGTGTTATATTAGTTTTTGTATATTTAGTTATTCACATAGTACCCACATAATGTTTGTTTTATTTTTATTTATTTGGTGTTTTTCTTCTTTCCATTATTTATGTTTTTGTTATATCGTTCACTAGTTTTGTCATTCTATTTAAGTTTGATTATTTTATTTTTTTCATATGTATTTCATAGCATTTGTTATTTCTAGAATTGGAATATTATTCTTATAAACATAGAACAATTTTTAGTAAAGGCATAACATTGTTTTGTGAAGTAGAACATATTTTAGTAAATGTTCGTGAATAATTTTTTTCTATATATATCCATGAGAGGTTTTGTTTTAAAGGATTTGTTGTAAAAAAATAGAGAGATGTAACGGAGGAAATTTGGAATTTTCATTTGTCTACGGATGGTTGACACAATTTTGAAGACAACATGAACGTAGGAGAGAAGTTTGTCCGTCAACAAAACAACGTACAGAGTACTTCTGATCGTTTTGTCCACCAACAAAGGAGCATATATAGAGAGAGAGAGAGTACCGATCGTTTATGAAACCATCTGACGTTATAACATGAATCGACAGACCACAGGAATGAATGACCGTGCACCCAAAACAGCCAAAAGTCTAGAAATAGTCAAAACGGCGCCAAAAAACACATGCCTCTCAGGAACAGGCCCAATAATCTAATTTATTTTGACCCAGTCAATCGATTTGCGCCAGGGCGAACGGCTCGCTGCCATCAGAGTCGGCAGCTAGCCCACCTCGATATCTCGGGAAAAAATGGGGTGAAGGAGGGCCGTAGAGTGCCCTCTGTGCAGCCCTGCTCTCGATTGACTACACGTGGATAGGCCTAAGATCTAACGCTGGTATGCAAACAGCTCCACCACGCGCTCCTGGTTCATGACGGACAATCTCGGCTCGGCTCCGCTCCCTTCCCGCCCCCAATCTCGGCTCCCTTTATTTTCCTGGACGCCGCCGCCGTCCCAAACGCCGCCGACGGCTTCCTTCATCTTCCCCTGCAGTCACTAGGACACACTTGCCGCCACGCCGCCGGCGAGGGAGCGCACGCGCTGCTGCTGCTGGAGGTGCTCGCGAAGGCCATTGGAGCCGCTTCAAACCTCGCCGATGCTGGTCCAGTTCGTGCTGCAGCACGAGCTGTCGGACGCGTGGCCGGGGTGAAAGCAGACACAACACATAGGTGAAGAAACCGCAAGCTGCTAGCGTCTAGCACTAATTGTGGATAAAGTTTCCTGAGAGCACCCTGCACCCCTCCATTCCTCTAGTCACTACTGGATAGCACTTGAAAACGAAAGCAGGTCTGATGAACTTGTGTTTATATATGATTGTAGATTGTAAATTGTCTAAACATTGTGCATTGATCAAGTTGTGGATGGATGGCAGATCAAATTGTGATTGTAAATTGCTGATTTGTAACATGATTGATACTCAACATTATTCATAAATTGAAGAAAAATGATGTATTATATCATTCTCCTTGTGGGGTGTTTTCACAGTTATTAGCACCAAGAAGAGGTTGTATATATCATTTGGAGGTTCAGAAATCTCGCATGAGTTACCAATCGATCCCCTTGCAGCCATAAGAAAACACAGCAGACAGTGGTAAGCAAATATGTGATGCCGAAAGACATGACACGCTGAATTGTGAGGGCTCATGCACTATAATACTATATCGAATCATGTAAAGTTCAGAAGGATGAAGAATTGCAAGGGCGACTGCTCGACGGCTACGGTGGCCGCCGCGCCCACCTCATCGATCCGCAGGACGCAAGCGTCCAAGACATTTGGCTCGTGGGAAGGCCGGGTCCTTGGGCAAACGGGAGTGGCTCGTGACATTCAAAGGCATGGATTTGGGGCAGGACCTCGTCAATTCGCCGGCGCGGTGGCGGAAGGATACATCGAAGGCAAATGGGAGATATTTGGTTCGTTTGACTCGGCTCGAGGAAGAAAGAAGCCGAGCGCTGCGAGCGGAGCGCGCAGCAGATCGGCGACTCGGCGTGGGAGCCGACCTCTGCCGCGTGAGAGCCTTGCGAGCAGCAGGCGTTAGATGGACTGGACGTCCACGCGTCGCATATCCGGGGCAGGGCTGCACGGAGGGCACTCTACAGCCCTCCTGCACCCAATTTTTTTCCATATCTCGTACCCAATGATGTGCAATGTCGAAGCTAGATGGAGCAACCATCTATCCATTTATGTAGTTCTCCAGAAAAGAGTGCAATGCCTAGTCCCAACCCTCACTGAAAGAGAGGCCTCAAACAGGACTGCAGCTACTTTGCTCGTATGTGAAACCCCCCAATATTGCCAATGCATCTGAAGCCGACAAGTTTTAGGTCATGGAGGTCGAGTCCCCCAACTCAACAGGTCTGCAAAAGTCTTTGTCCATGCCACCAAGCATTATTGCCCACCTTACCTCTGTTACGCACCAAATAAAAGAATGCTTTTTGGATCTTTGTGTGGATGGCATGTATAGATGACCAAGGTTGTAGCTCGACCGAAATGGAGATATGGATCAACATATATGACGGTGAGCGTCGACTTGGTGAGAACGAGACGACGACCCGGCCCTATAGATCCTTGTTTTTTCCAGTAATGTGGCATAGTAGTGCAACCAGCAACCCTGTCTAGGAATGGTTGAACAGCTGACATAGGCAAACTTGTGATCGACCGAGGAGTGTCCAGATACAGATAAGTTGTGTATGCGAACTAAATAAATACACTACTCGTAGTAACGAGCTTTAAAGGTTTTGATGGTTATAACTTAGATGACAGTTTAACTGATGACTAGAAAGTAAGCCTAACTGGTAGAGTGGGAAGTCTGATGATGCGTCAACCATCTAGATTTGAGATCTTCCAACGGATATCTACACCATTATTGGACCAACCCAACATAATTTGGTGTCAAATAGTATCACGAAGTATGGTTAAATCGATACTACATTAATATCTTGATGAGTAGTTAAAACAGCAGTTGAGACACAGTTAATAAATATCAATAATGACGTTACAGATCAACTGCTTCTCATTGAGATGTATCGATCTAGAGAGTCTCGACGATGATCTCCCGCAGCGCGCGCCTTGACGCCTCGACGTCTCGGCGAACAACGAACGGGTGTGAGAGCAGCTGTGCCACCGTGGCGCGCCGCGTCGGCTGCTTGTGCAGGCACGCCACCACGAACCCGCGCAGCTCTGCCGACGCCTCTGCATCCTCCGGCACGGACGGAGGCTCCCCGTCGCAGATCGCCTGCTCAATCTCCTCAACGTACGCCTTCTTTACTCCGGGAAGGAAGGGTCTTCGGCCCAAGAACATCTCCAGGACGGTGACGCCGAGGCCCCAGACATCGGCCGCCATGGAGCCGTGCGGCCAGGCGTGGGCTTTGGGCGCGAACCGCTCGGGGCTGAGCTGAAGTAGAACCTAGTGCCGCTGGTGATGGGGACCAGGAGGCGCTCGCCGGAGCCGCCGTAGAGGATCCTGGAGAGGTTGAAGTCGCTGATCTTGATCGATCTCCCCTCGGGAGTTGGCGAGGAGGTTGTCCGGCTTGACGTCGAGGTGCGCGACGCCGCGGGAGTGGAGCTGGGCCAGCGCCAAGACGCAGTGCGCGGCCACCTCGGCGAGCGCTGGCTCCGGGATCCCCAGCCTCCCGCGCCGCCGCCGGAGATCGCCGAGGGATCCAGCGTCCATGTACTCGAGTACGAACGCGGCCTTGCCGCCGGGCCCGCGGCGCAGGGCGTGGAAGTCGACGACGTGCGGCGCGGCCGAGCACCTTGGCTTCCTCCTCCGCGGCGACCGGGTCCGGGTCGAACAAAAGCTTCAGCGCGAAGACCGCGCCGGTGCGATAGTGGCGTACCTTGTTGACCCTTGCGAAGCCGCCCTCGCCGAGGTCGCCGATCCAATAGAGGTCCGACAGCCGCAGCTCTTCTTGCGCCGGCGCTGGAACGGCCACAGGCGCGGCGGAGGCCGTCATCATCTGTTGCGGCGGAGCAGCACTGGCTGTCCGGGTCCGGCGGAACATCTCGTGAGGCATCATCGGGATGGCCGAGCAAGCCATCGATCGGATCGGACGCGCTTTGCCTTTGATGGCAGACGCGATGCAAGAAGCAAGGGGGCTAGCTACAGCTAGGGAGGGCTACGCGCGAGATGGGGACGATTGGGAGGAAGCAGTACGTGGGGATTTATAGCGCGTGAGGCAATGCAAGGTCGGTGGGGCTCTCAGCTGATTTTGGCGCGCACCTGATCGTGATCGACATCGACCCCAAGTCGGAGTCGAGGGCAACTCGGGCGGGAATCTTCAGTCCGACTCCGACCAGCTCAAATGGAGTCCACTGTCTACCGCACCTGTCGCGCTGATTCTCTCCTGTGCACGTGCGGATTATATGTAATAATACTCCTCTGTTCCAAATTATGGCAACTCCAATAGACGGGATAGATGTATTTGTGAAACAATTTTACAAGTATTATCTATATCTATACCTACCTATCTATCTATCTATCTATCTATCTATCTATCTATCTATCTATATATATATATATATATATAAGAGCCAAAATTTCAGATGTCTTTTTTTCGTCCAGCCCATTTTAATTTGGCCTAACCGTCTTCTCACTAAGCTTTGAGCCCAACTGCGGCCCATTCACTCGGATGGAAATCTCAGGACACTCCGCTGCTCGTCGCTGCGTCATCCTCCCGTCGCCCGCGCCCGAGGCCACCGCCGTCACACTCCGCCGCGTGCCTCCTCCAGGCCGGCATGGACGCCGACCCCTACGCCACGCCCGAAGCTTCCGCTGCCGCGTGCCTCTTGCGCTGCCGTGCAGCACGTCGCGAGAGCGGCTATCGCGCCGCTGCCCGCCCATCTCGTCGTCTTAGGTGCCACTTGCCGGACCGCCCACGCCGTTCTTCCGCGCCGGCGCACTCGCTCACGTGCACGCAGTGCTGCCTCAGGCCGGCGGCCCGCGCTCTCCGCCGTCGACCTTGCCGTGTCTCGACCTCCCGGCGGCGCCGTCGCCGCGTTCTTCTGAGGAGCCGGCGCCGTCACGGTTCGTTTGCAGCTTCGCCGACCCTTCATCATCCAGTTAACAAATCAGAATCAGAATTGGTGTACCAATACACCGGGTTGGATTGTGAAAAAAAAAACAGAATTCAATCGGAGTCCATGAAAAGGAAAATCTATATCCAATGGAACAAAGACACAGGCCCAGATTGGGAAAAATATCCCAGGTAACAAGTTGGACACGAACTCCATGTTTGACACATACTTTTCTATATTTTTCTATTTATAAAAGGTGCCATTGGGACCTCGTGTTTAGGCAGACTTCGAACCCTGTTCTCGCCGAGCAGTACAAATTGAGAAGCCCCCATCCGCCATCGAATTTTGATTTGAACAGAAGCTCCTCATCGTGCCTTCAAATCCTAATCTTGCCGAAGAAAAAAGGTCTTGATGTTGCTATTTCTTTTTTTATTTGTTTATTCAGAACTACTGTTATCAAAATTAAGGTTTTTGTTTTTTTTTTCTTGAAAGCTACTTTGTTGCAAAGAGAAAAAAAAATCCCTCTTGGGCATCATGGCACTCGCAGATTATATGTGCATGCAAAAGGGCTGAAGCTAGGTACCTGCAGTAATGCTGGATATGATATGTTGCTAGCTATCAAAATTTATTCTGGCCCTAGAGCATTACTGTAATCCTCAATCCTCATTATTATTGGTTTATTGAAAGTAACATAGAAGGGGAGAAAACCTACCTATAAATTGTTTTGATATTGCTAACCACGCGTTCCACGCAGTGTAAAACCTATAAATTGTTGGGTGACAAATGGCAACATACATGCAAAATTAAGCAGTATCATCTTTGTAAAGGGAAAAACAGAAGTGTTGGCCATCAATGGGCACACCAGTTACCTTAGAGAACGTACATGCATGAAGAAATGAATCTCTTTCTTTCGTTGTGATGGCATAATCATAGGACCAAATTGACTGTGCCATATGTGTTTACTCCCTTCAGATTGGAGTTGGTATTTGTTTGAAGTTTAGCACTATATTGCATACATTCTACTAATTTTAGCTTCAGGAGGGAGATTTCAATCGCCTTGCAAGCTGGCTGGAGGATGCTAGGCAGCACGCAAATGCTAAAATGATGATAATACTCAATCACAGGTGTGCAGTTAGCTATGAGGGAAGCAATTAGTTTGCAAGGAACATTGCCTTATCTTCATGAAGGCATCTGCAAAGACTGCAAAATGTTGAGGAGGTGGTGCTTGGTGTATCTATGTGTAGTTAAAATATTTTCCAATTTACTCATGCAACATTAACTTTTTAATGGATGCATCTGTTAAGACTGCTAGAGGAATCTACAAGAAAATCCAAGATAGTGTTTCTGGTGTATCCGATAAGGTATCTTTTAATCTCAACCACCTTTTGCTCTGCTTACGGAAAAATGTAGTGAGCCCCTTCCATATATTACTTTAACTACCATTTACAGAACTTGTGTAGATTTATAACCAATGTGCTATCGCCCAAAACCTTCCCTGAGATAAAGCCAGATAGTCATTGTTCCATATCTCATAGAAAGTTTATCCCCTTTTCCTTAGAACCTTTATATACTAAAAGGTTGGAGTGAGAGGATAGCCAAATTTGAAACTCGAAGGCACATATCTTTTGAAATTTGTTGTCAACTAAGACCTTAAGACCTTGTACTCTTAATTTATATAATGAATGGCAGAAAGAAACATTTTTTTCTGAAATGGCATGATTCTTGATGCTAAAAGAGAGATAGAGGAAGATAGATAGTTACTTGTTAGTGTCCAAGGATTAGCAGAGAAAACATTTTTCTGGAAACTAACAATTCTCTGATAGTGAACATGTCATTATTTGCCCACAGGAACCTTGTCCTGCTCTCTAAAACTTTTTCCTTGCTTGTAATCAGTGGCGGACGCACGCCCCCCCCCCCCCCCCCCCCCCCCCCCCCCCCCCCGGTGGCTGGAAAAACCATTGAATGGAGCCCCAGCCCGCACGCACCCCATCGGAAAAAAAAAAATAGGCCGCGCACATCGCGCGGCTCCTCTCGGCTCTCAGCATCGCGCCCCGCTGCCGTCGCCGCGAGACCTATCGGCCTCGGCGGTCGGCACCTCGGCTGCTCGCGGCGCCACCCCTCCTCGCTCTTGCCCTCTGTTGTCTGCTCCGACTCCTCTGCTGTCTGCTCCGACTCCTGCCCTCCGCCGCTCCGTTTCGCCCGACCGAAACCCTAAACAGGGCCAGGGAGCCCCGGGAGCAGCCGAGGCCAAGCAGGCCCCAGCCGGCCGCCGCCGCAGCCCCAGGCGGCCAGGCTCCAGGAAAGGCCGCGGCTGCCGGCCGCCGCAGGCCGCAGCCCGCTCCAGCAGCACTGCAGCAGGGCAGTGCAGGCAGCGCCCAGGCCAGGCCCCTGCTGAGAACTGACCTCCGTCTTTGCTCTTTCATTCCATTTTTTTTCATTATTAGTTTTATCAATTCAGCCAGTGATCCGAAATCGATTGATTTTAGTTTGTAGAATGGAAAAATATTTTGCTAAGAAAGATGTATTGAGCGGGATAATTGGATGATTGGATGAATAATAGCATGATATCTATATTGAGTGGGATTTGTTTGTGTCCATTGAAGATGAATTTTTTTTGAAGCGTTTTCAAGGCTTAATAAACCGTAAGACAAACTTACCAAGCAAGATTCCGAGGTGCGTATTGTTTTAGTACTTTTATTTTTGCTTGTTATCTTGATTATTGAAGTGTTTGACATTTAAAATTATGTAGCATTGACCATGGCGGTTCAAGTGGTATTGATTCAAGTGATGTGAATTCTTAAAGATGGAAGGCTCCTTATATTTGGTACTTTTTTATCCTTATTATCTTAATTCTATGTATCTTTGACTTTGAGCACTTTGAATCAATATCATTATCAATTTTAGCTACATCTACTACTGTACTGTGTTCAACAAGAAAAAAAATTTAGCTTATGTTATTTAACACCCCCCTGGTCCGTTTCGGGATCCGCCACTGCTTTTAATATGTATCTTGCTACCGCCACATGAGTATGATCTGATACATTTTTTGTCAATTTGCAGTTTTACAGATCGAATCAAAGTTGGATATGTAGTCAATGGCCAATCTGGAGGTGCTGATAGTTTGTCTTCTCAAGGTGGTGGTTGCAGCAGCTAATCTGCTAATATGGTTATGTACAAAGGCATATCTGTCGTGTCACATACACACGGACATGTATTGCATTTGTCTGGCCTTTGTAATTAAAATCACAAAGGCTTGCAGCTGAGAGAGTAGAAAAAGAAAAAAAAAACATGATTGCAGGTATTTAAGGTACGGTGATAAATAAGCTGTTCTTGTTTCTTCTGTTTTTTTATTATAAACGAACCGAGCTGTTATTGTTTGTGATTCTCAAAATTTGTTCTTGCTTCTGGTTCTCAAAATATAATAATCATAGGAATTGTTGTAAAGTTCTCTTGTGAGGCATAGAAGCCTGATTTTTCCCTACTTATGGGGCTGCAAAAGAGGAAGAAATGTTTCAGATGATTCCCCCTCTTGTTTCATGCAAACCTTTACAATTACAATGCTAGCCCGTAAGTATTGCTCTACTGTATTCTAAAATGAATTTGCATTTCCATCAAGTTTCTTATAGTGCATTTATCATCAAATGGGCTACGGTGTGGAGGCGGCACCACATTGATGGATAGGCAGCGTTGGACACTCTTTTCCATGGCATGGGGGCCGAGATGGAAGATTCTTCATTACAGCATCCAGCAGGATCTACCGGTCAAGGGGATACAAATTGACAACCATTGCTATAGAGACAGGTTCAGTATACAAGTGGATTAAGAAGTAGAGAATGGTTTCTTTGTAATATTGATGATTGACTAATTATCTTGATTTTGGCTTGACGAGGATCATTTCATTGGACAACATCAAATACCTTGTGTTGATCCTGTTGCAAAAAATAAGAAAAACTAAAGCCAAGAATAAAAAATAATTTAAATTTTCAACAAATAATATATACCCGTAGCAACGCACGGGCATACTAGTGTTCTAAAAAAAGCACTCTAATAACTTTTCTATATCGTTTTTTTATCTTTTCCCATTTTGTTGTCTCACCATTCTGGCTAACCATATTTACCCAAGTCCTATTTGCTACATAATACTCTACATTTTATATGGACTTTTGATTTTACATAGTGACTAAATTTTATATTTTAGCATCTAATTTTACCAAGTTTCTTGAAGTTGCTCTTAAAGTCATTCTAGAAAACTAAAACATCTCAAGTTTAACCAAAATTATAAAATTACAGAAAAAGAGAAAAATGCATGAACAATCCCTTGACTTGTCATTTAGGTCTCTCTACTATCAAAATGACAATTCTAGGCTCATAAACTTAGCTTCAGGTGTCATTTATATCTAAGTAGGTCTAAACAAACTTGGATGAATACAAACTTTATATGAAAATTATGGCCCTCGACATGATCTACAACTTTATAGTTGATTTTTTAATTGAAATTGTGTATGGTTCCAAAATCTTGTTATAAGTTTACATATTTTGAAATTTTTAAATTTTAAATTATCAAATAATCTTGGATGTTATAGACTATTTATCAATACAATCTACAACTTTATAGTTGAATTTTTTTATTTTAACTCGTTTATTATGTCAAATATGTGTTCTAAATTTTAATTTCAAAATCTACAAACTTAGAACGAGGAGGGAGTAAAAGTTTTTAGTACTAACTCCCAACTTTATAGTTCCAGAAGCTTAACACAATAAGTGTTGAATTAAGTAAACATTATAAAAGCTGTTAGTAGTACACAGTTACCAACTGACCCAAAACTTCACAATTCTGAAAACTTTGAATTACAATATTATAAACTTTCTATTAAACATTACAAAACTTTGAAATACAAAGCAAAGTGTCTACTTGTCGGATTATAAGGTTCAAACTATTAGACTGCATAAAAAACATCTTTATTAGTCTTGTAAATTTTTTATACTTGTATAAAAGAAAGTTGCCTACTTCAAAAAGTTTTAGCTTTCACCTCGGATGACTTTTCAAGTGAATATTAGAGAACTATCAGACTGCATAAATAACATTTTTACTAGTGTTGTAATTTTTTTTATAATTATATAAAAATATATTGTCTACTTCTAGATGTTTGGCCACCTCCTGCTCCCTCATTGGGAAGTGCTAGTAAAATGGTTTGGCATGTCCAGTGAGATAGCTACTGAGTCAAGCAAGTGCTTTGAGATGTTTTCCCACCTCTTGTTCATAGATTGGTAAACAATTCATTGTGCTCTAAAATTCATCATACATCAATTAGGAAAAAAAAGAGAGCACAGGCATTTGCTAGTACTCCCTCCATATCATATTTAGATGTGGTTTTGGACAAGATTTGGATCAAACATTGGGAATATAAATCATCAATAACTTTTAAGTTGTTGAGATTGCAAATGTGAAAATTATATGAATAGATTTGTCTTGAAAAATACTTTAATAAAAGTATATATATATATATATATTATTATTATTCCATAAATGCTTTTATAAAAATAAGATGTCAAAGTTGTGTTAGGGAGACCGGGTCACTGTCCTAAACGACATCTAAATATGTTACAGAGGGAGTATATAAAAAAGAATAGCCCAGCCAATTATGAAAAATAAAAGATGCAATAAGTAAATAACAAGAGAGCGAGAGTACAAGAACAGAAGAAAAAAAAATCCAAATTTACCTCTCTTTACTATGGTGATCGTTTGATTTTGCTTATGAAACTACAACCTAGTTTTTTAACCTTCCTGTACTTTTAAAACCGCTCGTTTTATATTTTAGATGATTTTGATGGTGGTTTTTCTTATGGGTCACCACATTAGAGGGGGTAAATCATACTAAGCTAAAAAAATTAGAGGAAAGTCATAGAAGAAATATTGAAAAACAAAAGGAACATTTTAAAAAATTTATCAAAATATGTTTACATGGAAAATAATGCAATTAAAATCCTAAAATCTGGTTTGATCTTATTAGACAATTTATGATAAATGTTTTATGTTCGAAAACTTATTGAACCTTGATAGACTCATTTTGGTGCTTGTTTATTAGTATAAGATTTGGTTATCTATTATTAGACGATATTGATCTTCTGACTAAGTAGAAGTACGAGTCGACCATTATTGTGAATACATATGTGTTGATGAGGCTCCACCGGTGCTTTGTTGACACCTATGACAGTATGCAGAAAAATCTACAAGCACATTAATATCGATATAGCTTTTTGAATGAGTATCATGTGTATCTTATCCATACAAAAACATGTGAGATTAACTGCAAAACTAATTTAACCAGGGATAGCAATAATGTTAAGGATAAACATGAGCATAGAGAGAACTTTTAAGGTTTTAACTTCTAACTTAGGAAAACACTAGCGATTACCACTTTAACCCAAGAGCTTAACAAGAATTAAAGCACTCAAATGAGTCGTGATTCAGATGAACAAGAGTAATCAATCACTAGAGATGGCTTAGATGTAAACCCGAGTATCGCTTAAATCCGTCAAGCTACAAGTTGAAGAGAGAGCAGCAACACGTCATCAGTTTCTCCTAATTTCTCCCTCACTCTCTATCTCGCTATTTTCTATGTATACTAAGAACAACGCCTACTTTAAAAGAATGTCCTTATCTTCAATTGCGATGGCTTTCTAAGGAGCCTCTAGGGGTTCTTATATGGGGAAATGGAGTAGGGGCCAAGCTAGCACCACGTCATTGATCCTGTGAAGTAAATTTGAATCCATTGATCCTCTAGATGGCCTCCTTTTGCATATTTTTCTTTGTATTTATCTTGCAAGCACAATTCTCCAAGTACAAGTGGAACCAAGTGAGATCATAACATAAGTTGTTTCTTTGTGATTAATTGTTACATTAGTTGATCTTATGTTGATGGTTTATAGTTGACATTAACGACCGTCAACACGCTTCTACGTAGTCAAACGATCGACATCAACTAATTATAATAGATAAGAAGAAATTCTACTAGCAAATAAACACCAAAATGAGCCCATCAAGATTAAAACAATTTCAAGCTAGACACCATAAGATAGAGTATGCTTTTAGAAAAAAAAACTTAAACTAGTTTCATAACTTTGTGGGGGTAAAACAATTTTTAAGATTAAAAATGATTTTATCATTTTCAATTGCATTATTTTTTCTATGTAAAAATGTTTGGATTTTTTGTTTGTAAATCATATTTTTATTAATTTTTAGATATATTTTTAAAAATATCTTTAGTTTGAATTACCTTCCTGAACTTTGAGCTTAGATTGACTTATTTCTCTTTGACGTGGCACCACATCAGTTAAACCATCGTAAAAAACATAAGATGCAATAACAAATTATTTTAAAAGTTGAGGAAGATTAAAATAACTGGTTTTGTATTTCACGCAAGAAAATCGGACGACCACGACCCTAATTATAAGATATATAGATAAATTGGGCTTTTTTGGACACAGAAGAATGGGCGTCTGTTCTGCTGCGTCGTCCGCCACATGGCCTGTTAGCACTTTCTCTACTTGGGCCAGTGCCCAACAAAGCTAACCGGCAAGGTCCAAGTTTAGATAATGGGAATTCTAAAAAAAAATGGTAGAGCCATCGGCATCTTCTTCAACCTCCGTCCGTGGCTGCGGCTCGGACAGCGCTCCTTCTGTTTGTCACGGCTTCGCAGACCTGAGCACTTTGGGGTTGGGGTACTAGCGCCAGAGGCTACCTAGGGTGGCCGCTCCACCTCGCTGTTACGGCAGGTCCGCTCCTGTTCTCGAAGCCTCGGCGCGCGGGGGCGGCGAATCCAATGGCGGGCGAGGACAAGCTCACCGTCGGTGGGGGCGTGCCCATCCGGCCGCCACGGTTGGAGGACGCGGGGCTCGAGGACTGCGCGCTCCCTCCGGAGTCCATCGCCGAGGCCTTCTCCCTCGCCGCCGCGGCCGTCTCCTCCCGCCTCGCTCGCCTGCCCTTCTCCGAAGACTCCGACGACGACGAGGACCGCGTCTCGGCACCACGCGGAGGAGGCTGCGTTGATGACGCCGGAGCCGATCGCGGGGCCGCCCCCGACGCCCTTGTCGGCGTCGGCGTCTCAAGCGACGTTAGCGTCGATAAAGTCGTGGTCGTCGGCGGTGGGCGCGAAGGAGAGGAGGATGCAGTCGTTGTGGTCGGGGAACGGCGCGGGGAGAAGAAGTTGGGGAAGGAGGATGGATCCGTCGAGGGGGTCCGAGAAGGGGTCAGTGAACCCAGACGGGCGCAAGGCGATGAAGAGGGCGGCGAGGAGACGGCAGAGAAAGCGATCTTGGTGTCAGATTTCGACTGAACAGCTCAAATGCTGATCGCGGAAGTCTACCATCTGGCTATAGCTTGGGCCAAGGTGTGAATTTCAATTTAGCTTTGTTCTTATTAGAGGTAACTGCGAGCGTTACATCTTTTGCTGCATGTTGTTTGCTTGGCACTAATTTTAGTGTTGTTTTGAGCTCAGACTTTTTATCTCAGATGTTTAAACTCAGACGACAGTTTCTCTCATATGTTTCTCAGGCGAGAGTTACTAGTAGTTTCTCCTTCCTTACTGATGATTCTTGACTGCTATGTGCCTTCTTAATTTTGATGTGGTAAGGGCTGGAGATTGATGTGGAATGATGAAGCAGCTACTGAGTTGGCACCTGTGATGAAAGATCTAAAGAATTTAATTAAAACTTATTCCTCGTGCACAGTTGCAATGTATCATGTAGACTTTGTTTTCTTGTCAAATAAAATAAGTCATCTCCGTGAGCAAAAAGAGGCCAACTGGATTCTTGCAATTTACTAAATTATTACTGTGCATCCTGAAACCATTTGTCACATTATTTGCTATAGAAGGGCAAAATGTCTGAATTTTTTTTGCTTACTGATGAGAAGGCGAAATAGGATTAACAGGGAATATTGCTTGTGAATTCAAACATATACTGTTCCACGAGAGGCGAACTTGATTGAAATGATGCAGGAACATGTTTGCCAATTCCCTTTGTGCCACCAGAAATGCCAATGGAAATTGCTTAAGCTTTCTGGTCAAAGTCATACAATTTTCGAGCTTGATAGTGTTAATGAATGCTGATATATTAATAACCAAAAAATTCTGGAACTGGATGAGATGGGAAAGAACTTCCTTATCAGACAGAAGGTTATCCAGAATTCTATAGTAACTAGTAGAGGAGCTTCAAAGGTTTTGCATTTCTAGCAACTTAGACCCAAATTAGTAGTCTCTGCGTGTGATATGAATCACATAATTTATTGCTTCAGGTGGCTCGTGTGACTGATGAATGTTTCAGACCACCGTGCCACTTCCAAACATGGAGCAATACTGAAACTTGGACAGTTCTTGTGTTGTAAGATGCAGATGGTAAACAACTAGTTTAACAAGTAACTTTCAAACCTGCTGAAAATTGGCAATGATAGGAGAAATGGTAACAAGGCTCATTCAGCATGGTGATCTAAATACTTGAGACTTGGTTCACTACTCAGTACTGACATATATGTGCTGCAATACAGTAGATCCAGGTAACCATGCTTGCTGGCAGAATTACTGCAAAAGAGGCCCTCCCAGTAGTATTATCAGTTTCAAGAAATCCTTTTTGGGAGAACATGCAAATTTTTTTCTTTGTTAAGACAAACTTTTTAGTAAATAAGCTATTTGGACGAGAAATTTACATAATTGTCAATTATGTATACATGAAAAATTGGCATCAGTCAACTGCTTCGTCTTTTGTCTATGTACGGGGTTTGTCAACTCTGCATTTGTGAGACTTGATGCGTTCTCATGTTTTAGTTTTTTCGACAATAATTATGTTCTCATGTTATTTGACGTACCAGAAATACTAGAGCTCATTCCTGTTGTGTTTACAGTGTATTTTGACTTTGTCTATTTGTACAGGATCAAATGGAGAAGATTGAATTGCTTATCACCATAATTGAATGTGAACTGCAAACTTGTAACTGGCTGCGTGGAACAGTCGCTTACGATTTATCCATAGCAGGTTGATGGCAGTGGACATTGGTAAAAGTGCAGGGGCTTGCTGGTAGCTGATGACAGTCATCAGCCAGCCACCACAGAAGTGCAGTAGTTAGTAAGGATATGTTTGGTTGGGCTATGCCTTTTGCAAAAGTTAATGTGGACTGTGACTTTTATAAAAGTTGTTGTGGGATCGTTGAAAGCTCGTTTGGTTGTAGCTTTTGAACTCCACCCACTTACAGGTGGACCCCACACGTCATAGATAACATCTTCTTCCTTCTTCCTTCTTCCTCTCTCTCTCACCTTGTCATCTTCATCTCTCTCACGATGAGCCTGTGCCGGGAATGGGGCAGGGCTCCAGTGCGTCAGGGCTGGGCTCACCCGCCTGGCCTAGGCACAACGACCAAGGCTCGCCAGCCTGGCGTCTAGACACGACGCCCTACCGGAGAAGAGGAAGGGGGTGGGGCTCGCCGACCAGAGACAACATGGGAGGGGGTAGCCGGCCGAATAGGAAGGGGAAGGGGCACGCCGAGCGAAGAGGACAGTGGAGGGGCTCGCTGGCCGGAGAGGAATGGTAGGTCCTGCGCCGGTCGGATCTGGGGTCAGGGCCGCACACGTGCTCGAGACGGGTCCGAGCACCCGCCAGAGAGGACAGGGGAGGGGGGAGCTTCGCCGACCTGGAGATGCAGCTGGAGATGCAGCGGCGAACCGTCGGGGGGGGGGGGGGGGCTACCGTGTCGGGTAGGGCAGCGCTCGCGTCTCAGATGCTACAGGAAGAAGAGAAAATGTAGATCGGGGAAAAAAAAGAACAAACCGGTATGTGTGTATGTAATCAGTGGCATGTGGGTAATTTTTGAACACCAAAGCAGTTGAAAGCAGATGGTGAGTTGCTTTCAATTTTGTATTAGAGTAAAAGCATCTCTTGGACAAAAGTACTTAACTATCTAGTTTCAAGAGTTTTTTTATTATCACCAATTAATTCACGAAACAAGGATGTGTAATAATGGATACTGCTATGTATGTACATACGTAAATCTTTGTAAAAGTATTTGCAGCCTTGTAAAGTTTTATCACCCTTTTTGTGAACGATGTCGAATTTCCAACAATCTGGTGGAATGCGTGCCTTTACTGATGCTCCGGAGTACAAAAGCAGGCGGGTCTCGGGATCGGATGGAAGTGCGCACAACCACCTTGACCCACGAAGCGTCCAACTCCCCTCATGCATCCTCATCCCATTCCGATCCTCACGCACACACAGAACCCACGCCAACGCGCTGAGAGGCATCCCTAGGGTTTTTACCGGTCGCTCGCCGCCGCCGCCAGTGGCAGCAGCAACCATTGCCTGCTGTGTGGATCGATCATCCCCATCTCCTCGCCTACGTTGTCACTGCACGCCGCCGGTACACGGGAAGTCCAAGTGAGTCGTCGTCCTGGGACGGCCATGGAAATGGGGAGGAGGTGGCGTTGGCACGCCATCATCGCCGCGCAGTGCGTCGCGTGCGGGGCCGCCGTTGCCGCCGCCGACACGGGGATGCGCGCACGTAACTCGAAGCGGAACACGATGATGGTGTGTCAGCTCCTACCACCACGTCTGGCCGGTAATGCATGCTGTCGTGTCGACGAGCAGGATTTGTCCTTTTTTTTCCCTTTCTTTTTTGGTGTCACTGGAATATGTCTGCAAGTGCAATGTTTTCAGGTATGATTTTCGCTAGCAATGCAATGTAGTGCATTTTGAGGATATTTTACTGCTTTTCTGTTGAAACTTTAAACAGCCAATGGAATTTGGGTGGCGGATCGTGCTGGGGTCACTAATCGGCTTCTTTGGCGCCGCGTTTGGGAGTGTTGGCGGCGTCGGCGGAGGCGGCATCTTCCTGCCAATGCTAGCTTTGATCATTGGCTTTGATCCCAAGTCATCGGCCGCCATGTCCAAGTGTGAGCATCTAACGGCTGGCTCCCTCTATTCCTATTCGTATATATATCCGTATGGATTGGATCAGTGATCACAACTGAACGATCGATGCTATACTATTCATTTGTGAATTGTGATTAACAGGCATGATCATGGGTGCATCTGTGTCAACCTTTCTACTACAACCTCAAGCTGAAGCACCCGAGTTTGGACATACCTCTGATTGACTACGACCTTGCCATGCTCATCCAGCCTATGCTCATGCTTGGGATCAGCATCGGTGTAATCTTCAATGTTGTTTTCCCTGACTGGTTGGTCACGGCTCTCCTAATAATCCTCTTCCTAGGTTTGTATCATCCCCTTTTTTAATTTATCCCTGGCCACCTAGCTTCAAAAATTCTTGCCTAATTTGATTGCATCATGAGAGAGACTGATTCACCTGGGTTTGCATCTCCAAACTGAATCACAGTCACATCTACAAAGGCCTTCTTGAAGGGCGTTGAGACATGGAAGAAAGAGACCATAAAGAAAAGGGTAACTCTTGTGCAATCCCATCGTAATCTTCACTTTCCCTTTTCTCCCTCCTGCTATAGTAATTGGAATGCATTCATCTCTTCATTCCAGGAGACCGCACAAAGAGTGGAACAATTATGTAAAAATGATTTCTTTGTCTTCATCAAATGAGAAAGCTCCTCCGTTTGATTAAATTGTTTCCCTAATATAATATAACGTTTCAGATCAGGAACCAGAGCATGCAGCAACAATCCCTATAGGATCAGGTGACGCCGCTGGTGCAAAAATTCCGTTACATGAGAAGGCAAACTTCAAATGATTCAGCTCTTGCATTTTCCAAACAATAGCCATAAGATTTTTGAGCTAGATTTTTCCAACGTTTCAGAAGCCTTCACTTCTGAAGAATGTTTACTGGAAGGAGTTCGGTCTCCTTGCATTTGTGTGGCTGGCATTCCTCGGGCTTCAGATCGCAAATGTGAGGATCAATGCATGCTACATCCTCTCATATACTCCCTCCTTTCATAAATGTTCATCGCATTAGACTAAAGGAAAAGTCTTATAAAATAGATTTTGACCATTAATTTCTCTTATAATATAAAGTTGGTGACAAAAACATCCATACCATCTTAGAGGTGTTTTTAACCCAAATCTATTGGTGTAAGTTTCACGCTCTAAACATTCATACAATTTAACTAATTGTTGGTCAAAATTTATAAAGTTTGACTTTTCCTCTAATCTAATACGATTATCATTTATGAAAGGAGGGAGTAACATTCAGTTGCATTGCATCATCTCGCATAAATGTCCATGTATGTTGTAACCAATTTCTTTCTTTAATTGCTTCTGTCCTCTTCACAAGTAATAATGCCGATGGTGTTCTCTTTCCATATTTGCAGAAGTACAGTGCTTACTGCTCTGCGCTATACTGGGCCTTGAATTCTCTCCAGGTTTCAATTGCAATCCTCGTATAAAAAACTTTGAAAAGCATCGCAGATTAATTAAATCTTTAATTTCTGCTGACTTGATGCAGATACCAGTGGCAGTAGGAGTGACCATGTATGAAGCCCATGGGTTAGCGACTGGAAAGAAGGTGTTATCATCGAAGGGAAGCCAACAGAGAGCTCTAAAATCTTGCCAGCTCTTTCTATACTGTCAGTTTGGTATCATTGCAGGGCTCGTGGGGGGTCTACTAGGTGTTGGAGGTGGCTTCATTATGGGTCCATTGTTCTTGGAGCTTGGTATCCCTCCTCAGGTATTCCATAAAAAAAAACATTGTGGTTCTTTCAAGCTATGCTTTATGAGCTTTTCTACTATCTGTGAGGTACCATTGCATAAACTGTTGTGTTATCTTCAGGTTAGAATTAAATTTCAATAGCTGAGGTACTGAACAAAGTATAATTTCGATAGCTCTTAGTACATTTCTAAAGGCTATAAAACCCCATGCTTTAAGGTTGGAAGTTGGAACACATCCCTAACGACTGGAACTATGATAGGTTTCTAGTGCTACAGCAACATTTGCAATGATGTTCTCGTCCTCCATGTCCGTCGTTGAATACTACCTCTTGAACAGGTTTCCAGTGCCTTATGGTAATCTTCTTCTTGCACATTTCTTCCATGATTATTACAGTGACAGCCGGTTGTGGACTCAATTCATTTACCTTGTCTGTAGCTGCTTACTTCATCGCTATTGCATTCATTGCTGCCATCATCAGCCAGCACTATGTGAGGAAGTTGATCAGTCGGCTAGGGCGTGCTTCACTCATCATCTTCATCTTGGCTTCCATGATCTTTGTCAGCGCAATTTCTCTTGGTACCATATTCTAAAACTAGCTGAGATTGACCGCAAACCCTATGGTTAGATAGTTACATAAATAATAATCGTCTTCCTGCAGGTGGGGTAGGAATCTCAAACATAGTTCACAAGATTGAGTGTCACCAGTACATGGGTTTTGAAAGCCTTTGCGATTATGGTGCTTAGGAGATAAATAAACCAGTTTAGAAGTGAAAAACTTCACCGTGAAGTCATATGTCCAAAAAAAAAGAGAATTGATCAGAGTAGATTGGTCGATTTGATCAGAGTCAGGGTACGCGCAGCAACTCCAGAGGGAGAGTCCACTGCATCCATGTTTCCAGTCGAATTTGCTAAGCCTGTTAAACTTATGCCTCTTGTACAAAAACGCATGTCTCATATTCTCGCATAAACAAATATAAGAGTGCACTGGGTCTTTGCTGCATGTGACATCTTCCTCTCACTCCCACAAGAAACAAGTTCCAGAGTGGTTAAACCTCATTTTCAAAGGTGGGCTGCACACACGTATTGACTTATCATTTTTGCAATTTATAGTTCTCCCCCATCTTAGCTAACACGGCCTGGCTGGTGATTTCTGTGCCTGATAAGCAAACTGATGCTGTTCTATTGTGAAAAAAAAATTGTATCATGGCTGATAAGTTGGGCTGAGCATTATTGTTGGTTGTGCTCGAGCTAACAGTGATTGCTTATTGTTGCCTGTCAAAAGTCAGATAAAAACAATTAGGAAAATCTATCAAGCAATCACCGTCAGCTACTTTGCATGGCTCATATAGGAGCTAGTGCTCATGGTCCCCTTGCCTTATTTATGTGGAAACCACTGTTGAGCTCGCCCTTTTACCATTCTTAGGACCGAATTTGCAGGTCGGGGTGAATTTCACTCTAAAAAAATAAAGCAACTAGCCTTAGCCTACTCAAGTATTAATTTCCCAAAGTTTCTTATATGCCAAATTCTTCTAAGAACAAACTAATGAATTCTTAGGACCAACAAGCTAACCATGCATGTCCTTAGAAAAGACTAAGATTTAAAGTCCTTGTAAAGGGAGATTGTAACCTATGCTAAGCACACACTACCATCCATCCATGTTGTCACTCAAAGAAACCATGCATGTTCATGGGCGGATTCAAAGGGTATTCCCCGTATTCCCAGGAATATCCAACTATTTTGGTACACTTCTATGTATATATATGTATATGTATATACTGTATATGTATAATGTCATATTTTATAGTATATCGCTCATTATAGTCCAAAAACAGTAAAAAAACAATCTCTCAGTCTAAATTCATCATATTTTGCGTATTTTCACTCATTTCAATCCAAAAAAAGCTTTTTTTTTTTGTTAACGTGAAGGTAGGAATACCCAAGTTTGGAATCCTGGCTCCGCCACTGTGCATGTTCCTGTGATATCTAGTTGTTTCCACAACCCACATTGGAACATAGAAGTCACAAAGACTTGGTTGAGCTTGGCTCCACTAGTGAATACCTGCTTACAACTCTGGCTTGGTGGATTTCACATGTACAAGCTTTCTCAGAGTCTCCACACAATAGCTCCGCCATAGAAGGTCACCAAAAGTTCTTCAACAGGCCGTCTAGGTGCTCACAAACACCAAGATTAATAAGTATGCAAGCTTCCAACTCAAGAAACGAAAGCAAAACGAAAGCAAGATCACTGATAGTACTCTTGGCTAACACTCAAATCTGACTTTAATTTGGACTTAGGTTTCTCTTCAAATGCATCACTAACCTCCCTACAAGTGTTGGGTTACAATGGGGTTAAAGAGTGGCCCAAATTAGCAAGGAGCATTGCTTATATAAAGGATGGGGAGGCTGCTAGCACTTGAAACAAAAGACTGGCGGACGTAAATAGTCACTGGATGATCCGCAAGCTTAAAAAGGCCTTGTCGGATCATACGGTGCCATTGTGCTTGAAGATTCCTTCAACCACTGGTTTGGAATACTCTAGAATATTTCTCACCATATGAGCTTAAGATGTCTAGTTAGCTTTAAAGCTAACATGCAACATAGTAATATACTAATATAGGACGAAGACAGTTTATACAAAGTTGCAAAGCTTGAAGGGGTCTACATCTTTGTATTTGATGAATTTTTCATTTGAAACCATTTAAACTCCAACAATTATTTTTTATATTCTCAGAGCTTTGTAATTTTTTTAATTTTCAAATAACCTCAAATGGAGATACGACTATCGAAAAAAATATATATATCTTGGAGTGTTGTAATGTTTCCTTGACACTATGAAAAAACGAACCCCGCCTTTGTCTTCTTGGCCGCGAAACCCCTAAAGAAATCATTTGTGCTTATAGATGGGCAACGAGCCATCCCAGCATGGCATGGGCTCGTGCTTGGCCAGACTCGACTAGGCACCACATGGCAAGGCCCAACGTGCCTTCGATCGTGCTGTTGTGGGCTTCGTGCCTGGCCGACCGCCCAAGCACGACACTATATATGGGCCCTTTTTATGTGTCGGGCTAGCCCAGAAAGCACGGCCAAAATGACAGGCCATGCCGACCCAAGGCCCATTGTGACAGAGAGAGGGAAGGGGAGGCGGGAGGCCGAGACGGCGAAGGAGGGCAGCCACCACGCACAACTTCGGAGGCCACGACCGACGTGCTCGCTGCCAAGGCGCTCAAGGCCATCATCCCCAGTACCGGCCGGTCGAGCGGACGAGAGCTGCGACTGCTGGTGCTCAAGGTCGGTCGCCCGCGCTTGAAGCTGGCACAATCGGCAGTGGGGCTCTTGAGGCCGGTGCTCGAGGTCGGCCGCCTACGCTTGAAGCCGACAAAATCAGCAGCGGGGCGCTTGAGGCAAGTGCTCGAGGTTGGTACAGTTGGCGATAGGGTGCCTGGAGGAGTAGCGCGACCGGTGCTGTGTGTGGTGTGGCCAGGTAAGGTGGCAAGGTTGAGGAGAAACGAGACCGACGCGTGCGAGGAGCCGAGCAGGAGGAGTGCAACACGTGGGGGAAGGGAAACGCGACCGCGAGAAGCCAAGCACGAGTGGGAGGAGTACGGCGCGGGCGAGGAGAAACATAGTTAGGGTTCAAGTGGAAGTGGCCGTGAGAATGTGGCATGTCAGTTCTTAGCGGTTCCTGAAGGTCACTAGGCTGCTATCGGGCCTACCTTTAGTTGTCGTGCGGAGCCGTGCTGCCCAACATGCCTTAGCAGAGGCCCTATGCACCGGCCCGTGCCGTGCTCGGGTTCCGACCAAAAATATCGTGTTTCGTGCCGTGCCACGGCACCGGGTTACCAACTGCATGCCCATGTATATTTGTGCTCTTCCCTTGGCGATCTTTCCTTCCTTGAGAGTTGACCATCAAAGATAATTTTCTTGGTGGTTTTATGGTTTACTTAAGGCTCCGGTCTGGAGAATACTCCCTCCGTCCCAAATTGTAAAGTCATTTTAACAATTTTGGAGATTCAAAACATCCTCAATTTTGATCAAAGTTATAAAGATTTAAGACATAAAATAGATATATTATAAAAATATAATTGATAAAGAATATAATAATTTTTATTTACCACCACAAATATTATTTTATTATATAAGTTTAATCAAATTTAAGATGTTTTAATTCTCCAAAATTTTTGAAATAACTTACAATTTGGAATAGAGGTAGTATTTGGTTTTGTAGTAGTGCGTTGCCCATGTTGCTTTTTTCTATTTAAGTTTATTGGATGGATGTTGTTGTCTTTTAGCTTATCTCACTTGGCAGACATTATTAAAGATAATAGTGGACACTATGACAATAGAACTTGTCTCGACCTGGTAATGCATGCATGACAAATCTTATAACTTTTGGTGTCCACACTCCTGTGAGTTAAATTCATGAAAGCCACTTTTGAGAACCTTTAGCGCTTTACTTTCCGATGGACCCAAGAAAGCTGTACTATGCTCCAAACGTGATTACTCAGGTTTGCTTTCTGATTGAGGAGTGAATGCTCGGTTGATATATGAATATGAGTCGTCGGTCTTCTAATTTTTTATAGTGCCGAGTGGTCATATGCTTATAATGCAAATATATATATATATATATGCACATATAATTTTGCATTATAAGATTTTAAGAATAATTGACATGGCTCGACTTACAGCTCTAAGTTCTCAATAAAACCTGCATAGTTTGCTGACAGGTAATTTGTGAAGTCTAGTACCACCACCCTTCCTTTTCTAGGATAAATGATGACACCGATCCAGTGGTCCCTGCATGAATCAAATTCATGATACATTTGTGCATTGAAATTATGTAGTTTGATCACCCAAAGTTATACGGTGTCACTGCCCAAACTCATACTTACCCAAAGTTGTACGATGCCACAATCGATTTCCTATCTTGATACTTCTTCATACACCTTGAAATGTAGAAGGCGTATTTGATTCAAATTGAAACTTTAAATTTTGCTTTTTCGCGGCCCGTGCTTCACCTACTAAGCCCCTTAAATCGTCGTTGTTTTCCCCGATTCTGAAGGTGTGCCGTTCTTCACATATATCAATTGGGTTTAGATAGCCAACCCTTTGCTCGACACAATAATCGAAATCCTAGCCGTAAGTCTGCTCCTCCTGATCATATAGCATTCTACAAGGCACATGCATGTCAGATATTGAACATTTACGACTACAATGCATGTCATATATTAAATATTGATGCAACAACAATGGATGTGTAACTATGTAACAGTTACAATGCAAATGTCGTTATGATCTGTACGTCTAGCCTCTCGAAGTTTATCATCAACCAAAGGTCTTCAAAGCTAATCACGCACAGATCATGAACACTTTGAAATGCCTTATGTGGTATACACACGTTGATGACGTGAATGCCAACAGAAGAGGCTCTCATGTACCAGTCATTCAGCCTTTTTACATTGTTTGACACCTTTTGGAGTTTATCCAAGTTCAATAGAGGCTTTCCCACCACATAGTTTTTAGGCACAGACTTGTAGTCTTCAAAAATGGGCATCTTGAATGTGTAGGGAATTACCTCATGCACCGGCTGTGCTGACTTCTTTAGCTCAGACAAGTCGTGGACTTCAATTTTGCGTTTTGTCCCAAGTCCTTTCAAAAATCTGGTTGTTCCATCTGTTTTCTTCTTATTTGGCTCGAAGGGGGAAATCAACTTGGGCACCGAAAACTTCTTCTTTGGCGGCGCTGGTGTTTGTTTAGGATCTTTGGGTTGTGGGGAAGGTGTGGATTTTTCTTGTGGAGGCGGCGGATGTGATGTTTGTGGTGCAGATGGTGCTAACTGTGGTGGAGGTGATGACTGTGGCGGAGGTGACCGAGGTGGCGGATGTCATGACTGTGGCGGAGGTGACCGAGGTGGGCTCCAATGAGAATGGATTGGTGATGGTGGTGGGTTCGGAAGAGGATCAGTCGGTCCCGATGACTCTTGAACTGGTATCACTTGCGAGGACGGTGCCGGCTCCGTCAGCTGGACGTCTCACTGAGGCCAAAGAATGAAATTGTTTAGAGCCTGTCCGAGTTTCTCAATGTCCTCGGGACCGGGGATGTCTAAAATCTCATCCTCATATCCTTGGACCACGGTCGATACTCCTACTCTGCAGTAGTCTTCAGGACAGTCAGCAACATGGTACTTGTGTCCTGGGATCGCTTTGCCTGTGGCTACTTCCCTTGTACGGTGATTGTTAATGCCATATCTTATGACTAGGGAGGAAGCCACTGGAGTAACAATGTCGTCAACCGGATATTGAACCTTATTCCCTGTAGACGCGACACTGCTTGGTACCTCAACAACGGTCTACTGGGACACCACTGGGACTAGCAGCATCTGGGGTGCCTGAGTGCTCATTTGTTGATTTGACACCGCACTCGTCAGTTTCTGCATCAACTCAGTAGGAGGATCATCTACCAATTTCTGCATAAACTCTGTGAACTCTTTCTTAGCCTCCTTCTTCCAATAGCTAGCAATTTCTTCCTTGTATCGATCATGTTTCCTATACTCACCTTCCCACTGAGGCCCGAATCCCTCCTTCCATCCTTCTTTGGATGACACGCCTCGAACACGGCCAGGATGCTCAGGGTTACCCAGGCCCTCGCTAAGGATGTCCCTCTCTCTTCGTGGCTTGAATTTACCTTCCTGCTTCTTGGCTGTCACCACAAAGATGTTCTTTGCTACTTGTTCAACCTCAGGGTCATCAAAGGACAAACCACTCTCGGTTTCCTTTGGTTTTTGAGCCCAAATCCAATTTGCGGACCTTTCACCAACTTGTTCGGACAGCGCCGGCAACCCTTTCGCCTTCCGCGCAGCCTCTTCTTGTTGCCATTTGAGAGCTTAACGCTGATAACCACCTGAGCCTAGACGGTGGTGGTACTTATTCTTCTTAGCTAGAGCGGAGTTGGCTTCGCTCACAGATACGAAGTCTGCCTCTTTCCTCTGCTCTAGAAAGACCACCCATTGCCCTTTGGAAATCGTGTACGTTGTTGTAGGTTCCAACCCTTTCTTGGCAAACTTGTTATTCAAATCGGACCTCCAGTTTCGGAAACTAACCGCACACTGCTTCAATGTATAGTCCTTTACCAGTGCCTCTGGTACAGCTCGAGGAAACTAGAACCTCGTCTTCATTTTTTCCCAAATTCTCGTCTTGTTATCCTCCGACACACTAGACCATTTCTTGATAGTGATGTCAAGAAAGTCCCTAACATAGAAGCCAATTGCGTTCCGATACTTGGCTAGGACCTCCAAAGGAGCCGTGGGCTGTCCGGTCATACTGACTTCTAAGATGACATATACGTCGTCTGGAAACTTGTTCAATCCTCTCTCGCCTCGTTTGGCACCACTCCGCTTCCTCTTCCTTGATCTCTTAGTAGTCATCGCCGCGGTCGGTTCGGGTGCACCTTCGGCACGTTCCGCGGCATGTTGCGAGATTAACTCTTGCATCTGAGTCAATGCCCTCTGAATATAGACATTGTGAGTTTAATGGTGATGGTTTATAAACATGAAATCATATAATAATAGGCACGATATAATTACCTCCTCGGCTTCTTGATCATAATCAGGGTCATGGCGTAATTCACGCTCAACTTGTTCTTGAGGCTTCCTCACTTCGGGATGCTCGAAGTCATCGTTCGAAGATGATTGGTTCCCTTCTCCTTCCTCCATGGGGTTGGATGACCCTAGGCCTTGCCCCGTTTCATGGGTATCTTGTAGTTGCTCCGTGGGGTCGGACGACCCCAAGCCTTGCCCCGTTTGGTGGGTATCTTGTAGTTGCTTCGTGGGGTCGGACCCTGGGGCCTGTTCCGTGTGAACATGCCCTTGTGTTTGGTCTCCGCTTGGAGATGTGATGAGGACATCCTCCATTATTACCCTTTGGCAAAGACGCAACAAATAATGGGCCAAGTGGCCCAGTTGTAGTCGGGCGGCGACCATGTGAGCCTCTGAATAATCCTACCTTGCTTAGCTTGGGAGGAGGAAGCCACGTTAAAAGGGAGAGCCACCCTTCCCCTATCAGACTAGTATTTTAGGGAGATTGGGCCTTTCTCCGAGTTGGTGTACCTAAGAACTGTTGGGGTCCGGGCAACCTCAATTTATCGGGCTTCGGCCAACCCTACCTGGGCCGGATGTATGATTTGGTATCAAAGCTGGGCCCTTGTTTAAGGGGGTGGGAATTATGAGGACATCCTCCATTATTACCCATTGGCAAAGACGCAACAAATAATGGGCCAAGTGGCCCAGTTGTAGTCGGGCGGCGACCGTGTGAGCCTCTGAATAATCTCACCTTGCTTAGCTTGGGAGGAGGAAGCCACCTTAAAAGGGAGAGCCACCCTTCCCCTATCAGACTAGTCTTTTAGGGAGATTGGGCCTTTCTCCGAGTGGGTGTGCCTAAGAACTGTTGGGGTCCGGACAACCTCAATTTGTCGGGCCTCGGCCAACCCTACCTGGGCCGGATGTATCAAGATGTCATCACGGAAATCTAATAACGGATAGGCATCTATATAAGCATACTTATAAGGGAACGTATGTTATGGAAACCAGATTCCCATGGGAACTATGGAAACTCGCACGTGGATCGTTGAATCTAAATCCGATGGTGGGAGAGATTAGGAGAGATTAGCAATTAACCCCTCCCACAGTGTGTCGATCCACGTGCTAATCTCTGCCACACTGTGGGAGGGGTTAATTGCTAATCTCTCCCACCATCGGATTTAGATCCAACGATCCACGTGCGAGTTTCCATAGTTTCCACGGGAACCTGGTTTCCATATCATATGTTCCCTACTTATAAAGAACCATTTATAGATATAAGTATTGGAAAAGCATTTAAATAAGTATATATATATATATATATATATAAAGAAGCATTTATAGATATAAGTATTGGAAAAGCATTTATATAATCATTTATATATATAAAGAACCATTTATAGATATAAGTATTGGAAAAGCATTTAAATAAGCATATATATATATATATAAGCATTTATAGATATAAGTATTGGAAAAGCATTTATATAAACATTTATATAGATACAAAAAAGTAAAATAAAAATAAAGCAAATAAAAAGGAGAAAGGAGAAAAACCCCCTCCCCTCTCTGCTTTCGGCCCAAAGGCTCAGCTCGGCCTCCCCCCTCTCCCTTCCTTCTCTGCCACGCGGCCCAGCCCGAAGGCCCAGCTCGGCCTTCCCCTCTCCAGGCATGTTCGAACAGCCCGAACCCGCCCCTTCCAACTGACAGACCGGGCCCGCACGTCAGGTTCGTCTTCCCCACGGCTTGCCACCACACCGCCTCCTTCGCGCGTGTTCGAGCCGCCCTCCCCCGCGCGCGCCCGAGCCGCCTGAGAGTCCCCTTGTGTTTTGGTTTTGAGTAATTGATGAAACCTACCTAAGTACTAACCTTGATCTCTAAGCGTGAATCATGAGATAGGTTGGTACATGCCATGTGATGGAGCAAGGTGGATCAAGTGAGGATAGCACAAGCTCTAGCATGGTGGTGGAAAGGAAAATGGTGTGAAGGCAAAGGTGAAAGCTAGGAACCATTTTCGGTTTGGTGATCAAGACATCATAGAGGATGTGATCACATTTATGATAGATAGTCGTACTATCAAGGAGGGAGCTTTTGCGAATGATTACGGTTATCATGTGCCACTAGGTTCATTGCATTGCATTTAAAATCAATTGAACTAGTGAAACAACCAACTAATTCCAAGATAATTGTGAACTAAAAGCCAACACACGTGCACAAGTGTTTGGACCACTTAGTGTTGGATCTTGGAAGCTTGGAAGAAGTTGGGAGAAGTTGGAAAAGTGTTTGGCAGGTCAAAAGAGCTTCGGACAGAGGTTTGAACGTAGGGTGTGTAGCCGGTCTGGACCATCAGAGATGGTTCTGGAGGCATACCCTAGCATGCCTGGCTGAGGAGACGAACCAGACGCAGTTTGAAGTCCGGACGCAGGGCACCGGACATGCGTCTAGAGTGCTTGCTCTCTCTGTTGCTCTCTGAGTAAAAGGACCGGACGTTGGAAATAGTCCGGATGAAGAACTGGACTTGCGTCCAGAGTGGAAGAACTAAGAAAGAAGCTCTTGGGTTGTCTGGAAAATATTTCCAGATGCTCGGTGCAGTGAGTCCGGACGCAGGCTACAGGAGCGTCCGGAGCTACATGGCAGGCTATGGCGCAAGCGGGAAAGGAGCCGTTTGAAATCGGCAGCAGACCGGACGCAAACGCGTTGGTCCGGATGGCGCCTTGCGTGCGTCCGGAGCTTGCGACCGGAGGCTCAAGCAGAGCCGTTGGCTCTCGGCTGGTGGTGGGTCCGGACGCTGATGATAGTCCGGACCCCCTATGAAAAGCGCGTCCGGAGTGGACGCAGAGGCTCGGTTTGAGGGGCAAAACGGCTAGTGTTTGAGTGTGGGCTATATAAGGTGATATGGCCATCCCTTGGGGCATCCTCTTGCACTCCTACATCACTCATACACTTGTGCTTGCTTGAGAAGCTCCACCACTCATTCCTCTCAACATAATTGCGTATTTCATGAGAGATTAGTGAATCCAAGTGCATTGCTTATTGATTGCATACTAGTGGCACTTGGTGATCGTCGTCATCGCGGAATCTCTTGTTATTATTGGAGATTTCCATCTCCTAGATGGCTTGGTGCGACGAGGATCGTTGAGCGGAGGAAGGTGATTGTCTCCGGCTCCGATCGGTGGATTGTGAGGGGTTCTTGAGTCTTCCTCGCGGGAGTTCGCAAAAGACATCTCTAGTGGATTGCGCATGACTTGTGGATCCCTATCTTGTGTTGGTTTTGCGGCACCCGGTGACGGGTTTGGCGTGTGATGCCAATTAGCGCGTGAACCTCCAAGTAGGTGAATCGTCACAATGAGGACTAGCTTGTTGGCAAACAAATGAACCTCGGTAAAAAATATTGTGTCTCATTGTCTCTCTACCGAGGATTCTCATTGGCTATCTATTGATTGATTGATATTCTCTTCGCGGCGGTATAACCACTCTATCTCTAGCTTTGCATTACTATTCTTTACATTCTTGCAAAGCAGAGCCTCTAGCTTAGCTTGTATAGCTTAGTCTAGAATCACTAGTTATCTAGCTCTTGTGTGTGACATAGGTTATATCTTGCTAGTAACTAGAATTGTGGTAGGTGGCTTGCCGACCCTAGTAGTGCTAGTGCAAACTTGCTTTAAGCCGTGTTTTATTCTAACAAGTTTGCTAAGTGTTGTTGTAGAAATTTTAATTAGGCTATTCACCCCCCCTCTAGCCATTCCTAGACGTTTCACCGCCCTCCTCCCACAGCTTGTAGCGCCGCCCCGACCTCGGCCACGCGCTCCAGCCGCGCTCGTTGCCGCCGCCGCAACTACTCGGCGCCGCCCGAGCCACCCTCCAACGGCAAGCGTGCGTCCAACGGAAAGCGCACACTGCTCGGCGCGCCTCTGCAACCTCGGCCACCGCACTCTCGCTCGCACTCGCCTGCCACACGCCCCGCCACACGCCGGCCTCCTCGCTGCCGCCACGCCACCGCGCAACCGACCGTCGCCGCCACACCACTACAGAGAGAGAAGAGGATGGAGCGACCGAGGACTTACCCCGGAGGCGGCTCCGGCGCGACGGAGATGGCCAGTGAGCGGCGGGAAGGGCGGTGGCGGCTCGTCGGAAAATCGAGCAGCCTTTCAGCGTCGTTTGGATTCAACTGGCGCCTTCGAACTTAGAAAATTTCGGGGGCGAGCGCGCGGGATATAAATACTGAGCCAATTTCTACTGGCGGTTGACATTGGCCAACCGCCAGTACTGATCCTCTTTCTACATACGGTTGGCAATGCCGACCGCCAGTATAAATGAATTTGCAGAAATAATTCATAAAAAGTTTAAAAATCATATCTTGAGATCTATTGTTCCAAAAATTGTGAATTAAATTTTGTAGTGTTTGTCTTGACAAGATATACATGTGAAAAATATGAAATGACATCATTGAGATACCTCGATATAGGTCTCATTAGGGACTACGAAGTAGCTAGTGTTCATTCAGGTTTAGCGCATAGGGTTCATCATCTCGGGATTTATAGAAATAGATTGAATTTATGTAACATTGTATATATACATAAATAGAGTCTGACATTGTAACATAAATGGATTACATGAAAAATAACAAAAATAATCTAGGTAGCTATATTGTTCTTCCTTTTCCATCGTGGCGCACCCAAGGTAGCGATTTCTGTGGGATGCTTTTCTCAACACTCCTTATTTTTAGTGGATGGTCATCTACAAAGAGTCACATGTTGATGAACTCATTAAATTCATCCAGGTCAGATACACCATCAACCCCTATAGCTTGTTGCTTTCCAGGAATAACTACATGCTTCGGCTTGTCAGTACTTTTCTTCTCATTAGGACAAAGGATCTGTTCAGCATAGAAGACCTGTGCAGCACGGTTAGCCATTATCCATGGATCATCTTTGTATCCTACCTTACTTAGATCAAGAACTCTGACCCCATAGTTGTCCACTGTGACATGTTTGTCTTCAACCCATTGGCATCGAAACATAGGGACCTGAAATGTACCATAGTCTAGCTCCCATATGGCATCAACGAAGCCAAAGAACATAATTTCATCCCCAGTTTCAGAGTCTAAGGCATCACATCGAACTCCATTGTTTTGTGCAATGCTCTTTTGGTCCTTGGACTTGGTACAGAATGTAAAGCCACTAATGTCATAGCTTTGCCATGTTGTGACCTGGCGTGATGGTCCAGAAGCCAACACCTTGATGGTGCGTTCCTCAATTGTTTCCCCCTCTGGAATGTCAAGCTCCTTTAGCCATGAGGTGAACTTATTCTTGTGTTCCTTCATTAACCACTCATCTCTGTGCCCATGATTTTGTTTGCGAAGCTCATCAATATGTTGCTCCATGAAAGGCTCCATTATTGAGAGTTGATGAAGGATGATGTGATGTGCCTCGAGGACTGAATTGTAATCTTGCGGGACTAATGATTTCTTTCTCATCCTCCCTCTTCCATTCAGCCTACCATCATGTCTTGACGGAGGCAAACCTATTGCATCTTGGTCTTTTAGGGAGTTGTTGCAGAATGGACCACCAGACTCAATTGCCTCTTCGGTTAAGTACCCCTCTACCATGGACGCCTCAGGACGAGCACGAGTTGATACGTAGCCATTAAGTGTTGACATGAAACACTCATACGTCCACATCTCATGAAAATACATGGGACCCAGTGCCTCTATCTGTGGAACCAAGTGCACCACAAGGTGAACCATAATATCGAAGAATGCTGGATGAAAACACATCTCGAACTGTGACACTGTCTCCGCTACAATTTACTTAAGAGATGTCAACTCATCACGGTTGATCACCTTCTATGAGATCCTGTTGAAGAAGGAGCACAACCGCGTGACTGCAACCTTTATCCACACTGGATTTATAGCCCTGATGGCAATAGGGAGTCCGCATGGTATGACAATCAGGTGAGTTGTAGTTGGTGAGTGTAAGGTCTTTCATTGACACAATACTTCGTATGTTAGAGCAGAATCCAGATGGGACCTTCAGATTCTTAGACCACACACACATCGAATGTTTCTCATCATTGTTGAGGTTGTAGCTTGCTGCCGGGAGATGGTACTTCCCATTTTCTTGAAGAACAGGGTGGAGTTCTTTTTTATGTCTAACTGTACCATGTCCAGACGTGACTTTAGTCCTTCCTTTGTCTTACCCTTTATGTCTAGCAAGGTTCCAATTAGGCTTTCAAACACGTTCTTCTGAACGTGCATACCATCGATCGCATGGCGTACGTCTAACTCAGGCCAGTATGACAAATACTCGAAGCAAATAGATTTCTTCTTGAACGTAGCCCCTGGAGTTGGTTTGACATTCTTTCTTGGTTTTCTGTCTGTTGTCTTCTTCCCGAAAACAAATTTAAGGTTCCTGACTAGGTTGAAAACTCTTTTGCCTTTACTGTTGCCTAGTGGGGCAGTAGACTGGAGTTCAACGTTATTGTCGAAGTACTTATCCATCTTCTTCTGGTGGTACCTGTGTCCTTTCGATAAGAAGCGTCTGTGCCTCATGTACACTATCTTCTTAGATGCAATAAGGGACACGTGAGAGGTTTCATCTATGCATACCACACAACCAACCTTTCCCTTGAACAACCCTGATAATGTGAAGAGAGCTGAGTAATCGTTGATGGCAACAAAGATAATTGCTCTCAACATGAATGATTCTTTGCGGTACTCGTCCCACATTTTAACACCTGTTTCCCACAATATGTTTATGTCTTCCATTAAGGGCTCTAAGAAAACATCCATGTCAACTCCAGGCTGTGTAGGTCCAGAGATAAGGATGGTTAGCATGAGGTACTTTTGCTTCTGCATCAACCATGGCGGAAGGTTGTAGATGGTGAGGATCACCGGCCATGTGTTGTGCGTGCTGCTCCTCTTAGCAAATGGATTCATTCCATCAGTACTCAGTGCAAACCTAACATTTCTTTATTTCTTTGCAAAGTCTTCGTGGTTGTTATTGAAATCTATCCACTGCTTGCCATCGGCTGGGTGCTGAAGCTTCCCATCGTCTTTGATGTGCTCATCAGAAGCATGCCAGCTCATAAGTTTGGAATCCTCTGGGTTAGCAAACAAACACCTTAGTCGATCGACCACAGGCAGGTACCATATCACCAAAGCAGGAATCTTTTTCTGTGCATAATAGTCTACTTCATCTTTTTCTCTGCTCGTGGGTTTTGAACTCTGTTGGGTCTTCTTTCGCTTCTTTCCTTTACACACCGAGGCAACACAGTGTTCCTCTTTGTAGTCTTTATTCGTTTTATACCTACTTGCATTACACTTTGGACAACTCTCCATGTCCTTATAATCGTCACCTTGATATATGATATAGTGATTTATACAAGCATGGATCTTCTCAATACCCATCGTGAGTGGACTGATTAGCTTCTTTGCATAGTACGTGTTAGCAGGCACTTTGTTTTCCTTTGGAAGCATGTCTGTGATAATACTCAAGAATGCATCAAAGCCAGCATCACAAATACCAAACCTAGCTTTGCATACCAACAACTTTAGCACCGAACGCAAGGTCGTGAACTCTTTGGTGCAACCCTTAGACTCATCGTACAAAGGCTCTTTTGCTGCCTTCATCAGGGCCTCCATACCTTTCTTGAAGAACATTGATGGATCTTCTGCATGACGACGCAACATTGCTTCCAGGAATTATGCATCTTCGGCAGCCATATTATTTTGCATCACATCAGTTCTGACGCCTTCAATTCCTCCAGCGAAACCATGATCAAGACCATCGGTGACATGTTGTTGTGTCTCGTGTACTAATTGAAACCCACCGTCAACAAGCATATCTGGACCATCGGCGTCGATATTTGCACGGCTAACAGTTGTATAAGGCATAGAGCTCTCCTCTCCGTGCTTTGTCCAAATCAAGTAATCCTTCATAAATCCTCGGCGGACAAGATGAGAAAGGACTTGTTGATGGTCATTAGATACAACAACATTTCTGCAGTCCATGCATAGACAATTTATGTGCGTCTTCTTTGTTCTCAAAGCATGGTTCTTAGCGGCATCAATAAACTTATGAACCTCGGGTATGTATGCTGCATCTAGTCTTGATAACTTATACATCCAGAATGACCTCTCCATTGATCAATACCTGATTTTCAAAAGGGAGAGACGACAAATATTATGTAACCATCTTAATCAACCTGACTTGAAGAAAATGGATTAAAACTGACCTTTCTTAGCAATCTCCTAACAAGAAATGCGGATGAAAACCTCCCCCTTGTAAATGTGGCTCTCCAAAATCACCTCCTTCCAACCGTCCTCAAATCAAAATGCTCCCTTGTCTGTGTAAATGAAGGCTAGGGTTTAGGGTTTAGCTAGGGATTATTAGCCAGGGTCACTGGATTATTTAGCTAAGGATTTATGATTTACCTAGTGATTATTAGCTAGGGTCACTGGATAATAAATTTAATCAACCTCACATGAATAAACAAAGAAAATAACCTAGGTGTTCTTCTCTCTCACTCATGGTGAAACCCTAGATCCAAAATGTGGATAAAATTGAGCAAAAGGGACATAAACTAACCTTGGAGAAATATAAATACAAAAATGTAGCTATTGTACAAAAAAGAGCTAAATGAGGCAAAATGTGAATATAAATATATCTTGGATAAATAATATCTATCCATCTTATTTTAGTCACCTAACTAGAAACAAATATATATCTTGGAGAAACTAAATCAAGAAGAAGCACAATAATATATATCTATCCATCTTAATTAAGTGACTTCATTACTAGAAATAAATACAAAATTCTAGCTCTTCTTCTCTCTAGCTAGCTCATGAAACCCTAGATTCAAAAAAGGGTACAAATTGAGCAATCGAGGTTAAAAGAGGCCAAAAGAGGCACCAACTAACCTTCATTAGCGACCTCCTTCGAAGAAATGAAGATCAAAAGCTCTCCCCTTGTATTTTTAAAAATCTGGACCTCTAAAATCGCCTCCAATGGAAGATGGCGGCTAGAACTGTAGCTGGTCAGGAGGAAGAAGAGAGTGGGGGTCGGGACTGTGGTATATATAGGTAGGCGTTACCACTGGCGGTTGGCATAACCCAACCACCAGTGTAAATGGACACCAGTGTAAATGGAGGATTTACACTGACGGTTTTCTTATGCCAACCGCCAGTGATAATCGGTCACCACAGGCGGTTGGAAAGTTTGCCCGGGTCATTTCAAACCACATGCGGTTGGCAATCAAAACCATCTGTGGTGTGTTTTGGGTGGCGCCAGTAAAAACGACTTTTCTACTGGTGATATGCTGTGGTGCCGAACATCACTTTTGGCACCGACAGTGCTGCCTGAGAATGTCACGGTGAGCCCGGCCATCATCAAGGCAATAGACTTTTTCGAGTTTAATACGTTGCTTACACACTACTCAGATGCCATGCACACCACATTATGTGAGCTCTCTGACGACCTGATGATGGAGAAGATTAATTATATATCATAAATATACATATTTTTTAATAAAATAAAATCAGACAAAATTATTTCTCCATTGGAAAGTATAATTTGGCTTGCTGAATGGATGTATCTTTTATACACAGCCATTGGAATTTGGTTGGCGAGTTGTGGTGGGTTCAGTGATCGGGTTCCTAGGCGCGGCGTGTGGGAGCGTCGGCGGTGGCGGCATCTTCGTACCCATGCTGGCCCTCATCATGGGCTTTGACCCCCAAGTCATCCACTGCCATATCCAAATGTAAGTGTATTTTTTTTTGTATAATAGTATACTCTATTTCATCCTTAATTGTATTCAGAATTTGATGGGAGGTATTTTGGGTTTTCAGGCATGATCATGGGAGGAGCCGTTTCAACTGTCTACTACAACCTGAAGCTGAAGCACCCGAGTCTGGACATACCTCTCATCGACTACGACCTTGCCCTGCTCATGCAGCCTATGCTCATGCTTGGGGTCAGCATTGGCATCATTTTCAATGTCATATTCCCCAACTGGCTCATCACGCCTCTCCTCATAACCATTTGCCTAGGTGCCCGCTTGTTTTCAATATTTTTTATCCATCCCTTGTACTATACCATCAAAAATTCAGAATCGATTTTCTAGTTAATCGCAAATAATTGACTTGATTTTGTCATCTCCATCGGAATTTGAAAAACAGTCATATCAACTAAGTCATATCTCAAGGGCTTCGAAACTTGGAAGAAAGAGACCATGGTAATGTTTATTTTGCCAGTAATTTAATTTTATTTCAGTGTCGAGTCATCTTTAAGAGCACTAATAGTGCTTTATCTAATTTCTTTCTTTCTTTATACCCCCTGTTGCACTAATGGAACTCCTTTTTATTATCTCTTCACCTCTTCCAGGAGGATGCAAAAAGACAGGAGCAGATATGTAAGAGAGCACCAAAACACAACAACAAGTCAATCTCTCACAAAATGAAATGCTCTTCGTTCCTTACAATTTGTTTTCTATATGTCAGGTCAGGAACAAACAATCCCTATAGAATCAGATGCTTTAGCAGATAAGGCAAAAACCCCAACAGATGAAGCGGTAAGCATCTAAAGATCATCTATATAGACATCAATTCTGAATAACATTTATTGGAAGGAGTTCAGTCTTCTTGCCTTCGTGTGGGTAGCATTCCTTGGCCTTCAGGTCACAAAGGTGAGGATCCCAAACACAAAAAACTGAGCGGAGCTACCGCACATAGATATCTGTGTGTGCTGGTGGGGGTTGGGGGTTGGGGGGGGGGGGGGAGCTGTAGTAGCTAATTAGTGCTTACCTCCTCAAAGATAATGATACAATAATCAATTCTTCACACTACTGATGGAAACAAATAAAGTTTTCTACACCCCCATCAAGTATGGCTCCTAGAGTCAAATAGTAGTGAAATAAAAAAATATTTATGTTCCAATTGGTTTTTAATTTAATGTTGATGTTATAATGAAAAATTATTCTATCCAATTTACATATTCAATTGTAGATTGCTCAATATACATTTTAGAACCTGAAATATACTTTTGTCTAACCAGTAAATATAAGTTTGTCAGAAAGATTTAGTTTATTTCGAATAAAATCACTGATTTTGTTATTTACATGTACACACAATTGAGTACACAAAATACGGGCTGGCAAGCAAAGACATCGTAATGGATCCTGTGGTAAAGTTTTCCATTAAACTTCAAACCACCTTATCTCCAACCTCCAAACAAGGTTTATAGTGCTCTTAATAAAAAACTTTAAACCATAAAGTAAATCCTCAAATTTTAGTTAACTATAAACTTTGGACCACATAATAAAATAGGTCCTCAATTGATTTGAGCAAAAAAGAATGTTACTATGCCCGCCCCATCGTCCCGGAGTTATCGGGAGATGCTAGCTGCCGCTCAATTGTTAGTCAACTATAAACTTTGGACCACATAATAAAATAGGTCCTGGAGCAATCGGGAGATGCTAGCTAACGACCAGTGGGTGGCAAGCAGTCCATCGACCCTCCTCTCCTCTCTAAAAAAATAATTTCCTCTCTCATTTGATCACTTTCTTCACTAAATTGAGCTCAATTTAATTGTCTTCTTAGAACAAACAGCAGACACAACCACCATGCGGTAAAAGCTAAAATTGTTGACATCAACACACATCCCATGCTTTTTTAAGTAAAAAAGTATCATAGCTTCTAAATGAAGTATTCTAATTAAAATCCAATTGTACTATGGTTTTTCTTGCAATAATCTCTTCAAAATAAGACCTGATATAGATATATTAATTTCGATAAAAAATTTAGAAAAGATTTATCTTATACACTACATGAATGTCGGCATTATGAAACTACCAACTAGTGAATTATGTATGCATGTCGGAACCGGATGGTGAGACACAAGATTTATACTGGTTCGGATCCAACGATCCCTACGTCTAGTTGTAATATGGCTCGTGTTTCTTATCTCTTACTTGCTATGGGGTGTGTAAGCTTGATCGAGAGAGTGAGGATTGCTCCTAAGTCTCTATGCTGGTAGGTGAATGAGAATGTCGTTCAATGATCTGAAACGTCGCTCTGCCTCCCCCTTTTATAGCTCAAGGGGTTGCTCACTGAACTCTAATATGTTTGATGTTTTCCCCTGTTGGAGGGATGCATGGGTTGTTCATTCTTTTTGCCCCTAGACCCGTCCCATCATCATAGAACCTTTGGTTCTTCTATGCTCATCGTGCCTGGCCCTCCTTCGAGCTTCTAGTGGGGGTCCGAGCACGAGAAGCTCGTGCCTATCTCCATGGCTTCTAGCCATACCGGCCGTGGTACTGGCATGGGCATATTCGTATATCCATGGGTAAGGTGTCTGACGCTGTTCGTCGCACTAGGTCCTTATGACCCATGTCAGTAGCCAGGTATCATTTCCCTGTGGATGGTCTCCCACAAAATCCCTGTCAGAGCTTACCCCCGTGCACTGCCGTCGACAGGATTTTTGGTAGGGGCCGGGGTACTTCCCAATTACTTCAGGTGCTCGAGGATATGGTCTCATGTACTTTGAGAATCTTGTACTCCCATCATGAGACCATCCCCAATTGGGAACTAAGGCCATTATATTTGAGTAGGGTGTGGGTCCCGTTCCACCCCTGTCCGAGGGGCGTAGTCAGCCCATAGGCTAACGGTAGGCCTTGACTTTGTGAGTGGTTGGACCTACCCTTATTGTCTGCACTCGTCATGATTGCAGGATGCCAGGGAGATATTCCTCCTTCGATTGTGACCGTTCTAGTTCGGGCAGAGCAGGTCGTACGATGTCTTCCATTGGACAAGGCTGGTCCACGTCAACTGCCTTGATGTAGGCGCTCCACGTCGTGCGATGTGGAGTCACGTTGTCCCGTGTCCCACGTCTAGCGAGGCAGGATCACACTCCACATCAGGTGAGGTGGATCCATGTCAACTCGTGTCCCGCGTCGGGCGAGGCAGAACCACGTCCTTCGTTGGAACCAACATCATATGGTGTTCCTTGTCGAACAAGTGTTCTAGGTATAGTTAGCACACCCCTTTTGGGTCGGCCTCACTTAGGGGTCTATCGGCTCGGCCGATGGGCCGTATTTTCTTGTGAAGATGGGTCGTCGGGCTTCCCCCGTTTTAAATGATATTTCATAGGGAGATCTTGCTAGTCTAGATATCCGACAATGAACATCATAGAAAATTTTATAGAACATCATATGTATATATATGTATACTTCACGAACATTATATATATAATAAATCTAAAAATAAAAAAATAGTGATGTAAATCACTATAGTCTAATAAAAAGAACAAAAAAGTGCTATCGAACATCATAGATACATCATATAACATCACATTAAGACTTCACGTACATCACTAAATACAGCATTGAGTATCATAAGTATACTACGCAAACATCACAAACATCATGAAAATATAAAGAAAATAGTAAAATTAATGAAGTAATTAATTAGAGTTAAATAAAAAAAGAAAAAGTATTGTTGGACATCACAAAACATATCCTAGAACACCAATGTATGCTTACTCAACATCATAAGATACATCATAGAATATCACATTCCACTCGTAGACTCAAAAAATATATTATAGAATATTATATGTATACTGCGTGAACATCGTGTATATATATATATATATATTTATATATATATATATATATATATATATATATATATATATATATATATATATATATATATATATATATATATAGAGAGAGAGAGAGAGAGAGAGAGAGAGAGAAAGGATAAAATGAACAAGAAAGATAAAATAATAGATAACTTGGACAATGGTGCCAAAAAACTTGTTGAGAAAGTGGACGGATATACCGCAAGCATATGGTAACCAATGTAGCCGTCACCAACAGTATTCCAGATATCATATTTCCACAAGGAACATGAATTGTACTAGCTAAGACTCAAGATCATCCTATGATGAGAAAAGGATCTATGATAACTATGTAGAGAGGATCTATATAGTAGTGATATCTGATCAAAGTATCGTAGGTATAAAGAGTCTTTATACCTTCTCACTTACAAGTGGCGATAGGAGAAATCATAGGGAGTGAAACCCTATTCGAAGTGAACTATCATGCTATGGTGGTCTTACTATTTAAGAACTTGCCTTCCACATGTGGTGGAATACAGAGACTAGAAAGGGATGCCACCACTTTCTAGCTACCACAATAATATGTGCAACAAGTGGTCTACATAGGAAAAATATAGCCTAGACACCACATCTACACTACACTTACTACTCTAACCTTCTTGAGAGATTAGAGCAATCTACTAAAGTACAACAATATACAGGTAAAACCACTATATAACTACTATAGTAAAACCAAAATATCATTTACTATAAGAACTCATATGTATTACTTATAAGACGCTCGCATCCGGTGAGGTACACCTTGGAGAAGACTCCCAATAGGCCTAAGGCTTTCTCCAAATGACTTCCTTCACTCTCTCCCTATTAGCATAGCACTACAACAAAGGTTCACTAAGCTACTAAAGGGTGGTTGATAAATGGAAAAGTTCTCAAAGCAAAGTCATCTTCCCATTTTTATATCCTAACACTTGGAGTTTCTGATAAGTTTATCAAAGAAAAGCACATAGACCACTTTCAACTCCTCAAATAGTACTCTCAAATCACTCTATAGTGTACGAGTCCTTATTACCAAGGCATAGCATAATGTTGCCTCCTTTTATTTCATCCTATGCTTATTAGGCTTATGTGGAGCTTAAGTAGGGATAAACCTGATAGCATGCTTGCGTTGTATATATTGTAAAGTCAAAACAAGGATCCAAAAAGAAAAGTGTCATAGTCCTAGATCAAGATTTGCATGTGTGTGAAACATGATAGTGGGCTTTATTGTACTCCTTAGACAAGTTTGATCTCTCTGACATATGATTATTTAAGACATGGCTATATCATTTGTTTTTTTCATGAGCATTGAATTGATCATCACTTTTTCTTATCTATTTTTCATGAGCTTTTGAATTGCTCATCATATATTTTAGATAGCTATATCTTGGTTTGCAAGAAACTTAGAGAGAGACCACACACACACTCTTGGAGTAATTATTTATAGAGGTGAAAGGCATGCTTTGCATACTTCTAGTGTAGAAGAAACAAGTGTATGTTGTGTGTACATTATCTTGATCTTTGAGACTATGACAAAATTCTCAACCATGGTCAACAAAGTTTTACCAAACTTAATACAAGAACATGTAACACATATGGAAGGTTTAAGCATACAAGAACATAACATTTTGGCTTTGGTAGGAATTTCTTAGTATTGAGGAGTATGTGACACTATGGTTTTATGATATTTTCAAAAATTAATATCCAAGTACTTTGAACAGAAAAGGTATTAATCATGAGCCAAGAACTGTATCACATTAATCAACAACTTAGTCAATATGATATTCCTGTCAAGATGCGTCTCTCACAATTATAAGCATATGGAAGAGATAAACTTTGTAATGCTTCTATCTTTCAAATATCATAAATCATGTCACTTTTGAAATTTTATTCTTAAATTTAGATATTATTGTTTTTATGTTATGTTAAAAGGAAATAAATAAAAGTAAACATAATATACTAACAGAGGAGAGGTAGGCATGGCAAACTAGTTAGGAGGCATGTTGCAGACAAGTGGATGCTGACTCTTAGGCCCATGGGCCCATGGTGGGGTCCACTGAGCCCACTTTGGTGGCTCTTTCCACTTAGTGCCTACCATGCATGTTCTTACCTCCTAAGATGTATTCTTGCACTAATGCTTTTTGATGGAGTGTTCATTTGGATGTCGCCTAACACCAAAAAGTAGTCGTTGGGGCCTAATTTGATGTGTAGCCGTACTTTGTAGTGAACATCAATGGCAAGGTGTCAAGGTGTCGATGGGGGTCACCCGACATCCCCCCACACTTGTTTAGTGTGTGCTTGATCACAAAAACAATGCAAACATGAAGTGCAGGAATATGTTTGTGGTAAAACAACAACAAAACCAAAAAAGTAATTCATAAATTCTTTAAGATCAATTAGGCACAAGTTACACAAGACAAATGAAATGAAACAATCCAAACCTAAGTACCAAAGTTATTGTGAGGACTATAGTGCTGATGGAGAGGGTGGAGAAAGGGCATCCTCTCTTTCTATAGCCATAGCAAGATGCCTAAGATCTACATTGGTGCTAATGTGAAGATCACGAAAGCTATCTTCTACGTCTAAGTTTACCATCCTTTCATCCATATTTTTGCCTACAACTCCCTAATGCTATCATAAGCTTAGCAACTATACCAAAGAGCCTTTTTATGTCACTCTTCTCAACAAGGCCTTCATCTTCAAAGTGTCCTAGCAGTCCATTGATTGATGGTGGATCACACGTTTGTCAGATCAACATGGGAAAACTTGTCGATTCTAGTGACTCTTGCAACACCTATCAATTGTTTATGTCAAGGGATGGAATGGCAACTTTTCCACACCCTATACCACCACCAATGATCATTCGCCTGTTCATCCATGTTGGCATTGATGGTGATGAGGAGTTGGTGTACTTTGCACTTGACACATCATCATATTTGGTGATGAACGTCGTATTGAAGGTACCACAATCCTTGTTGAATGGTTGGCAATTGGGGATTACCACCCTATTGAAGATGTGCACCTTAAGACCCTTCTTGGGCCTTAATTGGCTTGTGGTGGGTCTCATTAGTGTTGTTGGCCGAGGAGATGACTTGGTGGTTCTTTTGCGTGGAGACATAGATCTTGGAGCAAAGCAAATATGGCCTAGTAGTAGGGCCAAGGTTGGCTGACTCCTAGGTGGGTCATGTGATGCCTTGCTGGTGCCTGGCTAGCCTTTAGCAGGTGGGATTATAGCGAAGGGATCAACCTCTATGATATCGACGGTCATGAGGACAATTTGATTCTCTAAATGTTGGTTTGGAGGGTTAGAAGAGCCATCCTCAAAGGGGATGATGGGCATCTTTCCAAAATATCTAGTAGGAACCATGGTGGCGAGTAGATAGATGAATTGGTAGCTCAAAGATATAAGGAATGTTGTTGGTGATCAAGAGAGGCAAGGTGGGAAAAAGGAGAGGATACGATAAAATGTGGTTGTGACAATGTTCTCATCCCCTTTTTTATGAGTTTTGCGACTGAGGGAACATGTGAATGTTGGTACAACATTCAAGTACAAACAAGTTAGGCTATATCGTCCATATCCATGTTGCCCAACACCTAAATGTTGGCTTCAGAATGAGCAGGGCCTTGATTTGGGCTCTCCTAACTTTCTATTACGTGATGGCCAAAATTGGGCTAGGTTAGCCTCCATATGCATGTCTCCTAATGCCCCTTTGGTGGGTTTGGGTTGAATGGGTTTGAATTTTGTCTCTCCCAGGGTTACTCTATAGACCCGCGAAAGATGGGCTCAGTTAGCCACCATTGGGCCATCGCTCAACATCTATATGGGGGCTTTAGGAAAAACCTGAGCCTAGGCTAGTGACTCCTAATTCTTTCCTAACTTCTAACAAACATGGGCCTGGTTAGGCACCATATGCCTATTGCCCGGTGTCCATATGGTATCTAGCTGGCCTCAAATTTGGCATGAAGGTTAGTTTAGCTATGCACATTCTACACTAGGAAAAAATATATATGAGCAATAAAGTTAATATAGACTTCGCCTAGGTTAGGTTAGGATTAATGATAAATTCTATAATGTCTATTTCTTGTTTAGGCATGCTATGCTGATGAAAAACTTTAAGACATTGGCTATTTACCTTAAAGATGATGTCATCATCATCTTGAAGCATGATGGTTCTATGAGGTGCAGTGTTGATGATGCGGAATGACCCTTCCTATTAGCTTCCAGGTTTTCCATGGCTGAATATCTTGACCCTTGGGTTGAACATGAGGACCTTGTCTTCTAGGTTGAACTCTTTTAGCTTGATTTTTTGCCATGTCGTCTCTTAGTTCTTCCCTTGTGAATCATGGCATTCTATTTCGGCCTTTTTCTCCATTCATTATTTCATTTCTGCAAAGGACTAGTGAACAACACATACCTAAAGGAATGAACAAATAATTGAAAAAGGGTGTTGTTCTCATAGAGATAGAGAACATCTTCTATGCTACATAAAGATCGTTTTAGCATTGTTTCCTCATTGATCACCAAAGCTTCAAAGTTTAAGCAAAGGAAAATATGTGCAAAATTGTTTGAAGAGTCCCTCAAGTCATGGTTTGTTTCTATGAATGAACTCATGACTTACCCACCAAAATTTGGAAGTCATCTTGCAGGGGTTCATCCAAAAGTATAACCAAATTATATTCATGTATATTTTGATTCAATAATCAAACTTGACACCATGTATTATTTGATTAAGGAAGATTATTTAACCTAAGAACTATTCTTAATTTAAAAATCCTTTTGGAGTATGAATTTACAATACCCAAACCAAAGCATACTTCTAACAGAATAGGGAAGCATGAAAGAATAGAGACTCATTCAAAAGAGACAAGACCATGGATGGTAAACCAAATAAGATTTTTTTTTGTGACTTAGCAAGATGAGCAAGATATAAAGATAAACCAAGGTAGAGACAACCAAAACAATATTAAGCAATGAAGCATGACATAAGGTACTTAGAGAAATCCACTCCCTCACACTTTGACTTTGCGAATCTAAGTTTAGGTGGTGGAATTTTCCTTTGAATGTGCTTCAGTGTTACCTAATATTTGGTTAGATTCAACTTGTGTTAGTTCCATCATTATTTTTGCTCAAACCTGAGATGGTTAGTGACAAGAATACCCGAAGGAACAATTTCACATTTATGTCCTTAAGAACGTATGGTCAGAGGTTTAAGGATACATAGGTAGTCTCAGACTTATCAGATTTCACTAGTAGAGTTACTAGGTTTCAATAAGTGTGTATGTCATGGAAGGAAGATTTGAATGATCCAAAACCCACTTTTTTACCCATTTAGCCTTTCTTGGTCACAGGAGGCCGAGCATTCAGCTAGACATCTTGGGAGCCCTGTTTGTCCCACTTTTCATGTCACGTTTGACGATTCTACTCTAAGCTCATTTTACAAAGTCCCTTTATTCACTTTTATCAAAAAGTTTTTTCTGTTTAAAGAACAAACTTTATTGAAGAAAAATAATAAAGGAACAGGGTATCTCCTAGAAATGCTTTGTTTTAGGAGAAAAGCTTTTCTTGGGAAACCTTCAAGTTTACTTTCAAGTTGGTGAAGTAGTTTCCTATGCAACATCAACCTTCAAACACCTATCTTTAAAACTCTTACCAAACCACTATGACATTTGCAATACTTATGATAAAAAACACATCTACAGGAACCTTCTCTCACCAAGGGAAAGATAGTGTATAAGCACCAAGCTTACATCTTCTCTCACTACTCTAATATAAATCTTAGGACAACTAGAGCATCCTATGAGACAATGATCACATACAAGCATGTGAACATGATCACAATCTAATTAATAACAACTATGAGCTAAACTAAAACAACAACAATATAACAAGTATAACACTATAGATAAGTAAAGACTTAGTAAAGTAATACAAAAATGATATATTAAATACATAAAGTATTAAAGAAGGAAATATATAAGAGCTATTACAGATTCTCTAGAAGATGACTCCAAAAATCTTGAGCAAGCTTGACTTGACTCGAACTCTCACACAAGACTAACTACTAAGAGAGTGGAACTACACTAATCTTCACTTGAAGCCTTCATTGATCATGAATGAAGAGGGGTGTGACCCTATATTTATAGTGGAGGTGGCGTAGGGGATACTCCGGCACCACATCATCGATCTGTGTGATCTCGATCCTCCTACTTGGATCAAACCATCATAGAATGGATGAAATGGGTCTTTGAGTTGCATGGAGGCATGTAGTTAGTCGGTGGGTGCAGCAGGTACGTCCTAGGGCGGTTGGTCGGCCCCCTATGGTATGTGGGCCCAACCAACCTTCTTCTAGAAGGTGCCCCACATGTCATAGAGTGTATGCCTTTCCCCAGTTGGCTCCTTCGTTGTCACGTCATTGATCCATGTGACTTCATCTTGAGCCGTCTAGAGAAAACACAAAGTTGATCTAAAGGTTGGAATTGATTCTAGGGTGCTTCTCTAAGATTGTGCCACCTTGGCAGGGCCTGGAGGGACCCTATAGGGATAGGGCGACCCCTTATTGGGCCTTTCCTGGTCCTATTTTTCTCCATTTGCTGTCTCATGCATTCACACACCACAAGGCACATGTGGAACTAATTATTGATAAATTATGTTCATGTTATGTTGTTTTTCCTTAGATCTCCAAGTCTGTTGACAGTATTTTGTACATATATAAATCATGGCTTATGAACCATCAACAGTGACCTTCTTTCATAGCCTTTGATTCAAACCAACCTTGAATCGTCATTGATCAATGGGTGAAAGTGCTAAGATGCATGTAGGCATGTAGATAGGTGGTGGTAGAAAGTTGAGCTGGTTTAGTGTCCACATAAGGGGGTTGAACGAACCCCTATGATAGATGGGGCCTCCCCTATTCTTCTAGAAGCATGGCCCATACATCATATGGTGGTCTAGATCTTGGTGGTGGTCCTGGGTAGGTCATATAGGTCGATTGACCTATATATGACATGTGGGTCGTATATAGGTCCCACACTTCATCTTGAGTGGGATTGCACTGGTGGGGCCACATGTGGACATCAGTTTGTTATCTTGTAGGCCCATGAATTCATGCCCTCATCTCCTTGGCCGATGAGAGAAGAGGAGCTTAGGATCCAAGGGTGGAGATTGCCTTTGGAGTATGTGAGAGGATCATGGGAGACTTGAGATGGGCTAATAGACCCCATGAGGGCATCGGTTGACACCCATGGAGCCAACTTAGGCCCATCTTCCATATGTAGCTTCTTAAAACATTACTCATCATGATGGTAGAGTTGATTTATCCATTTGCCATACATTGGGGGATCGACCAGCATGTCAAGTGAGAACCCCCCCCCCCAGTTTGGTTTTTAATCCATTTTGTACCTACATTTAAACAGAGAGCATGTACATGCGGGATCAAACAAAATCATTCTGGGCTAATTTGGAAGTAAGGGGGAGATACATGGAGGGATGGAAACCCCTTTTATAAATAATTGAATTGATATTCAACTAATATCCCCATAAATCTCCCACCATGGGAAAAGCGCGATGGATTTTAAGGTGATTTGAGCTTCCCAAATGGTCCTTATAGTTTTCCTTATGTTCATTGATATGTCATAGTTTTGTGACATTTTTTACCAAACATAATAATGTTAGTTGTGATGTCGATACTAGCACGCGAGAATGGTGGGGGGGGGGGGTCAGACAGCTGTAGTTGTTTGACTGGTTGGCTATGAAGATTTCCGGAAGTTATCATTCATTTTTGAGATTTTTTTTTTAAAATATTTGGCCAACCTAGCCTTGGCTTGGTTTTTCTTTAAACCATAAAAGTTTGTTTTGGCCAACAAAACAGGTGCAGGCCTAGATGCTTAGCCCAGCAGATCCAGACGGCGCCAAAACTTCACGCCAAATCTACTATTATGTTCCGTTCATATACATTGCACAACTTGATCCATTCTAGGATTCTAGGTCGTGATTGTTTTTTTATATGTTCTATATATCTAATTCCCGTGATTGTTTAATGTTTGGAAGCCCTGTTCCCCTTATCATAATGAAATACGCACGCACAACAGTACAGCACTCTATCACGTTATTTATTATCATGTTATGAAAGAAACTTACTACTGTTTCTGCCTTGCTATTTGCAGAACTACGTTGCTTCTTGCTCCGTTTGGTACTGGGTGTTGAATTCACTCCAGGTAACTACTAATCCTACATAGGGTTTGAATGGGAATCTCCTTGCTATCCAGATAACAAACGTGCATATTGCCTCCTGCTTCCAGCGCATTTTGGGAAATAGCAATATAGAGTGTATATATATGATGGTTAATACTAGTATTGATGATGATTCTTTCTCTTGGTCGGATACTCGGATGCATGCAGATCCCAGTGGCAGTTGGAGTGACAGTGTATGAAGCCTATGGGCTAAGAACAGGGAAAAGAGTGGTGTCATCTAAGGGAAGCAAACAGCAGAGTACCCTGAGAATTCGCAAGCTACTAGTGTACTGCCTGCTTGGCATCCTGGCTGGGCTCATCGGTGGTCTGCTAGGCGTAGGTGGTGGTGCCATCATGGGGCCACTCTTCCTAGAGCTCGGAGTTCCTCCTCAGGTACTACACAATGCCCATCTCTTTAGGTCTTTTTGGAGTTCCTCAGATACTACAATGTCCATCTCTTTAGGTCTTTTTGGACGTACGTGTATTGATCTCATATCATTTGTGTTTCTTGGCTCCTGGTAGCACCATGTTGTCCAAATTAGAAAATTGGTTAGTCACTAGTAGAAAAGAGATCTTTCCTGGCGCCACAAAAAAATAGCACAGACGGTTTGAGTTATCGTGCGACAGTAGAAAGTAACCGTCACTGAAAATCGATTTCTATAGGCGGTAGAAATACTTGATTATTACAGGCGGTTCCTTAAGACAACCGTATGTAGAAATCGATTTCTACAAGCGGTTCCTTAAGAAATCTGCCACTACAAATACTGGGACACTGATTTTTTTATTTTTGTAAACGACCTCGAATGGAAAAACTTTCTAAATAAAAGTTGTAGATCTCGAAAAGTTATGAAACTTTGTAGTTTACAACTTTTTCATTTGAAATCATCTTGTCATAAAAAACTACGTTCGAATTTGTTAAATTTGAAATTCAAATTTTTGTAAACGACCTCGGATGGAAAAACTTTCTAAATAAAAGTTGTAGATCTCGAAAATAGTTTACAACTTTTTCATTGGATGGAAAAACTTTCTAAATAAAAGTTGTAGATCTCAAAAATAGTTTACAACTTTTTCATTTGAATTCGTTTAGTGACTCAAACAATTAATTTACACTCGGTTTAGTATATAATGTGGGGAACTAAAACAGAATCTAGACACAAGTGACTTGGGGCTGGAGTGGTAGAGGATGGATCGCGCGAGGGTCAGGTCTCGGGTTCGAATGACCACGAGAGCGCAGTTCGTGATTTTACACAAAAAAAAATCTACGACTTGCGACTTGAACAGGGGACGAGCGGGCGGGCGGATTACTAGTGGGCTTGTCCCCACTATTTTAAAAACTCGATTTCTGGACAGTCATTTCTATAGGCGGGCGGGGCGGATTACTAGTGGGCTTGTCCCACTATTTTAAAAACCCGATTTCTGGACAGTCATTTCTATAGGCAGTTGGCCCCAGCGCAGATGGTTGTGAAAAATGTTAGTAGAAATGGCTTCACAACTGCTTGTATAGTGTCGTTTTGTACTAGTGAGTGTTTGTGTAACGGAGTCTGATCTAAGAACCTTCTTGTGAATTTAGGTCATATGCATTCACCTGTGGATGTGAAGGCCGGAATAATTATTCCAGAATTAAAAAAATGTGTCAAAGTAGAGTGAGACTTAGTTTAAATTCACTCTCATCCACTTCAACATATATGAGTTCAGATAAATACATATTCAATATACATGTATCCAAATAAGCTTTTGTTTGAGATTGATGCCGGATTTGTTTAGCAGAAAATTCACGACCATTATTCAACAACTGAATTACTATATACATGCAGGTGTCAAGTGCTACAGCCACATTCATAATGATGTTCTCGTCGTCCATGTCGGTTGTGGAGTACTACCTGCTGCACCGGTTCCCAGTGCCTTATGGTACCGTATACCATCATCCATCATTTTGTTCAAAGGCTTGCAATTCGTACAGCTTTTTATTACATGAATAATAAGGGAAATTTTAAGTAGGGGGCTCTCCTGCTGTTCCCTAAAAAAACATGCATTTTACCATCTCGCCTCATCATCTCATCTCATAGAAGTATATTTCTTCGTGTCTTGGTGATCCATTCAGCTGCTTACTTCACGGGCGTGGCATTCGTGGCCGCCATCACGGGGCAGCACTTCGTGCGGAAGCTGATCGCTTGGATGGGGCGGGCGTCCCTCATCATCTTCGTCTTGTCATCCATGGTCTTTTTCAGCGCGCTTACTCTAGGTACAGTATCCATCCATGATCCATGCTTTATTTTGTTGAAGTCGATCGTTGGCCAAGATTCTACAACAGCTTTACTTAAATTATTGAAAAAAAAACCCATGGTCCATCTGCTGGCTTTGCAGGCGGGGTAGGCGTCTCGAACATAGTTCACAAGATGGAGCGGCATCAGTACATGGGCTTCGAAAGCCTTTGTAAGGTGTAGCTAACGACCAAAGTGCAAGCTAAGCAATAGCAAGGGACATATGATTACAAGAAATGTCCAATCTTATGATAATTATAGTATGACATCTGATCAAAAGGTCACTAAATCAACTAATTTATGAGATTTGTTTTGATCCCACTCAAATTAGTGACATTAATAAATGCACGTCATAAAAAATATCTTAAAACTAGTAGAGTGGTATATTGTGACAACATTTATCATGCTATAATGACCAATTTACTAATGTTATAAATCTATGACAAGGATGATGTGTCACAAATTAATTTGTTGAATCTTTTAAATATCGCTATAAGGTAGCATGTGGGTCCAATTGCGAAGAGCCCGCAAAGTGAATGATAACATGTGAAAAAAATACTAAATATCACTGCTACAGAACACATCTTTCGTCGATCGCCAAAAACAGCTTTAGTCCCGGCTAAAATTGCGCCCAGTCCCGGTTGGTAATACCAACCGGGACTAAAAGCCCCCTCCCAATGGCTACGGGCGTCAGACATTGTCAGGGGGAGCTTTTAGCCCCGGTTGGTGTTACCAACCGGGACTAAAGGTCCACCTTTAACCGCGGTTGGTATTACCAACCGGGGTTAAACCTTTAGTCCCGATTTTAGGCACAAAACGAGGCTATTTCTAGCCCTTTAGTCAGGGCTGGTTTTACGGACTGGGATTAAAGGTCCCCCACCCCTATTTGAACTCTCTTCCTCCCCCTGCCCGAGCCCGAGAGCTTAATTTCTTCCTCTCTGTTCTTGCTTGTTCTTGCTCTGTTCTTCACTGTTCTTCATCTCCTCTTCGACCATTGCTTCATTTGATCACTTCTACGCCTCCATCGACTCATTGAAAGGTTACTATATTCAATGTCTCATGTTTTAGCGGCAACATATATTGTTTCTTGGTCTATATGTGATTTTTCTTTATGATTTTCTCTTTTTTGTCATTTTAAGCTTCATTCACTTGACATTGTTTGAATATTTTGAAGAAGGCACTAAAACTAGTATTCTAAGTATACACCTTTCATGTCTACTATGTCTACCACATTTTATGGTTTAATTAGTTGAAAATAGAGATTTTATAGTGTCGGATACCTAGAAATAGGGTACCCAATTTACCAGACTCCACAAAAACAAAATCAACCATCGGGGGCTATCCCGCCTCGTCCGAGCCAAGGTGGCGTCATCCGTGACGTCATCAACCCTCGGGGGCCCTTCCGCCTCGCCTGAGCCAAGGGGGGTCATTCGTGACGTCATCAACCCTCGGGGGCCCTTCCGCCTCGCCCGAGCCAAGGTGGCGTCATTCGTGATGTGATCAACCCTCGGGGGCTTTTCTGCCTCGCCCGAGCCAAGGTGGCGTCATCCGTGACGTCATCAACCCTCGGGGGCTCCTCCACCTCGCCCGAGCCAAGGTGGCGTCATCCGTGATGTCATCAACCCTCGGGGGCTTTTCCGCCTCGCCTGAGCCAAGGGGGCATCATCCGTGACGTCATCAACCCTCGGGGGATTTTCCACCTCGTCCGAGCCATGGAGACGTCACCCATGACGTTCCTCATCTTCGGAGATCTCACCGCCATCAACAACTCGGGATGCCCTAGCCCATATAGTCAAAAGGTCCATAGTACCCTCCGTCCTCAGGGATGGGGTTCAAGGCATGAGTCGCCATGCTAACCTCTGTTCACCGTGCGGTACAATGTCCTATGCTGCTTAGCCGGCGACTTCTGCGCACTACACCTGCGCCATGCCTCCGACGGACACTTCAACAGGGATTAGGGTGTCATCAGCCCTGTATGACGGAACGCAGGGGTGCCCGGTCCTGTGCGACCGACCTCCGCCCATGCCCAGGTAAGGGAACAGCGGAGTCCCCGGTCACAACACGCATGGCTACAACGCAACAAGGACGAACATGACTCGTACATATGTCTACTGGCGCAATCTTCCTTAAGAAGGAAGATAGAATGAATACAAAGCTCCCCCTCGGCAGAAGCCCAAGCCGGGCCCACGTTCACTCCCCTCTCTCTACTGTACTCCTCCATCTCTCCCTACGTATAAAGGGAGAGAATGGACCCCTAATCACTTCTTCTTGACATTCCAATATTCATTCACACACACTCAAACTCGCACACACGCGAGCATACACTAGAACTAAGAACCTCATACGCACGAGACCTAGGAAGGCGCTTCCCTCTCTCACCCAAGCTTGTAGCTCCCCTCTACGAGCTCTCCACGCTCGGTAATATGACCCCGCAACACACTGGACGTAGGGCGTTCATGCCCGAACCAGTATAAACCTCTGTGTTCTCCGAGCGTAACCATCCGAACTCCGACACGCTTAGATATTTACTCGTTGGCCGTCTAGACCCCGCCATTTTAGACACCGACAGTTGGCGCGCCAGATAGGGGACAGGGACCTTTGCGTGTCACCCATATTTTCGAGTTTCAGATGGCTGATCGCCGCGTTGATTTTGCTCCGGGCTCCATTGTTCGTTTTGGTAGCCTGGACTTCCAGTGCCACGGGCAGGGGGCCGACCTGGCTCTCTGTCGCCCTACGACACCCTCCGAGGTTGCCATGGACGCCATTACCGCATCCATGGCCCACCTCTGTTTGTCTCCCTCCGGGGAACAGGCCGCTCGTCGGGCCGTCGTCCCGCGGGCTGATCATTTTCCGTTCGAGCGCCAGCTCGACACTCTCAAGGGACCCCAGCTGACTCAGGAGTCCCTGCACAACCTCTACTTCGCATTCGCCAATGTGACGGCGCAGCTCGTGGGAGGACAACCGCTCTCCGCTGGGCGCGTCAAAGCGCCCGTCTCACAGGTGCAACCTTTCGGCATGAGGAATGTCGCCGCGTCGTATAAGGAGATGGTGGCCGTGTGGTTCCATGATGACCCCACAGAAGGGACACGAATGGGGCTCGCGTCCCACCACTCTCGCTCCGCCTCTGATCTCCCTACGAGCTCCGAGGCCACACCTTACCCCGGCTCAAGCCGTGGGAGCATTGATCCCTGGGATCCCCTGGACTTTGACGGTCTGGAGGATCAAGAGGCGCTTCACGGCTTCCTCCAAGCCAGCGATTATCTGCTCGACTCCGACTCGAGCGATCCCAACAAGGACCATGGCCGCGAGTGCTTCATGTGTGACGTACCTCCACCCGCAATCACCGTCGACCCCACCCTCAACGAAGAAGGGGACGACGACGATGACGGCGACCATACGCCCGTCCGCCAGACGGGTGTTCCGGTACCCCAGCCGAGGCCCGACCCACAATCTTCAAAGGCCTGGCAGCAGCAGCTCCGCGACCTCTGCGACATAGAGGAACAGCTCGCGGAACGCCAACGAAAGGTGACGTTCAAGCACGAAAAGCTTGAGCGCGAAGCCGCCAGGGATCCCGTGCGGCCTCGCGCTCGCAGGGAGGCCTGAGCGGTACACCATCGCATCATTAACGACGAGTATGGCATGCCGCAGTTCACGTGGGCAAGCTAGAACATCGCCGCAGCAAGGATATTGCTCCGCAACCTTCCAATCCTAGACGCTCCCGACAGCAAGCTCGCTCACGACGAGCTGAAGACCCTTCTGGAGCGGGCCGCGGAACAACAAGCCGAGAGCTCCACGTCGCGGAGGCATGGGCTCAGCACCGGCCACCCAGCCGGCGCGGCTCCTGGAGATCGCGAGGGGTCAGTCCATCCGGCGTCCCACCGTGCACGCCCGCGTAGGCGAAAAGCGCGACGTGCGTGACACGCTCACCGCGCGCAAGCACGCCAAGTAGGACGGCGCAAGCCAAGACTACCACGTCCGACGTGGCGGCCGATATGACAGCGATGAAGACAAGCCTCGCACACCAGAACCACCGGGCCCCTTGGCGTTCATTCGCCACATCCGGCGCACGCCGTTCCCACACCCTTTTCGACAACCGACCAACGTCGTCCGATACTCCGGGGAAACGAACCCCGGGCTCTGGCTCGATGACTACCGCTTCGCCTGTCAAGTCGGCGGCACGGATGATGATGACTTCATCATCCGCAACTTACCCCTTCATCTTTCGGACTCAACCCGCACGTGGCTCGAGCATCTGCCACCCAACACCATCGATGGGTGGGAGTCTCTGCGACAGGCCTTTGTCGGGAATTTCCAAGGCACCTACACGCGCCCAGGCAACCCCTAGGAACTCCACAGCTACAGGCAGAAGGCGGATGAGTCCCTTCGGGAATACATTGGTCGCTTCTCTCAGCAGTGCACGAGACTCCCGACGGCGGCCGACGCAGACGTGGTTGGGGCCTTCCTCGCAGGCACAACCTTCAAAAATCTGGTCCACGAGCTGGGCTGTAGCAACCCTCGCACCATCGAACGACTCCTCGACATCACCACGAGCTACGCATCGGGGGAAGAGGCGGTCGGTGCAATATTCCACCCCGACAAGGGAAAGGGCAAGGAAGTCGAGGCCTCTGGCGAAGGCGACTCGAACCGTGCCCAGAATAGGAACAAGAAGAAGGGTAAGCCGCAGTGTGGTGGCGGCGACAACCTTGTCGCAGCGGTAGACCGCAAGCCTCCCCATCCCCAGGGCGGGAAGAAGGTGGGTAAGTTCGACGACATGCTCACGAAGTTGTGCCCGTATCATAATGGGCCGGTCAAGCACACTCTCTAGAAGTGTGACATGATGGCCAGGTATTTCAAGGTCGTCCCTGACAAGGACGAGCCGAAGGAATCAGAAGGCCAGGACGGGGACGGGGGTCGCGAAGACTCCTACCCCCATGTCAACAAGTGCCTCATGATCTTCGGAGGCCCAGAGGCCTACAGCTGCAAGCACCGGCAGAAGGAGCGGCGCGAGGTCTTTGCTGTCGCCCCGGCAACTCCGACCTTCCTCGACTGGTCGGAGCCCGACACCACGTTCGGCCAAGATGACCATCCGAGCCACATTCCCCACCCGGGTCGTTATCCACTCGTCGTGGACCCGATCATAGGGAGCGTGCGCTTCACCAAAGTACTGATGGACGGGGGCCGCAGCCTCAACATCATGTACTACAATGCCTTCGAGGCCATCGGTTTACGTAGGGAGAAGCTCCGATCCTCGGGGGCTCCCTTTCAGGGAATCATCCCCGGGAGACAAACGGTACCCCTTGGGCAGATCGTCCTGCCCGTCACGTTCGGGGAGCCGGACAAGTTCCGGACCGAGTATCTCACCTTCGAGGTCGTGGCTTACCGAGGGACTTACCACGCAGTGTTGGGGAGGCCGTGCTACAAAAAGTTCATGGTCGTTCCCAACTACACTTACCTCAAGCTAAAGATGTTGGGGCCGTACGGCATCATCACAGTCTCCTCCGACGTCAAGGTGACATACCAATGCGAGGTGGACTGCTACGAGAACGCCATGGCCGAGGTGCGCATTGAGGAGCTGGTGGCGGCGATCGAAGCCGCTGACAAGATGGACGTCGACCCCTAAAGCGCGAGGATCTTGGACGCCCACGGCACCAACAGCTATGTCACTTTTCTACTATTTTCTAGTATAGCTATCACCATGTACATACGCATGTAATCTTTTCTTAAGAACAAAAAGTTCGAGGAATAAAAACGCGGGAACTCTCTGACCGACTGCTTAGCAAGGTGAGCTCTCAGCGCGCGCCAGAACACACCTCCCTCGGGGGCTGGGAAGGGGGTAACCCCTTGTCTTTCACTCCAAAAACTTTTTCACTCAAAACCGCTTTGCCAAACCCGCTAGGCGAAAGCCCGATCTCCCCCACCGAGAGAATAGATCTTGCGGGACCGTGCCGAAGGGCCGCGAAGTACCCTGGCTCCCGGAGCCAAGTATCTCCACCCAATCTCACACCCAAACATATCAAAACTCCCCTAGGGAGAATCGGGCAAGTAGCCCAAGCAAAAGGCAAATGCGAAAACCAACAAGCAAGCAAACTTAAAATAAGCTCACCAAAGAGCTAGTAAAGTCGTCTAAAGCCCTCTCGGGGGACACATCACAAGATAACTTAGATTGTTTGTTACAAGGGCCCTCGGCCTTGATCTCTGACCACGCAGGGTCACTCCTCCGGCGGCGGGAACACATCGTCGTCAAGCTTGGCGGTCAGGATCGCTGTAGGCTCCTCCGCGTTGGCCTCGATCCGGTCGAGCAGGTCCTCTGGGGCGTCTGGGGGGTACCCTTCGCTGACGAGCGTAGGAGTCACCGCGTCGTAGAGGCAGGCGGCGATGGCCATCGTGCGGTGGACCCCAATGCGCAGGGCCTCCCGGATCCGCGCTTGGCCCCGCTCCCAGAGCAGGCCGACGCGGGTTCTGGCCACTGCCGGAGCACCCTCAATGGCTACCACGCCGAAGAGGTCGCACACCCCGTGTACGGCCTCGCGCAACGCCTGCACCTCCTGCTCGCCGGCCTGCAACCCTGAAGCAACAAAAAGGGGATCTCAACCCCTAAAATAAATGACACACAACGCCAAGGCAAACGAGCAAACGAAGGAAGCATACTTGCGTTCTCCCCCTCCAGAGCTTGGACCGTCGCGCGGAGCTGTGAGGCGACCATTCTCAACTCCCCGACCTGGGTGGAGAACTCCAAAATCCTCCGGTCAGCGTCAACATTGCGCTCGCGCGCCCGGTTGGATAGATCCTCGAAGCGGGTCACGGTGCCATCCCGCTCCCGGCGGATGATGTCACGCTAGCGCCGCATGATGTCGCGCTCCTCCTCCATAGAGCTCAGCGCCGAGACGGCCCGGCGCTGCGCTCGGTCGTCAGGCGCCCAACTTCAGCCTGACGCGATGCGCGCTCATCCTTCAGCATCTTGCGGATGTCCTCAGCACCGGCACGGGCTACGTCCCGCTCTCGCTCGACCCGCTCGACGTCGGTCGCGTTCTGGCGTGCCAATGCTCGAGCGTCTTCCTCCCTCGTCTCCAAATCCCTTAGTTGCTCCTCCAGCTCGACCGCTCGGCCGCGAGCAGTCAAGAGGGCCTCGGCCACGTCGGTATCCCCGGGCGCTGCCCACGACCCGGGGTCCAACCGCCCAACCTCACGGTGGAGGAACTCGGACTTCTCGGCGCTCGTCGCCATCAGGATCTGCGGGGAATGGGATGTCAGGAAGCCGACCGGAACAAAAGAAACAACGCTTACGTTTGGGTGGCTCCTCACATTTCCATGATGAGAGAGGTCGTCGTTGAGCGACACGACCGACCGCTGAAGCTCCTCCACCGCACGCGCCACGCGGCGGCCATGCTCCCAGTGAGAGCTCGCAACACGTTGCAAGTGTCGAAGTTCTCGCTGGTCGTCGAGCACGAACACCGGCTCCCCCGGGTTTTCCCGGTTGACCCACGCGATCGGGTAAGCATCCCCGAAGGAGTGGCAGTCAGCGCCAAGCCGGCAAAGGGCCCCAGGAGCGGTCTCTCCCGGGCACCAGCTGGCACGCCCTGCGAAGTCATGCCGAACTGGGGGAGAACAGCTTTCAACGCCCGCGTGGCCGCCAGCTCCTCCTCTGTGAACGACCGGGGGACTCTCACGTCACGAGGCGACCCGCCGCGGGGAGGGGCGCCGCCCAGACATCTTTCCTCCCCGGCGCCGACTGCGGCGTCCCCCAGCGTCGCGTCCGTCTGGACCTCCTCGACGTCCACAACTACGGTGGCGTCCGGGCCACCCTCCTCCCGTGAGTCGTTGACGACTACCGCCTCCGGGGGAGAGGATGGCACGACAATCGCGGGGCCGGTGGCAGCAGGAGTCTGCGACGCTGTGCCAACCGCGGCGGCGTTGTTCGGGGTCGGCACACTCTCGGTCCCGGCGACGTCCGTCGAACTTGTGGCCAAAGTCGTCAGGCCTCGCCCCGGACCAACCGGAGGCGCCTCCCGGTGCAGTTTCTTCAAGCCCGCGTATTCGGGGCTCCCGACGGCCCTGCGACGTCCAGCCCATGTTCACGACACAAATAACCTACCACATTTATAAGACGGAGAAGGACACCACGCAAAGCAGGTTTACCGCGGGGAGAAGAGGCGGCCATGCTTTCGTAACGACTCCATTACGCCACGGCTCGAGGACCCTAAACCGCCGCTCCTTTCGTCGTCCCCGCCCCCCATGGGCAGGACAAGAAGAGGGGTGGTCGCGGAACCATCGACGGTGCCGCCCCCGGAACTACCAGGGGCCAGGTGTGCGCCCAGCACCCTCACCAGCACCACCTCCGCTGACGGCGCGGTCCCAGCGGGCCGACGCACCGGCCCCGCCATCTGAAGCGCAGGGACCACCTCGGACAGAGGACGCCTGTCCTCATCGTCGTCATCGTCGTCGTCCTCCCCGATGTCCTCCCAGTCCACGTCCGTCGGCTACGGCGAGACCCATCCCATGTTCGCCACGCCTTGCCCGGTGGAGCAGGAAGAGGTGCGGCCCCATGGCGAGCCATTGAGAGGGACCCCTACAAAATAAGCGCAGACGGTGCACGAATTAGTACCGCCAAGCAAAGGAGACACGGGGAAAAGATACTACAGCACGGTCCCGACTTACCAGCTCAATGAAGTTGAGGTCAGGGCGCATCGACAGACAACGGTAGACGCCATCTTCATTCAAGGCATCCTCGAGCAGCCCCCAGGCGACGTCGATCGCGTCCTCCAGCCTCAAGTCCACCTCTGCCATGGCGGATCCCTCACGTGATGCCCCGGGCACCATGTCGTTCAGCGGACGCACCCGCACCATAAGCGGGAGCACCCGGCGCTGTAGGAACTGCGCGACGACCACGGAAAGGTTCAGCTCCTGGTTGCGGAGCCAGCTCAGGCTCTGGAGATAGGGCGCTATCCCCGAGAGCTCCTCCGAGGATAGGTCGTCGTTCCACCTTGGGGGCTCTTCAGCAAAACGTCGCCCTGTGTATTCTGGGAGTGGCGCCTCGGGGTGGTTCCTAACGTAGAACCACTGCGAGTGCCACCCCTGGTTGGACGAACTCATTCGCCCAGGCATGTAGAGATGGGAGTTGGCGGAGCGGAGGCTGATGGCGCACCCCCCGCTCGACGTCACCCATCTCACCCCTCCAGAATAGAGGAGGAACATCGTCACCTTGAAAAAGAACATCCACAGGTTGTAGTCCGGCTCCGTCGCCAACATCCCCTCCGACAAGGCCGCAAAGGCCACGAGATGGAGGATGGAGTTAGGATTGAGATTGTGGAGCTCAATCCCATAATGGTGAAGGATCCCCCCGAAGAAGCGAGACGGCGGCATCCCAAACCCGTGCTCGTGGAATGGAAGGAAGGAGACCACGTACCCGCTTGGCGGATCCGGCCTATCGACGCCGGTGGGAACAATCCATTCGACGTCATGGTTGGCGAAGAGCTCGGGGCGCAGCAGCCCCGCGTCCACCAACTCCAGCGTCCGCACATACTCAGCCTCGCATCGAGGCCAGTTCCTCTCTGGAGGTACTCCGGCCATCAAAAACTTCCTCAAGAAGCGGCGTGCAGTGCGACGCGGGACGTGGCTAGCATGAACGTACCGCGACGCAAACCCTAACTTCGGAGGATTTGGCGCGAGCAAGACGAAGCGGCGAAGGAGGCGAACAGTGCAGGCTCACGAGGGGTGACACGGCGCACAGATATTTATAAGGGGCCGGAAGGCGGAGCGGTGCCTCCACGGCTCCCCACGCCACGCCGTGACCCCACTACACAAGTTGCATTAAACGCGGCCGCTCGGCTACGCCGCTTCCACTGTTGCTGGAATATCGAGACTCGCGCACGCTGCGGCAGGTAACTGACACCGCCCGACTTCTCCCTCGCTCCAAATCCCGCCTCCTATACCTATCATCATTACAGGATCCACCCCGGGCCCACCACGCCGCGCACGCAAGATCTTTTCCGTATGCGTCCCCAGCACACCGCAACAAAACCTCCGGCTTGTCCGAGCTAGGCTGACAAACACGAGGATCGGAGGGACGCACACGTGGCGCGACCAGCGGCGACGGCCCATGGGCCCAAGTAAGCCGAAGGGATAGGGGCTATAGACGCCCCGACGGCCCACTACGGTCCAGAGAAACGAAGGCCGACCCAGCGGGGTTCGAAATGGCCTTCTCAGGACGACAGAGCGAGGGGCGAATAGGGAATGGACACGCTAGCGGTCATTAGCCTGGCAATCGGATGCTAAGACCATTCCCAGATTTCGTATCTGAGTCCGTCTTTATGGATGATTGGTTCATGGTATTCCTATCGAAGGAAGGCAGCAGGCCCCCAGGACCCATCGAACGGACCCGGCTACTAGATGAAACCGATTTGGGGTGAGCCACGACATGGGCCACAAGCCGGAACCCCAGCGAACGGGAACCGAGCACCCCACTCAGATTTGCCCGTTATCACCTCGACGAGCATCCATGGTTCGTCCGCCTCGAGGATAGCATGGTCCGGCTCATCTTCCCCCATCTCGCGGAGAGATGCGCGGGGAACGCACAAAAAGATGGCATAGACCCGAGACATTTCTCTACACCGAGTAGAGACTCGGGGCTACCGCCGCACCCCTCCTACCGGTTCTAGCAACTGGATAACGGAGAGGGAAAAAGAGGCACCATGCCTCACCCATCAGAGGTCCGCACATGTAAACACAAACACCTTTTTTTATTTCAGATCCACATATATATTGATCTTTGCAGGGGTTACACGCACTCAAAGAGCCATGAGGGGATAAGCCCGATCATCAGACACCAAAAACATGAAAATGTTTACAAGATGGACTGAAGGGAAATCCCAGGCCGAAGGGTCGAAAGCTAGGGCTGCCCGAAAGGCACCTACACCAAATACCTCACCGCCGTCCGACCGGTCTCGTATCCAGGTCAGGCAACCCAGCCACGGGGCTTGGGGGGGATTTGCCTAAGGTACAAGATCGCCTCGGATGGCGGCGCCATGACCCATGGCCTCCCTAGACCAGGCACGCTGCAGCTGTGGGAGAACAGCGGACGCCTCATCTTCAGGAAACCCTAGGCCGCGTCCCTCCTCCGGAGGCGGTTGGGCATTTTACAGCTAAGTCGCCCTAGCTGCTCCGCGATCGAGGACGCTATTGGCAAGCGGCTCCGAGCCCGCCGTACATTGGCAGCTCCGAGCCCGCATATCCCGCCAACGGCGGCATCACCATCAACCACCAGTCAAGGATGAGCCAACTCCTGGAGTCATTCGAAAGCTGCGATGACTTTTCCAGTTGACACATCCTTGACTTCCCTCTAGGGGCAGGCACGTCATCGCTCCCCGGAGGCGGAGGGCAGGATCCAACTGAAAGGATGGACTCCACACCTTTCGCCCTCCGGGGGCAACTCGTGCAGGGGGAGGTGACACCTCTTTTCCGCCCGGTGGCCAGGATAAGAGGCGGCCATGCACACCTCGCAGAGCTTTCTCTGAATCCTGCACCCCCAACGCAGATCTTCCTCTGAACCCGGTGCTGCTCTCAGAAGGCCGCCCGCCAGGGCGACTCAAGGGACTCTCCCACGAGGCCTCGGAGGAAGAATATAGGGCAAACCATACTGTGAGGATGTGAATCTTCCCATAAGCGGTCGCCCCTATTTATAGCCCGACAGGGCACTCACGCAGCAGTAGGCCCGGGAGTCTATAGCAACTCCTCCCAACCACGCCGCACTGTGCGACAGCACCCACTTCGAGAGGGTGCAGCGGGGCTATAAATGGCCAAGCAGACGGGTGACTCAGAGCGCGCTGTTCGGAGTCTTAACCGCAGAGCAAGCAGTGCTCTGGCACCGCTCCTCGAACGAGAAAGACACGGCACGCCCACTTTTGGGCCATGGGGGCGGGGGGAAAGGGCGCAGTCAGACCCCGAAATCCGACAAACACGTCTTCGACCGGTCAATCGACCGTACAGGCCGAGAGACAGCACGGCGCAGGGCCGACTCGTCATTTCAAGGCGCGTCAGCCCGAGGCCAACAGTGCAGCCCGTGCCAGGGCTAGCGTGCGACCAGAGCTCTGGCTCTGACATACGGAGCAGTCCACTTCCTCCCAGCCTCATGAGGGAAGCGAAGGGTCAAACACTGTACACATCTTTCGGATAAGCCCTTAGAGCAAGGCATGTTATCTTGAGCCAACACAAGAGACAAGTGATACAATAGCTTGTCTGTTAGCTTGACTGCACAATAAATACTCATGTATTAAAATCATTGTAGTGCATCTAGGACATGGTGATCAACACAAAACACATCTATGTAGCCACTTGTGTTGCTGGCAACATTCACAGGTCCATGGACATATTCACGAGTAAATCAAACATGTTGTCAAGTGAAGCAATAAGCAATAATATTGTTCATTGCTGAAATATAATTGCTCTTCTCAGAAGCCGAGCCACACTAGTACATTAAAGAATATGATTCCTTTCAGATGTGAAGAGAAATTCAGGATAAAAATTACTACTCCCTCCATCCCAAATTGTAAGTCATTCCAAGAATCTTGGAGAGTCAAAGCATCTCAAGTTTGACCAAGAATTATAGACAAAACTATAAAGATTTATAACATCAAATATGTATACTATGAAAATATAATTGATAATGAATCTAATGATACTTATTTGACATCATAAATATTATTATATTGTTATATAATTTTGGTCAAACTTGAGAAACTTTGACTCTCCAAGATTCTTGGAATGACTTACAATTTGGGATGGAGGGAGTACATAGTAACGAGATCTAGAATATAAATAAAGACTAGTAATGAGAGGATCTATTATATATGGTATAAAAAAGATGGAAAGATGTACGTTGTAGGGATACTTGCCAATCGTTTGGATCAGAATCAATGATATTTTTCTGGGCTGGCCGGGAAGACGACGCATCAGCGCCCGCAGGCCACCAGGTACGTAGCGGGTGACGAGAAAGGCTCGGGGGCTACTGTCGGATACCTAGAAATAGGGTACCCAATTTACCAGACTCCACAAAAACAAAATCAACCATCGGGGGCTATCCCACCTCGTCCGGGCCAAGGTGGCGTCATCTGTGACGTCATCAACCCTCGGGGCCCTTCCGCCTCGCCCGAGCCAAGGGGGCGTCATCTGTGACGTCATCAACCCTCGGGGGCCCTTCCGCCTCGCCCGAGCCAAGGTGGCGTCATCCATGATGTGATCAACCCACGGGGGCTTTTCCGCCTCGCCCGAGCCAAGGTGGCGTCATCCGTGACGTCATCAACCCTCGGGGCCTCCTCCGCCTCGCCCGAGCCAAGGTGGCGTCATCCATGATGTCATCAACCCTCGGGCGCTTTTTTGCCTCGCCCGAGCCAAGGGGCTGTCATTCGTGACGTCATCAACCCTCGGGGGCTCTTCCACCTTGTCCGAGCCATGGAGACGTCACCCATGACGTTCCTCATCTTCGGAGATCTCACCGCCATCAACAGCTTGGGATGCCCTAGCCCATATAGTCAAAAGGTCCACAGAACCCTCCGTTCTCAGGGATGGGGTTCAAGGCATGAGTCGCCATGCCAACCTCTATTCACCCTGTGGTACAAGGTTTTGTGCTGCCTAACCGGCGACTTCTGCGCACTATACCTGCGCCATGCCTCCGATGGACACTTCAACAGGGATTAGGGTGTCATCAGCCCTGTATGACGGAACGCGGGGGTGCCCGGTCCTGTGCGACCGACCTCCGCCCATGCCCAGGTAAGGGAACAACGGAGTCCCCAGTCACAACACGCATGGCTACAGTGCAACAAGGACGAACAGGACTCGGACATGTGTCTACTGGCGCAATCTTCCTCAAGAAGGAAGACAGAATGAGGACATAGCTCCCCCTCGGCAGAAGCCCAAACCAGGTCCACGTTCACTCCCCCTCTCTCTACTGTACTCCTCCATCTCTCCCTACGTATAAAGGGAGAGAATGGACCCCTAATCACTCTCTCTTGACATTCCAACATTCATTTACACACACTCAAACTCGCACACACGCGAGCATACACCAGAACTAAGAACCTCATACGCACGAGACCTGGGAAAGCGTTTCCCTCTCTCACCCAAGCTTGTAGCTCCCCTCTACGAGCTCTCCACGCTCGGTAATACGACCCTGCAACACACTGGATGTAGAGCTTTCGTGTCCGAACCAGTATAAACCTTTGTGTTCTCCGAGCGTAACCATCCGAACTCCGACACGCTTAGAAATTTACTCGTTGGCCGTCTAGACCCCGTCATTTTAGACACCGACATATAGTGTATTATTTAATTTAATTAGTTGAAAATTAGAAATAGGTTTATTTTTTCTAATAGAGATTTTATGGTATTATATGTTCCACCTTTCAAGATTAATTTAGCTTAGTTTGAGAAATATAGATTTTTAGGATATTATTAAATGAGGAATTTATGGTGAATTGTTCTTGATTTATATATATGCCACTTGAGCTCAAAATAATTATATATTTATATGAAAAAGGTAGCTACCTAGAATACTTTAGTTGTATACATGACACATTTGATGATTTTAGAGAAATGTAAATTTTAGTTATTTTATTTTCTTTGTTTAGAATATGAGAAATTTATAATATCTAGTTTGAAAAATGATTATAGAGACTAGATGACAACTTCTTCGGGGTACTCGACCTCTGATCGGGTTCCAAAGCGACTAAGGCCAGACCTCCCTCTCATTACCTATGGCGAGTGTATGCAAAAGACTGTGAAAGAGTCCCGAGTGGGGAAGGCGGGTCCCAATAACGGTCGGATCTTCTATAAGTCTAGATCATAATGTGAGTTATATATTTTGTATCATTTGATGGTTATGGTTAATTTGTACCTATATTTCCTGATGATTTTTATTAAAGTGTTGATTTTTTATTTCTATTTTCAGTGGGATGACACTGGATGCCGCGACTGGTACTGGGAGCAAGATTATGTCAAACATGTGGCGGAGGCTACGAAGGCTGATGAGGCAGCGAGCGAGCTCAAGGAGCTCGTCGATGTTGAACAGACGAATAATGATTTATCTGCTTTAGTTGGGATTGGTCGGGAGGTCATTATGCTACTGAAGTGCATTTTAGGTTTTCTGTGTATAGTGCTAGTGGTCTAAGCATACATTATGTCGAGGCTTTGATAGAGCATTGTTCGAGAGATCATTATGCTACTGAAGTGCATTTTAGGTTTTCTGTGTATAGTGCTAGTGGTCTTAGCATACGTTATGTTGAGGCTTTGATAGAGCATACATTAGTCTTTGTGTGACTCGGAAATGACACATGATGGTGTTCCATCTCATGTTATTTTAATGTAAACCTTTCAGTATTTTTATAATATCATTTTTTCACACAAATGAGTAATTTAATTATGCTTTGGGTCATATAATGCAGACGAGGACACACCATTGGATGTACAATGTAGATCGCCGCTCCAAAGATTTCATTGATGGCGTGCATTATTTCTTAAGAGCGGCTGAGGCAAACAAGCGGGATGGTAATTTTATGTGTTGTCCATGCACCTTATGCAAGAATTTGAAGGAATATTGTAGCTCAAGGAATCTTCACTCACACTTGTTGAAGTCGGGTTTCATGTCAAACTATATTTGTTGGATTAAGCATGGAGAAACCGGAATTATGATGGAAGAAGATGAAGAAGAGCAATTGGACTCTGACAACATTATTGCTCAATATGGTGACTTCAATGATACTGCAATGGTGAAAGCAGAAGAAGAGGCAGGGGCAGAGGACACACTCTCTGAAGATGATGGTCTTGGTGAAGTCATTCGTGATGCACAAAGAGATTGTGAAAGTGAAAAAGAGAAAGCTAAGTTTGATCGCATGCTAGAGGATCACAAGAAACTACTATACCCGAGCGTCGAAGATGGGCTAAATAAGTTGGGTACAACACCGGAGTTGCTACAATGGAAGGCAAAAAATGGCATATCTGACAAGGTATTTGGGCAATTACTCAAGATCCAAAAAAAGATGCTTCCGAAGCCTAACAAATTGTCTGCCACTACGTACGAAGCAAAACAGGTCGTGTGCCCTCTGGGATTAGAAATCCTGAAGATACATGCATGTCCTAATGACTGCATCCTGTACTGTGGCAAGGACTACGAGAGTTTGGATGAATTCCCCGTATGTAAAGCGTCGTGGTATAAGATCAGGCGAGTTGACCCTGGCGATGTTGAGGCCGAAGAGCGTCCTAGGAAGAAAATCACTGCCAAAGTTATGTGGTATGCTCCTATAATACCACGCCTGAAACGTCTTTGCAGAAATAAGGACCATGCAAAGTTGTTGTGATTGCACAAAGAAGACCGTAAGGCAGACAACATGTTGAGACACCCAGCTGATGGGTCCCAGTGGAGAGCAATTGACAGAGAATTCCCAGAGTTTGCAGAAGACGCAAGAAACTTAAGGTGCGGTTTGAGCACGGATGGTATGAATCCTATTGGGGAGCAGAGCAGTAGTCATAGCATTTGGCCTATTACTCTATGTATGTACAACCTTCCTCCATGGTTATGCATGAAGCGGAAGTTCATTATGATGTTGGTGTTGATCCAAGGCCCGAGGCAACCTGGCAACGACATCGATGTCTTCCTGTGGCCCTTAGTTGAGGAACTCCTGCTTTTATGGAGCAAACCAGGTGTACATGTGTGGGATGAGTACAAACAGGAACACTTCAACGTGTGAGCATTGTTGTACGTAACAATCAATGATTGGACTGCCCTAAGTAATCTTTCAGGACAGACAAACAAGGGATATAATGCATGCACACATTGTTTTGATGACCTTGACTGTGTATATCTAAAAAAATGTCTAAAGGTCGTGTACCTTGCCATCGTCGTTTTCTTCCTAAGAATGACCAAGCCAAAAAGAAAGGCAAGCATTGTAAAGAAGAAGTGAAACGAACCAAGCCTCGCAACCGAACTGGATAGGATGTACTTGATATGGTCAAGGATGTGCAATTAGTCTTTGGAAAGGGAGAAGGGGCTCTACCAGTTCCGAAAGATGCTGATGGACGCGCACCCATGTGGAAGAAGAAGTCCATATTTTGGGAGCTACCCTATTGGCATGTCCTAGAGGTCCGCCACACAATCGACATGATGCACTTGACAAAGAATGTTTGTGTGAACCTGCTAGGATTCATGGGTGTGTATGGAAAATCCAAAGATACACTTGAAGTATGACAGGACTTGCAAGACATGAAAGAACGAGACAACCTGCATCTAGAGCAGACAGAAGATGGACGCAATTATTTAAAGCCTGCTAGCTACACTCTTAGCAAATAAGTGAAGGAAAGCATGTTTGAATGTCTAAGCAGCATCAAGGTCCTATTTGGATTTTCCTCCAATATAAAGAATATAATAAATGTGTCAAAGAAGAAATTCCCAAACTTAAAGTGTCATGACTGCCACATGCTTATGACGCAATTGCTTCCGGTTGTGTTAAGAGGAATTCTACCTCCACATATACGTCTAGCCACTATGAAGCTATGTACATTCCTCAATGCAATTTCTCAGAAGGCAATCGATCCAATGGAACTAGCTACTCTACATAATGATGTGGTTCAGTGCCTTGTCAGCTTTGAGTTAGTTTTCCCTCCATCCTTCTTTAATATCATGGAACACCTCCTAGTTCACCTGGTCAAGGAGATTATTATTCTCGGTCCTGTGTTCCTACACAACATGTTCCCCTTTGAAAGGTTCATGAGAGCCCTGAAAAAATATGTTCACCAACATGCTCGCCCAGAAGGAAGCATCGCCTAGGGCTACGGGACAGAGGAGGTCATTGAGTTCTATGTTGACTATATTCCCGACCTTGACCCGATTGGTGTTCCTGAATCAGGACACAAGGGGAGACTTAGTGGGAAAGGAACACTAGGGAAGAAAACATATATCGGTACGGGGGATGATTATTTCAACAAAGCACACTACATAGTTCTTCAAAACTCCTCCGTGGTGGAGTCGTATGTCGAGGTACACAAGAAGTTCCTACGATCCTAGTTTTCAGGGAAGAATGAAGCTTGGATTATGCGTGAACACATGAAAACTTTCGGCGATTGGTTGCGAAAAATATGTCTTGGTGATGACAGTGTTGATGACCAACTGTATTTGTTGGCTAGACAACCATCATAGCACATCCTCACGTACAAAGCCTACGAGATAAATGGAAATACATTTTACACGGTAGACCAAGATAAAAGGAGCACCAACCAAAACAGTGATGTCCGCATAGATGCCACTGACCCAAATGGAAATAGACAAACATATTATGGCCGCATAGTTGAGATTTGGGAACTATACTATGCATCTAATTTAAAGTCCCTTTGTTTAAGTGCCAATAGGTGAAGATGACCGGAGCCGGGGTAACAATTGACAAGGATTATGGGATGACAACAGTGGACCTCGACACTATTGGGTACAAAGACGAAACCATTCGTCCTTGCTGCTGATGTGAATCAGGTGTTCTATGTAAAAGACATGTCTACAAAACCAAAGAATGGAAAAAACGATGACAAATCAATCATCAATGAGCCCAAGCGTCACATAGTTCTTTCAGGGAAAAGAAATATTTTGGGAATTGAGGACAACTCAAACATGTCAAAACTTTACGAAAGGGATGACCGAATTGCACCATTCACTGTGACCAAAGACCCAAGCATAATTCTAAATGCCGAGGACACTCCATGGTTTTGACATGATCATGACCAAGGGACATATGTCAAGAATAAGATCACTACTGTGCCCGCTTGATGTAGCTAGCTTAGCAGTGATGTCAAGTGACATGTGTATTGGTCATTTTTGCTAAGTTTGGTCAAATAAATGAAGATCTACATTTGTATTTGGTCAATTTTGCATTTAGTGACTAATTAATGTTTACTAATACTTCTTTTGTAGTCATTTAGTGAATAATGAAGATCTACATTTGTCAGTGAAAAATTTTAGTTCTAAATGACAAGTCTCTCATAAAGAATCATAAACACTATGTGAGATTCATGATTTTGTGACTAATGTCTACTAACACTACTTGCTCAAATAGAAATTTGAAGTACATAAAAAAGATAGATCTTGATGAGTTATAACACCTTTGTATTCAAAAGTTTTTCATATAGGGTCATTTAGTGTCTCATTAACAATTTTCTATTTAAGGGTAAACTTATTTGTCGCATAATTGGACAATGAATGGTGAAACACAAAAAAATTAACGTTAAAATAATGCATAAACTAATTTCCTGTTGGTAACCAAGCATTTTATTTTTTTTAATTGAAAAATATACTTTTGCATTAACCAAATTCTAATGGTTAGTTACATTTATATTTGATATTATAAAAAAGGTAAAAGATTTTATGTTATACATTTTTCTAGTGTATAATAAAGCAAAAGGAAATTTAATGGTTATTTTTTAAAAATTTTGTGTTATGTATTTAATTTATTATTCAATTAACAAGAACTAGAACAATTTATACACATATGAAACTATATACAATATCAAAAGATATAAAAGAGCTCACTAAAAATTTCGTTTGGCGCCTAAACAGGCCACCAACCGGGGCTAAAGGACCTTTAGCCGCGGTTGGTAATACCAACCGGGACTAAAGGTGTTACCCTTTAGCCGCGGTTGCTATTACCAACCGCGACTAAAGGTCCTTTAGCCCCGGTTGGTAATACCAACCGCGGCTAAAGGGTGACTTCCTATATAAGCCGCGGCTGCCTCTCTCCTTCCTCATTGTCTTCATTCTCGATCTCGCGGAGTACTACGTTGCGGACACCGCCACCATCGCGTCGCCTCCTCTGCCCGGCCCCAACGCCCTCGCTGTGCCACTTACCGGCCACCGCACCGCCGCCGTTCCTCCTCTGCACGTTGTGTCGCCGCCGTTCCTCCGCACAGCACCGCCGCACGCGCCGCCGCGCACACGTCGATGCATGCCGTGCCACCGCCTCCTCTCTGGCTGGCCTCGACGCGCCCTCTCGCGGTGCCACCGGCCACCGCACCGTTGCCGTTCCTCCTCCGCACCGTCAGGGCCATTAGGAGAGAGAGAAGAGAGTAGAAGGAAAGAAATTAAAGGAAAATTGAACTAGGCCAGAGAGAAGGAAGAAGGAGGAAGAAGGAAGAAGGTAAATGGATTTCTACTAAAATCTATTTTTAGTAAATGCTTTTATAAATATGTAAATGGATTTGTTAGAAAAAAATAGGAAAATTGATAACATTCTATGTTATTAGTTTCTTGTTTTCACACACTAACATTTTATACATGTTTTTCTAGGTCAAGAGGAGATCGAGAAGAAGAATAAGATCGAAGAAGGAAGAAGAAGAAGAAGAAGAAGAAGAAGGTGAATTGTGTGTAAAAAATAGAAATAGATTTTAGCACTTAGAGAAATATACACCTTCCATTATTGCTATATATGATTTGATACATATGTATCTTCATTATATTGCTAGTAAAATATGTATAGATCGAGCTTTCATTTGTTATAGAATTAGATACCTTTCATTATATTACTAGTAAAATAACTCTAAGTGTTGATTTGATATATATGCGTCTACCCTAAGTGTTACACACTTGTTTAGGGTTTACACACACATTGAGTTTCTACCCTAAACCCCTAAGCTTTCATTTGTTAGAGAAATATATACCTTTCATTATTTGTAGTTAAATGTATAGATCTTTCATTTGTTAGAGAAATATATACCCTAAGTGTCTGACTCTAAGTGCCTAAACCCTAAACCCTGAGTGTCTACCCCTAGTGCCTACACTAAGTGTCTACCCTTTTGGTTACTCTAAGTGCTACACACTTTTTAGGGTTTACAACACACACTAAGTGTCTACCCTAAACCCCTAAGTGTCTAAACCCTATAGATATATATACATCCTAAGTGTCTACCCTAAACCTAAGTGTCTAAACCCCTATAGATATACATCCTAAGTGTCTAAACCCCTATAGTTGCAGAAATGAACGACCCGAATGACAACATGGAGGATTTCTTGTTTTCAATGATCAACGACGGCACTGATCAAGTAGACGACGGCACCAATCAAGTAGATGACGGAAGTCAGTACTTTCCGCAAGATGTTGAGCAAGAAAATATCACGCAAGACTATGTTGTCGAGGTATATATATGTCTACAATCTCTTGTGTATACATGAAAATCAAAATAATTACATTTGTATAATTATATTTATAAGTTTTGTGTTTCTACATACATAGTCGTCTGCATCAACGACAACTACAGGGAAGAGTAAAAATGTACGAGGCCCAAAGAAGCCATTGGAAGGTCGGTACATTATCTCGCATTTTGACGAGGAAAACTGGAGAGTACTTGGACCACATGCACATACATTTGCCAACCTCTGTGGTTACCTTGTAAGGGATAGGCTTTCGATTAGTGCTCGTGAATGGCGGCAAAGGAAAGAGCATCCTGAAGTTAGTTTTGTCTCTAATCGTGACAAGGAACTAATTTGGCTATGAAGAAGATGGCAACACAATTCCAGGCCTAGAAGAAGAAATTGTACACCGAATTTATCAAGAAGAACCTTACTCCAGATTTCAACAATAAGGCCTACGTCAAGTTGAGACCATTTTGGGATGACTTTGTAGCTTTCAAGACATCCGAAGAGAGCGAAGAACGAGCGATACAGAACCAACAGAATGCCCGAGAAAAGCAATACCACCATCACTTGGGATCAGGTGGCTACATTACTGCCATTCCTAAGTGGGGAAAACAGAAGAGGACCTTGTAGCTAGGGGAATCCAACCAGAATCAGGTAACCGGTCTGAGCGCGGTAAGTGGTGGTTTTTTGGTCACGGGGGAGGCCTTGACCCTCAGACTGAGAGATTAACGTATACTGAAGGACTCACAGAAGCAGCTCAGAAACTGGTTTATGCTCAATCTTTGAGGGAACAAGGAGTATGGTCACCAGATAGAGATAGGGATGAACTAACATATGGCCTGGGGACTGCTGAACACAGTGGGCGAACGAGAGGTCATGGTGCGGTGTCGTGGAAGCATGCCTTCCCTCAAGACAAAGATACATATAAAAGCTATGAAATATAGCATGGAGCAAATGCTTAGTGAAGCACACGACGCAGCTATTCAAGCAAAAGAGCGAGAAGAGAAACTTGAAGCGAGAATGAGCGAGGAAATCAAAAGGCAAGTGAAGTTAGCAATGAGCCGAATGCGAAGTACTGCATCAGTACTGGAAGTCACCATCAGCTCATCTGCTCAGTTGAAAAGCAGTTGTGCTTCCACGGAAGTGCCTCAATCTGGTGATGATGCAAAGCTATGCTTCCCCGTGGATGACATCACAAAACCGAATACACCATGTGAGCTGCACATTCCAGAGGGGGCTACCACAATCATGGCGGCTACCGGTGTTGTATCTCCTATCGACCCTACGAAGACAGCAATATGCCATGGGGCAATAATACCACCTGGATATGCTTGCGTCTCGGTGGATAGAGTTCAAAAAGGTCATAGCGATGTTCAGCTTGACATTGAAGGAGGTGATGGGGAGAAGACTTTAGGAGAAGCGGAGAATACATTTATTTGTTGGCGCAAGCGCTATATCATTATTCCTGGAGCATCACCTCCTATTGTACCGCTGCCTCCTCCTCCTCCTCATCCTAGGTGCGAATGAAAGTGAATCATACCTACCTCTTTTTCACTAACTTTGTATTGGCTTAAATAGCGATACTTTATTCACACTCGTTGTTTTCACTGTAGGACCTCACCCAGAGACCTAAGTCACCATTCATCACATGTTGGTCATAGTGTTGCGAGGGATGATGATGGTGGAATGCACGACACGGCTTCCTCCCCAGAACCTCCAAGGCGGTCTCCATCTTCGAAACCAGCCCCAGAACCTCCAAGGTGGTCTCCATCTCCGAACCGGCCCCATTGCCTCCACGACGTTCTCCAACGCCAAAACCGGCCCTATCGCCTCCACGACGGTCTCCAACGCCAACACTGGCCCCATCGCCTCCACGACGGTCTCTCGCCGCCCCATCGCCAAAGAAGAGGACCGCCACAAAAGCAAAGGTGTCGGCCGCCCCACTGCAAGCAAAGAGGCAAGCTACAAGGAAAGTTAGGATTCCTCAGAAACTTTCGTATGAGAAGGCTGACGAAGAACTAGACGCTTCAGTAAAGGCCGAAGTGAAAGCACATTTCAAGAAAATTGAAGACGATCGTAAATCAAAGAAAGAAGCTAAAAAGTCGTTCTTCTTAGGACCTGATGCTCTAAGGCAATCGGTGGATGCTCATAAGAGAAAGCTACGTGATGCTCAGAAGAGATCTCCACTATCATACTATGGCCGCACTCTGCAAAAGGAAATTAACGAGGAGAAGAATAAAGAGAGAAGAGCACAGAAGGGTGTCCCACAGCTCGAGGAACAACCAAAGCAATCAGTGCCCCCGCTAGTTGTTGGGAATCAATATGGTCCAAACATTAGCGTGCTACAAGACAATGTTGGCAGGGTCAAATATGATGGTATGGAAGAGTTCTTGTTAGGAGCTAGTATAACCGCGAATCAATTTCTAGGAAATGCACTCATCGCAAATGGCACTGTAGTCGATGAGTGGAAGAGAACTTATGTACATGGCAGAAGTCTGTACAACCCATCGGCTCTCAGGGAACTTGGTACGCAAATGCGCTTGTTAAACTCGTGGTACATGGAGGCATGTACCAAAAACTCAGATGACTAGATTTGTGTCAGAATTAGAGATAAACATTACTTCTGGGGCGATGACCTTATATTTGTTCCGTATAGTGAGCTCCACCAACTATGCCCTATGGACGCTCTAGACAAATCTCTCATGAGCTGCTACTATCTGTAAGTGATCATTTCTTTTAGTAATCTAACTATAGCATATGTATATGTATAGTAACTAACTATCCTCAAACATATATATGCAGATTCTTGATGTTATTGCTCAAACGTAAGGGAGACACGGATATTGGTTTCATTGATCCATCAATCATATTCTCGGATCCAAACACTCCCCGCGATCAATGGATACCTCAAACGGAGAGGAATCTTTGGAGGTTCTTGGTCAACCAAAAGACCAGAGATTATATACTCTTCCCATACAACTTTGGGTGAGTACGTGTTGTTATCATTTGCACAATTTGTCTTACTTATTACTCAATTCAGCATAAAGATATATATGTTGACTGTATAAACAAATGCAGTTTTCACTGGATACTCATAGTCTTCGATATGAGAAGAAGTCAATTGATAATCTTTGACTCATTGAGCAAAACCACTGGAGATTACCAAGATATGATAGACATTATCAAGGGGTAACTTTGATCTTTAAATATAGATTCCTACTCTTTAACTACACTGCAAGAGTTAATTAACTAATGATCCAATTATTGAGCAGGTTTGGGCTTGGTTCGTCCCAAAACACCGTACGGATCTGGAAGTGGCACTAAAGGGTCATATCCTGCTAAATGTAAGTTCTACTAGCTCTCATAATCTGTTACCTTAGCATGCTTTAACATATGCGTATGATGACGATAGTAATCGTTTTATATCTTACAGTGGATTCTAAGGCAGCCACCAGGCAACAATCTATGTGGATACTACGTTTGCGAGTTCCTCACGGTGTATGCAAGAAGAACTCTTAATCAGACACTAAAAGTATGCGATATGTATATATAATACATCCATTTTATTTATTTGTTGCTATTAACTAAATATTATGTATATTAACACTTGCTTCTTTATAATGCAAATTGAAGATGCTATGGTTGCAAAAACAAGTGTTGCAAGAAGTCTGTCTCAAAGGAATTCAAGAGACACTTGTTGGATTTATTCTTGAAAAAGTGGTCAACCCTAAAGGCGAGTACTATTTCGACCTGGTCGAACCACTGAAGCCAAATCAAGATGAACATCTATATGACATTTAAGTGGCGAGAGCGGTTGTGTCTTAAGTCAAGTATGAATGGATAATGATGTAATTTTTATGTGCATATACATATTATACTTATATATGTATATATAGCTCCATAATATATTCATATATAGAGTTTCATAGTTTGTTTGTGTGTTTAATGCTTGAAAGAAACTTATAAGTGCGTAAATACATGTATTAGCAGCGAAGAATACACATTTGAATACCTAATTAATCTAATTGTAAAACCAAAATAAGCAAAACTCAAATCAGAAAAAAAAATCTTTAGTCCCGGTTGGTATTACCAACCGGGGCTAAAGGTCAGGTTTTAGTCCCGGTCCTCTGAACTGAGACTAAAGGTGGGACATTTAGTCCTGAATCCTTAGTCCCAGTTCAGAAACCGGGGCTAAAGCCCCTTACCGACCGGGGACAAAGACCGGTTTTGTACTAGTGTCTGTACTAGTGTATATAGAGAGAAGTATTTGATGTTCTTTTATATGTGCTGAACAAGGTCATATGATAAAATACTAAATATAGAAGAGATTTGACTATGATAACTTAAGTAAAGTAGGGCTTACCATTAAGCTGTGCACCCATATTTAAATGTTTAACATACATATGCAGTATTTGAACCAGGAATAGAACAAACAAATCTTTCCACTGAACTATTTACCCATGTTTTGAGGTATAAGGTACATAATTTTTTCACTTTTCCTATAGTTCAGGTGCCTAAACTTTAAGATGATTTCAGGCAACACTAATATACACCAACTAGAATAAGGGTCTGATCAGTTGGGCTACTTTTAGGGGGCTGGTCTGATTTTTACTGAGCTGATCAGCCCAGCTGTTTGGAAGCCCAAATCCAGTCGTTCGGCTGGCCTGAATCCGTCAGCCAGGCTATGTGTCGCACCCTCACTTGTTCGATTCCCCATCTCGTCGTGCATCTAGCATAGAAACTGTTGGCTGATGGCGGCTGACTCTGGCTGGATAGAGCTTGTTTTGGTACTATAGTAGTAGGTCTAGATAAGCCAACACTAGGTGAAGGACCGAGAACGGCGACCAGAGGGGGGTGAATGGGAGCCAAATAAAATCCAACACAAAGACTTGGTCCTTGTCCCAAACTCACACCCAAAAACTTAACCTCAGAAGAACCGACTCGCACATGACCTAACAAGTAGGTGGAAATCTTAGGAAGACCCCTAAAGGTGCAGCGGAGCGGTCGGAGAAGATGGAGAAAGATCGAAGTCACGAACTCGAAACCGATACACCGAGAGCGGTACTCTCAACCCCTAGAGAGAAGAGGCAAGAACACACCCAAAACTACTTATGAGAACTGGTCTCAAAAGTACCTAATCATGTTCCTTACGTGAATACGAATCCAACGCAACAAACGGAACTTGAATCGGAGTCCGGACGAGAGAGAAACGAGCACAGGACTACTTCAGTCAGTGACCATAGGACCAGAGACGAGTGGTCCGAACCTTAGGTCCGGAGCTAGGTGCTTTGCTGTAGATTTTCGGCCACACCACAGGACCACTCGCTACGGTCAGGTGCTATGGTCCGGTGGGTGGTCCGGTGGGTGGTCCGGAGGGTAGTCTGACGGAAAAAAAACAGCAACAGAGTGAGCTCCCAACCTCCGTACTAGTGGTCCGACGGTACCACAGGGAGCTTGGTCCGGAGCTAGGGGCTGCTCTGCAGACTTTCGGCCAGACCACAGGACCACTCGCCTATGGTCCGGAGCCTTGTCCAAAGTGTTCCGGAGGGTGGTCCGGAGCTCACGAACAGAGCACAGAAAACCCGCGAAAACCGATTTCACTCCGCCAAATCTTCCCAAAACTCAACCAAATGAACTCCAACTGCAACCAACCTTTGTAGGTATGATCCTTGTGTAGTTGGGGAGCTATCCCAAAGAAATCATCGCTCAATTTGGAGAGGATAAACAGGAACACTTGGATTTGGGGTAGAAAAGGCAAAACGAAGAACGCCGCAAAGAAATCGCCCAATCTACGCACTCGTGAGGTCTGAGGTGAATTCCTTCGGTGCAAAGCTGCTCCTCACGATTAAGAACAACTTGGTTTAGACGGACTTGCAAGAGCTACTCCCTACTAAGAGAAATCATCTCGGGAAAAAGTGGGAGCAAAAGCAAAAACGCGAAGAACACAAGCAAAACGGGGACATGATCAAGAAGTCGAAGCCACCATGGCTTACGGAGGTTACGGCCTCCGATTCTTCGCAACAAACTCAAGTTCTTACAGAGGTTGGTGAAAACAACCTAGGGATCTCATGAACTAGAGAGAGGGCAGAGAGAGAGAGTTGGGGCAAATGATTAGGGTTCAAGAGATAGGATGAGGATACCCCTTCATCCCCTATTTAACGAGGCTTTGGCTATTTCCCAAAGACCCCCCTAGATACATGACCAAATTACCTAGCCCTAAGACATTGTAATCCGAGTCGATAACTCTTAGCCACTCGTTTGAATGGACGGCCCCGCTTCCTGCAGGGAGTTGCCGTCGCCTCGACGCAACCTCCAGGATTCCGCCACGTGCCATCTCCGCTTCCTCGGAAGCTCCGCCTAGGTTTTGAGGCCCAAACCCAGAAAACCCGCCACCGATAGCTTTGGGCTCAACTACCGAACCCCGAGTTTTGAGGCCCAAACTCGGAAACCGCCCTCCGATGGTTTTGAGACTCAAACCACCAAACAGCTCGACTCGAGCCACCTTGTCCTCGCCTGGTCGGACTCTGAGTCCCATGAGCCTCCGCTCGACCCGCTCGTCCGCCGTCTTGACTTGGTCAACTCGGTCTACCTCCATGTCTTCTCGCACTCGCCGGTGCCAAGCATTAGCCACCACAGCTAGTCCGCCGGCGCCCATCATCCCTCAGTCCGAGCCCCGCTTCCGCCCTTCACCGCTCTCAGTCCATCGGCATGGCAAGTCTTACTCGACCTTCTCCACGCCTTTGACCACTGTCACTAGGCATAGCACCTGCACACCACAAGCCGATAGACAGGCACACATTTCCTTTTGCAAAGGGTTAGGATAGACCACTCAAACTGAAACACTCAAGTGTTGGGCAATCACTCATCACAAAACTGAACTACATGGGTACCTATCCACCATGTGTTCGCACTAGGCCAGCCGAACAGAGCCAAAGTAAGTTGTTAATTTTGTTATGATATATATAACATATTAAATTTTGTTCTTGTCCTTCTATAGAAATAATTGTAATTGTTAAATTTTATTTGTGCCAACATATATAAGATTTTTTCAAATTTGTAATTTTATCTAACAAGTTTTTTATTTCTGAAATCAAAATTGCAGACTATGTCTATATAAATTGCAACTGCAACGAACTAAAACTACAATTATAGTATAAAATATATGCAATAACTGTCGCCTAAAAGAAAATTAAATTTTAGGCACCTAAAATTTAGCAAATCCCTATTTTTTCTAATATACTACTCAATCCGTTCCAATTTATAAAACGTTTGATTTTTTTGGCACCAAGTTTGACCACTCGTCTTATTCAAAAATTTGTACAAAATATCACTTTTTTGGCATAGCTTGGTTTATTAACAAAAGGTCTTCAAGAATGACTTAAATTTGACTATGTTTAGACAAAAATTTTGAATAAGATGAGTGGTCAAACTTTAAGTTAAAAAGTCAAACGTCTTATAATTTGGAATGGAGGGAGTACAAAGCTACGAAGAAAAAAGAAAATAATTACGGCTTGGGCTAGCCAGCAAACTCCCACCGAACCCAATATCCAGTAGCCTTCGAAGTGGGAATTCAAAAAAGATTGCGCTACGAGGCTCTTGAATTTGGGAGCAAAGAGTACAGGAACTTGTTGCTCCATCTGTTTTGGGCCAAGTCCGACCACCAGGCCCAAACTTCTCGCGCCTGCCTCCGACCTCCTGCAGCCCTGCAGCGCGCCAAATAAACAAGATAAAATTTAGTGGCCATAAGTATTGAATTGAACCGGAGACCCCACTAATTCAAAACGTCAGTTCCCCCTCCCTTCCCCTCCGGCATCTCGCCGGGGGCTGAAGGGAGTGGGGATCATTGGTTTTCAATAAGTTTTTTCTCTAAGTCCTTTTTTTAGGGTTAGATTTTCTGGTGGCGCGAGCTTGGTGGAGGTGGCGGCGCTGCCATGGTAGAATAAAGTCCTCCTGGTCTTCGTCCACCTCGTCGTCGTCTACTCCGGTGACGATGAGGGACCTGTGAGGTGGTGTAGGAGTCTGCGGCGGCTGCTGTTTCATCGTCACGGTGGAGCGGCAGTGCTCGTGCCGCTTCTAAGGCCAAGGATACGGTGGCGGCTGAGGGCATAGCGGCAAGACGGAGTGCGGTGGATCGAACGCGATCTACCGGCGGTACGGATCGGGTGTGAGCGAGCTTGGCTTCACCACGACGACGGATGTCATCGTCAGCACCACTCTCGTCGTTTCAATTTGGATTGTGATCCTGACGGATGGGCGCTCAAAGACTTCTTCGCTTCCGCGAGATCGAGCGTCTGCTGCAGTCCACCTCAACGCCGGTGGTTTCCTCCGGTTCTTGTGATTCAGTTTTGCGGCGTCGGCGGTCTTCGTCGGCAGCGATTGCAATCGGTTTACTTTCTCGTAGAATATAGGTTGGACAGTTGTCCTACATATTCTTTTTCGATTTACTTGTATTTAGACATATTTTTCTATTAATACATGTACACTTTAAAATAAAGTCAATGAACCACATAGCTTCTTGAGCAATACAGTATCTTGTGATATCTAATATACGTTTTTTTCTTATCTGAAGAAAAAACAAGGTCCCCTGATTCATGAATCAAACTCCACAAAGGTCTATTCGCCTGATCGTCTTGGTGGCCGATAAGCCGGCTGATATCGTTTTTGGTTGTTTTGTTGCGAGATAAAAACATTGTTTCAGTGGCTGATAAACCGGCTTATAAGCCAAGCAAAAGGATCAATACCACTAGACCCCATATGGTTTTACAAACATCGTGGCTACTAAACATAATTAATTATTAATTTTCATTGCAAGTTTGTGTTTAAAAGAAATAAAAACGTCATCCAGAAGAAATCGAGCATAGGGCTTTTCGTTGTGCTATCAAAATAAGTAAATAATCTTATAGGGCCTCGCATAGACTATAGTCTGAGCAACTCCAACAGTTTGACATTTAGACTTGGCATATCTAATTTTGCCAAAAAAACCTAAAAAACTGGTGGCCAACAGTTTGGCATTTGGACTTGGTATTTTTGTCAAAGTTGTAAATAGGAACCCACACTTGACATTTTAGTGCCTTTGAAAAGGGCGAGGCATTTTTGCTAAGTCAATATGGGGTGTTGGAATGTAAGCGTGACACAGCCCATGGGCCTACCGGCTCCCCATGTGGTCTATATGTATACAACTCTTGCTAACTGAGGAATACATCGTGTATTACATTCTCTATCATGGTATCACGAGGTTCCTTCCCAGGGACCTGCTTCCGCTAAAACCTAGCCGCCGCCGAACGATCGCCGGCTACACCACTACCCTCGGCTGTCGCAGATCCTTCGTCGGCCCCTCCCGACGCCCGCCGCCGAGTCCCTCTCGCCGGGCGCTCCCTGACCCCTTCCTGCCGCTGATCCCGATCGCCAGGATCCCTCCATGGGCGACGCCGCCGCTGCCGCTGCCGCTGCCGCGCAGAAGCAGCGCGAGGACGCAACAGCCCTCGACAGGGCTCTCACCGCCCAGGAGACGGCCAACGCCACCCTCCACACACAGGCGATTGTCGTCCTCAACATCAAGATGCTCAGGGAACTGTTGCAGTTCGCATCTTTTTATCTTTGGCATTTGTATTTTAGAGTTGGCAAATTCCATGTTTTGTCAAACCGAAATTGCCAAACTGTTGGAGATGCTCAGGGCAACAAAGGTCTATATACACTCAACAAAGGCTTTGTTGAGTGCCATCCTTGACAAACGATACTTGCTAAAGAAGATATAGGCAAAGCCCTCTTTAACGAGTGTCTTTTGTCAGGCTCAGCAAAGTTCGAACCGAAAAATTAGGAAGAAAATAAGAATTTTTTTCTTAATTGAGGAGGGGCGCCCATTGGCCCTCCCGACCGGGATTCGGACGTAACCTCTCCCTAGCGTGATACCTCACCTAACCACTGCAATATACACTTACATGTGTCTAGTTATAGTTTTGGTTCCCTGTATGCTCCCTCCATACTAAAAAAATTTTCGTTTTAGAAAACGACACGATCTCCAAAGTGTAACTTTGACCGCTTATTTTTTAAAAAATATTTATTGAAATATAATATATATATATATATACTTTTATGAAAATATTTTTCAAGACTATGATTTTCACATTTTTCAAACTCAATAAATTAAAAGTTATTCATGATTTAATTCTCAATTTTTGACTCAAACATTGTCCTAAACGAAAGTTTTTTTATGAAAGGAGTATTATACTAAACTAAGTGTAAATTGCTTGTTTGAGACCCTAAATGAATTCAAATAAAAAAAAGCAACTACAAAGTTCATAACTTTTCGAGATATATATTTTTTGTTTAGTAAGTTTTTCCATCTGAGGTCGTTTAGCAAATTTGAATTTTAAAATTTTAAAATTCAAACAAAGTTTTGCATGACAAGATGATTTCAAATCAAAAGTTATCAACTACAATATTTCATAAAATTTTGAAATCTATAAAGTTTATTTTGGTTGTTTTTCCATCCGAGGTCATTTAAAAATTTTGAATTTAAAATTTTTAAAATTCAAACACAGTTTTGCATAACAAGATGATTTTAAATCAAAAGGTTGTCAACTATAAAGTTTTATAACTTTTCAAGATCTATAAAGTTTATTTTGATTGTTTAATCATTTATTCATCTGACATGGTTGTTCTAACATTGTTCATAAATCTTATATGTCTCTCGTAGTTTCATAAACTACAAGAGAGATATGTAAGATTTATGATCAAATTTACTTTTACTTTGTCATACGAAGAAATGAGAAAAACAAACACTGTACGTCTTGATGAATTATACACCTTTTTATTTGAATCAATTTATTGCTTCAAAATATGCTTTAAAATTTTCTTCACTCAACAAAGAGTTCTTTGTCAAGTGTAAAAAATATTTGACAAAGAAGCTCTTTGCTGAGTATCCGAAAAAACACTCAACAAACTGCTTGGCACTCCACCGATAGTGATTGTATTGTAAGCAACTCGCTTATCAGTACTATGCTCCCTCTATACCCATAGTAGTTGACGTTTAGGACATAATTGTGCTTACCAAGGAGTCATTAATTAGAGGGTATTTTTTCATGTCTGTTCTTATTAAATAACGCTGTAGGAATGCCATAGACAATAAAATTGTGTAGCTGGATTGGTGAGGTGGTAGCAGCATGAGCCTGGTGTGCACAATTTTTGCTTCACGTGTTCGCTGGCAATTTATTACGGGGTGAAACGAGGAAGTTGCAGCGCGCGGGTAGGGGCAATCACGTCCATGTTTACTCCGCATCCACAGGACGTCAATCTTCGTGAAATCAGGCGAGTTGGCCAGGACGTCAAGAAAAATAGGTACTGATTCAAATCCCCTGGCCACACATTTTTTTGCTTCACATTTTCCCTGGCAATTTATTACGGGGTGAAGCGGAGAAGTTGCAGCGCAAGGGCAGGGGCAATCACGTCCATGTTTACTCCGCATCCACAGGACGTCAATCTTCGTGAAATCATACGAGTTGGCGAGGACGTCAAGAAAAACATGTGCGGAGGGAGTATAGTTTCTACTTGTACATGCATGATATGTCAAGATCCGCTTATCTTATGGAGTTCTCCAGCTTTTTGATTGGACGCTACATGCAAAGTAGTGTTTCGTATTTAGAGGTTGAGTAATTGCTGGAGCTTTTGATTGGACGCTCCTTGGAGTCCACGAGTCCAGTAGCTATCGGCCGGTGCCCTACAAAAAATCAAAACTAAGAAATCTTGAAACGCGTACCATTTGTATTTATTGAACAAATCATTGGATGCATTTATAAATCCATCTGGATCAATAGTTAAGTGTGAAAGAGATTAGCTGCACTTGAATATATGAACTCTGGAAATAAAAAAGGACCATAAAGTCGGATACAATAATCCTTCACGCGTCTAAGGGCATGTTGGCATGTTTGATACAAAAGCTGTTGTAACATGTTTTTTTTTGTTAAACACCCGTTCCCCTCACAAAGATATAAAGTGGGATGAATCTGAAAATAGTAGTTTATCACAATTCTCTCTATTCTATTTTTCTCTTATATTCATACATAAAGTTATTGGTGAAGCTATTTTGTCAAATATTTTTTCCAAAATAGCTAAGTTTCACCTAGAGAGTTGCTCATTAAGGTATTTTCTAAAAACACAGCTTCACTAGTGAAGCAGAGTTATACCAAACATGCCCTAACTATAATAAATTTGACCAACTTTTTATAAGAAAAAGCAACATCGTTGTTTATAATAACACCAAATAAATACATTATAAGAATATATGCTATATATATAATGTATCTTGTGTTACTCACTTGGAATCATGCATAAATAATTTTGGAAATCTTGTTTTGATAAATCTTGTTAAATTTATAGTAGCTTTACTTTACTTAGAAAAACTAAATTTTGATTTAGGGCATGCTTGGTTCTCACCTCCTAAACTTTAGTGGACTAAACTTTAGTCACATTAGGGACTTAAGTGCCAAACAAAGTCACTAAAAGGTGACTAAAACACTTTAGTTGCACTAATCACTCAAGAGATACTAAAAGGTGATTAAAATATTTTAGTCCACTTTAGTTTAGGAGGTGAGAACTAAACAAGGCCTTGAGGAGAAGCTAGGTAGTAATCAATTCACGTGTGTGTGTGTGTGTATATATATATATATATATAATTAAAAAAGAAATTAGCATATTATTCGGTCCCTCGGCCTCCCGTGCTAAAGTAATGTGACTCATCATAGCTATGGAGATGTCTGAATTCAAGAATGCATGGTACGGTGGGCGGGCTGAGGAAGACGTACGGTAATGGCGAATTGGCGATGGTGGATGGAGTCTATATGGCATATCATCGATCAGTGGTGACGCAACGGCGTACTTGGTTCAGGAGTTGCATAGCATTGGGCCAACGCCTGATCGTCGAGATCAACGTGTCGTACGTGCTGCGCAGCTAGAATTATATATACGTAGTGTGTGTGTGTGTGTGTGTGTGTGTGTGTGTGTGTGTGTGTGTGTGTGTGTGTGTAAGAAAAGAAAGCTGGGCGAGTTGGGTTCTCACGAGACACGAGTACACGACGACGCCTGAGTGCAGGCGCTACGTACCGCAGTGAAACACCACGAGATGTGACCCGGATGCAGAAATGTTTCACACCAACATCAACATCGACCGTGGACACTCTAGAGACTGCTGCTGCTGCTACTTAATTTCCTGGGAGTGGGAGAGCGCCCCGGCCGCATTACTGATACTAAACACAAGTTAGGCCGCGTGCCGTTGCATTGCATCATTGCTTTAGTTTCGTGGTATCCATCATCCTTGCTGCGGCGTGGGGCGGGGCGGCCAGTGAGAGACAGCAGGCCGGCCGGATGGCGAGGCAGCATCAGTGGCGCCGGCACGCCGTTGCCATGCTCGCGGTGGCCGTCGTCGTTGCCGTGGCAGCCGCCGACAGGAACTCGACAGCAGCAGCAACCGCCACACCTGCAGGGAACGATGCCAAGGCGTACCACCACGTTTGGCCGGTAATTAACGCAGACAAAACCTTTTTCTGCTTGCGTTGCTTCGGATATAGGAGTATAATATACTATTATTGATTGGCAAGGTTTTTGCAATATATGCATGGCTTCGTTAATTAAGCTATATAAAAATTTGGCCTGCTGAATTCCTATATACTATACATACAGCCCATGGAATTTGGATGGCGAGTTGTGGTGGGTTCACTGATCGGGTTCTTTGGCGCGGCGTGCGGGAGCGTCGGCGGCGTCGGCGGTGGCGGTATCTTCGTGCCCATGCTGGCACTCATCATCGGCTTTGACCCCAAGTCATCCACTGCCATATCCAAATGTAAGTGTATTTTGTTTTCTTTTTTTGTATAGTTGTATACTCTATTTGTTTCATCCATAATTGTATTGAGAAATTGATTGGGTGGTCAGGCATGATCATGGGAGGATCCGTTTCGACTGTCTACTACAACCTGAAGCTGAAGCACCCGAGTCTGGACATGCCGCTGATCGACTACGACCTTGCCCTGCTCATGCAGCCTATGCTCATGCTTGGGGTCAGCATTGGCGTCATTTTCAATGTCATATTCCCCAACTGGCTCATCACGGCTCTCCTCATAACCATTTTCCTAGGTGCCCGGCCGGCCGCTTCTTGTTTTCTATACTACAGTATATCCATCCCATGTAGTACTACTGCCATCAAAAATCAGAATCGAATTTCTAAATAATTGACTTGATTTTTGTCCATCGGAATTTGAAAAACAGTGACATCAACTAAGGCATATCTCAAGGGCTTCGAAACTTGGAAGAAAGAGACCATAAAGAACAGGGTAATGTTTATTTTGCCAGTAATTTTATTTTATTTCAGTGTCGAGTCATCTTTAAGACACCACTAATAATAATTCCTTCTTTCTTTAATATCATCGCCTGTTGCACTAATGGAACTACTTTATTATCTCTTCGCCTCTTCCAGGAGGATGCAAAAAGACAGGAGCAGATATGTAAGAGAGCACCGAAATTAAACACAACGACAAAGTCAATCTCTCACAAAAGGAAATTAATGCTCTTTCTAATCCTTACAATATTTTATTTTTCCCAAAATACCAGGTCAGGAACCAGAGCATGCAACAACAATCCCTATAGAATCAGATGCTGCTGCTAATAAGGCAAAAACCACATCAGATGAAGCTGTAATTAAGCATCATGTACATACATAGACATCACCTTTTGAAGTCATGATTATAAGGATCTTGATATGGACACTATTTTACATTTCAGACATCAGGTCTGAAGAACATTTATTGGAAGGAGTTCGGTCTTCTTGCATTCGTTTGGGTGGCATTCCTTGGACTTCAGGTCACAAAGGTGAGAATCCCAAACACAAAACCGAGCGGGGCTTGGGGGAAAAATAACTGTCTCTGTAGTGGATCATTAGTGCAAAATATAGAAGACTAAACTGTAATGTCACAAATCGGGTGGGAGCGCACGGTGCAAGCATAAGGGATTTCTTTACTAGGTACATCGGATTACTATATAACTGGGTGGGGCTAGCTGGAGCACATATGATCTATCTTACCTCATCAGAGATAATATATAGATACAGTAATCGATTGTTCCAAAATACTGATGGAAACAAATAAAGTTTTCTATACCTGGTACTTGAAGTATGGTACCTACACAGTCATTGTAACCTAAGCAAATAGTAGTGAAAGAAACTTAACTTTATGTTCCAACTGGTTTTTAATTTAATGTGAATGTTATAATTATAAAAAAAATCTATCCAATTTACATATTCAATTTTAGATTGCTAAATATATATATACATTTTAGAACCTTGAGCATACTTTTGTCTAACTGTTAAATAGATTCAGGAAAAATTAGTTTACTCGGAATTAAATTATTGATTTAGTTTCTGTCTTGTTATTTGCAGAACTACGTTGCTTCTTGCTCCATTTGGTACTGGGTGTTGAATTCACTCCAGGTAATTGCTCCTATATAACAATTCTAGCTAGGGTTTGAATGGGAATCTCCTTGCTACCCAGACAAGCGTATTTCAAGAAATATATATAGCATGGTTAAAGAATTGTACTAATTATTCTTTCTCTTGGTCTCGGATACTCGGATGCATATGCAGATCCCCGTGGCAGTTGGAGTGACAGTGTATGAAGCCCATGGGCTAAGAACAGGGAAAAGGGTGCTGTCATCTAAGGGAAGCCAGCAGCAGAGTACCCTAAGAATTCGCCAGCTGCTGGTATACTGCCTGTTTGGCATCCTAGCAGGACTCATCGGTGGCCTGCTAGGCATGGGTGGTGGCTTCATTATGGGCCCACTCTTCCTAGAGCTCGGAATTCCTCCTCAGGTACTAATACTACAATGCTCACCTCTTTATTATTTGGGATTGATGCAGGATTAATAATTTCGGAGAAATTTTCGTGAGCATTATATTCAGCAAGTGAAATATACGTGTGCTCTGTTCATTAATGATGGAATTATGCACAGGTGTCAAGTGCTACAGCCACATTCACAATGATGTTCTCGTCGTCCATGTCTGTCGTGGAGTACTACCTGTTGCACCGGTTCCCAGTGCCTTATGGTACTGTATACCATCCATCATTGATTAAGCTCTGTTTACTTGTCTTGGCGAGTTCCACATGCAGTTTACCCTCTCGCCTCATCTCATCTCATAGAAGTATATTTCTTGGTGATCCATTCAGCTGCTTACTTCACGGGCGTGGCATTGGTGGCCGCCATCACCGGGCAGCACTTGGTGAGGAAGCTGATCGCTTGGTTGGGGCGGGCGTCCCTCATCATCTTCATATTGGCATCCATGATCTTCGTCAGCGCGCTTACTCTCGGTACTACACTACCCACCTACACTATATGCTTTTAACTATTTTTGTTCAAATTAACCGATGCTTTCTGGAACACAGCTTTGTTTATTTATATTTAATTTTATCGAAAACCATGGTCTCTGAATGGCTTGCAGGTGGGGTAGGCATCTCAAACATAGTTCGCAGGATGGAGCGGCATCAGTACATGGGCTTCGAAAGCCTTTGCAAGGTGTAGGGACCAACTCAAGCCAATGATACTGTTCCTCCGTCCAAAAAATATGTATCCCTTTTAATTTTTTTTTAGAAACAACTTTGGCTAAATATATTAAAAATATTAATATTTATAGTGCATAATTAATATTATTGAAAAGATCTTTGAATTTAGTTTTTTAATAAATTTATTTGAAGATATATAAATGTTACATGTATTTTCAACAAATCAAGTCAAACTTGTGGCATGGACACCAAAAGAACAACATATATTATGGGACGAAGGGATGGGAGTAAGCAATAGCAGGGACGATATATATAGGAGAAGCATTAATTGATTATAAATATAATAGTTAAAAGTTATTAGTCAAAGATTATAAATTAATTTGACTTTTGATGTAAGAGAAATAATGCCCAATGAATTGGACTGGAGAGAGTATTGCCATTTGTTAAAATTGATGGGATATATATAGTAAATCAAAATGGCTAAAAACTAAGTTATAGTAAATCACATCCTAAAGAGTTACTATAATCTCGTAAATTAGTATTGTAATTATCGTAAAGTGTCTATAAAATTAGTTGTACATGTACTGGTGTAGTGCTAAATTATTTCTTGACCACATTCATAAGGAGTTCATGTTGGACGTATATTATTTGTGGGCAACCCCAAGCATCGTGGAGGAATTCAAAAGGTGCTTAATGACCGATTTAACTTTGTTAAACTTCAATGATGGGACAATCCATACATATATAGCGGTTCAAAAAGTACGTAGTATATTTTTTTAGGGGAGCTCAAAGAGTAGTAGTATATATGGATCAGGTTCCAGCCCACAGGCAAAGCCCAGCAAGCCCACTATTAGTTTCGCTGTGAGGCCTGGCCTGTAGCGGCACATGTGCACGGGCGCACGGCCCACGTTCAAAGCGGAATATGAAATCGCGCTCACACATGCAAATTCAAATTGGAATTGACGATTTAACGATCAATCATGACCTTTTGACGCATGGACTTACAGTACTGCACAAGACTTGACTCTGGCAGATCTTTCACAACATAAAACTTAATTTCTTTGTCTTTAAGACGTTTTTAGCATTTCTCGATTTATAATATATATGTAAACATATAGTAAAAATTATGAATATAAACTGCTGCTCATGTAGTCAGTGTCGCGGCTGCCGGACGAACCGGTGGTGCCCAGACACCCTCCTACTACCAGTACCCCCACGACACCACCGGGCTTTTTCTTTTCTGAGAGACTGAGACTACACCCACCATCACCAGATTGTGTGCGTCACGGTACCTCCGAATATACAATTCTCGTTTATAAAGAAGTCAAACAGTCTCAACTTTAATTAATTTTATAAAAAAATATGAACATTCATGTTATATAAAAAAATAGATTAGATATAGAATATATTTTTATAATAAAATTATTTAAAGACATAAATATTAATATTATTTAATATAAAGTTGATCAAATATGGACTAGATTGATCGGCACGGTTTCAATAATTGTATTCTTTATCTCCGTCACCAAAAGGAATGTAATTGCTGAAATGGTGCCAGTCAAGTGTGTCCATTCTTTATCAACTTTAAATAGTATACAATATACATTTATGTTTCTAAATAATTTTATTATGAAAATATATTCTATAATTAATATTTTTTTGCGAGCAATATTCTATAATTAATATAATTATCTGTTTTTCATATCACGAATGGGATTATTTTTTATATAAATTTAGTTAAAATTTAAACTAGTTGATTTCTCAAAAAATAAGAATTATATTTTTTTAGAGACGAATGTAGTACTATGTAACAAGGAGTAGCAGTGCCCAGGTCAGTTGGCGTCCGATGCATGGCTTTGTCGTCCCTGCTCACGGGCAGCACTACACGTCTACACCAAACACCCTGTGTCTGCTCTGCGTTTTTTTAATATTAATCCGTCGTTGTGTGAGAATGGTGTCGATCAAGATAGTTTATATTTCACTGTATTTATATTAAATAATACTGTATTTATATCTCTAAATAATTTTATTATAAATATATTCTATAACTAATCTAATAATATATTTTATATTATAAATGTTATTATTTTTTATATAATTTTAGTTAAAGTTTAAACTGTTTAACTTCTGAAAAATAATAAGAATTACATTATTTTAAGAATGAAGATAGTACTTGAGAAATTAAACAAAAATAATGGCTGGGTTGGAACGACAATCACATTCGGATAACGTCGCCACCATACCTATATATACTTTTGCGTTGGAGATCGGTAGCTAGCAGAGAGTTGCACTCCAACTTCTCAAGATCCTACACAGAATTATATATACTCCATAGTATATATATAATTGACTACCACTTGCAAAACATCGCTCTCATGGAACGTAACGACAGCTCTGCTGTCACGTTCCAGACTTCCAGCATATTTTCTGCCCACCACAAGCAGCACTTGCTAGTTTCACCGGGATGGAGTGGATGTGCTGAAATATAGGATTAATAATTAATAATTGGAAAAAGTCTACTTATCCCTGAACTATTTGGGGTGTGTCTAACCTAGGCCCCTAACTACAAAACCGGGTATTGAGCACTCTAAAGTTTTGCAAACCAGACAACGAACCCCCTAGGACGTTTTGGGAGGGCGGTTTCGCTGACATGGCGTCCAGCGTGTGAGCGGTTTGACACGGTGGCGAAGGGATGGCGTGCATGGCCACTAACCGATGGGCCCCACATGTCAAGACACACCTCTCCATGAAATACTCCGTCGCCGCCCAACATGGCCGACCCCAACCGCGCCTCACCGTCGTCCCGCCCCACCGCGCTCCACCTCGCAGCGGGAAGCGACGCCTCCACTACACCGGCCGCGGTATCCCGTCTCCTAGCTGCCCAGCGGACGCGCGAGCGTCATGCTCGTCCCCGACGCCGACCGTCGCGAGCTCTCATGAGTCCCCGATGCTAGCCTCCGCGAGCTCCTCTCCATCCATCGGACGCGCAAGCGCCCTGCTCTACTCCTGCCCATCCCCGCCGCCGACCACGCGGGCAACACCGCGAGCTCCCCTCCCAGCCCCGCAAACACACGGGCCGACGGGCCGTCCCCGACGACGGCAGCGAGAGATCCGCCCTACTCCCGCATGTTCCCAACACCGGCCGAGCGGGCGAGCTCTCCTCCCCACCCCGCAAACACGCGGGCGGTCCCCAGCGACGGCACCGCGCGCGGCCATCCCCATCCCGCGAAGGCGCGAACGCGCAGCTCCGCCCTACTCCCGCCCGAGCGGGGCGGCGCGGAGGTGACGGAGATGGATCTGGAGGAGCGTCGGGACGAGCGGCGCGACCTGCTGGTGCTGCGCGACACGTAGCGGTCGGCGCTGGACCTGCACTCCAACTGGACGGGTGAAAGACCTTGTTTGGTTTTGGTTAATTGATGAAACCTATGGACTAACCCTATTGCTAAGTGTATGATCAAGATAGGGTAATCCACCTTGACACATGGAGCTAGAAGGATGACAATGGTGCATTGATCAAGTGCTTCATGGACTAAGGAAAAGAAGAAAGAGAAAAACAAAAATGGGCTCAAGGCAAAGGTATATCATAGGGTCATTTTTGGTTTAGTGATCAAGACACTATAGAGAGTGTGATCACATTTAGGATAGATAGCCATACTATCAAGAAGGGAAAACTCGTTTCGATTATGGTTATCATGTGCCACTAGGTTTGCATTGCATCCATATAAAATGAACCTAAGTGACACAAAGAACTAAATAAAATCCAAGAAATATATTGTAAAAGGCTAACACAGGTAACCAAGTGTTGGATCACAAGGTGTTTAGCACATGGAAGCTTGGAGAAGAAGACGCATCTCGGTTTGGAACGAGATAGACCTCCGGACGCAGGTCCGGACGCAAGGAAGATACGGTCCGGACCAATGAGGATGCGACCGCAGGCATACCCTAAGGCGTGGCCTCACTGGACAGAAGATCCGGACGTTGTTGTGCGTCCGGACGCAGAACTCCGGTCGTGAGTCCGGAGCTTTGGAGCTCTCTATGTGCTCTCTGCGTAGCATCCGGACGCTAAGTGCAGTCCGGACGCAGGACACCGGACGCACGTCCGAAGCAAATGTGCTCTCTGGATCGGCTCTGTGTTGGATCCGGACGCAAGCAGAAAGGGATCCGGACGCTACTGTTCCTAGCGACCAGAGGTGACACGTCAGCTCTAGAAGAAGGCACCAACGACAAGATTCAAATGGCAGAGGGTTCGGACGCACGCGCGATGGTCCGTACCCCTATACAACCTACGTCCGGAGTCACGCAGAGGAGTGGGAAAAGTGGAGCAAACGGCTAGCTCGGTTTGCATGGCTATAAAAGTGGTTTGGCCGGCTCCTAGGGCTCTCTCTTGCACCTCCCATTCATTCTCACTCTTTGTGCTTGCTTGAGATAGCCCCCAACTCATCTCTCTTTGCTTCAATTGCATTCTTGTGAGAGTTTGAGTGATCCAAGTGCATTGATCATTGCATTGCATCTTAGTGGCACTTGGTCATCGTCATCGTCGCGGGTTTTCTTTATATTCTTGGTGTTTGCCAACACCTAGACGGCTTGGCGATTGAGGAGAAGCTTCGGCATGTGTTGGTGATTGTTCATGGCTGGCTTCATCGATTGTGAGAGGGCTTGTACCCACCTCGGCAGAGAGCCAAAGGGTAACTCTAGTGGATTGCTCGTGTCATTGAGTTACTCTCATTTGGGTGGATTCTTGTGATGCCCGAGTTAGTGGGCTAGGCTTGTCATTGCCTATTAGCCACCGAATTACCACTTGAGTAGTCGACACAACGGGGACTAGATTGGTGGCGACCAAGTGAACCTCAGGAGAAAAATCTTGTGTCAATCTTGTCTCCCGGCTACTCTTGGTGATATTATTGTGATTGGTCTTCACATTGGTATATTCTCTTTACAAGGCATCGGTTATAACAATCATCCTCCTCCTTGTATTTACTTCCTTCATATCTTGTCTAGTTAGCTTCTTTATTAGTTGTTCTTGATAGCTTGTGTTAAGTGCCTTAGGTTCTTGCTATTGATTGTTAGGCACTTAACTAACTAGAATTGCATTGGATAGGTGGATTTGCACCCCAAGTAGAGCTAGAGCAAACAGTTTTGCTTAAGTGTTATCTAACCTTTTGCTCTAGTGATTTGTAGAATTTTTATTAGGCTATTCACCCCCCCCCCTCTAGCCATCTAGGACCTTTCAAGTGGTATCGGAGCCGTGGTCACCGCTATTATCAAGGCTTAACAACCTTTGGTGTTAGTGATGGCTCAAATATCATTCAACCATGTGGGGAGCAAACGGTCAATGTTTGATGGCACCTCATTTGATTATTGGAAGAGGAAGATGAAGATGCATCTAGGCTCAATACATGAGAATGTGTGGACCATGACCGAAAAGGACTATGTCATCCTTGATGAGGATAATCCCACACCTAGAGAGCAAGAGAACTGACAATGCAACACCATGACACTCAATGTGATTTACAATGACATTGACTCCAAGGTGTTTGAACAAATCAAAGATCTTGAGAAGGCAAGTGAAGTGTGGAAGAGACTTGAAGATACTTATGAAGGCACTTCAAAGGTAAAGAATACCAAGTTGTACATGCTCAAGGACAAGCTATCTCATTTCAAGATGAAGGATGATGAGTCCATCCCGAAGATGTTCCATAGGCTCCAAGTGATCATCAACGATCTCAAGAGCTTGGGTGAGAAGGTTAAGAATGAGGACTTCTCAAACCAGTTTCTTGGTTGTTTTCCCAAGAAATACAAAACCTTGAGGCAAATAATTAGGAGAGATGGTTTGAGCAAGATAACTCCCAATGAAGTACTTGGTGAGATAATGACCGAAGAGCAATATAATGAAGAAAGTGAAGAAAAAGAGATCAAGGAAGAAAAGAAAGAAAAGAAGAGCTTAACATTCAAGGCTTCATCATCCAAGAGCAAGGGCAAAGCAAAGAAGCAAGAATCTAGTGATGATGAAGATGCAAGTGATGTTGATGATGAGATGATGGCCCTCTTTGTGCGCAAGTTTGGCAAGTTCATGAAGAAGAAGGGTTGTGGTGCTAGAAAGAGAAGAGATAATTTCAAGGGCAAAGAATATGAGAAGAGATGCTACAAGTGCAAGAGCACCGGTCACATGATTGCGGATTGTCCCAATCATAGTGATGATGATGAGAAGAAGAAGAGCAAGCATGACAAGAAGGAGAAGAAGCTATCCTTCACAAAGAATAAGAAGGGTGAATCTTATATGGTGACTTGAGATAGTAGTGACTCTTCTGATGATGACTCTAGGGATGATGAGAGGAAGAAGTCCAAGAAGAAGGCATTGGCAAGCATTGCTATCAACAACAAGCCATCTATCTTCGACACTCCATCATGCTTCATGGCTAAGCCATCTAAGGTACAATATCATGATGATAGTGATAGTGATGATGATAGTAGTGATGATGAGGAGGAGTACTCCAAGGAGGAGCTAGTAGATATGATGAAACAAACTTATGCTTGCTTTGAGACAAAGAGGAAGGAGTGCAAAGAATTGAACAAGAAGCTTAAGGCTCTTGAACAATCCTTTGATGAGCTCAATGGCTCTCATGAGAGGCTAATGGAAGCCCATGAGAAGCTTGAGAGGACTCACTACAAGCTTGAAAAAGCTCACTCCTCCCTCCTTGAACAAAACAAGGATAAGATTGTTACATCATGTGATATTGGAGTCACTTGTGATATTCTAGATGAATCATTTTTCACTCCTATCATTGTCACCCCAACCGAAACACAATGTAGCACCTCCACTTGCACATCCACTCGTGAGAGCTCAATGGTTGATGCTACACTAGTGAGTGAAAATGAAAAATTGAAAATTGATGTTAATAAACTCACTCATGCTTTGAGTAAGGCATATGGTGGAGATGCCCGCTTGCTAAAGTGCTTGGGTAGCCAAAGATTCTTCCTTTGCAAAGAGGGATTGGGTTATACCCCCAAGAAGGGCAAGTCAGCCTGTGTAACTCCTAAGCCTAGCTTTGTGAGGAGCAATGGCCGGTTTTGCAACAAATGAAAGTAAGTGGGGCATATTGACCAATATTGCAAACTTAACATGAGTCAAACCAAGTTTTCTAAAGCCACCTCCATGCATTTTGATTCATGTTATATGCTTACCAAAGGGAGAGATGGTGTAAAGGCTAAGTATGTTGGCACACCCATTGTTGGCCCAAAGAAGAAGGCTATTTGGGTGCCAAAATCCTTGGTCACTAACTTTGGAGGACCCAAACAAGTATGGGTACCTAAGAAGAACTAATTTGTTTTGTAAGTCAATTACAAAGCCGGAGGAAGGCATTGGGTGCTTGATAGTGGGTGCACTCAACACATGACCGGGGATTCTAGAATGTTCAAATCAATCAACTCCAACACCAATGATGGCATTGATAGTATTACTTTTGGTGATAATGGCAAAGGCAAGGTCAAGGGTCTTAGTAAGATTGCAATATCCAATGACTTGAGCATATCCAATGTCTTGGTAGTTGAGAGCTTGAACTTCAATTTTCTATCAGTAGCTCAATTGCGTGATCTTGGATTCAAATGCATATTTGGAGTAGATGATGTTGAGATCATTAGTGTGGATGGTTCAAACTTGATCTTCAAAGGCTTTAGATATGAGAACCTCTATCTAGTTTATTTCAATGCTAGTGAATCTCAATTGTCAACTTGCTTGCTCACTAAATCAAGTATGGGTTGGTTATGGCATAGAAGGCTTGGTCATGTTGGGATGGGGCAATTGAATAGATTGATCAAACATGACTTAGTAAGAGGCTTGAAAGATGTTGTATTTGAGAAGGACAAACTTTGTAACTCTTGTCAAGCCGACAAACAAGTTGGTAACATCCATCCCAAGAAGAGCATGATAAGCACTAGTAGAGCATTTGAGTTGTTACACATGTATCTATTTGGACCAACAACATACACTAGCATTGAAGGCAACAAGGATGGATTTGTGATAGTGGATGATCTTACAAGATACACTTAGGTATTATTTCTCAATGACAAGAGTGATACATTTGCCACATTCAAATCATTTGTCAAGAGATGTCACAATGAGTTTGAAACCACCATCAAGAAAGTGAGAAGTGACAATGCAAGTGAATTCAAGAATACAAGAGTTGAAGAGCTATGTGATGAATTAGGAATCAAGCATCAACTCTCGGCCAAGTACACTCCATAATCAAATGGCCTTGTTGAGAGGAAGAATAGAACTTTGATTGATATGACAAGATTTATGCTTAGTGAGTACAATGTGAGTCAATCCTTTTGGGCCGAAACTATCAACACCGCTGCTACTCTAGCAACCAGTTGTATTGTCACCCATTGATGGAGAAGACACCATATGAGCTATTGAATGGAAGAAAGCCCAACATTGCATACTTTAGAGTGTTTGGTTGCAAATGCTACATCTTGAAGAAAGGCACAAGACTTGGGAAGTTTGACAAGAAATGTCATGAAGGGTTCTTACTTGGTTACTCAACCACAAGCAAAGCCTATAGAGTTTGGAATTCGGCTAGTGGTATACTTGAGGAGGTTCATGATGTTGAATTTGATGAAACCAATGGCTCTCGAGTTGAAAATGATAATCTAGAAGATGTGAGTGGTCCTCAATTGTCAAAGGCTATGAAGAACATGGATATTGGTGATATTCGGCCAAGACAAGTGATTGACATTGAAGATGATAAAGATCAAGTGCTCAACTCACCTAATGTGCAAGCTAGTGATTCTCAAATGCAAGATCAACAAGTTGCTAGTTCATCTCAACCAAGCTCAAGCAATCAATTTCCAACTCTCCAACCGACCAACATAGCAAGAGATCACCCCATTGATCAAATTGTTGGTGACATTAAAAATGGTGTTCAAACAAGATCAAGATTGGCATCCTTTTGTAAGCACTATTCATTTGTATCATCCATAGAGCCAACAAACATTGAAGAGGTCTTACAAGATGTTGATTGGGTCAATGCTATGCATAAAGAGCTCAACAATTTCACTAGAAACCAAGTTTGAGAACTAGTTGAAAGACCCAAGAACTACAATGTGATTGGCACAAGATGGGTATTTAGAAACAAGCAAGATCAAGATGGTATAGTTGTGAGGAACAAAGCAAAATTGGTAGCTCAAGGTTACACACAAGTTGAAGGTCTTGACTATGGAGAAACCTATGCACCGGTTGCAAGATTAGAGGCAATTAGAATTCTATTGGCCTATGCATGTGCACACAACATCAAGCTATACCAAATGGATGTGAAGAGTGCTTTCTTGAATGGATATATCAATGAGTTAGTATATGTTGAGCAACCTCCCGGATTTGAAGATGACAAGAAGCCTGACCATGTGTACAAGTTGAGGAAGGCTTTATATGGCTTGAAGCAAGCACCTAGAGCATGGTATGAAAGATTGAGGGGACTTCCTTCTATCTAAAGGGTTCATTATGGGGAAGGTTTATACTACTCTCTTCACCAAGAAGCTTGGCAAGGATCTATTTGTGCTCCAAATCTATGTGGATGACATCATATTCGGTTCAACCAATCAAAAATTTTGTGAAGAATTTGGCAAAATGATGGCAAATGAGTTTGAAATGTCAATGATTGGTGAACTTAGCTACTTCCTTGGTCTTCAAATCAAGCAATTGAAGAATGACACCTTTGTAAGTCAAGGCAAGTACATCAAGGATATGATGAAGAAGTTTGGCTTAGAAGATTCTAAAGGCATTAGCACTCCAATGGACACTAATGGACACTTGGATAGTGATGCTAGTGGTAATATGGTGGATCAAAAGTTGTATCGGTCTATGATTTGAAGCCTACTCTATGTGACCGCTTCTAGGCCGGATGTGATGTTTAGTGTATGCATGTGTGCAAGATTTCAAGCCTCTCTAAGAGAAAGTCACTTGAAGGCTACAAAGAGAATATTGAGGTACTTGAAGCATACACAAGAAGTTGGATTGTGGTATCCCAAGGGGTACAACTTTGAGTTGATTGTATATTCAGACTCCGACTATGCGGGATGCAAGATTGATAGAAAGAGCACATTGGGAACGTGTCAAATGTTAGGCATGTCACTTGTATCTTGGTCATCAAAGAAGCAAAATAGTGTTGCACTCTCTATCGCCGAAGCCAAATACATAAGTGCGGGTAGTTGTTGTGCTCAATTGCTTTGGATGAAAGCAACTTTGGATGACTTTGGAATCAAATTCAAACAAGTGCCATTGCTATGTGATAATGAAAGTGTAGTGAAGCTAACCAACAATCCGGTTCAACATTCAAGAACCAAGCACATTGATGTGAGGCACCACTTCATAAGGGATTATCAACTCAAGGGTGATATCAAGATCACAAGTGTTGGCACCGATGATCAACTTGCCAATATATTCACCAAGCTATTAGATGAGAAGAGGTTTTGCAAGTTAAGGAATGAATTGAACATTCTTAACTTCTCAAATATGTGTTGATGCACCCCCATATATGACATGCCTCTCCTTCGAGCTATGCAAGGTACAAGTTGATTGACATGTCATTCATCCATTATTAGGACTTGTTAGTGCATCTAGACATCAATTCATTAGGCTCATTCATGAAAATCAAATGTTTTGATGATTATATGGTACCACTATTACTTCTATGCTTGATATGATCTAGTGGTAGAATATGACATATTTGTGGGCTTGCAATCCTAGTGTTTGATCTAGAATATGAACTTCAAATGTTTAGCTCAACATGGGCAAGATAACCATTTTAGGATGTGTGAACAAGCTTGTCCATGGTTTAAACCGAGTTAAATACCTTGGGGCAAGTAATCTAGATTGAACCACAACTAAGCTTCTCTCCAATAATCAATCCTTTTGAGCACATCTTTTATGATAATAGATGACAAAGGGGGGAGAAGTAAATAGTACAACAAAGAAAAATATTTTGAAAATTTTGAAAATAAAAGCACACAAGTAGGGGGGCAAGCCTATGAATAAAGTTGTTACATATCTTTGTGCATTCATAAGTGCTTGCTTGCATATGTACTTATATTCCTGATATGCTTGTGTGGTGAATGCTAGAAACCTAAATAATATGGTTCTTGAAGAACTAGCATGATTGGGTGTTTATATTCTCATGTGGTATCTAGTTCTCTCAAGTTTGCCTCTCAAAGAGTTTTCAAGTGGTTTCAAGGCATTCATGGTGCTAAGGATGGTTTCACATTGCACTCTGATTGGTATCACGCTTCAAAGGTCCATCCTTTATACCTTAGCATCATTTGGTAGCATTCACTCTCCCACAATTCCTATTAATGCATATGTGATCAAAAAGAACCAAACTCATATATCACATATGTAGGGGGAGCTAATACTACCAAGGTGAACGAGATAGACCTCCGGACGCAGGTCCGGACGCAAGGAAGATATGGTCCAGACCAATGAGGATGCGACCGGAGGCATACACTAAGGCGTGGCCTCACTGGACAGAAGATCCGGACGCTGTTGTGCGTCCGGACGCAGGACTCCGGTCGTGAGTCCGGAGGTTTGGAGCTCTCTGGGTGTTCTCTGCGTAGTATCCGGACGCTAAGTGCAGTCCGGACGCAGGACACCGAACGCGCGTCTGGAGCAAATGCACTCTCTGGATCGGCTCTGTGTTGGATCCGGATAGAAGCAGAAGGGATCCGGACGCTACTGTTCCTAGCGACCGGAGGTGACACGTTAGCTCCAGAAGAAGACGCCAACGGCAAGATTCAAATGGCAGAGGGTCCGGACGCACATGCGATGGTCCGGACCCCCTATACAACCTGCGTCCGGAGTCACACAGAGGACTGAGAAAAGTGGAGCAAACGGCTAGCTCGGTTTGCATGGCTATAAAAGTGGTTTGGCCAGCTCCTAGGGCTCTCTCTTGCACCTCCCATTCATTCTCACTCTTTGTGCTTGCTTGAGATAGCCCCCAACTCATCTCTCTTTGCTTCAATTGCATTCTTGTGAGAGTTTGAGTGATCCAAGTGCATTGATCATTGCATTGCATCTTAGCGGCACTTGGTCATTGTCATCGCCGCGGTATTTCTTGTTATTCTTGGTGTTTTCCAACACCTAGACAGCTTGACGATTGAGGAGAAGCTTCGGCACGTGTTGGTGATTGTTCGTGGCCGGCTTCATCGATTGTGAGAGGGCTTGTACCCACCTCGGCGGAGAGCCAAAGGATAACTCTGGTGGATTGCTTGTGTCATTGAGTTACTCTCATTTGGGTGGATTTTTGTGGCGCCCGAGTTAGTGGACTAGGCTTGTCATTGCCTATTAGCTACCGAATCACCACTTGAGTAGTCGACACAATAGGGACTAGCTTGGTGGCAATCAAATGAACCTCGGGAGAAAAAACTTGTGTCAATCTTGTCTCCCGGCTACTCTTGGTGATATTATTGTGATTGATCTTCACATTGGTATATTCTCTTCACAAGGCATCGGTATAACAATCATCCTCCTCTTTGTATTTACTTCCTTCATATCTTGTCTAGTTAGCTTGCTAGTTAGCTTCTTTATTAGTTGTTCTTGCTAGCTTGTGTTAAGTGCCTTAGGTTCTTGCTATTGATTGTTAGGCACTTAACTAACTAGAATTGCATTGGATAGGTGGCTTTGCACGCCAAGTAGAGCTAGAGAAAAAAGCTTTGCTTAAGTGTTATCTAACCTTTTACTTTAGTGATTTGTAGAATTTTTATTAGGCTATTCACCGCCTCTCTGGCCATCTAGGACCTTTCAAAGGGGCCTCCGTGCCACGGCGAGCGGAGCCGGTGGCGCGGTGTGTCATGCGACGGCGACGGGCGCGTGGTTGGCGTGGCGCTCGACGGCGCGCATCTCACGGGCAGGCTCCCGCGCGGCGTGCTCCGGGGCGTGTCGCGCCTCGAGGCGCTGTCCCTGCGTGGGAACGCGCTCCACGACGCGCTCCCGGGGCTCCACGGCATGTCGGCTCCACGTCGTCGACCTGTCCAGCAACCGGTTCTCGAGGCCCATCCCGCACGGCTACGCCACGTCGCTGCGGGAGCTGGAGCGGCTCGAGCTCCAGGACAACCTGCTCAACGGCACCGTCCCGACATTCCAGCAACACGGCCTGGTCGTCTTCAACGTCTCCTACAACTTCCTCCAGGACGAGGTCCCCGGCACCGGCGTGCTGCGCCGGTTCTCAGTCAGCGCGTTCGGCCACAACCTCAGGCTCTGTGGCAAGGTTGTGAACGCCGAGTGCAGCCGGGAGGGCTCGTCCGGTGATCCAGCTTATGGAAGCGGCAGCAGCAGCAGCAGACCGGCTGGCGACGGCGGTGGCCGCACGACACGGAAGCACTTGCGGTTCAGGTTGGCGGCGTGGGGCGTCGCGGCGATCTTCCTCATCACGGCGCTGGTGTCGTTCGCGGCTGTGTTCATCTTCCTGCACCACAACAAGAAGAGCCAGGAGGTCCATCTCGGTGGCCTAACTAGTGCCGGAGGTGAGACGATCGGAGGAGAGAGAGTATTTCAGGGTGGGTGCATGCTGACAGGTGGTGCCCACCAGTCAGTGGCCATGCACGCCAGCCCCTTCGCCAACGTGTCATACCGCTTACATGCTGAACATCACGTCAGCGAAACCACCCTTCCAAACCGCCCTAGGTGGTTCGTTGTCTTGTTTGCAAAACTTTAGGGCATGTTTGGAACGCAGGAAAATTACGCAGGAATTTCACAAGAATCAGTTCATTTTCACAGGAAAAACACAGGAACGGGAAAAATTTCCGCGTTCCAAATAGGCCCTTAGAGTGTAGAATACCCGGTTTTATAGTGAGGGCCTAGGCTAGATGCGTATCAATAGTTCATGGGATAAGTAGACTTTTTATATTAATAATTAATATTAATACAGAGTAGTAGTATGGAATATACTAAATAACAACAAGAAAAGGACAAAAGATCGAAGAGTGTGGTTCAGAACATTTATTGGCACGCGTCTCTTGGATTATTGGAGTTTCTTCCGTCTTGTCTAGTTAGGGCTGCTGTTGCTTATTTTTCAAGCTTTGACCTGCTGCCAAGAGAGACAAAAATTACCATCCACATCCACTTGGTGCCCTAGCTACTACTCCTATATATCAACCGTACGTTGCCACGCCAGCATTACAGTGATGTGCGGCAGCTACTAGCCTTAAAAAATGGTACACACGGGACGGGATCCTGCATCTAGCTCCACACGCTCGATCTCTGAATAATTCGGTGCAGTGCATCTCGGTCTATATCCTGTAAAAGAAAAAGGTTATGCCGCATGCCTCCTAACCAGTGCATGTGATATGATGATGATGCATGGTTAACTCAATTATATACCCCTACTTACTATTATAGAATGAGAGTTAGATGTAGCTACTGCTACCTAGCTATACCTACCAGCCATTCTGCGGCTCCATATTCCTGGATCCAGACTGACGAGCACTACATGCTTGTCTGCCTCTCACTAGCAGTTATAGAGATCATCTCACTCTCACTCCTCGACTGTGTGATGCACATGCTGGCCTCGTGGGGAGTTGGGGGAGCTTGGTTTTCTGGTTTCGAACGTTAGCTGATGCTCATCCTGCATCTTGCAACTGCAGGCGCGCGGTTAGTTGGTGACTCTTAACATCTCAGCACACTGTAGTAGTCAATGCCTGCAACTGCATATCATGGTTGCCGCATGCATATGCATACGTACAGTACGTATGGTTCTGCTTTCCTGTCACGCACGGATTTACGAGGTACGTATGGTTCTGCTTTCCTGTCACGCACGGATTTACTCGTACTATATGGCAGGCTAGTGATGTCTTTTGCCTTGCAAGGATCCAACCAGATGCGTCTCTTCATAGCTTGGCTCTAATCATTGTGTTACGCCCCTCCGATCCTAGCCGGCCTGTTGTTACGTGCATACAGTATAGGAGTATCGTAGTACTACCTTGCCACTATTTTTTTTTCTGATCATGTAAAAGGTTTGCGTGTCTTTGTATTAAGATAGAGAAGATGTTCAATACAACACGTCTTAGCGACATCCTAGGGGATCAAAAGTTATATATGAATGCTCATCGGACCCTCTCTACGTTGCCACTACTTGTTAGGAGCATTTGTCAGGATCTTGTCAAAATAAATTATCTACGCATACATATTTGCTAGTTGATACATAATCTAGCTGATTTTAGTTGATTGAATAATATTCTATAAAAAAAATAAGCAACCAATAAATTGGCTTATAAATTTGAAAGAACACATAGCTCAAATTAAAGCACTGATGTACCGAGTATAGAGTAAAAAAACGCGTTCGTCCGTTTCGATTTTAAAAGGTTACTTCTGAGCAGGAGAGAATTAATGTCCCAGTTAAAATTAATACAAACAGATACTCCATCCCCTCCAATATAATTCTTCGTTTGATCTGAACTCGTACTGAATTTCAGATCGCTAGCTCTGTTAAGGAACCAATTGGTTTTACTTCTTCTTGAGGCTTGATCTGAACTGGTAAATGTCCGAGGTGTATATATATATATAGCTCAACGGCTAGATCAGCCAATTTCTCTGGACTGTCATCATGTTTGCATTTGCCTCCCTCATGCAATGCAATGAATGGGTTCTTCAGCAGGAGGATTGTGTGAACTGGGAAGGAGCTATCACTATTACTGTACAATCTGTTGAAAGCCGAGACCTGAAAGGAACTCGGTGGGCACTATATTATTATTGTTTTTAAGAAAGAATGCTACAAAGACTGAGCTTTTGCTTGTTCTGGAGATAACGATTACTGAATGCTGCGTCACTATAACCGCCCTCCTTTTTTTTCCTTCATATCTATAATAACTGATATTCTTTTTTTTTGAGAACAATTTTTACTGCTAGACATTTTAAAGCTCATCTGATCAGACAACTCAGATGGTCTGTATCCTATCTAGTACAGTAGTACTCCCTCCATTTCAAATTGTAAGTCATTCCAAGAATCTTGGAGAGTCAAAGTATTTTAAGTTTGACCAAAGATTATAGAGAGAAACATAAATATTTATGACATCAAATAAGTAAAGTATACAAATATAACTAATAAGGAATCTAATGATACTTAGTTGATATCAAATATGTTATTATTATATTATATAAATTTGGTTAAACTTTATAAATTTTGATTGTCCAAAATTTTTGGAATGACTTACAATTTAGGATGGAGGGAGTACAACTTTTCTTTTCTTTCTTTGTTCCGACTTTGACAACAACCTGCTGATTTTCATATTATTTATTATTCTTCCGTACTTGCATTACAGTAATAGTATATTATCAGTTTTCCAAGCATGGACCGGACTCCTCTCCTGTTCCTGTCCTCATACAGTATGTTGCAGTGGTACGCATGCATGGATCTTCTGTTTCATGTGAGCCTCACTGCATTTCCCCTGCACGCGGGCACGCCGCACATGGGGTGTAGGATAATGGTTGGTTTCAAGTTCTCCATGGACCATGCATCTATGTATCCTGTGTTTTTTAACAAAATAATAATAACAATAATTACTCCTAATTAACAAGCATTGGCAGAGTAATGGTATCCTCTCGCCTGAAAATTCACTGACATAGGACTTGTCATCTAAAAGCATGCATTCGTCAGAATCTTGTCAATCAATCAAGAAGCATATATAATTATTATCAAGAAATCCGCATGGGTCAAAGCATTCAATCATGAATAGAGGGACCAAATAGATACTGAAAGGGCTCCCCTCTTTATATATATATATATATATATATATATATATATATATATATATATATATATATATATATATATATATATATATATATATATATATATATATATATATATATATATATATATATATACATGACGAAAAAAGATTGCTGGCCAGGAAAGAATTCAGAGGAAAACAAAAACTTGTAGTATCCCTCTATCTACTTGTGGTACGTATTTGAGCGGCACTCCAGATTCAGAACAATCCTCCTCATACAAGCTGGCAAGCTTGTACGTACGCTGGTTCTGGCCGTTCCATCGTGGGATCAGAATCGGCATGATCTGGACCGTCTATCCAGTGGATCTAACGGTCGGGGCATGGTGGTGCTGGTGAGTTTTGTTTCACATGCCAGCATGGTGTTGTCCGGACCCATATTTTGCTAGAGAGCGATCCCATGCCCATGGATGGATGGACCAGCGCGGCGCGATCCCGTGTGCGGTGCGGTGTGGCCCTCCACCCTTTGGTATCTTTGTACTTGGCTATTTGCTGACAGATCTTGGCAGCATCCTGCTTGCACTGCGCTTCTGCTATAGTACAATGTCTCATGTCTCGTAGTAGGGTCCAAGGTGGTTTTTGCCAGATCTGAACATAAATAAACCTTAATAACACAACTCGTTTTCTCCACGAATCACAACTGACTTGTAGCTTGCACGCTTTTTCTCCAGACTAAAACACAATAGCTAGTGTAGTGTGTCTTCACTAGCAAGTAGTAGTAGTGTGTTCGCAAGGCTCTGGCAAAAGGCGTCTTGATAACGTTTTGCCACCAAGAAGCTATCGGCGTCTTCGTTTGACAGGATTATTCACTGTTCTGGTAGAATTATTCACTGCTAGCTGATTTAAGCCGGCTGAAAAGCCAAGCGAACAGGCTATATGATGGCTTGTCGACCAAAACAAAAAAGAAGAGCATAACAATCCTTAATGCTCTTGTATACTATACTAAACCCTTTCACGTCACTCTCCCAAAAAGCAAAGATTACCTCCGGTTCCGGAGATAAGGATGAAGGAACAGCACGCAGGTCAGCAGGAAAGAAAGACTTCCCCTTTCCCGTATTTTTCTGGAATTGCAGAGCTCAGCTCAGATACGACAAATACACACATAAACATACATCGCTCTATTAGTATTCCTTATCTGATCTGCAGATTCATGTTCTTGATCTGGTCTAGGCAGTTTTGTTCTCCACTCGATCTCCAGCATATTCTCTTATTCATTGGACTTATCAATTTAATAAAATACCTAAAAACACTGCACTGTCACTGTACGAGCCGCTGGACGAAATGGCGCCGGCGTCACGTCATCTTCGCTAGACAAGACGTGTACTCTCTTTCTTGTCACGTTTTTGTTCTTCTTCTTTCTTTCTTTTTCATAAAATAAAAGGCAGCATGCTACTCAGGTACTTCAAATTTTCAAAATTTTACAAGATTCTCGGTGACACCGAATTTTTAAACAAACATTAAATATAGATAAAAAATAACTAATTAACATAGTTTGTCTTTAATTAATTTGCAAGTTAAATCTTTTTTTATTATCAACGGGAGACGTTTCCCACCTGATTATATATTAGGCCCCAAATGGCTGATAACGAGTATACAGAGACCCTCGTAAAAAAAAAAACGAGTATACAGAGAATTACAGGATTATAGGTATATAGTAGAATGGATCAGAATAGTAAAGGTAGGGAGTACAAGACCCAAGGACCGGATGTTAACCTTGACCCTGTCTAGCCATCTCGAAGATGGAACACCATGCTTCAGCAGTGGGTTTCGACCTTCTTGGGAACCGATGTCGCCATTGCACTGCAGCAGTCTTACAGAGAAATAGGACCTGCTGGATACTGAGAGACTCATTTCTGAAGACCATAGCATTTCTGGCCTTCCAAATCTACCAACTGACGAGGGCCAAGAAAGCTGGGAATTGGTCGGGTGGCATTCCGTCCGAAGGTAGGGTGGAGCACAGACGATCGACACTTGAGTCATCAGGGCGAGACTTGCCGTCCCAGGCTGCATCTCCATAGAATGCGCTCAGGGGTCTCATCTTCCAGGTTACAGATCTCACAAGTGGGGCTATCCACGACGTGTTTCTTGAAGGGTATAGAACTTCAATGTTTATCTGTGTTATTGTACCGTGCTACTGCATGGTTTATCGATGTTTGAGATTAAGATTGATGTCAAATGTGTGATTTAGCTTGCTTTCCAAGTCTCTGTGGTTGGGTCCTAATGATTACTCCAACAGTTTCAAGTTAGCTTTATCAGAGTACTGTAGGCGAGGTAACATATAACTAAACTTTAGTACATTGAGTTGTGTAGAGTAGCACTACTGTGATACAATAAAGGACGATCCGATCGAAGCTGCTGGCATGGAGCTATCATCAGCGATGACTGAATATAATGGTGGCTGGAAAAGGAGCTCTGAAATGGTTATCAGTTATCATCGTGTGTATACGCGCGACGCGGGTCCGTCGGCGATCCTACCAAAACAGCACTGTGGTGGTGACCCATCCCGGAAGCGGGGTGTTCGTTTCCGCGTGCTCTCGTGATTTGCAAGACTGTCCTTCACCTTCACGCTGTTCTCAAAAAAAAAAAAAAAAAAAAAAAAAAAAAAAAAGAAGACTGTCCTTCACCAAATACCTACCGGCGAAACGAGACATTGCTTGTCACATTCCAGACCCCCACCGGTACTTGTCGTCCTCTCCTTTCAATTCCCACCGCCGTTACTTTTGTGATCAGCAAATCAATACAGTATATATGAAAAGTTGTTTTTTAATCGGTTGACGACTTTTGACGTATATGTTTCCAGTGCGGATCCAGATTTTTCACACAATATGCAAGTTCTGCACGCCAAAACTCAACCCAACTAGTATTTTTTTTAAAAAAAAACACACAAAATTTTGGGGCGCGTTAGGTCACCTCGTAGTGTGTATTTAATTTGGTATAGAATTACTATATAGTCTCTCCATCTCAAATTACGAGGCATTTCAAGAATCTTGGAAAATCAAAGTATCATAAGTTTGACCAAAATTATAAAGAAAATTATAAATATTTATGATATCAAATATATATATATATATATTATAAAAATATAATTGATGGAGAATCTAATGATATTTAGTTGGTATCGTAAATATTATTCTATTATCATATAAGTTTTATCAAGTTAAACTTGAGATGTTTTAATTCTCCAAGATATATTTTTTACGAGCCTTGTATATAGTTGTATGGATGGAGTATATACCAGCGTGGTCATGTGTATTTGGTGGTACCCTTGCCAGATGGGTACGTAGTGAACTAATGATGCAGTGCAGCACATGTATATAAATATATTGTAAGCAGTAAAACAATTGCCAATAAGATAGGGACCAAGGAAAATTCCATCTGAATCCTCACCACGTACTATGAGAGTATGTATATGTGTAGGAGTATGCTCTCTCCGTATCGGAAATAGAAGACGTTTAGGGCAGCGACACGGTCTCCAAAACACAACTTTGACCTTTTATTTTTATAAAAATACTTATGGAAAAGTGATATATGTATACTTTTATGAAAATATTTTTCAAGATAAATCTATTCATATAATTTTTATATTTGCAAAGTGAACACTTTAAACATGGAGGACCACGGCACCTAAAAACTTGTGCCGAGAACACTGAAATGTGCAATCCATTTTCCCCTCTCTTTTTTTTCCACAAGAACTCGACAATATTTTGTATGTTAAGAACAAGATTTCTCTTAGGGCGTCCCGCGTCCCCAACAGCTAGAGAGAACAGTCACTAACCATGAGCAAATAGCTAGTCTATTTTACGTAGTTCAAGGATCTGAGAGATGAACGCGTGGGTCTAATAGTATACAATAATATTTGTTTTTGTCTCTCACCTCCACATCAGCTAGCTACGTAGCTAGCATCATTTCGGACACCCTTAGACCCGTTTGAATCCTTGAAATTAAATTCATTCTAATAATTATAATTTAGACATAGATAAACTAATATAGTTGTATATAGAATATATTTGAATATTATTGTTAGTCATACAGGGAGATAATTACTATAGTTAGTAGAAGTATAGCACGATGATCTATACAAGGGTTTTGCTATGGTACCCCAAATGACTGTGAGTCGTTCATTGATTTCGATCCGACGGTCACGATGGCTAAGAGGTAATAGATGAAATGTATATTTTTTATTTTTTATTTTATAAAATAGGATAAATATGACAAGTATTAGATATAAAAAATCTTTTCTAGATTTGATTGATGTATGTGTGATCTCTGACTGATATGGTAAACCTTTTTTATTTTATAACTTTGAATTTGATATATTTTGATTTGTATTAAATTTTTAGCGTGAGTATGCATTTTAGGTGTTAGTGCATGCAACTTAATTTCATTTGTAAATTTAGAATTTGATAAAAAAAAGGTTTGTAAGGATTTAATAAAAGTTTGTATGATAATATATATATATATATATATATATATATATATATATATATTAATTTAGTGACCTTTTTCTTTAGGTGCGGCAAACTCTAATATTGATAAAAAACTATATTAATTATTGATATTCAGAAAGCATCACACATATTATATATGTATATGAATCGAATAGTTAACTTTAAATTTATATTTGGATATCAACTTGATTTTCAAGACAACAAATATTTACTTACTTTATCATCATTTTACTAGAATAAATAACTGTGCATGCTCAAATTTAATACATGTGTCTCCACGGAAGAAGGAAGGGACTAGCTACGTGTCCGTGATTATAGGAGAATCGGCTTGCATGTAGGAAATTGGTGCATGTCTTTCTAGATTTTCCTTCCATCATTAGAGGATGCGCTGAGATTTTATTTTGTTTTTGTAATTTTTAAGTTTATTAAATAATTTATAAAATGTAAAAAATCAATGGCTCAGATTGATTTGAAATATTACCTCTTCAGAGATAAAGTTTGTACCGTAACATTATCCTGTATAAAATTAATCTATTCTCATCTTTCACCATTTAAATTTGAGATAGACTTATCTGTAAGCTTGGAAAAGCTGTGGAATATCAAGTTTCAAATCAAATAGCCTAATCCATTAGGTAGATTCTAATTCTTCTAAAATGAAGGGATCCAAATGATCCCTTATAGTAATTATCTCGCTAACATAATAACCACAAGGGTCTCTCGGTAATTCCGTTAATTCTGGATTACTTGTGTAATACTTCAATGAAATACAACTTTAAGGCTTATAAAAGTATAATTATTTCACCGCCAACTGGACTATATATCCAATTGTTCAATCACGTGACAAAAACGATTAGCCCACATAGCATGTTGTTAACATTAGCCCTCAATAATCAACCAGAACAACCTCCACGAAAAAGATATCAAATATGTCAAGGGGTTCACGGCGTAATGACAAAGGCCATTGGTTGGGGGCTCCCATCCAGGGTTCAAATCCTGGGTGCGACACTTTATTCTGGATTTATTCCAGAATTTTCCGGCGCTACGCATTAAGTGGTAGGCGACGTTCCGTCGACAGCGAGGCGCTGACTTCTTGAACTTCAAGATTTGTTGGCTCAGTCCTTCGAAGACCCTCATAGGGGTAGGGTTTGCGTGCGTGTTGAGGCTCAGTCCTTCGAAGACGTGTGCGTGTTAAATATCTGCGTTGTACAGTGTATTCTCAAAACAAAAAGATATCAAATATATATTGCATGTGAAAAGGATGAGGGGTCCAATATTTGTGGGCCTTGTGGCATGAAACCTGCATTCCGCGAGGTACAAGGGGGATGATCATGACAATGTGGCAACTGGCCATGCATATACTGGCAAGCAGCCATTAAGGATGACGAGGAAGGTTCATGGTTCACAACGAGGATAGCACCAAAAGAAGCTTTTGTCTTTTTTTTCTTGAAAGGGCGGATGTTTTGTTTATTCTTCACGTACCGGTCCAAAAAAAAATGCAGCGGTAGCTAGATTCTCCACTATACTTGTAGCTCAAAAGTATGTATCGGAAATGGAAACCTTTTTTTTTAAAAAAAAATTACAAGAGAACAAAAAGAATAATGCGGGCCATGGTATTTTAGTCTATCATTCAAATTAGCTATGTTCACAAATATTAGTTTCACTGTTTTTCTAATTTCCTTTGAGAATGCGTAGAGAGAATATTTCCGTGTATCTATGCATTTATTCCTTCTGTCCCATAGAAGAATCAATTTCTACAATCAGTGGAAATTAAACTTTTTTTTAACTTTGTCTGACTTTATAAAAAAATATAATAATATCTATAACTTAAAATAAACATCATGTGAAAATATGTTCTATGATAAATCTAATAATACTAATTTGATATCCTATTTTTTAATATTTTTTTCTAGAAATTTGGTCAAAGTTTAAAAAATTTGACTTAGTATAATTCCATAAATCTATTCTTTTAGAGACGAAGGGAGTACCTAAGAAGGCAAGTGGACCAATAGTGTTAAATTTCAGTCAAAATGCTACTTTCCACCTCTTGTACTCCCTCCGTCCTAATATATAAGGTGCAACTTACTTTTTATTGTTGTCATATAAGGCGTGCTCTCTCTAGGGACATGTATATCGATACCGTAATACTAGTGTGTTGAGAGAGACATAAATATGTTTCTTGGTCTTTCAACCTAACGGGGTTACCCTTATATACTACTCTCTCTGTCCCAAAATAAGTGACGTTTTCGCTTCCCGAGAAACAACTACCGGCAATTATATATTCAAATATATAAATATTTATGTTAAGTAATTAGTATCATCGGAAATATCTTTAAGTCTAGTTTTTTAATAAATTTATTTAGAGATATAAATGTTGCACGTATTTTATACAAATCGAGTCAAACTTGTGGCACGAAAACCCAAAACGTCACTTATTTAGGGACTGAGGGAGTAGGACGGAGGGAATATTTTTTAATGTGAGATTTATAGCGGGACGTTGAAATCAATTACTTAGAGCATCTTCAAGAGACTAGCCAAATTGTTTTCTAAATTTAAATTTAGCTATTGTTAAAGAAAAAACGCCTCCAACAGACTCTGTAAATGACTTTCCAAATTTAGAATTTCTCCATAACACCTTACTCGCTCTTTACTTTTAGATATTCTACCTCACTAACTATCTATCTTTCAATTTTACAGAGTCTGCTGGAGTACTCTAATGTATCTATTTTAGAGAGTAACAAAATCAGTAAATTTAGCTAGTCTTTTTAGCTAATCTCTTGAAGATGTTCTTATGAGTTATGTTAAAAATTGTTTCAGCTAAATGGACGTCTAGCCTACACACATCTTTTAATATATAATAATCATGCAAATCCCAACACGCCATGGCAGTGTTATTCCTGGAAATCTGATCAGGAAAGTTTAATAAACAACTGTGGTCTGAATATTTGGACCCCAGCGTTGCTAGTTGAAGGTTGAGCAGAAACCTTTTACTATTATAAGAAAACAACTGTGATCAGGATGTTGGTTAATAAAAGAGTAAAATTGTGGAGGACCTGACATGGTAGGTTTTGTTTTTCTCAAATCAAAAGTCATACCATTCCTATGGAATTTGAAATAGTAAGTACTGTTATCATCCAGTTGGACACCCCAAGTTGCAATGTTGTATTCATTCAACCCATGCCTACAGGCAGTAATCTACTTATGCTATAGTGGGGTGGATCATTGACTTTGCAGTTACGTTGATGACCTTTCAACGTGACACAAGTTATTTGCAGCGGCTGTAGCTTGCAACTGTACATCCATGTAGGCTGGTGCATCCGTAGCTGCAACGAGCATGAGCCAGAATAATTTCCCTGAGAAAGATTTTAAGTGGAGTAGCTGTATATGACATGACATGACATGTTTGCTGTCGTCTCTGCATGTGGAAAACACCCAAACAAGAAAACAAAACCTCTGCAGCCACGTAATAAAAAGAGGGGGAAAAAAGAAGAAGCTGCACAGCACCAAGCTTTGTAGAAATGGCTGTGTTTAGATCCTGGAAATGGGGTGAAAAAAATCCTGTAGCACTTGTCACGTCACACTGTAGTAATTTTGTTTTTATTTGGTAATAATTATCTAAACATTGATTAATTAGATTTAAAATATTCATCTCGTAAAGTACAATAAAACTGTGCAATTAGTTTTTTATTTTATTTATATTTAGTACTTCATATATGTGCCGGTATTTTGATGTGATAGAGAATAAGAATTTGATGGGATGGGAATGTGATGGAAAGTTGGAGAAAATTGAGAATCTAAACACAACCAATGTGAGATTGTACAGGGCCAAAACAGAAAAAGGTCCCCTCTTCCTTCTAAATTTGGCACCGAGCTCGTCGCCTCGCCGTCTTCCACAGCTCACACGTTCCCTGCCGCTTGCTCTCTCTATCCCTCCACACACGTCCCAATTCCTCTCCCCCATTGCCATGGCCATCTCCCTTCCGCTCTGAACAATCGCCGCCGCCATTTCTGCAGATTTAATTTCCTCGTCCTGTGCACTCCAATCTTCCACCCGCCGGGATCCCAGAAAAGTTGCGCCCTTTGCACGTCTCCCAGCCCCGAAACCGCAAGAACGCCTTCAATCCCGTGATTTCCGGCCCCCCCTGTACCAAAAGCCGACCTTCCAATCTTCCTTGGATTCTTTTCGGTTCTTGGGAACAAACTGCACAGTTGCCGACAAGCAATGGGGAGGAAGTGCCACGCCGCGGTCGCGCTGGCCGTCGCGTTCGCGGCAGCGGCGGCGGCCGCCGTCGCTGCCGACCGGAGGCTGTCGCTGGTTGGCACCGCGGTGGCGCCGGAGGAGGAGATGAGCCTGTTCCGGAAGGTGGCCAATCTGATGTGGAGGAGCGACGGCAACTCGTACCATCACGTGTGGCCGGTAATTACAAACTACTTCGGGTTTTTTTTCCCAGCGTTTCTTTGTTTTCTTTTTACGGAAAGAGCATGTAGTTTGTTTTATTACCAGAGCTCAATTGCTAGTTTAGCAGTTTTTGTGTTGGGTTATTAATAAGTTTACAAAGTAGAATGTTGGATATGTTTGGTAGGCTCCGAGTGTCAGAGCTCATCTGCTCTGGATTTATCTTGGAATCCTGTTTGGGTCATGCAGACAGAGCTGAGCTATATATATCCTACTTACCGAATTTGAGATGACCTACAGCACTGTCGTGATCCGATCCGACCTGTACTTTTCAACAGTTATTCTTAGTGCTTTTAAGGCATGCTATTTTCACTCTTGATGAATCTTGTTGGGTTGCTTTCTACAGCCAATGGAAGTTGGGTGGCAAATTGTGCTGGGCTCACTCATCGGATTCTTCGGTGCGGCATTCGGGAGCGTTGGCGGAGTTGGTGGCGGCGGGATCTTCGTGCCGATGCTGACACTCATCATTGGGTTTGACCCAAAATCATCTACGGCGATATCAAAGTGTGAGGATCTAACTGCTTCCTGTGGATCCTTCCTCTTGTGTGCATGCTCCGAAAGCAACAGTTTGCTGTCCACAATCCATCTACAGAGCTTGTTTATTTAGTGTATTCTTGCCTTTGTTGGTTGATTCATGTGTGCACTAGTATGCGTCTTCATCTGGTATCTTTTCTGTCCTGTTGCTGTTGTTATACTTCTGGAAAGCGAGCCTTTGGCTAATTAGGATCGTTTTATTATATATATCCTGAAAGCAGTAGTTGCTGCTGTTCTTTTCAGTTGTTTTTTATGCCATGCAGGTTCCTGTGACGATTGATAATTAATAGATTCATGCGTCGACAGAATACATCTTTCTACCTTTGTTGGAACTTGGAAGTAATACTTAATTTTTAGCACAATGTAGACCTCATCGATCTCATGCATAGAAAAGGGGGCTATAAAGGTCAAAAGGAATAGAAATATAAAATATGGATGAGAGGTACAAGGATACTGCATTGGGTTCTAAACTACTGCAGCATACGAGTACTGTCTTTGCCCATATGCATGCACCTTGCTTGTTGGATATTGCCTTTCACTTGCAAACTAATTTTTTTATGTCCATTGTCAGGTGTAGAGATATGATTACTTGGAACACTTTTTTTGTTAATACATAATTATCTGTCTGTTTCTGTTCTTTGTATGGCTGGTTTACATTATTTTCTGTGTGGTTCAAAGAAAAATCTTCTTACCAAATTTTTATGCATCCATACAAAATATAACCATGTTATATAATAAAAGCATTTATTTGTAAGATCATCATTTTTTACTACTTTATTAATTGGGATGTTTTACTCTTTGGGACAGGTATGATTATGGGAGCGTCTGTTTCAACTGTTTACTATAATCTCAAGCTAAAACATCCAACTTTGGAGATGCCGGTGATCGATTATGACCTAGCCGTGCTCATTCAGCCTATGCTAATGCTTGGGATCAGCATTGGTGTTATTTTTAATGTTATATTCCCTGACTGGCTGGTCACAGTTCTCCTCATAATTCTTTTCCTAGGTGCTTATCCTGTACCAGTTCCCAAAACTATGATATAGCTCATCTATTGTTCATGAATGACCTTACACCTTCAAATTTGATAATAGGCACATCCTCAAAAGCCTTTCTGAAGGGCATTGAGACATGGAAGAAAGAGACAATAATCCAGAGAGTAATCTTTTGTGACTTCCTTGTCTCTTTTGTTAACAATGAGGCTTTGTCACATATTTTCACATCCTATACAACATAGTAATGTGATAACCTTCTTTTCTTCCAGGAGGCTGCGAAACGTTTGGAGCAAATTGCAGGTAAGAGAAAGAAATAAATGTGCTCATCTGTCACAAATACAGAATCTATTCCTTATCTTTTTCAACCGTTCAGGTGAGGAAGCAGGGTACGCACCACTTCCTACTGGACCAGGTGTGGCAGCAAACAAAAAAACCCTCTCATCAGATGAGGCGGTAAACATCAAATGATCATATATATACTCAGCTGCACTCTTTTCAAACTTTAGTTATAAGGATTTTAATCTACAAAGTTTCCACTGTTTCAGCCATCACTTCTAAAGAACATTCAATGGAAGGAGGTTGGTCTTCTTTCATTTGTGTGGGTGTCATTCCTTGTTCTTCAGGTCACAAAGGTGAGGATTTCTGCAGAAAGTTACATTCTAAAATTTAGACGTTGACATCGGCCTTGTTTAATATTAAGTGGATATTGTGTAAATTTGTATGATTTGTCTCCAATATTTTCCACTTTCTTTGGGCCTTCTCAATAGGAATATTTTAACACCTATGTTGTTTCCTTTCATGTTTTCAGAATTACACTGCTACTTGCTCCCCATGGTACTGGGTCTTGAACCTTCTCCAGGTATGACATTAGAATATAAAAGATTAGTGTTTGGTTACAGATTTATTACAATATTGGCCACACACGCATGTATCAAATACAACATGATTAATCTGCTGGTTGGACATAGGTTCCAGTGTCAATAGGAGTGACACTGTATGAAGGATTTGGGCTAATGAGTGGGAAGAGGGTCTTATCATCAAAGGGAAGTGAACAAACTACCATGAAATTTCATCAGGTAGTTGTTTACGGTCTATTCGGTATAGCTGCAGGACTAGTCGGTGGACTCCTAGGTCTTGGAGGTGGCTTCATTATGGGGCCACTGTTCTTGGAGCTTGGCATCCCTCCCAGGTACACTGCTTCCCTACTCCTGTTTTAATGTCTGCTCAAATCATGCATTATTGAAACACCTCCATATCTGATGCTATGATAGGTTTCAAGTGCTACGGCTACCTTTGCAATGATGTTCTCATCTTCCATGTCGGTTGTCGAATACTACCTCTTGAACCGGTTTCCAGTGCCTTATGGTATAAGTTGTTTCTTTCACGTTCATGCAATGTTTCTCTTCTAACAATGATACACATATTTGACTTGATTTCTTGGCCTCTTCTTCAGCTATTTATTTCACCATTGTGGCGTTTGTTGCTGCCATCATCGGCCAGCATGTGGTGAGGAGGTTGATCAACTGGTTAGGGCGGGCATCGCTAATCATCTTCATACTGGCTTTCATGATCTTTGTCAGCGCGCTTTCTCTTGGTACCATTCTTTACACCTGATTGAAATTTTGATCAAATCCCAATCTCTGGACCATGTTACCTAAACAATCCTCTTTTAAACCTGCAGGTGGGGTTGGTGTCTCTAACATGGTTCACAAGATTGCGCGTCATGAGTACATGGGTTTTGAGAACCTTTGCAAGTAAGATGCATAGGAAGCAGGAAGGTTGAAGATGTGAGTTATGTGGTGTGCAGTTCTCCGCAAGCAGAAGTGGGATATAATTCAAGGATTAAAAGGGTTCCATGATTCGATTTTGGTGTATAGGACTGAAGAGATTCTAGCTGCGACAGCTCCGAAGGGAGGCTAGCTGCATAGATTGGTTTCAGATGAATTTGAAGCATGTGTTTCGGTGGTCTCTAGTTTCCAGTTTAAGTCAACTAAGCCAAGTGCTATCACTTTGTATGAATTTTCCTAACAAATGTAGAGATGATTTTCTGCCTCGGCAGGATGTCGTCAGTGCATTTCGTTGTAGGAAATCTACGTTGCACATCTTCAGATAACCATCCTGTAGTATTCTGTGTTTTTATGCTCACTCTAAGCACAACAATATCACGTGATAAGTATGAGGTGAGTGACTCTTATGGATTTTTCATCTTTAGCTTACCTCAAGTCGCTGCTGGCAGCTGTTGTTGTAACCATGGGTTACAGGAAGGAGAATCTGATGTTCCTTTTCTGTTTGCATCGAAATTAAAATTTGTTATCAATTCCACCTGGCGAGCAGGAGCAGTCTTGGAGCTGGATCCCTCAGCATCAATCTTCCGTCAGCATTAGAAAAAACTGAATAAAACCTGAAGAGTCATTTTTCTAACAAACTTAACCGAATGAATTTGTATGTAGGACTGTCCCTTTTCTGAGTAATCCGAACATTCTATGCTCCCCAGTAGTCTGTGCTGCAATATATCATTCGGCCTCGCACTGAACAATGGCTGATCCGGTGAGATTTGGAGGAGAACCTGATGCCCAACCCCAGCCTCTGTGTCTGTGGGCATCAGCAGCAAAGCACCTGATTCTTGATTCCACATGGTGAGTGGTGAGCCCCAATCAATATATCGTAAGGATCGATGGTTGGCTATATCGACACACTCAAAGAACTCATCGGTGATCATCCTCGACGAGCTCTCCGGTGGTCGCTGGAGTAGCGAGATGACTGACGGCCGGCGGCCGGATGGGAGCTACGGGCCGGAGTACGGCCCCGTTCCTCGTGAGCTTGAGTACGCCTTGTACCATCAGTTGCCGCCCAGGAGCAGGAGGAGGTCCCCTTGGCCTCTGCAACATGGGGTACCGTACCATACCAACTCTGTTTTTTTTTTCCTCATCTTTGCACGTTTCCAGAGAGATGTGATGTGAATTCATTCGTAAGCATTAAGCTGTAACTTCACTTTTGCAAGTTCAAGCCATGCTTTTGGATTTTGATGATCCAGGATTACCCTTGGAGGCTTCCGGAGCAGAGGTTCAGAAGACGACCGTTCGAGCGTTCCAGTTCCTGGTACAGTCCGTAAGACTCTTCTGTCTGCCTTTTTCAATCAGAGCTTCAGATGCATTAAACTTTGGACACTTGACACTATCATCACCCGTAGCATCTGGCTAACTGATGTTGTGCTCAGGCACCCTTTACAGCCATACACACCATTCCAAATCCACCATGTCCATGACGGCAGTGGCAATGGCACGACCCTAAACCCGAGACAGAGAGAAGACACTGGGCTAACCGATGAGGAGTTCAGGGAGGCCATGGATCAGCTCAGGAAGCAGGAATACAGGCCACCGGATCCGCAGAAGAAGCAACAAAGCAGCAGCAGAGGCATCCTCCGGACCAGGAGTGCAACACCACCGGCAACCACCGAAGAAGAGAAGGCCTGCACCATATGCCTGGAGACGTTCCTGCAGGGAGAGCAGGTGGCGATCACGCCCTGCAACCACATGTTTCACCAGGGGTGCATCACCCCCTGGGTGAAGGGGCAAGGCAACTGCCCGGTGTGCCGGTTTGCTCTCTGCGAGAGGAACCCCGCCGCCGCCGCCGCCGCCGAAGACCGTGGGATGGATCTGGAACTGCTGGCGATGGTGAGGGCGATGGAGGAGGCATTCAACCGGTTCAGACTCTCAGATTCCACGCCACACTACCAGTAGACGAATCAGCATCAGGCCCTGAATCTCTTCAGCCTGTAAGATTCCAGACTTGCTAGCACTGCCATGTCATGTTGTACTAGGTTTCACAGAACTCCAGTATCATCAGATATGTTGCAATGATGTAAAACTAGATTGTGATTTGCTCCTTATCATGCATTTCATTTGCAATGTCAGACCAGACGATGATCGCTAACTCTACAAGACAAACTTAAATCTGGCAGTAATATAAATTTATTGCACGAGATGCGACATGTTTCTAAAACGTATGCTCCAACTTATATCATGATAATGGACGAGAACAATCTAAGCAGCATTCTCACTCCAAAAAATTCTAAGCAGACTCATGTTTACAGTAGAACCAAGAACAATAGAGGGTACAGAAAAGCTTTATCTCGACACTAGAAGTGGAAGAGTTCACTGTATGCTACGAATAACAATAGAAAACCCTAATGCCGAAAGTTGCCAAAGCAAGGTGAAAGTTACTCAAGCGTGCTCCAGTTACCAGGACACTGAAGCAAGGGATTAATTTGTCATCTGCAGTCATTTACAGTTTTTACATCGGTAGGTCTTGCTACGGCTGCCGTTTAGCTGTCTCGAATAAGGTTGGTTGGTTCGCTCAAAACATACTTGGGCAGTTCATACTTAGCACCTGGAATGTTAAATAGACCTATATTAAGAATTAAGAAGATGAACAAATGTGAAAGGATAACAGAAAGGCAAAGAATCAAGCAGAAAAGCCGCACCCCTTTCATCATAGCAGAGAGTCAGATCAGCATTAGAAACAATTATGCCTGCACTTTCCACAACAGCCTGTGCATGGGATACCTCAGATTCTGATGCAACTCGAAGGGCATCCCAAATTTCTGTACAAGGTTCAAAATGGTTGGTGCAAGGAGTAAGAAGAGTGCAACTAGAAATGCAAGTAATTATGCATCCAAACAGATAAAAGGAAGATGGATTAGCTCAACTTATACAAACCAAACAATATGCTGAAGACAAGTAAACAAAACCAAAGATGAGAATACCTTTCTGACCACCATAGTGAGGAGCGGTGTCCCAAAACTCCTCACGCATCTGCCTGAGCTGGGCCATGGTTATCGGTTGGGGATGCTTCCAAGCTTTGGGCTTCCTCAATTTCTTAATGCCATGATTGCCATCTGCATATTATATAACATAAACGTCACTAGATAAGGTGACAAATAAAAAACATATTAATTAATTAAGCATGTAGAATCTTCAAAGTTTAATCAGAATCAGAGTAAATCAGCAAAAGTGTATGACAGTAATAGTACAAGGATGCACATGTATACAAGGCAGGAACAGGCATATAAATAAAATTGAGAATAACCAATTCAGTGATTCCCTTGCACACATTTTACAGGAACAAAAAATGCTAGTGTTTAGATTTAACCTTTATATTTCCTACCATTATTCTTTGTGTTAGGTAACTACTTTCCTACTATGTAGTCTAGTCGACACAAATATATACATCTTCTAGGGCAACTAGCAAGTTTATCCTTTCTGCCAATTCTTGGTATCAATTAGCTAATTTCAGTGATAGCGTGACATAACCAGCTGATTATCCAGAAACCAAGAGGGCAACTGCTATATGGCCAAGAACAAGATGTAAATGCAATGCTTGAACAATATTCCTCAATAAACATTGACCATTACGATTCAGAAAATAAGCTGCTCAGTTGAACCCAGAAAAGTACAATTCTATGCAATGTAAACAGTTAAAATATTATGTTTATATTCCTAATATTTTAATCTCGATGAAGTGCCATGTAACTTGAAGTATGGAAATGGGACACATCTAGACACATAATATGGACCAGTGCATTGCTGTAAGAATAAATTCCAGATAGCACTAAAAATTCAAGCAGAAAGAATGGCAATCGAAAATTTATTTGGTCATAATTGTACAGGCATCCAAAATCAGAATTATAAGTCGCTCTAAAGGAATGCACAACTGTGCATGACTGCATGCTATCAAATAGAGAAACAGACAGAGCATAAAAGATGATACCCATGGATCATTCTCAAAGATAAGCATGTTTATATCCATTCTTCATATTTGGCCACTTATTCATAGAATTCAACGGCACACACTATATTGTCATCAGTCAACTATCTTGAAGGTTCCAGATACAAGTATGACAGTACACACTGCCAAGTTGACCATATATCTCATAGCCACTCATCATATCACCTCACACAGCTAGGTACCAACAAACAAGAGGATAGCTAATCAAGACATCTAATGCCTCTTCATGGAATCCAGCATTCCAGCTCTCCTACCTACATGTCAGAAACTGATTTATAGCATGATCCACACAGCTATTCAGATATGCAAAAGCAAAACGCAGGTCCAATTCAGGCTTCTGTGGCACTTATATATTTCAGAAGGAACACTCTGCTATTGCCATTACTGGAGCAGTACAAGCCCCACAGCCCATCCTCATATTCACATGAACGTTTCCTCACAAACTGAAATGTCTACAGCTAGAGAACAAAGAAAACCACAAATCACATCTCCAAGAACGACGACCTTATGGGAATTCTTTCGAGCTACCAACCAGGAAACCAAGACATCAATTGCAGGCGACTTTGATCCTTAACCATTTAATTCCAACAATAGTAGGACCCCGCAACTGCATCACTCTTATCACCCCCAAGATTTCACAAAATTACAAAGACCTCGAACTGATAATCTGGTCCAATGGAACTAAAGGACTCCATCCACGACCCCATCCCCGATCACACGATCTGTCGCAATTCCCTTCACCGCAACCAGTACCGCATTGCGCCGCACAAAGCCCTCCCAAAATCGCAACCTCGCAAGAGACCTAGAAATCCTGAGACCGAAAACCGTAGTTCCCCAAGAAAAGCTCGATTCCAACCGCACGGATCGCTTAGCGAAGCAAAGGACTTGGGGGTCGGGATCGTGAGCTCTTACCGCTACTTCCTCCGGCATCTTTGGTGGCCGGGGTGGATCCTACGCAGCCCATGGGACAGGAGGCAGTCCGCCGCGTTTCAGCGACGGCGAGGGAGTAGGGTGTGGGGGCGGCGGCGCTGGCTTTGGCTCGGCTTTGCCTTCCCAGGAAAAAGAAAACGAACGGAAAGCGACTGTGGACATGTTTGGATGAATGTCAAATAACAAACGGTAAATAAAGTTGATAAAGTTTTTGTCAATTTCAATTTCTAGTGTTTTGACCACTTGACAAATTATAAATGACATATATAAAGACAATTCTATCCCTAATAATTGCACTCTCATTCACATATCATGCATAAGAGGGAGGGGTATGAGTGAAAGAATTTTCTATTTGCCTTTATTTACCACTCAAAAGTGGCAAATGACAAAAGACAAATTTTTGCTCTTTTACCATTTTTTTGTCTTGCATGTTTGGATCCATTTGCCAAAAAAATAGTAATTCTTTTGCTCTTTTGTCAATTTGTTAAGGGATCCAAACATGACATGTGTTCTTTTTTTTAATTATGGGCCCAGGGCTCCTCTTGATATTGGAGATCTAAAATAGAGCGATTTATTAAAGGACACTTTTATTCTTGAAAAAACAATTAATGAATATTGTGTTTAATAAAATACTTTAACAAAATAGATAAAAAATCATATAATTGCTCAAAAATTATAGAGTAAAGTGTACCAGCGGTCCTGTTCAACTGTGTCATCCCGGTCCCTAAATTTACAAATTCACTGTTTAGATCCTCAAACTTGTTCATCTGTATTATCACGGTCCCTAAACTTGTAAATTGACCATTGAGGTCCTCAAACTTATTTAGTTTTGTCATCTCGATCCCTAAACTTGATTTCCAGTTTTATCTCAGTCCAAAGAGAACAATCTAAAAATTCAATATAAAAAATAATTTATAAGTCTTTAATATGAACTTGAACGAAGATAAACTTTATATAAAAAATGTAACTCTTGACGTGATCTACAACTTTATAGTTGAATTTTTTTCTATTTGAAGTCATTTAGTGTTTGAAAATTTAATTTTAAATTTTAAATTTTAAAAATCTATAAACATACAATAATTTTGGGACTAAATAGTTTTTTAATAAAAAAAATATACTATAAAGTTGTATATCACGCTGAGAGCTACAATTTTAATATAAAGTTTGTCTTCATTCGAGTTCATATGAAAAACATATGTATTATTTTTTGATATCTAGTTTTTAGATCATTCAGTTTGGACCAAGATTACACTCAAAACAAAGTTTAGGGATCAAGATGATACAACTAAACAAGTTTGAGGATCTAAACATTGGATTTGCATGTTTAGGGAAAGGGATGACACAACTGAACAAGTTTAGGGCGTGAATCTTCAAGTAGGTGTATCGCTACAACGAGAACTAGCTTGCCGACAAGCAAGTGAACCTTGGTAAAAAATCATTGTGTCAATTGTCTCTCACTGAGGATTTCATTTGTGTATTGTTTTATTGGTTATCTCTCTCCACGTCGGTATAACCTTTCTTTCTCTACTTTTTGCTATTACTTTTTTACATTCTTGCAAAGTAGAGAACCGTAGTTACCTTGTGTGATATTATCTAGTTAGTAACTAGACTTATGGATAGGTGGCTTGCAACTTTTGGTAGTGCTAGCGCAAAACTCACTTTTAGGCTTTTGTTATACTAATCACTTTGTTTTAGTATACCTATAGAACTTTTATTAGGCTATTCACCCCCCTAACCATACTAGGACCTTTCAGAGTTCACGCTTGTTACTCTTGGTGATCGACATCACCTAGACAGTTTAGTGGCGATTGAAGCTTGAAGATCATCCGGTGGTGATGGTAGATGACTCAAGCCGTGTTGTTATTGGTGGGCAATTCACCAAGCTAGAGTGGTGAAGAATTAGCCCATAGAGAGCACTTGGTCCTTACGCGGATCAAGGGGGAGTGATACCCTTACGCGGGTTCTCCAACGAGGACTAAGGAGGAGTGTCGACCCCTCGATACCTCTGGAAAATATCGAAGTGTCACTTCCTTCTCCTTTCTCCTTCTCTTGCAATACTTTCAAGCTTTACTTTCATTGCTCATTTTTCATACTTGATCATGCTTGACTAGAATTACATAGGGTGTTCTTCTTGTGCTATTGCTTAGTTTCATTCCTAGCTTGTTTTCACACTAGTAGGCACTAAGGTGTTGTTTGGTTCGTTCTTTTTAGTCCCGTATCTGTTTACCTCGATATCAGGTTACGTTAGTTTGTGTTTGTTTCATGTACGACGTAAATGATTGCTCCGGGAATAGATCCAAGACTTCAGTCATCCATTCACGCCCGATCCTCGACAGGAGCCGGTCACGTTCGCTACCTGTAGCTTCCAACGACCAACCAAACCAAGAAGTAAATAAATGATTCCCTTTCCGTTGGCCTCGGGTACCAGTTCCATTCACGTTACATTGTGGGTGAGCAAACCAAACGTCACCTAAGGGGTAATTGGCTTTTAGTGTAGAATTAATTCTTTCATAGAAATTTTAGAAAAGCCCAATTCACCCTCTCTTTTGGGCATCTTGATCCTTTCAACTAGCTTGGTGACAACCAAGTGAACCTTAGGATAAAAATCACCGTGTCAACATTACCATCTTCTTGGTGGTTTGCAATTCCCATACACAAGCTTGTATTGCTTTCATATATTTTGTTCTTGTGTAGTAGTTGCTCCTATAATTAGTTATTTTGTGTAGTTTTCTAATTACCTTCTTGCTTGTGTAGCATAGAAGTAGCTCTCTTGCATGACTAATTTGGCTTGAGTAGCCTTGTTAGTCACGTTGCTTAGTTTGTATAGCTAAGGAATTTAAGCTCTTTAATTTGGCTTGTGTAGCCTTGTTATTGAGCATTGCAAGTGAGCTTAGCTTTTGTGCTTTTTCTTACTAGTTTGCATAGGAGCTTTCGGGTTTGCTTAAAGTACTAGTTACTTAGTTTTGTGTGACCTTTGAAGCTAGAATTGTTTAGGAGAGCTCTAACTAGTCCGACACCTTTTTGCCTAATTAGGATCTTTTGTAAGGAGCTCAAGTTATAGATAGAGGGGTATGATTTTGGCTAGACCGATAGTTTTAATTCCACATTTATTTCAGCTAGCTGGTGTGTTTAATTTTTAGAAAGAACTATTCACCTCGTCTAGTCCGCCATCTCGACCCTTTAAAGTTGGAACAAAAAATAGTAGATTATTCTAACTCTATCACCCACTTCAGACCCCAAAACACTATGTAGAATGTATTTACCCTCTTAGATACAACAACACAACACAAGAAGGGTGTGACAAATAAAAACAATGATAAAAAATAAAACAAATAAAAAACAATGATAAAATCAAAATTTCACCACATTTGCACATACACGTCATTAAATTCTTGCACTCATAAGGCAAGCACCATCCCCTCACATTTGTTCTAGCTATGCCCTTGTCCATCTGGCGCACTAACGCCGAGAAGGAAGAAGATCGAGAAGAGCCGCCAGGGAAGAAAGATCAAGAAAGAAGAAGAGCATGAGATGGAATAAGAAGAAAATTAGGAAATGATGAAAAAGAGAAGGGTGTTATGGTAATTTTGTGTTGTCTGTCATGAGCTACTCATGGAGCTGAGAAAACAATGATTTCACTAGCAAAGTGAAGTTGTGCCAAATGGGGCCTTGTTAGAGATGGAAAAGCTAAAGTACAAACTCGCTGAGTTTTGTCAACTTAAACCCATGCTTGTAAATATAGCATTTGCCTACTAAAATTACTTGTTCTGTGTGTAAATCTATGCTTAGAGCCATGTCCGCTTGAGTCACGGTACCAAACAGATCACTTGTGCCCGCAATAGTAGGTACACTATATAACCACTAGTTAGCTTATGGTAGTATAGTACATATTCATAATTACCATATAAATACAAATGTGAGACAAGCTGAGAAAGGAGACATAGCGATGTATTTCATGGAGTTGAGATCCCCACTTGGATTTGGATCATATGTCTATGTTGTGTGGACCATGAGTGACCACCCATGATCGAGCTTTAGCTAGGTTGCTCTCGACCACGTTCCACTCTTTCACTTCCCTTTTGGAGTAAGATTGTAGCTGTCACAAACTCCTCGCGACACTCTAGAAGTTTGGATGCTCGTTGGCTATGCTTATCCATTTACGAGCTAAGCTCTAATAGTAACAAATGCTTCCATAAAGTGCTTAAGTCTTGATTTATCTCTCTAGTGTGCTCATACAAGTTTAATTTTTTCTTTTGAATTCAAAGGACATCTCATTTTTCACACATATCCCATAAAGAGTGAAGTGGGAGCTCTCACAAAGCTATTTTTTTAAGTTACCACACTTTGGAATGCACGGACAACATGCAAAGGGCATAGGAGGGGGTATAAATACCTATCCCATGCATGAACACTAGATATGAACCTGCCGGTGAAAACATGCTTAGTTGGTTTCTCCAACCAACTAGCCATTAGACACTTAAATATGCAAACTTGGCTTAGCGGTTTTCCCAATATTTTTGCAACTAGCTCTCGTTTCTATGCTAATAACTCAGATTTCTCACTTGAGTATTTTTGCAATTAGCTCTCGTTTCGATGCTAATCACTCAGATTTCTCACATGAGTTTTTTTCGGTCCTTTCTATGCCTCGTTTTATCACTTAGCTAGTGTTGTATCCCTCTTAATAGTATATCGATACCAAACTCAAGATTAAAAAGATATGCAAATTATCCATTCTTGTGTCTCTCATTTGTCAAATATCAATCTCCATCATTTGAGGGTATCCAACACCTTCCTTGCCATGAGTTGAACCACCTTGAACTATGGCTTTAGATTTCTCAAACCATTTAATCAAGACTACAATTTCCATCCAAAAAATCATTTTCCAAATAAATAGTTCAATGATGATTTGATTATCCATAAAATGTGAATTTACATAGCTAGATTAGTGCCAAGACTCAATGCAAGTACTCTCTTCACCTTAGTGATAGTCCATCGGCACGCCAGGTGTCGCTTGCCCTTCACCTTGTCTTGGTTCCGTGAAGCCCTTTTCTTGCTATCTTCATCATTTTAGGCCATCCCAACCACATGATGATTTGAACCAATAATAAGCATACCTTTATTTGCATTATTATTTTCTACTTGATTTGAACTAGTAAGCTTCATGAGTGAGATTACTCCTATCCAGTGAATTATGTCTAATCTTCACATGATAATCATGCTTACCAATTCATCAAGTATGATACCCCAAATATCAACATTGCATAATATGACTCAGATTCACATGAGAGTGCAATAGATGTCCATCAAACCATGTCACATTTGCCATATTAATTAATCACATGCTTGTAATTTATGCATTTTATCATATTAACTTGGACTCATTTCTCATTTATATCACTTTCTTCACGATATGAGTTCAAACCATATCAATTGTACGGAACTAAATACCTACAATCTTAATAAAATTATCAATTGTACGGAACTAAATACCTACAATCTTAATAAAATCCATTAATCTCTTAATTATATCGTCATACAATCCATCCAAAATCCACCACTAGTACAGAATTGCTTTTAGGAGACGGTGCGTTTTGTTGAATGGAGGCGGGCACTTTTTTTGCCCGCCTCCATTATTGGTTGTCAGGCCATCGCCTGGTCGATGCCCAAATGCCCGCCTCCGTTAATGATTAATGGAGGCGGACTTTGTAAGATGCCCGCCTCCATTAATCATCTATTAACGGAGGAGGACATTATAATGTGCCCACCTCCATTAATCGATTAATGGAGGCGATCGCATTAAGATGCCCACCTCCATTAATAGATTCTATGTATTCGGGAGTCTGCAAGTCCAGCCAAAGCCCATTTTAATGAGCTCCTATATAACCGAGAGTTAGGTTTTCCTCTCCCAGCCGCGCAGTCGCGCACCCCATCCTCTCCCAGCCGCACACCCTCTTCCTCTCCACTACGGCTCCCTCACTCTCCCTCCCTCCCTCTCCCACGACGGCGCCATGGCGGTGGGCTCCCTCTCCCACCATGGCGCGTCTCCCACCATGACACGGCTCCACCACGGCGTGACGGCAGCGGGCTCCCTCTCTCACCACGATGCGGCTCCACCACGGCACGGCGGCGGCAGGCTCCCTCTACTACCACGACGCGCGACTCCACCACGGCGTGACGCCCCCGATGGTGGATCTATGAGCACAACGCTCTCTGCCTCTTCTTCGACGAGCACGGCGCCCGCTCCCTCTTCTCCATGTGGCGATGCCCGAGCCTGAGCGGGCCCCGATGCGGATCCGGCCACCAGCAGCGGCGGGGGCACAGATCCGGCCACCACTGAGCGGGTCCAGCCGGCGACGGCGGCGGGGGCATGGATCCGCCCATGAGCAACGATAGCGTGGGGCGTGAGGATGCGGCGGCGCTGTGGCTGCGCGGAGCAGGAGAGCTCGCCGACGGGTTCCAAAATGGGCTCGCCGACGGGCTCTGGGCTTTTTTTATTTTTTGTAATTCATTAATGGAGGCGGGTAGGTTATGGCGCCCGCCTCCATTAATACAATTAACGGAGGCGGGCGGGGTGACCGCCTCGGTTAATCTTTGATTAACCGAGGCCTTCCATTGGAGGCGCTCGTGTTTGACCTCCTCCATTAAGCAAAAACGACCGCCTCCATTAAGCAATTTTGTACTAGTGCACTTAGAGCCTCATGCACTTTCATATGCTCGACACATGGGTGTTTACCGGACCTCAACATTTGATTTCTTTGTGTCTGATCAGGTTCGAACAACTATACTTTCTTGTTAGACCATTAGTCATTTCTTCTTCATAGAGCCTCCATGGCTGATGAAGACCCCATCTCACCTACCTATCTCATCTCTTGTGGCTGCACGTCGTAGGATCCACTACTGCCGCCATACTACCCTAGCCGTGCCACTCCAGAGCCGAGACTGCTATGATTGCTTCCACTCCAATGCCGCCCCAACCATTGACCTCTGCCGCCTAAACTAATCGCTCCCCTGATGCCTTGCCTCACTGTCCCCGTGCCTGCCATGTCTGCGGCTATATTTTTCTTTTAAGGCCACTCGAGACGGAGAAGGTAGAGAGATCTGAGTCTTTAAAAGGGTAGAAACGTCGTATATCTATATCTATATCTATATCTATATATATATATATTAATAAAGAGGCAAAATTTCAGCCTAATTTTTGGTCCGTCCCTTCCATCCTTGTTGACTCTGAAGCTACGAGATGGATCGAGTAAAAAAAATTGCTTCTGAATCAGAATCGGAATCTAACAAAAAACGAACATAACAGATACGAGGAAACAAACTGGAGTTCTGGTATAGTACGTTTACGTTTGCAACATAAAAAAGAAATGAACACCTCTGGACCATGAGTCGTCGCCGCCAGGGTTGTGAGGAGCCGCCACCACCACCGTCTTCCACCGTCTTCCTCCGTCTTCCACCAGGGTTGTGTGGATGGTAATGCACTTCAAGATCATAATCTTTAATAAGCTCCAACCATCTTCTTTGCCTCATATTCAACTCAGACTAAGTGAATATATACTTCAAACTCTTATGATCGATATAGATGTGACAAAGGTTGCCCAGAAGATAATGTCGCCAAATCTTCAAAGAATGGACAACTGCCGCTAATTCTAGATCATGAGTCGGATAGTTCTCTTCGTGCTTCTTCAACTGCCTCGAAGCATAAACAATGACTCTTCCTTCTTGCATTGAAACACATCCAATACCAATACCAGATGCATCGCAATATATATCAAAGGGCTTCTCAATATTAGGTTGAGCTAATACAGGAGTTGTGGTCATTAACTTTTTCAAAGTATGAAAGGCTCCTTCACACTCATTAGACCATACAAACTTGGTCTGGTTCTTCAGTAGACTGGTAATGGGTTTTGAGACTCGACAAAAATCTGGAATAAACCGACGGTAATAACCAGCCATACCGAGGAAACTTCGAACTTGATGGACTATCGTTGGTGGCTTCCAATCCAGAATGTCCTTCATCTTACTAGGGTCAACTGCCACTCCTCCATTGGACAAGACATGCCCTAGGAATTGTACTTCTTTTAGCCAAAACTCACACTTGTTGAACTTCGCATAAAGCTGATGCTCCCGCAATCGAGTTAAGACGATTCGGAGATGACGGGCATGTTCTTTTTCATTCTTGGAATAGATAAGAATATCATCAATGAAGACCACAACGAACTTGTCCAGCTCCGGTATGAACACTGAGTTCATAAGATACATGAAGTATGCCGGTGCATTGGTCAAACCAAACGACATTACCAGATATTCATAAAGCCCATATCTAGTGGTAAACGCCATCTTGGGGATATCTTCGGGTCGAATCTTGATCTGATGGTACCCTGATCGCAAGTCGATCTTGGAGAACACTGTAGCTCCAGCGAGTTGATCAAAGAGAAGATCAATCTACGGCAAGGGATACTTGTTCTTGATGGTCACCTCATTCAAGGGATGATAGTCAACACACATACGGAGAGTATGGTCCTTCTTCTTCACGAAAATAGCAGGACAACCACATGGCGATGAACTAGGTCGAATGAAACCTTTATCGAGCAACTCATTAATTTGAGTCTTCAACTCTGCTAACTCTTTGGGAGGCATTCGATAGGCCCTTCTAGAGACAGGTGCGGTGACAGGCTTTAACTCTATAGAAAACTCAACATCTCTATCGGGAGGTAAGCCAGGTAAGTCATCAAGAAAGACATCCGTAAATTCACAAACTAGAGGAATATCATGTACTCCAACGGCAGTTGTAGCGTAGACCTTCCCTATTTCCCTTTTTGGCACAGAAAATTGAATCAAGAGCTGAGATTTACTATCGGGCACATCTACCTTGATAGTTCTGTTTAGCACATCGATTACAGCTTTGTGCTGCTGCAACCAATTCATCCCCAGGATCACATCTAAACCTTGGTTTGGAAGTACTACCATGGTCGTGGGAAAGATATGCCCACCCAGACTCAGAGATACTCAATATACCAACTCTCTAGTTGAGATACGACCACCCGGTGTTTGCACATGGAAGTCCATTTTTAACTCAGACAAAGGAATACTATGCTTGAGCACAAACGACTTATCAATGAAGGAGTGTGATGCACCAGAATCAAAGAGAATAACTGCAGGATGATCGTTGATAGGAAACGTACCCTGCAACACTGGTTCTCCTTCCGGCATTCCTTCCCCCTGGGCATGAAACACCCGCCCAGTCTTCTGCTCGTTCTTGTTCTTCTGACTCCCAACATTCCCATTCTGCTTCTGCTGCTGCTGCTGATTCCCAGCAAACCTCTGATTGTACTGCTTCGGGAGAGGACACACATTGGAATAATGCCCCACCTTTCCACAGTTGAAGCAGGCATTACTGGTTTGCTTGGCAACCACTTGATTATTTGGGTCAGCATTCTATCTAGGATACTGAGAACCCCTAGAGAACTGTTGTCCAGACTGTTGCTGCTGAGGAGGACAATACTGGAAACAATTGTGGTTCTGAGGGTGGTAGATGATCTTCTGCCTCTTCTGAATACCACTAGAAGACCCAGCAAACAATTTCTTCTTCTTTGCCTCCCTATGGATGCGCAAAGAATTCTCAGCAGAGATAGCCATGCTCACCACCTCATGATAAGTAGCATTAGGATTGTGGTTAAGCATGGTATGCAGCTTAGTAGAGAGCTCTCTGAGAAACCACCTCTTCTTCTTAGCATCAGTACTGACATGTTCCACAGCATACTGAGAAAGATGATTGAACTTGCTCACGTACTGCATGACAGTGGAATCTCCCTGTTTCAAACTCAGGAACTCCTCCAACTTAGACTCCATGACACCATCAAGAATATAGTGTGCACGGAAAGCCTCACGAAATTCCTTCCAAGTGGCACGGTGACCCTCAGGCTACATAGCTGTAAAAGTCGACCACCAAGATCCTGCTGCACCACGAAGCTGCTGAGCTGCAAAGACTGGCTTCTGCACCTCGGTGCAATTAATCAGCTCAAACTTCTGCTCCATGGTGCGGAGCCAATCATCAGCTTCCAATGGCTCATCTGCCTTAGTGAACACCGGAGGACGGGTGTCTGTGAAATCGACATAAGTCGTCTCTTGATTATTATTGCGACCACGACGTTCATTGCCACCTTATTGCCACCTTGGTTGTGGTGTTGAGCAAGCTCATTCAAGAGGCGAGCATTATCGACAGAAACACTGATCAATGCCACCAAAGTTTGTGCCAAGGTTGGTGGCGACGGGGGTGGATCAGGAAGTTCCCCATCATGAGCCCCAATATTGTTATGATCAGCCATCTGTTTTCACAAACATACTTTTATTGAAACACAAGCATAAAAGAGCCCAAGTGCACAACATATATTGCATGACCATCATAACATGAAAGTGCTGGAAACTAAAGAGTTCTAAAAGCGATAAAGGTAGATTATATTACAACATCCACTACTCGCACTCGAACTAGCTAGCTATGCGATACATGAACTACTCGTCGTCGCTGAGGACTACAACCTCCACCTCTGGCTCATCCTCAACGACCACCTCTGGCTCTGGCTCAACTCCACCCTGAGCCTCAGGAGTGGGTGCAAAGAACTGGTCCCCAAAGGACAGGTCTGCCTGCACAAGCTCTCCCAGGTCCTCTGCCATGGCTTGCTACTGAAACTCGGGGTTCAGTAGGTTGGTGAGGTGATGCACTTCCTCATAAAGCACATTGTTGTACACCTCAAGGTTACCTACATAGTGCCCCAAATTGAGGTACAACTCAGACAACAGAAACTCTTGGTCCCAGGCTTCATTCCTCTCTCTCGTCGCCTCGTACATGAAGCCCTTAGTGAGAGTCACCTCTGTCGCCTTGTTAGCTAGCTGTGTCTCCTTCTCTGCCAGCTGTGCATCCTTCTCTGCCAGCTGATCCTGACACTGCTGCAACTCAACCTCTAGCTCCTCCACCTTGTCCTCCAGGTCGTGGGTGCTGCTAGCAAACTCGTCCCTGTTGGTCGTCATCCAGCACAGGTCGGCCCTCAAGTGCTCGATCTTCAACTTGTGACGACCACAACAACTAGCACCCTGCTGGCTGCTCTCACCATTGTCTCCACGTGACGCCAGCCTATAGCGAGGGACTCCCAGCGGTCCGGAAGACTTGCGAGCCATGCGCTTAGTCCTGGCCATCCTATAGACAAGAATTTTAAAGGCAGATAAGTAAGTTTAAAATGATAGATTTTAATTGATTAAGAACAAAATTTTAAAACCCATCCCAAGTTGTATGATATGATGCATGATACGTCCTACAAATACGATAATATTTTACATAACATATTTATAGGGCATATATATAACCATATTACATACCATCAGCTTGATATTCCTAAGAAATATTCTCCTATTATCTAAACAACAGAAGAGATAAGTTAAAGAAGTTTTTTTTGGACTCAAAACAAATTTTATTTTAAGATCCAAATCATTTTTAAAAGATTTTACAACTGCAAGATCTGTAATAAGGAGAGCTTTGATACCAATTGTGACAGAACCTTTTAAGAAAGGGCCCACTTGTCAGGATTAATAGTCCATCCGACTTAATCCCAAACAAATGATTCAATTCTTAATTAGTCCGCCAGGTGTCACCACTTTACAGCGGGTCATTCACCTCTTTCCGAACAGGATCTTCCTCATTACAAACATTGCAGAAGTAATACGATAATTTATATTACATCAAAGTAGCGGAAAACTTAAGTTATGTTTCAAAACTTATGGTTTGTAATATGACTTAAATTTTCCGCTACTTTGATGTAATATAAATTATCGTATTACTTCTGCAATGTTTGTAATGAGGAAGATCCTGTTCAGAAAGAGGTGAATGACCCGTTGTACAGTGGTGACACCTGACGGACTAATTAAGAATTGAATCATTTGTTTGGGATTAAGTCGGATGGACTATTAATCCTGGCAAATGGGCCCTTTCTTAAAAGGTTCTGTCACACTCGGCTACTAGATGAAACCGATTTGGGGTGAGCCACGACATGGGCCACGAACCGGAACCCTAGCGAACGGGAACCAAACACCCCACTCAGATTTTCCCGCTATTAACTTGACGAGCACCCATGGTTCATCCGCCTCGAGGATAGCATGGTTCGGCTCATATTCCCCCTTCTCGTGGAGAGATGCGCGGGGAACGAACAAAAAGACGACATAGACCCGAGACGATTTTATTTACATTGAGTAAAGACTCGGGGGTTGGCCCCGCACCACGAGGCAAGCCTCATGCGTTAGAGGTCCACACAGGTGAACACACCAACGCTTTTCATTCCATATACAAATGTGCTTATATTAATCCTTGCAGGAGTTACATGCTCTTTAAGAGCCACAGGGGCTAATCCCAATCATCAGACACCAAAAACACGAAAACGTTTACAACATGGACTGAAGGGAAATCCCGGGCCAAGAGGCCAAAAGCTAGGGGTGCCATAATGGCACCCATATTAAGCATGCAGCCACTGTCCGACGCATCTGCGTATCCAGGTCAGGCAACCCAGCCGCGAGGCTCGGGAAACATCTGCCTAATGCACAAAACCGCGTCGGACGGCGGTGCCACGTCCCGTGGGTCACCCTGACAGAGCGTGCTGCAGCTGTGGGAGAACAACAGCTGCCTCGTCTTTAGGAAGCCCCGGGCCGTGTCCCTCCTCCGGAGGTAGTTGGGCACTTTACAGCTAAGTCACCCCAACTGCTCTGTGATCAAGAACGCCGCCGGCGAGCGACTCCAGGCCCATCATACATTGGCAGCCCCGAGTTCGCCGATCTCGCCGACGACGACATAGCCATCAACCAACAGCCAAGGATAAGCCGACTCTTGGGGCCATGCAGGCGAACTGCCATGGTTTTCCTAGTGGACACATCCTTGGCTGCCCTCTGGAGAGGGATAGCACGCCACCACTCCCCCGAGGCAGAGCGCAAGGGTCATTCCGGAAAAGGGATGGATCCTACGCCTCCCGCCCCGCAGAAGCGATTCGTGCACGGGGTGGTAACAACCCTTCGCCAACTAGTGGTCAGAATCAGCGGAGCTATGCGCACCTCGCGAGAGCTTCTGTTGAGTTCTGCCACTGGGCGAAACGGGACGCCTGCACCCCTAACGCAGAATTTCCCCTGAGTTCGGTGTACTCTCAAAGGGCCGCTTGCTAGGACGGCTCAAGGGTATCTCCGACGAGGCCTCGGAGGAAGAAGGAAGGGCAAACCATGCTGTGGGATTGTATGTTTCATCCCGTGGATGGCAGCCCCTATTTATAGCCTGCCAGGGCACTCACGCAATGGCAAACCCATGAAGCCACAGCGCTCCGCCTCCCCAGTTAAACCACACTGAGCAACAGTGTCCGTTTCAGAGTGGGCGCCGCAGAGCCATAAAGAGCCAGGCAGACGGCAGGCTCAGGGTGAGTCATTCAAAAATTTGACCACACAGGGGCGCTGCATTCACAGCACCCTCAAACGGGAGAGCACGGTGCACCTACTTTTGGGTCAAGAGAGGCGCTGTCAGACCAGGCCGATACAGGCCCGACATCGACTGGTTAGGCAGACGCTTCGACCGAAAGACAGCACATCGCAGTCCCGATTCGCCACTTTAGAGCGCGTCAGCCCAAGTACAACAGTACGGCCCTGGCAGGGCTGGCGTGCAAGCGAAGCTCTGACTCTGTACGAGCAGGGCAGTCCTCTTTCGCTCCTCACCTCAACCCATGAAGCCACAGCGCTCCGCCTCCCCAGTTAAACCACACTGAGCGACAGTGTCTGTTTCAGAGTGGGCGTCGCAGAGCCATAAAGAGCCAGGCAGACGGCAGGCTCAGGGTGAGACATTCGAAAATTTGACCACACAGGGGCGCTGCATTCACAGCACCCTCAAACGGGAGAGCACGGTGCACCTACTTTGGGGTCAAGAGAGGCGATGTCAGACCAGGCCAATACAGGCCCGACATCAACTTGTCAGGCAGACGCTTCGACCGAAAGACAGCACATCGTAGTCCCGATTCGCCACTTTAGAGCGCGTCAGCCCAAGTACAACAGTACGGCCCTGGCAGGGCTGGCGTGCAAGCGAAGCTCTGACTCCGTATGAGCGAGGCAGTCCTCTTTCGCTCCTCACCTCTTGAGAGGGGCGAAGGGCCAAACATTGTAGGCTCGACCGAATAAGCCCTTAGGAGAAAAAATCTTTCTCCTAAGGCCTCGGGGGCTACACATGGCAGGTGCGCTCGTGCGCACCCACCGGAATCCAAAAAGACTTAACTAAACACTGCAAGCACTCTCGGAAGCCTCCGGTGTAGTCCATTACTACATCGTAGGCTACTGTCGGATACCTGAGAATAGAGTACCCCAACTTCACACTCCGCAAAAACAAAAATCATCCCCGGGAGCTCCTTCGCCTCGCCCGAGCCAGGGCGACGTCATCACTCCCGGGAATTCATCGCCTTAACCAAACTGAAAGGGCAATGGAACCCCCTCGGAGGATCTTTCGTCCCGTACGAGCTAGGGTAACGTCACCCGTGATGTCACCCACCCTCAGGCGCTTCTCCGCCTCGCCCGAGCCGGAGCAACGACCACCCCAAAACTGGCTAAGGCAACAACACACCCTCGAAGGATCTTCCATCCCGTCCGAACAGGGATGGCGTCATCCATGATGCCATCTATCCTCGGGGGTTCTTCCGCCTCGTCCGAGCTAAGGCGACGTCATCCGTGACATCACCCACCCTCGGAGGCTCCTCCGACCCACTGTGCACTTTAACCCATAGTCAAAAGGTCCACAGTACCGGATCGTCCTCAGGAATGGGGGTCAAAGGCATGGAACGCCATGCCTACCTCTATAGAATCCCTGTGGGACACGCTCCAGTACCGACCGGACCGCTGATTGACTCTCCCCATCCTTCCGAAGAACATCGGAACAAGGATCAGGGTGTACTCGATCTTGTCTGACGAAACGCAGAGGGTGCCAGTCCCTGTTCTGCCAACCTCTGCCCATGCCCAAATATGGCAACAGGGGCACCACCAAGTACAAGGCACGTGGCTACAGTTGTACCAAGGAAGAACAGGACCTGGACGGCGTGCCAACAGGCGCAGCCTTCTCCAAGAAGGAAGGCAAACATGAGCCAGGAGTGTTCCCCAAGTCAACAACCCATGCCAGGCCCACGTTTCCTCTCTCTCTCTCTCTCTACTGTACTCCTCCATCTCTCCCTATGTATAAAGGGGGAGAATGGACCCCCAATCCCGCACTGGACACTCTGAACACATACTCGCATCTACGTGAGCTCTCACGACGAACCTCGAACCTCATACGCACGAGACCTGGGAACCGGATTCCCTCTCTCACCAAAGCTTGTAGCTCCCCTCTACGAGCTCTCCACGCTCGGTAACACGACTTAGCAGCAAACTGGAGGTAGGGCGTTCATGCCCGAACCAATATAAATCTTGTGTTCTCCGGGCGTAACCATCCGATCTCCGACACGCTTAGAAATTTACTCGTTGGCCATCTACACCCCTCCATTTTAGACACCGACACGTTTGTTTGAAGTGATTTTTGATAGGCCTATTCACCCCCCCCTCTAGGCTATTTACCATTCCTAAGATCCTACAAGTGGTATCAGAGCTTGGATACTTCGTATACGCTTCACTACGTGAAGTATGGAATTGGGTCAAGGGTCCGGGGTGCCACAAGGTGTTGGGACAGCGGACAAGGTGAGAGTGGAAGATGGGAGTAGCAGCAACTTATTCGACTCAAGCTACTCCTCACTTCCCGCTGTAAACCCCACCAACGTGGACAAGCAACAAGCAAAGAAACAAAGAAGAACACTTAGAGAAAAGAAAAGAGAAGAGAAAAGAAAAGAAGAGAAGAAAGAAAGAAAAGAAGAGAGAAGACTCAAGAGAGAAGAAAGAGCCAAGAGAAGGGCAACAAGAAAGAAGAAGGAAGAAAAGAAGACCAAGGAGGCTTCATATAGTGAGCTATCAAGTAGCTCGGAAGATGGTGATGATGATGCTTCCTACTACGACTCCAAGGGTGGAAAGAAGAAGAAGGAGAAGGAAGATGGCAGAAGCAACAAAAAAAAAGAATTATGCCGCCGTCTCTTTCAATTATTCTTATTTGACTAACTGTGACCGTAAGTCTTTTGTAAATGTTCCCACCGGCAAGTTACCTCATTTCGATGGGACTAACTTTACTAAGTGGAAGCCTTTGATGAAGGCTTACCTTATTGGTCTTCACCCCGGTCTTTGGGAGATTGTTGTGAAAGGTGTGCAGGCACCGGAGGATCCTGAAGAGCCAACAAATGAGGAGATGATTGTTGTTCATCTCAATGCTCAAGCTACAAGCATCCTCCTTAGTGTGTTGGATGGAAATGAGTACAATAGAGTGATGAATGTGGATGTGGCCAAGCAAATTTGGGACACCCTACACCTAGCTCATGAAGGTCTATATAAGGTGAGAATGGCCAAGATTGACTTGATGATGGCCAAGCTCAATAGGTTTGTGATTGTGGATGGTGAAGGTGCACAAGAGATGTTTGATCGGTTGATGACCATAGTTGGCAAGATTAGAGGATATGGTTGTGAGGAGCTTGATGATCACAAGGTGGTGAAAATCATGTTGGAATCTTACTCACCAAGGAATGAAACTGTGGCCACCTTGATTAGAGATAAGAAGAAGTTTGAGCACTTCACTCCCAATGATGTTCTTGGAAGATTGTTGACCTTTGACATGCAAAGAGAGGAAGAAAATGAAAGAAGAAAGCTTGGAGAGTTGCAATCAAAGCTTTATGGCATGAAGATCAAGGATGTGGCTCTCAAGTCAAGCAAGGCAACCAAGAAGAGCTTCTCAAGCAAGAAAGAGGGCAGCAAGCAAGCATCTACAAGCAAGCCCAAGAAAATGAAGGAAGTGCAACAAGAAGATGATTTCACTTCCTCCTCAAGTGATGATGAAGATGATGGGGCTGATTTTGAAGAGATAAAGGACATGGCATTCTTCATCAAGAAGTACAACAAGGGCTTGAAGCAAAATGGGTACAAGTTTATGAAGAGAAGGTTCCCTAGCAAGAAGAAGAGAACTTGCTACAATTGTGGGAGCACCGAGCATTTCATTGCTAATTGCTCAAATGAGAAGAAAGATGGATTCCGCAAGAAAGAAAGACAAGATGGCAAGTTTGAGAACAAGAGAAGGTTCAAGAAAGTGGGTGAAGCCCACATCGGCCATGAGTGGGATTCATCACTAGAGAGCCAAAGTGATGAGGATGAGAAGCTTGCTACCATTGCTATTCAAGAGCCATCCTCTACACCGAAGCTCTTCAACAACATAAGTGATGATGATGACTACTACTCCCCTCACATTTGTCTTATGGCAAAGGGTGAGAAGGTAAAATCAAAAGAAAAACCCCTACCTCCCTCTCATGATGCTTCTAGTAGTGATATTAGTGATAGCTCTTGTGATGAAGGTTCTAGTGATGAAGAAATGGATGAAATCATAAAGAACCTAAATCCTAAGATCACACTAATAATATCTAAGCTTAAGGAGGAATTATAGGAAATCCAAGTAGAGTTGGACAATAGAGAGAATGACCTAGATGATCTTGAGAAAATGTATATTGCCAACAAGGAAGCTCTTAAGGAAGAGAGAAGTGAGGTGAAATCCTTGCAAAAGGCCTTGGCCAAAGAGCAAGGAGATCATGCTCTCTCTAAGAAGGAAAATATTTCATTGCATGAAAAGTATTGTGTCTTGGATGAAAAGCACAAAGAAATGGAGTTGCAATATAGCCTTCTTTGGGAGAGCAACCCACAGCCCTCTACCTTAAAGGATACCTCTATTCCCTCCACTAGCCAAGGTTGTGGAAGATGTTTTGAAATTGATATAAATGCTTATTCCACTAACCTTGCTAATATGGAAGCCATGAAGAAGGAGATTGCTAGGCTCAATACTTTGCTAAATGAAAAGTATAATGATGACAAGAAATCAGCAAGTGGAAAAGTTGAGCAACCAAAGAAGCCACAATTCAAGGATGGAAGACACCCTTTCATCAAAGATGGACTTGGCCTCACTCATGGAGGCAAAGAGAATGGAAGAAAGGTTGTCAAAGGAATTGAATGTGTTCAGTTTGTGAGCAATGGCAGAATAGGTACAGAGAGGCCTGCACAGTCAGTGGCACAAGCCTCACCCCGAGCAGCACAGCCACCCAAGGGCGGTAGTGCCGCTCCCCGCAGAAAAGGGAAGGCCACCTATGATTCTGCTGCTCACAGCAAGCACACTAAAGAGGTGTATAAGGTGAAGAATGAGGTGCAGAAACTAAAGGAAACTATCTGGGCCACCCCAAATAGATATTCATATCAATCAAAGGCTCAAGCATCTCGCTCCTGTTTGAAATCTTGCTTTGAATTGAAGAACAACAGCAAGGGAGAAGTGATTGTCAAGCACATTGGCAATGAAAAGAATATTTACATTAATGCTTTCATTTGGGTTCCTAAGACTCTTGTTACTAACATGCAAGGTCCCAAGAATCTTTGGGGACCTAAATCAAGGAACTAAAGTTGTTTTGTAGGCATACTCCTCCGGTGGATCAAGTTGGGTGCTTGATAGTGGATGTACAAATCATATGACCGGAGAAAGGAGTATGTGCAGCTCATATATACCCCCTCAATCGATGCAAGTGAGAACATTGTCTTTGGGGACAACTCAAAGGGGGATGTGATCGGTCTTGGTAAAGTTGCTATAACTCTTGATCATTCTATCTCTAATGTTTTGCATGTTGATTCGTTGAGTTACAATTTGTTGTGTGTTTCACAACTTTGTGAGATTGGCTACAATTGTCTCTTTACGGATAAGGGTGTGGAAGTTCTTAAGAGGGAGGATTCCTCTATTGTCTTTACGGGTCGTTTGAAGGCCAAGCTTTACCTAATTGATTTCAACAAAGGCAAGGCTAAGCTTGAGACTTGTTTAGTGGCAAAATCTAGCATGGGTTAGCTATGGCATCGCCGACTAGCTCATGTTGGGATGATGAACTTGGCCAAACTCCTAAAGAATGAACACATCCTTGGACTAACAAATGTTCATTTTGAGAAAGATAGGATATGTGGAGCTTGCCAAGCCGGAAAGCAAGTAGGTGTACCTCACCCACCAAAGAGCATCATGACCACCATTCAACCATTGGAGTTGATTCATATGGATCTCTTTGGACCGGTTGCCTACATAAGTATTGGGGGTAACAAATATGGATTATTAATTGTTGATGATTATTCCCGTTTCACTTGGGTATTCTTTGTTTATGATAAGTCTCAGGTACAAGACAAGGTGAAAACCTTTGTGAGAAGGGTTCAAATGGAATTTGGTCTCCCAATCAAGAAAGTGAGAAGTGACAATTGGACCGAGTTCAAGAACACCATGGTGGAAGAGTTTCTTGATGATGAGGGCATCAAACATAAGTTTTCAGCTCCTTACACCCCTCAACAAAATGGTGTAGTAGAGAGGAAGAATAGGACTCTCATTGATATGGCAAGGACAATGCTTGATGAATACAAGACTTCGGACATCTTTTGGTGTGAAGCAATCAACACCGCTTATCATGCTATCAACCGTCTCTACCTACACAAGAAGCTTCAAAAGACTTCATATGAACTCCTAACCGGTAACAAACCAAAGGTGTCTTACTTTAGAGTTTTTGGGTGCAAAGTGTTCATTCTCAACAAAAGACCCAAAACCTCTAAGTTTGCACCTAAAGTTGATATTGGCATATTACTTGGTTATAGATCAAATGAGCATGCCTATCGTGTCTACAACCAAACCGTTGGTAGGGTTGAGATCACAATAGATGTGACATTTGATGAATCTAATGGCTCTCAAGTACAGCAAGTTGATGCAAAGTGTTGTAGGAAAGGAGGATCCACCATGTGAGGCAATCAAGGATTTGGACATAGGAGAAATTAGGCCATCGGAAGAAGAAGATGCTGATCATGAGGAACCTCAAAGTGTTGCTGCTCAAGATTCCGCTGTCATACTCAACAACCAACAGCAGCAAACACTTGCTGCAGTTTAGCAGGGCGGCAGTGCCGCCCCCAGTGAACCAGCAGCAGGCTTTCCAGCCAGCACTCCATCACCTCAAGGGCTAAACTTAGATCCAATATTTGAACAAGAACAAAATGCTAGTACAGCTGAAGATCAAGGAGGTGTTGAACACCCAAGACTATGCCAAACCATTCAACGGGATCACCCCGTTGACAACATTCTTGGAAGGTAACAACACGTTCTCATATAGCAAACTTTTGTTATTATTACTCGTTTGTTTCCTCCTTGGAACCCTTGAAGGTAGAACAAGCACTTGATGATCCAGATTGGATTATGGCAATGCAAGAAGAGCTAAACAACTTCGAGAGGAATCAAGTGTGGACGTTGGTGGAAAGGCCCAATACCAATGTGATAGGCACCAAATGGGTATTCCGCAACAAGCAAGATGAGAATGGTGTGGTGACAAGGAACAAGGCAAGATTGGTGGCTCAAGGGTTCACTCAAGTAGAGGGCTTGGACTTTGAAGAAACATATGCACCGGTGGCAAGACTTGAAGCAATTCGGATGTTACTAGCTTTTGCCGCTCATCATGACTTCAAGCTATATCAAATGGATGTCAAGAGTGCATTTCTCAATGGCCCAATACAAGAGTTGGTTTATGTTGAGTAGCCACCCGGCTTTGAAGACCCCAAGTTCCCAAACCACGTCTTCCAACTCCAAAAGGCGCTCTATGGGCTTAAGCAAGCACCAAGAGCATGGTATGAATGCCTTAAGGAATTCTTGCTCAAGCAAGACTTTGAAATAGGCAAAGCCGATCCTACCCTCTTCACTTACAAGCTCAATAAAGATATCTTTGTATGCCAAATATAGGTCAATTACAAATTTGGTACTTCTAATGCTTCATTTTGTGAAGAGTTTAGTAGGACCATGACTAAGAGGTTTGATATGTCCATGATGGGTGAGCTCAAGTTCTTCCTTGGTTTTCAAATCAAGCAATTCAAGGAAGCGACTTTTCTATGTCAAGCCAAGTACACTCAAGACATGCTAAAGAAGTTTGACTTGGTGAATGCGAAGCCCATCAAAACTCCAATGCCAACCAATGGACATCTTGATCTTGATGTTGAAGGGAAAGTTGTGGACCTTAAGGTATATCGTTCCATGATCGGCTCTCTCTTTTACCTTTATGCATCTAGGTCGGACATAATGCTTAGCATGTGCATGTGTGCTAGATTTCAAGCTAACTCGAAAGAGTGCCACTTGGTGGCGGTTAAGAGAATCTTGAGATATTTAGTACACACTCCTAACCTTGGCTTGTGGTATCCCAAGGGCTCCATGTTCGATCTACTTGGTTATTCGGATTTCGATTATGCCGGTTGCAAGGTAGACCGAAAAAACACTTCGGGGACATGTCAATTCCTTGGACGGTCCCTAGTGTCTTGGGGTTCTAAAAAGCAAAATTGTGTAGCCCTTTCCACCGCCGAGGCCGAGTATGTTGCAGCCGGTGCTTGTTGTGCTCAACTACTTTGGATGAGGCAAACCTTAAAAGATTTTGGATGTCAATTCACCAAGATACCTCTCTTGTGTGATAACGAGAGTGCCATTAAACTTGCAAATAATCCTATTAGTCACTCTAGAACAAAACACATAGACATCTGTCATCACTTCTTGAGAGACCATGAATTAAAAGGAGATATCGCAATTCGCCATGTGAGCACCAAAAAGCAACTAGCCGATATCTTCACTAAGCCTCTAGATGAGACAAGGTTTTGTGCTTTGCGTAGTGAGCTAAATATTCTTGACTCTCATAACCTGGTTTGAACTATAGCACACATTTGTTTGTCAACCTAGCAACATAGGAAAAGCTTTATGAAAATCTTCAATTATGTGTTTCAAAACCTTTTTCAAAAGACCAACTAGGGGTTGTGACCATTGTCTGTAATGTTGAATGCTTACTGGTCATAACTCCTAGGCATATATGTCCATATCTAATATAGAGAACAGTCCAACTGGAATTAGTCCAGTAGTTGTCTCACACCCAGGCCGGCAGTGCCGCCTTTGAAGGCCGGCAGTGCTGCCCTTTGTCCTTTGGGAAGATTCGGGTGAATCTTTCGTGGACCCGTGGGCTTTTATAAAATCTATCCAATGCTGAGTGCCCATGACCACGCCGCCTCTCCCTCGACCAGAACCTCCCTCACCTCTCCTCTCTTCCATAGAGGTGACCTAGGAGCTCCTTTGCCGTCCCCTTGGCCGGCATTGCCGCTCCTCAACCCTCCACCGTCAACTTTATGCGAGATTGGTGGATGTGCTGCTTGTGAAGCCAGCCCTCTCCTCTTTCCCCTTCAATCCCACGATTTGGAAGCAAGGTGAAACCCTAACCTAAACTTTTCGGTTCGATCTATGCAATGTGATGGTTCTAATTGGGGATTTATGTTTCTGGGAGGTGTATGAAGGGATTGGAACTAGGATTAGGGTTTGGATTCATCCATCTCGGATGAACAGGGGCAGGGCAGCAGTGCCGCCCTGGCGGTCGGCAGTGCCGCCCCTAGCAGATTCCATCTGCTAAGCCTCTGTTTGCTGGGATGGATTGGCCCAGATTTGCTGAATCCATACCTTGATCCAAAATTAATGTCCCTAAATATATCTTATCCTTCATATCCTTGGCTAGGGCATCATATTCTGTGTAAATAGACTGTGATTCTGGAATTTTGACAAGGTGTAGAAGTAGATAAAACCAGGATTTAAACAGAGAAAGAAACCTAGAGAAAATCCAGTGGAGCACTTGAGGCCGACAGTGCCGCCCTACCCCTGCTAATTCAAACAGCAAGCTTCCACTTGGGTTCTTCTCTGAATTTCTTCCCCTATTTAACCCATGTTTTTAATTTCATCTACACACTTTCATATACAGTTTCTTATATAGTCTTTACATATGTTGCATAGATGAATCCCGAAGGTGAAGGAAGTGCAGCCGGTGGTAGGAGGAAGCGAGTTGGCAAGGCACCAAGTCGCAAGGCCAGTGGGAAGACGCAGATGCCCTATGACAGAGATGCAGCCTTCGAGCAAGAAGAGAGAGATAAGATAGAAGGTTATAGCATTCCTGAGTGGCCAGTGACACCTCTGCACCTCACTGAGTTTGACCCCAGATACATACAGGAGGTTGAGGGTGAGTATGTACTTGCAGCACCTCAGGACACCTTTCAGCATGCTGTCACAGATTACTCCAGAGCATGGAAGGCAACTCAGGAGGCTAGGGCCATAAATCCCTATACAGTGCCAAAGATGAGAGGTATTGATTACCATTTTTGGAATATCTTTCATTCTAATTTTTATGCTACATCCATCTTTGCCAGGCCAACCAGCAAGATATGCAAGATGCAGTACATTGACTTTGCTGAGTTGGAGAGCAGGCAGGATGTTTAGTTGACAGGAGCTATCAGTGTGTGTGACCACTTTCAGATGACTAACATCATGGGCTTCAGGTATGATTGGAACACAAAGATCCTTGCTCAGTTTCATGCAACATACTTTTGGGATCAGGAGGAGGATGTGATTCACGGGATGACAGACGATCACCACTACCGTTGTGAGTATGTCACCTTCTGCAGGATTCTTGGTTTTGGGAGAGAGCACAGAGCTTTACCTAGTATCCATCAGGGTGCTAGAGTTAAGCCTCACACAATCAGCTACATTTGGTAGGATTAGATTGATGCAGTGCCCAACTACTCCAGGACCAACCTCAGGAGCCTTCATTATATTCTGAACAACTTCATCAGGGTAACCCTCAATCCCAAGGACAATGCTACTAATCTTAATGGCTATATCACAAATGTTCTTGCAAGGTTTCCCAATGGTGAGAGGTTCAGCATCTCCAGGTTTATTTGGGTTGAGCTTGCTACAGCTTTGGATGATGCTAGGAGGAGGCTACCATATGCTCCATATCTGCAGTTTGTGATTGAGAGGGTCACTGGGATGAGATATCCCAAGGATTGTGAGCACACCATGTGTGTGATCAAGAAGACTAGAGGAGGTGCACCACCAGCTATTGCTCCACCAGTTCCACCTGCTACAGGTGGTGGCACTTCTCACAGGCAGAGGGATATCCCAGAGACTTCTCGTTCTTGCTCTCGCTCACATGTCAGATTCAGGAGCGGGAGGAGGATGAAGAAGTTTGGAGAGTGGATCAAGGTCATCTTTGCTACTTGCACATATTAGGCCAGGATCACCTATGAGGAGCTGGTGTTTAGCAAAAGGAGATGTGTATTGTTGAACGGGGAGTCTCACCTTGTTTGTATGGACTTGAATCGTTAATCCCTTGCTCCGCGCTTCAACTGTTGTTTTAGTTGTTTTATTTTATAGGCCCGCATCTGTGGCCTATTATTTTAGTTAGATCATGCGTCTGGGGACCGTGGTCGCACGGTTCCCTTCTTCCTCGCACCCCCATGATCTAGGATGTGGAAGTGAGCTGCCTCATGTCTTTCCTCGATGGACGAGACCGAGCACTCGGCGACCTACAATCGGGTGATTTAGGTGAGACCCCGAGTCCTCATCCGTGGAGGCTCGCACCGATGGAAGTCTATCAGCGACCGATCTCAATCCCAACAGTCGATATGTATAGTACTCGGTTCCGTTCGCTGGGAACCGAGGGCTCGATGCCACCCCTCGTAGGGTCTACCACATATTTTGTTATCTGTTGAAGCCTAAACACGTGCACTGAGCGCGTTCGACGTGAAGACGTCTACGTTCCGGCCATGAGGGCCCGCTCAGCAACGTCCCTCACTCTTCGTTTTTCAGTCGGGGAGTCTGTCGAACTCATGGAGTTGGGCTAGCCCAAGATCCCTCGGCCTTATTATTTTTACTTGGATTCGCGTCGCGGCGGGCCAGAGGACTAGCGGCCCGTTAGGTTTTTACACGAATATAGCGGACGGGGTGAGCTGCGATCCTGCTGCTAAAGCTCGTCACTGCCGCCACTTCCCCTGCGTTCTAGATACAGGAAAACGAAAATATGAACGAAAATTCATCGGGTGAGCGAGCTTACCGATTATTCTCACCTCTTTTGTTGTTCATGGGGCATTGGTTGCGCTCCGCTGTGTTTCGTGCTCAGTTGGAGGAGTTGTTCCACGAGGGAAGTCTCCCTCCGTCTTCCGATCTGCTCACACCGACGTGTCCGGTGTTTTTGCGTGAGCCGGGGGGGGTTCTTCGTCCGGCTGCGATCCCGGCGCCGCCAGGGTCAATGCCAGTGCCTCCCACGCACTGGTTCCAGAGTTTACTGGAAGAGCTACTTAGTCGTCCATTGCAGAATCTTCGTCGTGTTCAGGACACGGAGCTGCTTTACCGGATGATCGAGGATTTTCGCCAGAGCCTGCTAGGGTCCGTTCAGGCGGGCTACGGTCTCCGTGATCGGCTGGCCGAGGCTGACGGGCGTGTTGTAGGTAAGCTTTGGCTTCTTTTCCTAAGCATGTCCTATTGTAATTTGCTTTTGATGCATTGTATCATTCCTCCTTCGCAACGCTGGAGATGAAGCTGCAGGCGCTCTGTTCTGCTATGGACGACATCGTCGGCCTTCTTCATGCACCTGGGGGTACCGTGGTCGATCGTCTCCAGGCTGTCCCCGTGCGCGTGCGCAACGTCGTTGCGCACACCGTCTTTCGCGGGACGGGAGTTGTGTTTGCCATGGCCGAGGTCCGCTCTGGAACGGACATGGTGGATGCCGCCGGGTTCCCTCACGGCCAGAGCGTCGATCAGTATGTTCATCTCATCGAGCGTCTTTCTGATGCGGCGGAGGCCGTCGTCGACGTCGTGCCGGCCGAGGAGGTCCTGGCGAAAGAGCCGAGGCTGGTGGCCCCATGACTGTTAGTCCTCTCACGGGGTTGGATGTATCTTGCTTAGTTGACGTGCTTTTATCTGCTTGTAAGAACTAGGCCTGCTGAGCCTCTATCTTTAGCTTCTGCAATCATCGTTATTAGCTATCGTTTCCGTTTCGTAGGCCTTTGTTAGTTTGCCTATCGTGTTTGTTGGACCATGCGTTTTAGGGGCTATCGTAGTTCCATGTTTCTTCCTCGCACCCCATGGTCTAGGATGTGGAAGTGAGCAACCTCATATCTTACCTCGGTGGTCGAGATCGAGGGCTCGACGAGTTGCTAACGGGTAGTTTAGGTGAGACCCCGGGTCCTCATCCGTGGAGGCACGCACCGACAGAAGTCCATCGTGGGCCGATCTCTAATCTTCGACAGTCGATACGTATAGTACCCGGATCCGTTTGATGGGATCCGAGGGCTCGATGCCGCCCCTCGTGGGGTTTACCACGTATTCTGTTATCTGCCAAAGCTTAAACACGTTTACTAAGCGTGTTCGACGTGAAAGCGTCTATGTTCCGGCCGCTAGGGCCCACTTAGCAACGTCCCTCACTCTTCGTTTTTTGGCCAGGGAGGCTATAGAACCTGTAATGTTTGGGGCAACCAAGATCCCTTAGCCTAGTTGTCTCATTTGTTAAATGAGTACTACGGGTAACAAACGGTCTTTCGGCCGTTACCCTGTTTTTGGTCCCTGCACTTTGCATAGTAGGGATAAAGAATTTGATGTTCTTTTAAATGACGTACTTACCGGTTGTGCTCACCTTTTTATTAGTCATGGTGGATTGGTTGTGCCTCTTGCGACGCTTGCATGTTCCTGGGAAGTTGGCGCTGTGTGCGGTTCGTGGGCCCCTGCGGTAGCCGGTTGTTTGGTTTGGCGAAGCGGTGTATGTGTCCTCTGGTTTTTCGCTAACGTCGTCCATGCCTGGGAAATGAAGAGTCGTGTCTCTGTGGGCCCGAGGGGCGCGTGTGTGGAAGACGGAGAGCTAATAGCCCTGCGCTATATATTGGATGGGGTCTAGAGTAGTACTACTTTCCACCGCTCTTCTCAGTCTTCTTCTTCCCCTTTGCACCAGCCAGTAGTAGTAAAAAGGAGAAGGGTTTCTCGCCGTCGTCGTCGTCGAGAAGGATCACGGGAGGCGTGTCAGCCTTGCCTTTGCGCTGACTGCGCTTGGCTTGCCATGGTACCCGGCCTTCTGCTGACGCTGCCGGAGGAGCTTCTCTCCCAGATCCTCCTTCGCGCCATCGACTATGGAGGCGACTACTAGGAGTACATGCGTCTTTGCCAGGTCTGTAGTGTTTTTTCAGAGGATTTTCCATGAGGGCGCGATGGCTGGACTCTTGTCTCTTCGAGCTATACAGGGCTTCTGCCGGTCTTGCCACAAGTTTCGAGGGATGGCTCTCGAGCAGCGCTTTTTCGAGGTCGGCCATCGAGAAGCCTTGTGTTTCCGCGGTGTGGAGAGGTTGATGCTACAGGGAGACGACCCCTCTGGTTGGGGGTTCATCAAACTGGCGATCTAGGCTGGGGATGCCGGGGTGATGTACTTTCGGTCCATGATACTGTATCTTGCGAATCCGGCGGACCTTGAGGCCCTCGCTCTTCTCAACTAGGTCACCAGTGATGTGTTCTCAAATGGTATATGGGGCAACCTGGCCTGGCTGTGTTGCGTTCCCTCCTCCGCGCGGACCTTCATTTCACCGCGCGGCGGTGGGGGATTTGGTGCCCGTGGGATGTGCCGGAGTTGGACGCCGACGATCCTCCTACATGCGCTCGGGAGTTTTGCCGGCGCTTTGGGCCGGCGAGCGAGGGTCTGGGCGGAGTCATTATGTACTGTAGCCCGAAGTGTCGCCTTCGCCATGAGTTCGTGCTTTGGGCTAGGTGTCTCGATGGAGTGTCCACCTTTCGCGTTCGTCACATTAAGGCGTTGCCTTAAGCGATTCGTCCAGGCTCTGGTTCTTTCGCTTTTGCAATGGTTGTAATGAACTTGGATTGTACATATTTGTTCAAGTTTTTCTTTTTCTTCGTATGTATCGGGTAGCTCCCGGATAAGAGTTTTTCTTTGCATGTCGTGTATGGAAGAAAAGCTCTTTTCCAAGACTTTGCGATTTGTGAAAAGAAAACTTCAATTGAAATGTTGTAATGGGGAATTTCCAGGGGTAGAAACGATGTAGCTGTTATATGTTCCAGACGTTGGTGAAGATTTTGCCGGCGAAGGTTTTGAGTCGATAGGCTCTTGGCCTTATTACTTCGTGGACAATGTAGGGTCCTTCCCAGGGCGATGTGAGCTTGCGCCGCTCCTTGTTGCTCTGGATTTTTCGGAGTACTAGATCCCCTGGCTGAAAACCCCTTGGTCGGACGCGTCGATCGTGGTACCAGCGTAGCGCCTGTTGGTACTTGGCCGAGTGTAGGAGGGCGGCGTCCCTGGCCTCGTCAATATGATCTATGGCGTCTTCTAGGAAAATTTTTGCCTTCTTAGGATCATAGGCTTCCACCCTTGGGGACCCATATTCAAGGTCGGTGGGTAAGACGGCTTCCGAGCCGTAGACCAGGAAGAATGGTGAAAAACCAGTAGCCCTGCTCCGTGTTGTTCTTAAACTCCACAGAACGGAAGGGGCTCTTGGAGCCATTTTTTCCCATACTTGTTTAGCCGGTCAAAAATCCTTGCCTTGATTCCCTGTAGGATGAGTCCGTTGGCACGTTCGACTTGCTCGTTGGACTTTGGGTGCGCGACGGAGGCCCAATCACCCCGTATGTGGTGCTCGTCACACCATTCTAGGAACTCATCTGCGGTAAAGTTCGTTCCATTGTCGGTGATGATGGAGTTGGGCACTCCGAAGCGCTGGATGATATTGTTGAAGAAACTGATAGTTTCCTCTGCCCTGATGTTAGTGATGGGGCGCAATTCAATCCAGTTGGTGAACTTGTCAATGGCGACCAATAGGTGGGTGTAGCCCTCGGGCGCTTTGTCGAATTTGCCAACCATGTCGATCCCCCAAACCGCGAATGGCCATGTAAGAGGGATGGTTTGGAGTTCCTGGGCGGGCATGTGGATATGCCTGGCGAAGAACTGGCAACCCTCGCAAGCGCGTACCAAGGTCTACGCGTCGGCCATGGCCGTCGGCCAATAGAAACCTTGTCGGAACGCGTTGCCCACGAGGGTTTTGGCTCTCGCATGGTGCCCACAGACCCCCTGGTGGATGTCTTGCTGCAACTTTTTCCCCTGCTCAGTGGGGATGCAACGTTGCAGCACGCCAGTGGCACTTCTCCTGTACAGTTGGCTGTCGACGAGGGTGAATGTCTTGGCTCGTCTAGCGAGCCGTTTAGCCTCCACCTGGTCCGTGGGGAGCTCACCCTTGGTCAAGTGATCTACATATGGTTGTCTCCAGTCTTTCTCTTCTAACATTGACTCTTCTGACTCTATGTTCATCGCCTCCGTTACCTCGGTGCTGGGAGTGGTCGAGGTCTCGGTGGCGCCCGAGGCCGCTGAGTAGATGGCGTCGGGGGAGCTGGAGACCTCTGATCCTCCGGATTTGATGGACGGTTTTGGTTGATCACTCGCGAACACCCCAGGTGGCGCGGGTTCTCAGCTCAAGGCTGCCTTCACCAGCGCGTCGGCCTCCTCATTCTGACGTCACGGTATGTGGTTGAGCTCGAGACCGTCAAACTTGGATTCAAGTTTTCACACTTCCTGGCAATACGCTGTCATGCGTGGGTCGACATAGTTGGATTGTTTCATGACCTGGTTAACCACTAGTTGGGAGTCGCCGCGGGCGTCGAGCTGTCTTATGCCTAAGTCGACTGCGATCCGTAGTCCGCTAAGCAAGGCTTCGTACTCGGCCTCATTGTTGGACGCCGGGAACATCAAACGCACCATGTATCTCATGGTCACCCCATGGGGTGACGTCAGGACGATTCATGCTCCTGCTCCGGTTTTCATGAGGGACCCATCGAAGTACAAGGTCCAGTACTCCTGTTCAACGGCCAGAGTGGGGAGAGCTGCATCCGTCCACTTCGCAATGAAATCGGACAGGACCTGTGATTTGATGGCGCTCCGTGAAGCGTAAGTAATATTTTTATCCATCAACTCAAATGCCCATTTGGCGATGCGATGGGTGGCGTCCTTGTTCAGGATGACCTCTCCCAGCGACGCGTCACTTACGACTGTAACTTTGTGTGACCCGAAGTAATGTAACAACTTTCTTTTAGTCATGATCACCGCGTATACCAACTTCTGCAGATGGGAATACCTGGTTTTCGAGTTGCTCAACACTTCGCTGATGAAATACACGGGTCTCTGTACTTTGAGTACATGCCCTTCCTTTTCCCTTTCGACGACAAGGACTGTGCTCACCACCTACCTCATGGCGGAGATATACAGTAGCAGTTCCTCATCGTCAGTAGGGGACACCAGGATCGGCGCGTTGGTCAGCAGCTGCTTGATGTGGTCAAGAGCTGACTGTGCCTTAGATGTCCACGCGAATCGCTCAGATTTTTTCAAGAGTTTGTACAGAGGCAAGCTTTTTTCGCCGAGGCGGGAAATAAAACGGCTAAGTGATGCAAGGCATCCGGTGACCCGCTGTACTCCTTTCACATTGTGGATCGGCCCCATCTTTTCGATGGCGGTGATTTTTTCAGGGTTAGCTTCGATCCCTCTTTCGGAGACGACAAATCCTAGGAGCCTTCTCTTGGGGACCCCAAAGACACATTTCTCTGGATTGAGTTTGATGTTGTTCTTTTTGAGCTTTGCGAACATGAGAGCAATATCAGCCACGAACCCGTCGGAGTGCTGGGGTTTGACGACGATATCATCTACATAGACCTTGACGGTTTTGCTCACTAGTTCATCAAAGCATCGGATCATAGTCCGCTGAAAGGTGCCCCCTGCGTTTCGGAGTCCAAAAGGCATGGTGACGTAGCAAAAAGATCCGAACAGGGTGATGAACGACGTTGCGAGCTGGTCCGACTCGTTCATCTTGATTTGATGGTACCCTGAATATGCGTCGAGGAAGCAGAGGAGTTCGCACCCTGAAGTTGCATCGACTATTTGGTCTATGCGAGGCAATGGATATGGGTCTTTTGGACAGACCTTGTTGAGACTCATGTAATCAACGCACATTCTCCATTTCCTGTTCTTTTTTCGTACCAGTACAGGGTTGGCGAGCCACTCAGGGTGGTACACCTCTTTGATGAAGCCCGCGACGAGGAGCTTTTTGATCTCTTCTCCGATCGCGGCCCGTTTCTCTTCGTCGAAACGACATAGTCGTTGTTTGACGGGCTGGGAGTCCGGCTTGATGTGCAAGGAGTGCTCGGCGACGTCCCTAGGTATTCCTAGCATATCCGAGGGCCTCCATGCAAATACGTCGATGTTTGCACGGAGGTAGTCGATGAGCTCGCTTTCCTATTTGGGCGAGAGGGAGGTGATGACGCACACGGTCCTCTCCTCTCCGCCCCGAGTGTCGAGCACGACTGCCTTTGTGGATCCCGTAGGCTCGAAGGATCCGATCTTCTTGGTGTTTGAGGCCTCTTCTCGCGATGCGCTGGCCTCGGCCGCCATCTCGGTCGCGAGTTGTTTCGAGGCCACGAGTGCCGATGCGTACATGCAGCACTAGACGTCGCACTCGTATGCGCGTCGGGGCACCGTGCCCACCGTGATGACACCCCTCGGTCCCGACATCTTAAGTTTCAGGTAAGTGTAGTTCGGGACAGCCATAAACTTTACGTAGCATGGTCGTCCCAATATGGCGTGGTACGTTCCCCTGAAGCCGACGACCTCAAAAGTCAGTGTTTCCTTTCGGAAATTGTTTGGCCCGCCGAACATGACAGGCAGATCAATCTGTCCGATGGGATCCGCCTTTTTGTCGGGAATTACCCCGAAAAACGGAGCCCCCGAGGGTGGAGATAGCGGGGACAGTTGCGTATACCTCTCTGCGGGAGACCTTCTATTGACGCCTTGAGCTGCATGACGTCGGGTCGCCGAAGATCATCAGGGTCTCATCCGCCGGGATGTAGCCGTCGTCCTTTGCTCCGCCGTCCTCGCCGTTGCCCTCTTTCTTCTTCGTCCATCTCTTCTTTCTCGCACCGCCGCCAAGGAATTTCTTCATGAGGTTGTAGTCCTTAAGGAGGTGTTTTACTGGAGTCACGTGGTTTAGACAGGGTTGTTCCAACATCTTCTCGAAGTGGTCGTTAACCTGCCCGTTTGTCCACCACGCGCTTTTCTCCTTTGCCGCGATGAATGACGGACGGTGCCGTATCTGGTCCCGACGTCTCTCATAGGGATGGGTCGAGGGCACCTGGAAACCTGTGATGACGTCGCCGTCATTCGCACCTTGGGAGTGCTCGGAATGTTCAGGCGGGGCATGGGCCCTTCGGAAATTCTTGACGAAGGATTCCTTCAGGTCTCCCCAGTTTCGAATCCTTCCTTTCGGAAGGTGTTCTAACCACACGCGAGCTGCATCAGAGAGGTAGAACGGTAGGTGACGGGATCCATGCGGCACGTATATGTGGGGAAAAACAGCGTGGCCCGACGGAGCCCGAGCTTGTACCTTGGTCCTCGCCGGGTTTGCATTGACCATCGTTGTGCAGGTACTGCGCGCGCTGTCTATCGTCGTCGCTCCACCTACGATTGCGACCCGAAAGGTATGTTTCAACGCCGGAATGACGCCTGACTGGGGTCCTGGTCCTTGTCGGGCAGAGTTTTCAAGGAGTGATGCGCCTCGAAAACTGGGGAAGGCTTCTTCCCTTCGTCGCGCTCGATACTCCTTCGGCCTGGCGGTCGCCAGGCTCGGGAGGGCGCGCGGCCTTCTCCCCATCACTCCTTCCTCAGGCGCGACGGCCCTGGAAGACCGTCTCATGAGTATGGGGGTAACAACTACGCTCTGTCGCTCCTTTTGGAGAAGCTGGGAGAGACATGTCGTCTTTGTTTATACGGTGTTGTGTATCCCGAGCTCGGGTTCGAAGGTTAATCGCCGGCCATGGGTGTAGCTGCTGCTCAAGGAAAGCGCACTCGCCATCGATCCGGCGACGGGCGTCGTCAAACTCATCCCGCTGCTCATGGTACGAGAATTTGCTGGCTCTCGAAAGGGATTTCGTTGCCGCCTTCGTCGCGGTCGAGTGCAGCCTCCTCGGGGAGGGCCTCTTTTTCATCGCATGCGAAGCATTCTTGTAAGAGGGCCTCGTCTACCCCAGGAGTGATGTGCTCAGTTCCCGTGCCATCGGTGCCGGAGAAAGCCAAGTCGTCCTCTGTCAGGAGATCGTGAAACGAGTCGATGGTTTCCACGAACTCGTCGCCACCGACGTCGTTCATCTTCAGGGAGTCGTTCGAGGATGGACGCGGCATTGACGAGACCGAACGGGTACGTCACGGGGACGCCCTCTTCTATCGGCGTGCCTCCCTCGATCTAGATGGCGATGTCGATATAGGCGAGCACCTGTTTCTGCGTGCGGATCGGGGAGGGTCGCGACGCTCTTCGGCCTTTGGTGCGCTGGCGTGACCGGCGCCGACGGAGAAGCGGGCGGTCTCTACCCTCGGAGGACGGCTCGTCCGAGGCGTAGTACGCCGCTCGCCCACCGGCAGGCTCCTTCCCTGTGCCGGAGCCTGGGAGGAGCTTGCCGACGCGTCCCTTGGCGTCCTGGTGGACCCTTTACGTCGAGACGACGACCCCGAGTCGGTTGTCGCTTGACGACGCTTCGTTGTTGTCGGAGCTGGGGTCTGAATCCAGGAGGTAGTCGTACTGAGAGCGCACAAAGCGCAAGACATCGTGCTCGGTCACGTGGTTGGTTTCGTGGCTATCGTCGTCAGAGTCCCCTATGCCGCGTGCGAACGCTTCGAGCGGGTGGAGTGCTCCGTCGCTGTTTGGAAGAGTTTCCTCCCCAGGTCCGGCGAGGTTGATTTTGGGACCTTGCGGCCCCAGGGTCTCAACCAGTGTGTCCCTGCAAGGAACAGGGCGGTCTTCGTTCGTCCGCGCCAGGGTGTCGATGACCTGGTAAGGCGAAGATAGCACACGAGTGACAGTTCCATCCAGGGAGCAAGCGAACTCCAGGCTCCCGAAGCGGATGAAGGACAGCTCAGGGCTGCCGGAGTTGAATGTGGCCATTCGGAACCACTAAATCGTCATGACACGCGATGCCCTCTACCTGGCGCGCCAACTGTTGGTGTTTAGAAACTACCAAAGAGTAAATTTGTACGCGTGTCGGGTTTCGAATGGTGAGACAAAGAGACAAGAGGTTTATGGTGGTTCGGGCAAGAAATCCCTACATCCAATGTGGAGCTGCTTGTGTTCCTTATCTCTGCTTGCAGGGGGCTACAAGTTGGTTCGAGAGAGGGGGTATGAGCCCCAGGTCTCTGAATGGTGTAGTGAGTAAGTATGCTATCGACTAGCCGTGTTCTTCGGGTGTGTGTGTGATCTCTTTCTCTGGAAGCTTGAGAGTGGAGATCCGGGGTCCCTTGAGTCGTCCCCATGCCCTCCTTTTATAGTCGCAAGGAGGGCAGGAGAGTTACAAACATGCGTCGAGAGATATCTACCTAGGATACCGAGCCCTTTCCTTCCTCACGAAGGATGTCGACATTTATAATACTATATTCCTATTGTCTTCGTACTTGGTCGGAGGAGGGGAGTCGTGTCGGCTCCTTGTTGCATCGCCGGGGGATACGGGGGGGGGGGTCCGGTTGGACCCGTAGCATAGTAGAGGCATGGAGTTCGTTGTACCGTTGGAAGGTACACAGCTGTACCTTTTTATAATTCTTTTCGTATACGATGGATTCCTCCACTCCGGGCCAATGGTTTCGTTACCTGGCGGGCCCCACGTACCCGACGTACCTCCATTTGAAGGGTTCATGTAGGGGCCCGGTGGCTGGAGGAGTTGCCGTTGCTTCTTGGAGGCGTGGGTCCCGCCTGTTCAGAAGTCCGGTTCCGTCCCGTGCCTGGCTGGAGGACTCGTCGTATCTCCGTTTTGGTAAGGGACTAGGGTGTTATCCTGAGCTCCGGTTTATACGGGGTATATGATCCCTCAGGGTGGTGTACCTCCGTTCTTATCGACGTTCGCACCGTCAGCGCCTACCAAACGATAATCGTCGCCTTCTAGAAGGGGGTAAATAGGTCTTTTCCCTGCTATGAACGTCCTTCACGTCTTCCGTGGATCTAGAGACCGCCTCATTCTCCGTGTCGGGTGGGACAGAGCCACGTCGGTCTCGGGGCACGTCTGCCTCCGCGGGCCGGCGGGGATTCGGAAAGCCCCGCGTCCCCTGCTTCGTGGGCCTATGGTGATTTTCCTTAGACAGGTCTTTTGTCCCTCTCTAGATGACCGTCGATGGGCTTTTAGTTTGTTGATTTGTTTCTGAAAGTTTATCATTAAATTAGATCTCCGACACATCTATTTGTATAGAGTGAGTGAGCTAGCTGGAGATGAGGTTTGTTGATCGGTTGTCATTGTCGAGCCCGAGAAGAAGGCTAGATGGGGGAGATTTACCTTGAACCACTAGGAGATGGATTTCGAGGAGAAATGTAGGGATTCGATTCAATTAATTGAGAAAAATTCGGGGGGGGGGGGGATTTACCTCTGCGAACCCTAGGTGATGAATCTGGGAGGAATGGATGAGACGACGAGGAACACAACCCGTCGACAGATCGCCGTCGTAGACACCGGGGAGAATAGCCCGCAAGCTCGCTCCTTCCTGCAAGCTCGCCAAGTCTCCTTCCCCTATCCGACAGAAATGAAAAAGAAAAGAAAAAAGTCTACATAACCCTCTCAACTAGTAAGGGTGGACTACTTCACCCCCTAAACTATGAAACTAGATTTTCTACCCCCTCAACTTTGCAAAAACGGTCAAATAACCCCCTGTGCGGTTTTGGATGGTGGTTTGCTACTGTAATGGTGGTTTTGTTTTTTTATTTATTTGTGCTGAATCTTTGAAAAATTATAGTAAATCATAAAAAACATAAAATAAAAAATACAATTTTGTTGGATTTCAAATTAAAAGATCTCCACAACGCGTATATAATATGGTATGCTTTGGTACAAAAATTTTTATAGCTTTATATCTATGTTTTTCTATAATTAATTATAATAAACTTTGTACTAAAGCATATCATATTGTATACTCAGTGTGTAATCTACTCCTGTGGAGTCTAACATAATTAGATTTTCTATTTTATGATTTTTTTATAATTTACTATGATTTTTCAAAGATTCAGCAAAAATAAATAAAAAGACAAAACCACTGTTACCGTAGAAAAACACCATCCAAAACCACCCAAAGGGTTATTTGACCGGGTTTACAAAGGTTAGAGGTAGAAAATCTAGCTTTATAGTTTAGAGGGTGATGTAGTCCACCCTTAATAGTTGAGGGAGTTATGTAGACTTTTTCGAAAAGAAAAGAAACAAGAAGCTTCCACTCTACTGACTACTGAGTCTCTTCGGTGTCCTCTTAAGGATATCTGCAGCGGCTCCGGTGAAACATTCGCTATGTGTCAGCCAGGAAGAAGTAGCGTAAAAAATCAGTGCACTGGATACGGTAACAACATACGCTAGCAGTAGTACTCCGCCAAACTAAGCGATGTCAGACATGGATAGCGCACCCGCGGGCAGAGGGACTGCATGCATGCATGCATGCTTGCTTCTCGTGGGGCCCACGTTCTCGGACTGCGTGTGTTACTACTAAAAAAATGTTATAACTCAAAAACTATAAGGACCAATTAAATTTTGTTTACACCATTAAATTTATTTTAATAAATGTTTCAAAAACAAGATCTTATATGGATATATTTAAATAAAGTGATAAGTGTGGTAGTTGATATAGAGTATGAGATATAGAGAATAATGAGATCGGAAGAAATACTTATAGAGGAAATAATCTTGATGACTAGGATGGATAGAGGAGAGATTTAGAGGTGCAGACAGTCTAATGGTTTAGAGGGTTTGTGGGTGCAGTTCGTGTGCGGGTGTGAAGCGCGGGCCTGAAAAGTACACATGAAGATCCAACCATTTAATGAAGATCCAATGGCTTTAAAAGAAGTGATTGAGACAAACTGAAAAATCAAGCATTTGAGCTCTAGCAAAAGGATATGGAGATAAAAAAAAGTTGTCCAAATCCCAGTTTGATTCCAACCAAATTCGAGCATCTAACATTGAGGTGAGATTGATCCTCTCCGTCTCTTCGCCTGCCGTGAACACGCATATCAGGAATCTGCTTTCACTGGCAACGACACCCCGGGAGGCGGAAGCCAGGCCTGTGCCGGAGCACTAGGTACGCCTGCTAGTGGGCCAGCCTACCCATGGGCTACGTGGGTTGCCTAACCCATGGGCTGTTATTCTTGGGGCTTTTATGGGCTGTAGATTGCAGAGGGCGGGGTTGGGGTTGGGCCATACAAAACGAGGCGTATGGGCTGGACACGGAGATGCCATACAAGTTGGAAAGGGCGGGTTGAGGAAAAGGGTCGCACACCGAGGGTTCTCTCCCCGGACTCCGCCGCCGCACGCGACCTTCTCCTCTTCTTCTCCGCCGCCGCTGCGGATTCGCTCCTCGCCGCCACCACAACCGGTGATCTGGCCGGCTGCATCGCCAACATCGCCCGGCTGCGATCAGTTGGCGGCCTTTTTCGTCACGGATCTTGCCGCACGCAACGCGGTGAGGGCCAGCAACGAGCGACGGCGCCGGATTCGCCTCCTCCACCGCCTGTGAGCCACCTCCATAACTCCGTTCATTCTCTTCCTTCCCCTCCACTTTCTCATTGAATTTCTCTCTCTCTCTCTCTCTCTCTCTCTCTCTCTTTTCTGCTGGAAGGGGATATGGATTTTAGGGTTCTTGCTCCATTTGTAGTAAGAAATTATCTTTCTGTATTTCGATTAATATAAAACTTGATTGTTAATATTTCAGTCGGCATTCAAGTGGTTACTGAATATAAATATGATCCTTTATGTGCTTCCAACTTGTAGTGTCCATAACTTGAGTCCTAACAGTCCATTGGATGTTTGATGTGGTAAGACTTTTCAGAGACTGAAGCTTTTTGGGGCATTGAGTGACTTCATCATCGTGTGGCAATTAAGATCATTGAAGATTAGCATGTTGGTTTGTAAATTTGTACAAGATTGAATGGGGTAGCTGAGTAGTACAGGTCATTGGGGAAGCTTCAGAATGGAGTGGATTTTCCTTTCATGTTGTAATGTTGGCCCCATGCACATATGTACCTCTAGGTTTGCTACTTCAGTCATTTAGACCCCAAATCCTCTTACAAACCTGTAATTGCTAGGGACTGATTTCATCAGTTTGTTACTGTTTAGGGGTTAAGACATTTTTATGTAGCTGAAAACTGTTTGGAATGGACGTTTGTACTACATCTGCTAACGGGGCGGGGCAAAATGGGGTTGCCCGATGGCCTGACTGCATCGACTTTGGCATCGCTCCTTCTACGACTGCCTCGACGCGTCGCCATCTTCGTCTCCGGCGTCTTCTCCGTCACGCCACCATCATGGCGCCTCCTCGTGTGCCCGCGGCTTCATGTGCGGCTACCTTGTCTTCCGCAACCTCGACAGCTCTACGCCGACCACGGCTATCCTATGCACGGCATCTTCGACCATGGCTCCTCGTCCTCCATCTCGGCTACCTCGACAACGGCATAAAGGGCTACCATCCGCATGAGTTACTCGCCGGTTTTTCTCTCCAGTCGCAGCATCCGCACCACACCGACGTTATGGCTGCGCGGGGATGTTAGTCCGTTGGCTCCTGCTTTCGGCATCTTCTCCAGTCTCACCGTCTGCGGTGCTCCCGCTGTGATTGCGGGGGAGTATTAGAGTATATTTGGTAGTTGTAGATATACATATCGTAGACTGCCATATGTATCCTGGGGGATGCCTTACCCCCAAGTCATGTACTCTCATATATACCGGCCGAGGCCTCAATGCAATACAATCCATCAATTATACCAATTCTATTATTCTACACTTCTCGATTGAGTTAATAAAGATGTTTTATGGGATGCATTTAAGTCAACATAGATAAAAAGGTGATCAGGGCCCGTCTAGGCTGGATACAGAATTATGAAGTCCCAAGTATTATGTAACTTAAGAGCATTTAAAGCCCACCTGCATAATCTCTTTCATTTGATAATTTCCAAATGATTCATGTTAATTATATTGTGATACCCAAGACATTTTTGTGGCCTCGTTCATGCTAATTTTTTTTCTTTGCTATGATATACTGTTCTCATGTATTTCTGTTTTGATTCAATGATATAATCTTGTAGGATTGAAATCATGGCTGAGTATAAGGTAGTAAATATCAAATCTGATGGAGAGACAAAAAAAAAAATTGCCTGTGACCATCCCAACGGGATATTCCCACTTGCTGCTGTGATCAATTATCTCAGTTTGCATCGGAATCTCTGCATTGAGGACAGTTGGGAGCAATTAATTTCTGAGAAAGATCTTCTCGAAACAATTAAGAATTTATTGGATTCAGTTGATGGATGGAGTAATGAGGACAATACGAGCTGGAATCAAGAATCAACTGCACTGTCAATGTTAGCAACACACATTGATCTGGATCCGTACTTGAACAGGTATGCTAATGCTTGTAGCTAGTTACTAAATTTGGGTGGGCGCGCATAAAGCTATTGCTAACTAGCTAACTTGATCTGTTTTGGGCTTTACCATGCAGCATTGATGGGTTTGGCAGTTCTAATGCAACAGAAGCAGTGTTACAAGTTATCAAGGTCTTGGGTATTCCACTTTTTCACGGTTGTCTTATGGTATGGTGTTTTTAAATATTAGGAATATAGATATTTATCCATCAATTATAATCTGCTATTAATGTTGTATTTTCATACGTCTTAGGATCCTAAGAAAACAAGTGCCCTTCATGGGTGTGCATATTTAGGCATTCTTGAATTGTATACGACAGGACTGTTACCTGGAGCTACAGCTACTGATTTAGAACAATGTGAGATTTTTTTTAATCCAGATTTCTTCCTGTAAATGTTATCTTTTGTTTTTGCAATATAGTGTTAATTTTCCTTTTTATAGGGGCATTGATTAAAGAATTTGTGGAGACGACAGATAATCAATTGAACTCTTATGGGTATGATTGTGCTGCTTATATAATAAACCAAGAAAGTTTTGTAGTTTCTATTTTTTACTTTTTAAAATTTTGTAGGATCTCATGTATCCGTGACCACATGATTATGAACAACCAGAAGTTTGCAATTTTATATAGGAACAGAGAGTTTAAGCTGCTGGGCTTGGTATGTATTTTATCTACATTTTGATGTTCATGAAGGTTTTGTATGTCTGTATTTTTTTTTTCTTACTTTTCTGTAATTCTTGAGCAACACCATGGAATTATTCATATTTTGCAAACTGAAGCTGGTGACTACGGGAATGTTGAGTTGGATAGACTTTGTGTATGGAAGACATTGTGTAAGGTAAGACATTATTATAAAATTCGACTGACTGCATTTCATATAATGGAACAATTACTTATTTTCCAATCAATATTGTTTAGGTTGATGAAGATGGAATTGCTGTGAAAGGCACTTTTAGTGCAGTTGATGATGAAAATGCGATGAATGTAAGTTTTTGGTGATTTAATTTTCTTGCCTTTGCGTTTTTATGCAACTCTAAATTAAATTACACAACAACACATCAGGTCCTAAAACTGTACATGGAAGGATGGAGGTACGGTGAATCTCTTCCTCAACGAATCCGTGATGAACTACTCGCAGAACAAATAGCAAAAGCTGATCAACATGCCAAGGAGCTCATCAGTATGGAAGAACTTGAAAAAGAACAGTAAGTGCATTTAGTTTTTTAAAGTCACTCTTTCTTAAAACATGGAGCAATATTCTCAACCAAGTTATTATCTGACTTCTTTTTAGGAGAGCTAAGAAAGAAGCTGCAGCTAGTAGAAAGAAGAAAAAGTGTGAAACTAGCAATACTCCTGTATTTCAACCTAGTGACATATCACCTGATGGAGAACAATTTCCACCTCTCTTGCCTTCTCAATCTGCTGCAACCTCTGAACCTGCTGCTGAAACCCCTGAAGATCAAAATGCTGACACCTCTGAAGCTGGAAGCACAGCTTCTCAATCTTATGCTTCCAAATTGTTTCGTGTTTTCCTTGATACGTATGCATCTACCTTGCTCCTTTTATTTTGAAGTGTTTTTTTTTATTCTGTATTGATTGACTATTTTAAAATTTACCCTCCAGTTCACATTATTGTGGAAGGAGTGAAATACCTTACTTTGCAGGTGAAGTAAAATTGATGAAAGAGCGGAATCTTTATGAGCTGAGTGTAGATTACTCACATATTAAGGATGACTGCGAGGAACTTAGTAGACTTATCCGTGACGATATTGATGGCAGGTACATCTACTCTTGTCTCTTAAGCTTATTCAACATGCTCTAAAATTTGCATTATTGAAGTTTTCATTCTGCTATCTGTTTTCAGTGTGCGCAAAGACCTAGAGGAATGTCTTGTACAATACTTAAAAGATAAGGGCGTCAAAGATGAAAAGGCTGAAAAGGTAGTGCTTAAAATATTGGAAGTGCGCGAAGGGTAAGTTTGTTATGTTATCAATTTTGGTAGGTCTTTCTTAGCACTAGATTCTTTCCTAGCACTAGAGTAGACCAAAAGCAACTAACAATCTTAGAAAACAAAGTATGAAAACGTGCTGCAACAAAGCTATAAGGCTGTAGCCACTCAGTTTTCGCAAGGAACAAATGTAAACTTGCTGCTGCTGCTGCTGGAACAAACTAGATAGCACAACAATGACTGCCTCTCTTTTTTTTTTACTACAGTGCAAAGGAGGAAAAAATAGCAGCCTGGCAGCTATTTTCTTAATTGTGAACAACGCACAAAAAGGACCTCAGATAGTTGTTTCTGCTACAAATATGAGTTGTCCATATTGTTGGGACATGATCCTTTTTTTGTTAAACACTAAGATGTTTCATATGGAAGCAAATTTAATGTTAAATTATCATATCAACAGCAACTTTAGCTCAAATCTGTCTTTTTGTACTTACTAAAAAAACTTCTGTTATACATGAATTTCTGCAGTACATTAAATTCTGACTTGGTCCTTAAGAAAAAGATTCTTGCCATCCCAGAGTGTTCTTTTTTAAAAAAAACAGAGAGTAGGGGAGATCTTATTTTTGTACACATACATATATATAAAGAAAGGGGCTAAGAAACTGTAGAGAAACTTAAGTTGCAATAAGAGAGAGAGGGAGAGAGAGAGGGAGGGGGAGAGAGAGGGTGAGAGTGAGAGTGAGTGAGTGAGGGAGGGAGGGAGGGAGTGAGTGAGGAGTGAGGAGTGAGTGAAGAGTGAGAGTGAGGAAATTGGGTTGTATCAAGTTCCAACTGACCTCAAACATCATACCAAATAAAAAGGCAACATCAGAGAATGCTGTTATTTCACTATTCAGATGTCCTCTTCAGCAAATGTTTTGGAGCACAACTTATAAGGCTGAAGAATCCGAGGATATCTCAAGTGTCTACAGCAGTATTTTTGTAGCATCCATTGGCAAAATGGTGTCCTTATCTAATATCTAGTTAACATATACAGAAGTTGATGGCTCGATAATGGAATCAGAAATCATCCAGCTGATAGCATGTAGCAACCGTTGTTACAGCAGTTGGTGAGACCCTCCGACCACTACAAGTAATTAAATGCAAGCTCTATCCTGTGTTGTTTCTTTTCCTGTGATTATAGCACCAACAAGAATTGACTACATTGAAACAAAATTAAAATTACAGCACCGCGATCTCGCCGGAACTCAAGTAGTCGCCCGCCGGATCGGGGGTCGCAGCCAGCTGCTCCTGCTCCTGCTGGTGCTGGTGCGGCACCGCCGCCATTCTCCAGATCCATTAATTCTCGATCGCCGATAGATGTACGGTGCTCTCACAAACTTTTCTAGACACGAGAGTTTGCATTGCTTGGTTTTTATTTATATACTCACAAAACATGCCCGTGTGTTGCACCGGAGGTGTATATACTTATATTAATGGCAAATGTGTCTATATGTAGTAACAAGACGTATTATTGTGTGATCATCTAAAGCTATTTATATTTTTTATTTAAATATGAAGGTTAATTAAATGCATGTGTAATAAGGTATTACCAGCACATGAGACTATTATATATAACTATTGTGAGTGACAAATATGAAAAGCAAACTATATATTCGCGCATACTGAGTCACCACACACATATAAATTTGGCCTCCGTGGATGAGTACATGACATTGTATTGTGTATTGCAATGGTGAAAAATTATATCGTAAACATAAGAAGAAATAAAAGTGTACATGACACAATTATTAAGCAATTTTCGGAACACAGGTACGTATACGACAATACCCCAGGAATTGGGAAAATAAAAGGAGTTAAGAAAAAAAATTAGTGTCAGGTTAATTAACAAAAATCTGCTAAAGAAATATATGTTTGGGATTTGAGAATACTCTTGCGTCATGAATTTGATTAACACTTACACGTGGGGTCCATGGTCCATGAACTTAGCTTATCTACCTCTGCAATCATGTGCCGCTGCAGTACCGTTCTTATCCATCTACCCACTATGCTCTGAGCCTCCCGTAGTCCCATTGTCACCGTTGAGCTCCCATGTAGTCATGGATCCCAACACACTTGCCGGCGAGGGTAGTATGAGCCTCTCTGGCAAAAGAAGAACTTTTAGCAAGATTGAGATCTAAAAGATGCATTCTAGGGGCATGAACCGGCTCTTCTTCAAGTTCGTCTCAGGCAGTGGCGGCTGCTGGCCTGCCGCTGGGATGCCGGGCCACCGGCTACGGCGGTGCTTTGCAGGTTGTACCTCTCTTTCCTCTCCCTTCTTCTGCTACTCTCTGTGGAGGACCGCGCTGAAGTCGTGAAGCCGGGGACATCTCCGTCGCCTGATTGCCACCCTGTAGACTCGCCCTGGATCCGGATCCGCGACCGCGCCGATGTCTCGACGTTCACGTCTCGTAACGTTGCCACACAGACACCGCTGAACAGCCGAACTGCAACCACACCGATCTCCGCCACCGCGCCAACGTCTCAACTTCCGCGCCCCATGACATCGCCATGCGGACACCGCCGAACAGCCGAGCTCCGGCTGCCGAGAAGCTGATCGTGAGGGAGATCAACGACGACCGACAATGGTGGCCCCTCGAGCTCTTTCCGCGGCGATGCTGAACCAGACCATTACCGCCGGTGCCGATGTCGAGGCCCAAATCATACCAATCGATGTTGATTTTGTGCTCGATTTTATATGGTTGGTGGTCTTCATCAATTTGATATGTGATTTTGTTTTGAACTTGATCTAGAATTTGGATTTGGTTTGATTCGTTGCTAAGTTCCAGGCCGTGCCGTGTGTAGATTGTATTTGATTTTGGGAAGAAAATCACAGGAGAGTGTTTGTGAAAGGCAAACGAAATTTGCTCTTCCTATTGAGTTTTTTTTACGGGAGTCCCAACACGGTTTCTATGTGTCAGATTTGATTTGTTTTTGAAGTGGCCTTTGCCGAGTCCTGGCCGGCCATGGGAGTGGTGCAAGAGCGGAAGAGTCGTTGACAACATTAGCAATATAGATTCTTAATTCCATAGCTGCGTTCCACGGCACAAAGGCTGAGCCGGACTCACGTGTGTAACACGGTGGGGACATTTGTATTTATGAAGTTAGTTAGAGTTAGTTAGGAAAAGTGGAGAATTTTTTATTAGGTAGGTATAGATATATAGATAGAACCAAAAAAAAAAAGGTAAACTCCATCATCATCATCATTAATACAATACGGCACGCCTGCCTTGATCGACGTACAGTACTGACATCCAGGGAACAATTTGTGGGCCGCATATATGCAACGGCCAGGAAGCAAGCCCAACAACTCCTAGAGGCCCGCGTACGCATCCGCATGAATCCTCCTTACCGCTGTACAGAGCAGGTCTTCTGTTTTTGGCCCATCAAGCAGTCCAATACAAACAGGCCAACAACAGAGCCCTCCGGCACTCGGCTTGCTTGCCTCCATCGCTCGCGGCGCGACCGCCGCCGTCACCCGCGTCGTGCCTCGCCGGCTCGCTCCCCCTCCGTCCCTCCGCTCTGTGCTACGCGGCGGCACGGCTCCTTCCTCAGCCGAGCCGAGCCGAGCACTTCCCGGCCTTTTTCCCTCCGCTCTGTCTCTGTGCTACGCGGCGGCACGGCTCCTTCCTCAGCCGAGCCGAGCCGAGCACTTCCCGATCCCCAAACAGCGGCGGCGGCGATGAGTATCTCAGGCGAGCTTCCCGGCGAAGGAGGATCTGACGGTGAGGAGGAGGTCTTCATCAACGAGGAGGACATCATCCACGAGATAACCATTGACGAAGAAGGTTGATCAGCAGTGCTAGTCTCCCTTCTGCTTACTTGCTTGCTCCATCGCTGCAGATGCTTATTCGTGCTTGCCTTACCTTGTCAGATCTCCCCGACCGCGACGAAGATGATGACGAAGTTGGCGAAGGGATGAGTAGGGGTGGATTTTGTTTGCTTTGTCCTTCCTTCTTCCCCCGTTTATTCGCCGGCTAGGCTAGCCTAGCCTCTCAGATAGTTAGTTCTTGATGAGATTTAGATAGTTTTTGTTCTGACATAGTTAGTGTGGAATAATTTTCATATTCTAGTGCTATGTAATGTTCTTGTATAACTTATTCACTTGACGCGTGCATCCTAAGCTTGGTTTGTTCTAGGTCTCCTCCAAGGATGCATCAGAATGTGCAACTGGCTATCTCTATCTATGCCTCGTTAAATAGCGCAGTTAGCTCCCTTTCTGCTGTTATTTTCTTGCTACTAGTTCCATTTGCATTCTGAAGAATGTCGGCTCTTGTCCTTCTGAAATTTCCATTTTGGATAGAAACCTTCACTTAATGATATGCTCAGTTGCTCCACTTTTCATGATGTGCATTCTAATTAAGTCATCCGGCAATGCTTCTTAATGCAATCTAATGGCTATTTTCGTTTCCAGTTGACTCAGAAGACGTCGATGATTCTACGTACACATTTCAAGGACACAAAGGCAAGTTGTTACACAAGAAAAATTAATTTCGCACTGTTTTTGTGGTGCTGACCTGCAGAGTAGTACTATATTTACGTGTAATATGGTGCGATGATTTCCAATTTACATCCACAGATTAATATGTGCCCTGGAAAATTTGGATAGAAAATTCCATGTTTTCTTTCATAATGCTGCTATCCTACACATCTCAGTGCCTTTCTTTGATAACTACGCTAATACTCCTTTTATTGTTCCTTCCATATTTTTGGGTACAGATGAAGTCTTCACTGTTGCGTGCAGTCCTACAGATGCATCACTTGTGGCTTCTGGAGGCAAAGATGATAGGGGATTTCTGTGGAGGATTGGATCGCAAGAGGGTGCCTTGGAGCTGACTGGTATAGTTTTCTTTGTTATTTTTTGTTTTATATGTGAAGTACACCCACTCTTGATTTGTTTGAATTCATGTATGATAATACTTTTTTCTCTTCATTCTTTATTGTTTATCCAGAACATTACATGAAATGAACTTTGTTCTTGTCCATGCAAATAGTGGTTTTACATGTATCATGTATGGTTTTTTTTTGTATTTGGTATTTTGCTCTAATTTCATGACATCCATATCTTCTCCATGGCTGCAATTCACCATTTAATTTCTATGCTTTTCCTGCATTTTGCTACTATTAGTTAGCATATTCTCATGTATAGTATTTTTCCATGTTGTTGATGCATGCTCATTATTTTTCCACTGTGTTGATTTGCCTGCTCAGGAAACTTACAGAATAGCTGTTCTTAATACAGGACATAAGGATAGTGTTGGCACAGTGGCTTTCAGTTCAGATGGGAATTTGTTGGCTTGTGGAAGTTTTGATGGGCAAATAAATGTGTGGAATACAGCTACACAAACTCTCAATGGAACCCTTGAGGGTTCTGGGTCAAGTTTTGAGGTAAGATATTCTGATCTTATCCAACTGAACTTATTTCCATTGTGAAACCCTTCCTTTCCATCATAAAATACATCACCATCCGATGATTAGTCTCATAGTGTGACTAACTTGTTTGATTTTGTAGTGGCTTAAATGGCATCCTCGAGGACGTTTGATAATCGCAGGATCAGAGGATTGTAATGTATGGATGTGGAATGCTGACCATAATGCCATTCTAAATACCTTTGCTGGACATATTAACACAGTGACATGTGGTGATTTTACTCCAGATGGTACCATCACGATTCCTTGATTGCTATGCATCTGCCTATTTATAAAGTTGTTGCTTCATCGCCTATGTTGGTGTACCTATGAATGCTCTGTTCCTTGTGAAGGTAAACTTATATGTACTGGATCTGATGATGCATCTTTGAGGATATGGGACCCAAGAAGTGCACAAAGCAGACATGTTGTTCGAGGTAAATTGCCACGTACTCACTACATTTCAAATTAGCCCACTTTGGCTTTATCCCAAGTCCAACTTTTTTCAACTTTGACCAAGTTTATAGAAAAAAATGCATCAACATCTAGAACATCACATCAGTTTCATTAAATTCTCCATGAAATGTGTTTTTGTAGATCATTTATTTGAACTTGTAGACTTGTATTCCCTCCATTCGAAATTATAAGACGTTTTTGGCTTTTCTAGATACAACTTTTGCTATGCATTTAGATATACACTATGCCTAGATACATAGTAACCAATGTATCTAGAAAAGCCAAAACATCTTACAATTTGGAACGGAGGGGATAGATGTTAATGTATTTTTTCTAGAAACATAATCAAAGTTAGAGAAGTTTGATTTAGGAAAAAAACAAAAGTGGAAGTATAATTTGGAACAGAGTGATAGTGACCACACATAGTTTTGAATGTGCTCCATCAAGCAGACACATGAAATTTGTTTGGTATTCCTGTTTCCCTTATTGTAGGCCATGGCTATCATTCTGATGGATTGACATGCTTATCAATGACTTCGGATTCACAAACGGTTGTTAGCGGCTCCAAGGACAGTTCTGTGCACATTGTGAATGTAAACTTGGGCCAGGTAGGTGTAGCTTATAGTTCAAGCTGGTCTTTTTTTTCCTCACCATTTCTCCCTTATGTATCTTGGTGTTTTTTCAGGTCGTTGGCTCATTAGTAGGCCACACCAATTCCATTGAGTGTGTTGGTATTTCGTCAAGGTAGTGTCGCAAATTAGTTGGCAAATCAGTTGGCAAATTAAACGACGACACGATTTTGTTGCATATGGTGACTTTCTTGTCTGCAGCTATGGCTGGGTAGCTACAGGGAGCATGGATCAAAAGCTCATCATCTGGGACCTCACACACCAATCCAGCCGATGCACTTGCGAACATGATGTGGGTCGATTGCTTCTTCTTCCCTCTGCGCAGTTGCTGTTTGTTCGTTCATTCATTCATTCATTCATTCATTCATCCATTCTTGTGCGCATGCATTGATGTAGGAGGGCGTGACATCACTGGCATGGCTAGGTTCGTCAAGGTATGTTGCATCAGGATGCATCGATGGCAAGGTGCGCATCTGGGACAGCCTCTCTGGGGACTGCGCCAGGGAGTTGAGTGGGCATGCAGATGTAGTGCAGTCGCTGGCCGTCACTGCCGATGGCAATACCATGGTCTCCGCCTCATCAGATGGCTCCGCCCGTGTGTTTGACATCTCCATGTTTAAGTGAAGGAAACTGGGACGGAGTAGATGGTTGCATGCGCTTGTTTGTACTGCATGAATGATGATGTCAAGATTTGATTGTTATTGACAGTGAAACGTATATGAATATATGAGCTGGACTAGACAATCTCTGTACCCCATCCATTTCAATTTAAAATTATGACACATACTTGGCCTATGATGCGTATTGTTGATGACATAGCTCTGTTTAGTTCCCTTCAAAATTCTAAAATTGTACTACATTCTTTGTCACATCAAATCTTTAAACGCATGCATGGATCATTAAATATAGATAAAAATACAACTAATTACAGGATTTATATTGTAATTTGCGAGATAAATTTTTTAAGCTTAGTTACTTTATGATTGGACAATAATTACAAATATAAACAAAAGTTCTAGTGTCTAGATTTAAAATAATTTTGAATCTAAACAAGGGGTTTATGTCCACAACTACCGGTATAATGTGTAGGTTCCTGTCCACATATATTTTTCTTCAACTTAACATAACCATGTTTTTTTAATGTCACCCCCGGGGGCGGGGGATTGCTCCCCAACTAAATATATATTGATGAAGCCTATAACGGCTGGATAAAGTTTTACAAACGTTGAGGAAGAAAAACAATAAAGACTGGACGCCTTAGCATCGGGGTGAAAAAAGGCAGAACTATAAAGAAAGACTAGCGAGACGCATAGACTACTATACAAGTCACACGAGTTCTTCAACAATACCTCCAGGAAGGGGGATGACGCTGAACGTAATCATAGTTGGCCAGATCGAAGCTTGGCAAGGCTCTCGCCCGAGCCATGTGTCGAGGAGAAACAGTAGCAAAGGTTCTTCAACGACGCCTTTAAAAAGGGAAATCTCGTCGCTGGCACAGACAGGTCTGAACTGAGCTTTTGCCCAGAACCAATGCTAATGCTCCCAAAGGCGCGCTCGCAATTAAGAAACGCTTGAACTGAAGTGGGATGCCGAACGCCGCAACACCACGCGGAGCCGTTTCCGGACTCGCTCGCGATAGTGGAACGCCTAGACGGAGAAAAGTGGGGCGTGCCGACCACCACGCGGAGCCGTTCCCGGACTCGTTCGCAACAGGGGGAGGCCCGCACCAGCAAAACGTCAATACCTAGAGAGAGGGGGGCTGTCAGTCCACGCGCCGACAAGTATCCCTCGCCCGCTGGCCGCCACCACACCACACATAGCTGCTCCGGACTCGCCCGCGATGGCAGGAGGCGCGCACCAGCAAGCTTTCTCGACTGGACGGGGGTGTCGGACACCGCCGCACCGCACGGAGCCGTGTCTGGACTCGTCCGTGACGGCGGCAGGTGCGAACCGGCACCGCCAACTCGATGTCACCCAGGACTTGTCGTGGCCGACGTCGACGCTCAGCCCAAACAACACTCGGACACACAGCCCCGCCGCCAGCAAGCCCGCGGCCAAACCACGCGCACAGTATGCTGCAGCTGGGTCCATGCACTAGAGGCGAAGAAAATACGGGCACGCAACCCCACCGCCGACACACCCGCGGTCAAACCACACGCCCTGCGACGTTGAAGGGCCACCTCAAGATGCAGTCGACGTAGTAGCATGTCCGCCTTGTCAACAGTAGTAGCATGTTCGCCGCGCCATGTCCCGCTACCGCATCGCCAACCGCCGACTGCCGCCCGCCAGCAGATCCGACCAGGGGGAGGGGGGCGAAACCAGCCTCCGGCGACCACAGCCCACCAGATCTGGTTCTGGCCATCCCGGCCCAGCTAGGCCGGCCGTTGAGAGGCCAGCTGCGGGTGAGGCCTGCCCCGACTGGTAGCAAGCAGATCCGGTCGTGTGAGGCCAGGATCCAGAGGCCTTGCCGCCCGACCGCCCTAGCTCGCCGAAGACGGAGATGGAGAGGGGGAGGTCGAGGAGTGAGAGAGGGAGGGATGGAGGTAGAGGAAGCTGCGGACGAGACGCGGGCCGCCGCTGTCGTACACCGACGGGCGACGGCGGCGGCGCGGAGAGGTCGCCCCCCGAGTTGCGCGAGAAGAGGCCCCACTGCCGCCATCCCGGCGAGCCGCGCTGGGCTTGCCGGCGACCTGCTCTGGCGGCGGCGCGGAGGGTGAGGGGAAGGAGGGTGGGGGCGGGGGCTCGGTCGCCTCTGAAAGGTCTAGGAATGGCTAGAGGGGGTTGAATACCCTATTAAAAATTCTACAACAGCACTTAGGCAAACTTGTTAGAATAAAACACGGTTTAAGCAAGTTTGCACTAGCACTACGGTTAGGCAAGCCACCTACCAATTCTAGTTACTAGCAAGATAACAACTAGAGCACACAAACTAGCTAGCAACCTAGAAAGCTCTAAACAAAGCTACACAAGCTACTCTACTTTGCAAGAATGTAAAGAAGGTAAATGCAAAGCTAGAGTTAGGAGGGTTATACCGCCGTGGAGAGAAGAACCAATCAATCAATAGATAACCAATGGAAGGCCAATCAATCACTATAAGAATCCTCGGTGAAAGACAATGAGACACGATATTTTTTACTGAGGTTCACTCGCTTGCCAACAAGCTACTCCTCGTTGTAGCGATTCACCTACTTGGAGGTTCACGCGCTAATTGGCATCACACGCGAAACCCGTCACCAAGTGCCACAAAACCAATACAAGATAGGGATCCACAAGCTACGAGCAATCCACTAGAGATACCTTTCGCAAACTCCCGCGGGGAAGGTTCAAGAACCCCTCACAATCCACCGATCGGAGCCGAAGACAATCACCTTCCTCCGCTCAATGATCCTCGTCGCACCAAGCCGTCTAGGAGATGGCAATCTCCAAGAATAACAAGAGCTCCCGCGATGACGATGATCACCAAGTGTCACTAGTATGCAATCAATCAAGCAATGCACTTGGTTCACTCAATCTCTCATGAAATTAGCAAAAGTATCAAAGAGATGAGTAGTGGAGGCTCTCACAAATGAGCACTAGTGTGTGAGTGATGAAATTGTGCAAGAGACTAACCCCCAAGGGCCGGCCATACCACCTTATATAGCCCACACTCACAAACTAGCCGTTTAGCCCCTAAAACATAGCTTTTGCGTGCTCTCCGAACGCAAGCAACAGTGAAGGTCCGGACCATCAACAGTGTCCGGACTCCCCTCAACCGAGCTGCCAACGGTTCTGACTGCAACCTCTGGACGCGCCTCCGGACGTGCGCAATGCGCAGTCTGGACCATGGCGTATGCGTCCGGTCGAGCCCCTCGTTCAAACAACTTTCTTCCCGAGCGCTTTACTGCCTGCCACGCGTCTCCAGACGCCACTGTAGCACGGGTCCGGACTCAACGCCTCCAGCGTCCAGAAATATTTTCCGAACAACTTGAGAGCACCCCGAGAGCACCTTCACCTCCGGACGCTCGTCTGGAGCCTCTGTCCGGACAAACACTGGCGTCCGGACTCCACTTCCAGAGAACAACAGAGAGCGCCATGACTCCGGACGCGCGTCCGGAGCTCGGTCCAGACTGCAAACAGCGTTCGGACTCCTCTTCTTAGCCGAGCTAACTAGGGTTTGCTTTCGGACGCATGCGCCATGGTCCGGACAGCACCTACCCTAGCTTCCGAACCTTGCGTCCGGACTGCCTTTCTCTGCTCAAACACTTCACCAACTTTTCCAAGCTTCTAAGTGCCAACACTAAGTGATCTCAACACTTGTGCACGTGTGTTAGCTTTTAGTTCACATTTTACTTGGAATTAGTTGGTTGTTTCACTTGGTTCAATTGATTTTAATGCAATGTATATGAACCTAGTGGCACATGATAACCGCAATCATTCACAAGAGTTCTCTCCTTAATAGTACGACTATCTATCCTAAGTGTGATCTCACCTTCTATGGTGACTTGATCACTAAACCAAAAATGGTTCCTATATTACCTTTGCCTTCACACCATTTTTCTTTGCACCACCATGCTAGAGCTTGTGTCATCCACTTGATCCACCTTGCTCCATCTCATGGTATGTACCAACCTATCTCATGATTCACACTTAGAGATCAAGGTTAGTACTTAGGTAGGTTTCATCAATTACTCAAAACCAAACACATGGGAACTCTCAGCCTCCTGAGTCGCCCGCGTGGGGAGCGACCGAACATAACCATGTGTCGTGTAGTGGCGGATCTAGGGTCTGTGTGAGCCAAAATTTTCGTTTTCGTAGATATGCACACACGCTGTTAATTTCAAGTCAATTAACACAAAACTTATACAATTATATGGGTTTTAATTTGCTGTGCAAAAAACCTGTGGGACTAGATTACATGTAGATTCTCCACTAGTGATGTGTGGTCCTGTCTTGTAGATATAAAATCATAAGGAATATATTGGTGAAAACAGATTGAAAATCAGATATTTGGTTTAGTAATCCTAGAATCTCAATGCATGTGCCACTAATAATCTTTCCATTAAATTTAAGGCCCTTTGGAATAGAGATTTTTTTTTTGTTTCATGACTTTATTTTCATGTGAAGATAAATGAATTCTAACTTCTACAAAAATTCCTACCATCGGGTCATAAACTTATATAAGCCGCTTTGGCACAGCTCAAAATAGCTCTGGCTCCTTGTTGTGCACGGGGAGCAGGAGATGGAGCTGAAGTTGGAGTAGATGAAGCCAAAAAATAATAGTTTCGTTAGCTCCTAGTTCATTTCATGAGATAAGAGGCTCTTGCATTTATGCCCCTATTTTGTATCAAAATTATGGTTTCGCTCTTGTTTTTTTTCAATTTTGTAAATTTACCTCTGCGTTTTCAAAATGAAGCGCCACTTTACCCCTATTTCTTCATCCTCCCATAATGGTGTTAACTTCTGTACCATAAGACAAATTTCCCATGTTATTTTTGCACCTGATTTTAGTGACATTTGTCATTTCATCCCTAATTTGGAATAAGAAATTTATATTGTATTTTGACAAAATGGCTAGATTTTGCCAAATATTTTTGGCACAATTTGTAATTATTTCAAATTAAATTTAATGTCAAAAAAACAATTCAACACTTTCGCAGCATCTTAACAATATTTTGATAGCATCACGTATATTTTCCCTGGTGCAGTGGCACTAGCTCGATTTTTTTATGAGGTACTCACACATGTCGTTTCACCGTTTGTGCACTCCCTTGTGAGCGACAAGCGTGTGCACCAGGCACTTGGCTTGTGTCTCTTGCAAACATGTGAGTATGTGACGGATCCAGTGGCATAGAAATTAAATTAGTCAGATCCTTTAACCAGGAGCGTATGTACCGTATGTGACTTCTCTTGGATCAATCAATGTTTTCCACGCCCTAACTTTAGTGAAGAACTCCTATATAATAAGCATGGATCAAATTCTGTAACATATATAACACAACACTAACTAGCTAGTATTTGTACATCGTCTGTGCTTAGTAACTAACATATTTGACCTACCAATTTAGTGAAGCCAATTATTAATTGTAGGAGATTATTGGAAAGAGAAATGAATTGTTTAACACGTTTTGTAAAAAAATGATATTTTTTGAAAAAAAACTCAGATTGGACAAAGAGAAAAAATACTTTTTTTGTTGGACCATAAGTGGACTTGTGTTTGAAGTGAAGCATCATGGTTGATTAAGTTCTATTTTTTTCCCTGCCCTTGAACCTAAGTGGGCCGGCCCCAGACACTACCAATAACGACCAAAAATCAAGGGATGTGCTGTCGAAGGAACGTTCTATCTAGAATGTACGTTCGAGCGAGCGGCCCAGCCCACGACACACACGCCACCCCACGTGGGACACACACGCAAACACACCGCAGGGGCGCGCACGCACACGGGAACGCGCTCGGCCGTGCCACACCCCACGACACACACACGTCACCCCGCCGCCGCGCACAACCACGGTGAGGCTCCTACCGTGACCGGCCTCCGCCGACGCCAACATGGTCGTCGAGCATCTGAAAAAAAAAACAAAATGAAAAAATTGAAAAACGAAATTGAAACAGAGAGCAAAAAGAAAATGAAACAAACTGAAAATGAAATTGAAATAGAGAGGAAAAAAAGACATGAAACAAACTGAAAAATGAAATTGAAATAGAGAGAAAAAGAAAATGAAACAAACTGAAAAATGAAATTGACACAGAGAGCAAAAAAGAAAATGAAACAAAATTAGAAAAATAACTGAAAACAAAATTTAAAATGCAGTTGAAACAAACCGAAAATGCAGTAAAACACTTAGAGAAATATTAGATCCAGAGCGGGGTACGAGGAGGGGGAGGGGACACATGAGAGAAATATCTCATCATCTATGCGTGAAACATTGAAAATGGAGCAATGAAACACCGGCGGGACATCAGAGAAACATTGGATCCGGAGGGGGAGGGGCAACATCAGATAAACATCATCATCATATGTTACGAAACATTGAAAATGAGAAACTGAATCACCAGTAAAACACTTAGAGAAACATTAGATCTAGAGCGGGGTACGAGGAGGGGGAGGGGGCAACATCAGAGAAACATCTCATCATCTATGTGTGAAACATTGAAAATGGAGCACTGAACCACTGACGCAAACATCAGAGAACACATTGGATCCAGAGGGGGGAGGGCATCATCAGAATTATGTGTAGTGGTATGTCGTGGGGATGGTAGAGGAGAGAAGGAGAGAGGAAAGAGGAAGAGGAGGCTTACCTGGGCCAGATCTGTGGCCGCCGCCTCCGGATCCGGCGGATCTATGACCACCGCGAAGGATCCAGCCGTGGCCGGCGAATCCCGCCATGGCTGCCGGTAAAATCCCGTTGTGTCCGTGCACGGGTGAGAGAGGAGAGGGGGAGGTGGTGAGGTGCGGCCGCGAGGAGTTGCTAGGGTGTGTGCGCAAGCTCGGCGCGACCGTGGTGACGCGCGGATGGCGGACAGCACGGGCGAACCACCACCACCAGCGACGGGGAGGGAGGTGGCTGCGGCGTGCGCAACAGCCACGACCACCCGCAGCGGCAGCAGGAGCTGGTCGTGGACGAGGCAGTCTGGTGGGAGCGGCGGAGCGGCGGATCTGCGTGAGAGAGAGCGAGTGGGCGGGCGGAGTGTGCGAGGCGCGGTGCCGTGCGAGTGCGACGCCCGGGGAAGAGCGCGTGGTCGACTTGGGCCGGCCGGCCCACTTGCGGCCCCGACACGCGTTCGACGCGTGTCGAACGTCCGTATAGTAGCATTACCGAAAAATCAACGAGCGAGACCAAAACTCAAGGTGCAACATTTATATCCCTAAAAATAAGTTTATTATGAAAATATATTCAAGGATCTATATCAATGATACTAATTATGTACTATAAATATTGATACTAATTATGTATTATATTAATATTTTGTTATAGTATATATTTAGTTAAATTTAAAGATAGCTCACTTTTTAAAAAGAGATGTTGACGTCGATTCAGGTCACACACTGAAGGGCTAGATCGCCCAGAGGCCGCACACGGTTTAGTACGCATCGGAGGTGTTGACATTCGTTAAGTGCAAAGAGAATATGAAAGATTTCCACAAGTGCATAGAATATCATTGTAGCATTTTATCGGGAGTATTTCAGGATCGTTATTTATATTTTACCATAGGGAAACAATGGTTAAAGAATCTGATAAGTTACCATCATGTATCTACTAACTTAATAAACCAACTAGACTAAAGCAGGGGTAAATGATATATAATAGTAATTAAAGATAACAATCACCACACACGAGAATCCTAAGATAAATGAGTAGATAGATAAAGTGGGAGGACAACGGGAGAGATCAAAGTTCCTGAATATTTCTATATTACTTTGGTTCTATGGTAAGAGGAGATGGATAAATATAGCAATCACTCAATAGCACTTCGGGACATGAGAGCTCCTAGCCACATAAAGAGATGAGAAGGGGGCCAAGAAGGTCTGTCTACAGTCCTACAAACACCAATCCGAACGTGGTGAAATACGTAGGCCATCAAGACTGTCACGATCCTGGGGCCACCACAACTATCCCTGGGACTAGGTGCAATCTCATGTAACTTCTAGTCTAGACACCACGTCTACACTATTAATTACTACTCTAATTATCTAGAATAACTAGAGCACTCGATGCGAGCGAAGATCCTATGCTAAGTATAACAACTACATTAACCAATGATAATATGCATAAGTAAATAGAGAAGATAAATATATCAAAGCATAAGTACTACAAAGATAAGATACAAGATATACCAGATCTCTGAAGATTCCTCCAAAACCGGAGCGCAGCTCCGCTCTCCCTAACTCCCAACTAGAACTAATCTACTACATTGGAAAGTCTAGCCCTAATTCTTTAGAGTTGAGAGATCATCCTTTTGAGGGACGCCTTTGCAACTCCATGATGATAGATTGAATGAGATGCCTATGGGGGAGGTCTACCCCTTTATTTATAGTCCTGGACAAGAAAAGAGCCTTCTAAATAGTCGATGTGGTACTAATATATTGCAAATACTCCTTCTGGTCTTCCATGTTGCGCACTTGGGCCACCTAGGGTGCTCCCACATCCTTGGCCAACATGGGCCACACTCTAGCCCACTCTAGCCAACTCTAGCCTCCCTTGGACACGCCTTGGCCAGCTCTGGCTTGCTCTAGCCAGCTTGGGCTGGCCACAGCCTGGCTGTGCTTGGCCGGGCTGGGCTGTGACCTGGCCGGGCCTGGCCAAATGACTCTTGGGCCTAGTTGGTGGGCTGCCACGCCTCGTCACGGCCCATGAGACCCACCAACTTGTCTTGACTTTATCTTTATTTATATCTTTTCACCCCGGACTCTAAATAAGGCAAACCATAGGTCCATTTCGATCGGCTCGATGAGCTCTTCGCAATGGTGTACTCCAATTCCATATTTGAGGTACTTTTATATAGTAAAACTTGAATGTCTTGCAAAATAAGTGAGAACACCAAAACTCGTGGAACTCGTTAGAATCAAACCCTACAACTATGTTTTGTAGTTTATTTCTTATCATTTAATGCAATAGTTGATGGCTATATTTAGGTGTTAAGAGCTGTCAACAAGTTCCCCCAAGCTTAACCTTTGTTAGTCCCTAAGAAAAGCTAAACTCAATAATGGATCAGGAGTTGCTACAATACTTTCACGCCTCAAAAGTACACATGCTTTCAAACAAAAATTCTTCTATGAATTAGAAAAAACTACTCTAACTTTCGAACTTACCCATATTACCTTTAACCATGGGGCTTTAACTATCACTTGGGTCTTGAGCAATCAAAAGACAGAGTAATCAAATCAGGCACTATGTCTCAAACTCTTCACTTTACCAAAATTCTAGGTTTTGTAATATTTTCGAAATAAAACTCAGAGCTTAATTGTATGATATCCTCAAGTCTCTTATGTATGTGGTATTTGTGGATCTTACTGAGGCATTAATAATGTCATGCCCACCTATACTAGTAAATATAGTGGAGTTCATAGGAATGGCTTAACAAGGTTTAACATACTTACTTTGTATATATTGTAAAGTCAAACAATAGATCCACAGAGAGTCAAGTCATACAATCAAGTCTAGATGTGCATGTGCGTGGATATGGTGGATATATAGTGGTGATGATGGTGATGGTGAAAACCTAATTCTACTTTGCTCCTTGAAATGAATCTCTCTTTTGGAATTTTGAAATTTTGAACAACATGGCTAGAGAGTATGAGCTATCTTATTTATTTTTCTGAGAGGTGCATCGGACATTTGTCCATTTTTAATTCCTCTCTTTTATTTTCTTTCTCCTTTTTCAGATAGCTTTTGCAGAGATCATACCTCCATCACCAAGAAAAACTGTTGAGAGAATATAACAAGAACTTTGGAGCATTTATAAATGAATGGAATGAATATTTTTGGTGGTGGTTACTCTCAGTGTAAGAGTAAAACCTTTTTCTAGTGGATGAATGGCATGTTGTTGCGCATACTCTAGTGTAGAGTAGTGCATATTTGGGTGGTGTGTACGTGATCTTGATTTAAAAGCATAACAAGACTCTTCATAGGGTCTAAAGGTTGACAACACTCAATACAAATATAAGTAGCATGAATGAGTCTTCCTAATCTAACTGTATATATATATGTATATGGCTTGGGTAGGAATTTAAACTATGTCATACAAGAGCTCATCATGTAAGATTTTGAATTTTCAAAAGATAAATCACCAAAACTTAGCATTGCTAGGAGTAAGATAAATAGCAGCTGAGACTTTCATATCATATCTCCCAACTACCTAGACTTAGTTTAAGTATATGCCTCCACAAGTTTCAGAGTAAATTCTCAAATCAAAGTAGTTCTAACCGAGACTTAGGAGAACTCAAGGTTGAAAACTAGGTACTTAAAAGGGATTACGGCAGAGCAACTATTCATCATCTCCAAGACAAAATTAATATTCATAGCTTTTATTTACTCTAAGTAAATTAAACACACACCCTAACTAATCATATCTTTATTTAGGACTCTTAAGACTCGACAGACATGGACCTTCATGTGCCCATATATTTTTGGCAATTTTAAGTTTTCTTATGATACTATGGTGAACCTTCATGTGCTCATGTATTTTTAATATTTTATGACTATAAAATAGACTCTATAAATAGTATAGGTATACTTACCTGATAACTGGGGGTGCCCTCCGCCAAGCTTGATTTTGCTATGGTTGATTCTGAATAATCTTTGGAAGTAACCTCTTGGTTGGGCTCACTCCTCCTTGGTGCCTTCAATCCTGCATGGTTATACTCCGCCAAGAACAAACAAAACTCGAGGCTTTATTATGATAATGGGTTAGCGGTCAGCCAAAAGAGTAATTGAATATTCTCATGAGCTAATTTAAACTTTTATAGATTCTAGGAATTGAATATCTCATCTCTTTTAAGAATTTTCTATTTTATAATGCAAGAGAAATAAAAATTATTTTTACGTCACCATAGTAAATTCCCTTATGGTATTACCATAAGATGGGGCTTAGTATTTTTATGATGCAATGATAAATAAATATTTATTTTGTTTTTATTTAGATATGCAAAAAGATAAAGGTGATAAAGATTACTAATAACTAATTAGGTAACTACCATTTTTACCTTGTGGCAAAGGAATGGAATTTATAGTGTACCAATAAAACTAGATAGGAGAGAGTACTTACTTGTTTGATTTGTCATCTGAGGTAGACTCAGACAATCAAGAAGGTTGCCTTTGAGTTGCTTGATGGCATTTCTCCAGTGGCACCTTTGTTCATCCACTTCCTATGAGTGTGCGCTTCTAATATAGATTTGTTCCTCCATGGCACTCAACACTTTCACATAGCTAAAGTGGTGGGTTTGATAAATGAACTCAACCCATGAACAAGCCTTAAACCTCTTTATCCTGCAAAATGTTAGTGGACACATACCCGAAGGATTGCAATGATTTTTAAACATGGGTTGTTGTCCAAATTTTATATAGTTTTCATCTATGCTAATTAAAAGATGGATTTTAGGATTACTTTAGCATGGATTTTATTTTATAATGATTTATATTAAATTTTTATTTATCTGTCACATTTTAACATGATTCAAGGCAAAGGTAACTTGCATTAAAAGATAAAATGGATAAAATTTAATACTTACAGTCCTTCCCTCCATGAAGGATGAGCTGTGTCTCCTTTGCGCGAAGTTGTTGGAATTCATCGTATGCCTTGATTCATCTCTGATGTGAATTCGTCTCAGGACTTACCCAAATTGAATGAGAGTTTTCTACAGGGGTTAGTTGAAAGGTCCTAAGTGATGGCTAGAGGGGGGGGGTGAATAGCCTAAATCGAAAACTAAAAACAAACTCAACAACAAGTTAGATAGCAATGAGACGAAGCTCGACTTGCACTAGCCTACTAGAGGATGCAAAGCCACCTAACCACAATTTCTATCCTAATAAGCTCTAGGATCACACAATGCATACTCAAGTCTAGTAGCCCTCTAAGCACAACCTAATATACTAGGACAAGTATGAATAAGGTAATGCAAAAATGGGAAAGGTGATTATACCGTCGTGGAGAGGAGTGGATGAGCCAATCAAGTGATCACCGAGAAAACCAATCAATCACAATTGAGACAACAAGGTTGACACTTGATTTTTCTTTCGAGGTTCACTAGTTTGCCAACTAGCTAGTCCCCGTTGTGGCAAGACACTCACTTGGAGGTTCACACACTAATTGGCATCACACGCCAAACCCTTCACCGGGTGCCTGTTGGTATTTCTTAACGCACACAGATAAATCCGCAAGCGCATGGATACTGCTGTAGCTTTCACCCGTGAGTATTCCAAGGGTATCGATTTCCACGGGGAACATGAAGTGCACTAGATAAAAACTAAGAGCATCCAAGGATAGATAAGATAACTGGGTAGAGAGATTTCAGAGTTTTCTAAGGGGGATATCTAATCAAAGGTCCACTATACTCTACTTACTTTGGAGCAACAGTACCTTCCCGACTCTCGACAAAGACTGGGAAAAAGGTAGTCGGGAGAGGCTGCCAAAAGCTCTACGAAAACACCAACCCGAACGTGGTGGACTACAAAGGCCTTACAGAGCTGTCACCCCTGGGGCTACCACAACTATCCGTAGGATTGGGCGCGAACTCAGGTAAACTCTAGTCTAGACACCACGTCTACACTATCACTTACTACTCTAACCCAATATCAATACTAGAGCACTCAATACGAGCGGAGATCCTGTAAATAGAATAAAGTAAGAACTGAAATAAGATACTTAGAAATATAAATGAAGAACCTGGAGATTGCTCCAAACCAAATGCTGCACAAGTACAATGTTGAGGAAGATCCGACAGATCTGGCTACTCCTAGCGCTCTCCTGCTCTCTCTCACCTCTAATTACAACTAGATGAACTAGAACTAGAAGAACTAGATCTAGACAACTAGAGGGACCTCTCTCCTTCTCTACATCTAATTGAAACCCTAGCTTTTTCTTTGGAGAAAAATAATGAGATGAGATGATCCTCAGGGGGGTCAGGGGCCTTCCTTATATAGCCTCCTCAAATGAACGTGGGTCATTGGATCAAACCGACCTATATGAAGGGTTTAGATTCATCCTCGAAGGCGGTGGAGCACGATCCGCGAACTTGAGCCTGATTGACTGAGATAGCAGGGCGGGCGCCCTAGGGGTCAGGGCGGGCGCCCTGACTCCGGGTCCGTTTTCCCTCCTGTTCGTTCTGGTGTCTCCTGGAACCTTCTAGAGTATAGAAAATTGTGCGGTTGATAAATATCTCTATGTAAACATGACATGTGGGCCTTTCCTTGGTATTTCCTGATAACCCCCTGAAAGGATCAAGATGCCCAAGAGGGGGGGTGAATTGGGCTCTTTTTAATTTCAAGACAAGAATTAAACCTATAAAGAGCCAATTAACCCCCTAGTGCCTACCGCTTGTGTGTCCTAGCTAGAAAGCGGTAGCAAGTCAATAGAATGCGAAAACTTCCTACACAATTCTAGTATGAATTGAAAGACAAGTGCGGAAAGTAATGCGGTAAGAAAGAGCTAGGGAAAGATATGCTTGACACGATGATGTTTTGCCGAGGTATCGAGGAGTCGACACTCCCCCTAGTCCTCGTTGGAGCACCTCGCAAGGTATAGCTCCCCCTCAATCCTGCGCAAGGGATGAGTGCTCTCTACGGGCTGATTCTTCGCCACTCCAGCTTGGTGAATCGCCCACAACCGATCACAACGTCGATGAAGAAGGGCCGCCGACAATCCTCCGGCGATCACCTTCCTCCAAGCACCACCGTGTGACACCCTGTGTCAAGCTTGCATTAGGGTCATCATTAACCACTAAGCACAAGCATTTCATTGCATTCATGTTTGCATGTGCTATCATTTCATGTGTGTGTTGCTATGTTTTGAAACTAGACTTAAATAGATGTTTTGTGCTCTATCTTGTGATCTATCTGTTAGTTAAACCTTGCTATGCTTAGAGTAAAGTATGGTTTGCTTTATGTTTGTTTACCCTGCTTAATTAAAGTTATTTTATCTATTAAATAATTAAAGTAATTCTTTTCCTAATTAGCTTAAATAAGTTTTTAATCTTTAACTCTTGAACTAATGATTTTCAGAACTTATGATCTACATGAAAAGGGTAGAGTAATATTCTAAACAACTTTGGTTTAAGTGTCAAAGCTTAGTTTGGAGTTTTCGAAACTGTTTTGAATCAATTTCTGTTTTGAATCAAATAAAAGAAAATGGGAAAAGGAAATCAGAACCGGAACAGGTCGAGTACCGCTTCGGCCCACTCGGCCTCGACTGCCGCTCGATAAAGTTACAGACCGAGGGTCGAACGAACGACCCCTGAGCAGGAGGCTCGATCCGTCGATCGACCCCCCCCCCTCGACTTCGATCCCTCGATATGACGGACATAGGGTCGAACGAACGACCCCGCGCAGGAGGCTCGACCGAGTTAGAGGCTCGATCAGCCAATCGACCCTCCCCTCGACATCGACCCCCCCACTCCCGCGCGCTCACCCGCACGCACATGCCGCGCACGCCCGCGCGCACTCACCCGACCACGGCTGAACCGTACGTCGGCGTCGTCTGCCGCGTGGCTGACGATGCCTGACTGCGGATGTTGAACACGCCATCGCCGCCGCTGTGGCACTGCACCGACATCGCTGTCGCCGTTAGCCGCTCGTTCTGTCTCAGTCGCGTCCGCACTCGCGCCCGCGCTAACGGCGCTAGGACCGAGTCTACACCGTTTTCCCGCCGCTGATGCCCTGCTTCGCCGCCACAGACCTGCCAGCCGCACTGACGCGCGCCGCGTCGTCGTTTCGCAGTAACGCCGCCGCAGTGCCGCGTCCGATCAACTCCACGCCTCGTCGAATTCGCAATCAAACGCGAATCCGCGCTAATGGTGCGTCGACCAAGTCTTGCTCTGCGCCGCTCGCCGCAAACACGCCAGCGCCGCTGCCACCGCCGCACCATCGCATCACGGCCCCCACTGGCCGCTCCGGTCGGCCATGACCGTGCAAAGAGGAGCGCCTATACCTTCTCCACGTCACACACTCGTCCGCACTCATCCTCACTCGCTCACTCGCTCGCATTTCTCTGTTCTCGCCGCGCCGAGCGCCAGCAGCACTGCAACACCCCCTTCTCAAATACACCACCACCCGAGCTCCTCTGCTCGATCCATCTCGCGCTAGCTTTCGCCTTTGCCCCGCACATACGCTGCTCGCCTCTGTTTAACCAGCCGAGGACTCTAGTCACCGGAACGCCTCCGCCGTTCCTTGGCCCGAGTCGCCACCGGACCGACCAACCAGCGTTCACCCCTTCACCGTCTCGCCCCCGACGCCTCCATCTTCGTGGAAGCTTCACCGGAGTTAGCCGAGGTGAGAACGCCTTTCCCTAGCTTCAGTTCGACCTTTGTCATCACAGCACCGTTGGTCGTGCGCCATTGCCACCGCCACGGAGCTTGCACGTGGCCAGGGTTCCACATAGCCCCTTCAGCTCAACCAACCCTCGAATCACACTCACTGCATCGCCACGATGCTCACGCAACCCAGCGTCGAGCCTCGCATCGCCGGTGATCACCTCACCGTGTCGCACCGTCGTGCTGCACCACCACCGCACACCGCTGACCACTTTCACGGTCGCAACAGTTCAGCCAACTCCACCAGTGGATGCGCGTAATCATCCCGAGCCTAGCACACCCAACCCCACCGTCGGAGACCTCACCGCCAGCAAGAACGCGCCAGTCAGCGCGGTCCTCTGTTCCCTGCACGTCGACAGTCAGACCTCGAGTAATCGAGGGTCCTGTCTGTCAGTCGCCCCGCACGCCTCTGCGTGTCTCAAGCCGGTTTCCGAAATGAATTTCTTTCTCTATTTTCAGTAATATACTTGTTTAATTTATATCTAGAGTTTGGTAAATCCTAAAGTGGTGAAATCAATTTTGTTAGACCCTTTATGTTATGATCTGTCTATTGTTTTTATATAAATGTTTTGGAGAATGTCTTCAGTACTAATGTTTAATTAGTTGTTTCCTGCATATATCAAAGTTAAAATGTGTTTCTGCTGTTTCTTAGATAAATTCCTGTGATATATATGTGCATGTATAAATCATGGAACTTTCCTGAAAAATATGTTTTAAGTGTATTGTTCTGCTAAAAATAAGTTATAGCATGTTTTACCCTTGTTGCTAATAGCTCTAGTTATAAGTAGCTTTGTGGTAATTTAACTGGTTAAATGCTTAGAATCTCTTTTATTGTGCTAAACCTTGTGCAAGCATCATCCCTGCACCATTCAGTTATTTATTTATGCATTGCAATCATTTAGGATCCGTGGAGGAACATCAGGAGCCAACAGAGACAGAAGTCCAGGAGGTACAGGAGCTAAACGAGGAGTACCACGAGCTCGACACTAACCTCCCTGAGTGCCCTGACCACCAACCCTCCACCTTCACTCAAGGCAAGCCCCGGAGCATTCTTAAGCCTCCCAGTATTTACAAATTAATCTACTTGAGTATTTTATACTGTGATGCATTAGGTGACAGGAGTTGTTTGAATCCCAAATTGATGCATTACCTTCCTTGATTATTGTTTTACCTACCTTGTTACCCTGTTAAAATAAGTAAAAGCAACCGCTTAGCCTGCTTAGAATAAATGGTTACTTTTATTTTATGTTTCGTGTTATCCCATGGGGGTAATACTATCACGGTTGGCTATATTGGCTATCGTGGAAAGAACCAATGGTAGTAATGAACTGCGGTCAACTGGAAGGAAGAGGCACCAAGTGGTTTAGACTTGGGGGCAGTCCGTCCGTTGGATCGTATAGGTTTGTACACAATGGTGTCCCTCTTACATCTTTGAATGCGCCCTTTCACATAGGGGCCGTTGTGAGTATCGACCTCGAAGCCGAGTAAACACTGTCCGGGCCGGCGCTCAATCTGCTGTGAGCACCCTCTAGTTTGTAGATACGATCTGCCCCGTGGTGGCCAACTAATTTCTACAATTGGGTGGACCAATGCGAGCCCGCGACGGTTACCACCTGGACTTTGTTGAGCGGTAACCCAATGCATGGACCCGACGGGGAAAGTGTGGGCGTGTGTTAAAGGTAATCTTACCAGCTGGTGTATATCGATTCGAATTGCCGCCCCCCACTGGATATGGGGGATTATGCTGAGCTTCACCATGGTACAACTCCATGTGACATCGTAATGGCTCTACTAAAATTTTGATGAAGGAACTGGATATATGTTATTATATTGTTTGAATAGTTCAAGTGAGTGCTCTAGTACAGGTGCAAACCTAGAGATAATAATAGGATGGAAAATGGTTGTTCTCTAATCTTTAGTTTCATCTTGTTCGCCTTTCCGCAAAAGCAAGTTTACCCAGATCCACATAAATAGCCATGCATACCCTTGGAGTCTTTATTTTCAGTTAGACGGGTAAGTCTAGCTGAGTACATTCCCGTACTCAGGGTTTATCCCGCTTGTTGCAGATGGTCAAGTGTACTTCGGCTATTGTAAGCACTGTCTCTATCCCTTCGAAGGAGAAGAGGAGTAGGCCTTGGGCAACGTCTTCTACGAGCTCATCTTTTGCTGTTGTCGGACATGACCTCGTGGGCACCCCTATCTTTTAAAACTTCGGGTTCAAAGTTTCAAACAATGTTTTATTCAGCCACAGGTGTTGTGGCGGAAGTACTTCTTTTATTTGGAACAAAGTGATGTAATAACTTTATTCGTACTTCAAGTATTTTTCGGTTTATTTGTGGCTCGTCCGAATGTGCATACCTGAGTTTGCGCGATCCTCGATTGTTAGAAATCCTTCGAGATTTCCGGACTACCGGGATTATATGGGCTCAAGTGTTTTAAGTGGCAGTTAAATCAGCTACTTTGGTACTTGATCTCTTATAATCTGGACGGTTCCGTCACACACCGGACCGTCTAGGTGATGTCGATCACCAAGAGTAACAAGCCTCGATCTTCGCTTGACTCACTCAAGCTTCACAACTAGAGGATGCACACTTGAACTCTTGGATGAACTAGAGGAGAGGATGGATGAATTCTCAAATCACTCTCTCTCTAGGGCTCTTGCTCTCTTCCCAACCTTCTCAAACAGCACAGCAAATGAAATGAGCAAAGGCAAGGTGGGAGAGAAGTGTGAGGAGCTATAAATAGCCCTCAAGGAAACTGCCTCGGGCTGGCTCTTTAAGTTGGCGACGGACGCTCCGACGCCTAGGCGACGAACGGTCCGTCGCCCTGTCCAACGGCTAGTTCTGACAGGATTTCCCAGTGATGGACGCTCCGTCGGAGGGGTGACGGACGCTCTTCCCAGCGTCCGACGCTACATTTTGACTCGGGCTGAAAAAACACCCTCACTGGAAGGTCGACGGACAGCGTCCGTCGGACCCTGAAAAACTTAGCCAGAAAACACGGCCACTGGAAGGCCGACGGACGCTGTGGACTCAACCACCCAGTGTCCGACGCCTTTGTCCGACACGACGGACAGCGTCCGACGCCTCCGTCAGGAGCGTCCGTCGCCCAGAAAACAGGCCTCTCAACTTCGTTTTTCGCCGCGATGAATATGGAAGTTGTTCTAGGCTATCTTACGGTCACCATAGGCTTGCTTAGAGCTAAGGAAGACAAGTGTGCACCACACCTAGTTCATGAAGCTTTCCTAAGTCAAGTTACTAGTCTCAACCCCTCTTAATAGTACGGTCAAAGATCAAATAGAAGCCCTATCTATTTCTAAGTGCCCTTCATCACCTTATAACACTTAGCCTATCATTCTAGTGTCTTCATCATGTCTCTTTGAAATCCAAAACAATATCCATCTTGGGGGCTAAGTGATGACCATTTATGCCCATTCATATTGATCACTATGGCTAAGCTACGCATAGCTTCTGCAAAACACACGTTAGCCATAATAATCGCTAATTGTCGTTAATCACCGAAACCAACTAGGGCCATGATTCTTCAATCTCCCCCTTTTTGGTGATTGACGACAATAACTCCTCGAGTATGGATATAAGAGTGAAAGGTTAGGATTTTGGTGACTTAGAATGATTGAGCAAGGGTTAGAGAATTTGTAAAGAAGCATACTTGCTCACCCAAGCCAAGTCACAAACCATGGTACTCATAGATATGAATGTAAAAAGGAGTACCTCATGATATTCTCAAAACATGTATTGGAGTATAGCACGGAAGCTCAATTACGATTTGAACATAGAGATATATCATGAAACATAAGACAACTCACAAGATATATTAGTGATAAACAAGAGTTTGTCACATCCAACCATATTTCATACAAGAATCAACAAGGGTTAGAGAATTTGTAAAGAAGCATACTTGCTCACCCAAGCCAAGTCACAAACCATGGTACTCATAGATATGAATGTAAAAAGGAGTACCTCATGATATTCTCAAAACATGTATGGAAGCTCAATTACCATTTGAACATAGAGATATATCATGAAACATAAGACAACTCACAAGATATATTAGTGATAAACAAGAGTTTGTCACATCCAACCATATTTCACACAAGCTTCAACCATAATATTCATCACACACAAAGATACAAGTGCATAAAAGTAGACATGATGAATGAGTACGGGGAATTTAAGCACAACAAAGATATGAATCCCTCCCCCTATCTCTAATACTCGACTACCCTCTCTCCCCCTTTGGCGCCAAGCACCAAAAACTACGGAGCTCCCGGAGCATCTGGAAGTGAACCATCCGTGAAGCGGGAGTGAAGATCGAACTGTGAGTAGTCGGGACTGTCATCACTATCATCAGCTGCCTGACCCTCTGAAGCTGCATCTATCAAGGTAGCGGTCTGGGTAGGCTGAGCTGACTCCTCTGTCTCCCCCTGAGGCTCGGAAGAAAGAACATCTTAAGCTGGAGCCTCAGACGGTCCTGCCTCTGTAGTAGGAGCGGGGCGAGCCCGACGAGTGAACACACGAGGCGGGGGAGTAGAAGACACTGCCAGAGCAACTAGTGACACTGCTACGACAATCTCGGCTGGGTGAGTCAGAGGTGGAGTGGATACTGTAACTGTAACTCCCTCATCCTGCTCACGTGTCTGGACTGGGGCCTCTGTGACAACTGTCTCAACTGCTATGGAAATAGCATCTGTCTGAACTACAGCTGGAGGAGTAATAACTGTCTGTGTAGACTGCTCAGGTGCGATCTCCGATGAGGCAATTGAAGAGAGGTAAGTGCCTGTTGCCGGAGGATCCACCTCAACCTCTGGAGCTGGTGAGTCTAGCTGAGCTTCTCTGGGAGAGTCATCTCCTGTGATCTCCAAGTAGGAGGTTGAGAGGTCACGCGAGGCCTCTGCAATGGTGGTTCCCCGGATAGGTGTAAATTTTGTCTGAAGCTCATCGGGTGAAACTAACCAAGAGGACACCTGGGTCCTCGGAGACTAGCACTCTGGAGAAGCTGGTGCCTGGAAGGGAGGAGCAACTGGTGCCTGACTCTGCTGTCCTCCGGGCGGTAACGCTGGAGTCGGTACCACAACCACTGGAGTCTGCTGTGCCGGCGAGGTGAACTGCTGCTGATGCGAGACCCTGGGCAACTGAAGCTGAGGAGTGAAGGTCTGCTCAAGTAGCATAGTCTGAGTCTTCTGAATCTCTGCCTGCTGCAGCTGATAGGCCAAGAACTGGCGCTGAAACTCGTCCTGCCTGGCCTGAGTCTGGGCCTGAGCGGCCAACTGCTGCTCTGTGAGCCTCTAAACGTCGGCAGCCTGTCGCCTCTGCTCCTCTGCTTGGCGTGATTGCTCCTCATGCATCCTCGAAAGGATGGTAAGCAAGGTAGCCTCTGAAGTGCTGGAACCTAGAGCTGGAGTTGCAGCTGCACCTGACCCTCCTGCCTCATGGTCATGAGACATCGGTGCGTACTCACGCACTGGCTGATAGTCCTCATCTGAACTATCTGAGTCAAGGTTCGCTCTATAGACAGCCTCGGCAACGGTGTCAATCTGAGCATCAAGATCTGTAAGCTCTGCCTGGGCGATCTACTCAACTATGGCGTCAGTGTCTTCTGCCGACTGAGGTGGCACACCTGCCTGTCTGGTGCCTGGTCGGTATGCTCTGCTGGGGCGAGGCAGGTTCCCATGCATGACCAACTAACTCATCGAGTAAACTGGAAGCTCAGTCGCTGACCTGGTAAGAGTGACTCGCAGAGCTCCAGATCGGGTCTTGGCAACTATGAGATATGAAATCTAGTGTGCAAACTGTAGCTGCCAGTGACCTCGGAATCCTGCAGCTATGATGTCCTCAAGCTCGCTGACGATCAGATCCCAAAGATCAAACTTCTCCTTCCGGATGATATGAGCATGTAGCCACAACTGTAGTTGGGTAATTATATTGCGAGCTCCAACTCTGGGAAGAATGGTACGCCTGAGTACCTCTTGGAGAATCCGAGCAATAGGAGTGAGATCTCTCGGTGTACGGCTCGAACCCTCTGAGAATGGCAGCTGAAAACACGGCCTCACGAAGTCTGTAGATGGCACTATCCCATCGTGAGGTCGGCGAGGGGCCTCCTGATCCCCGTAACACAAGCTGTGAATCCTCATAGGAGAGGACTCTAAGTGAAAGAGCTCTTTGAACCGAGCTGCTGAAACCCTGAAGTCGTGGCCCTGAAAGCCGAAGTGAAAGAACTCATGATCAGGGGAGATCCACAGTGAGGCATAGAACTGATAGACCCAGTCCTTCTGATAAGCTCCTGATCATCCCATCATATCTGACAAGCCCGGAAGATACTGCAAGTGCTGAAGAATCTCTGGACCACCGACCCCCTCTATGTGAGCAGGTGGGCACACTCTGTGAGCCCTAAGAGGAGCGTCGGTGTCGACGTACGCTCTGTAGAAATCCTCGTGAATCGTAGTGTAGAAGTCACGTCCAGCACGGGGATCCCTCTGAGCTGGGAACCAGGACTGAAAGTTTACGAAGCGGAGTAGCTAGACCTGCTTCGCTGTGAGAACCCTGACCTGATGCCTCACTGGATCTGGTAGCTGAGGTCCTGGAGGACTAGGTGGTGCACCAGAGCCTCTAGACCGTGTAACTCTGCGGCTCATCAGCTCACCAATCGAAGACGGGCCCGCGGCCTCTGTCTGCTCAGTCTCTGGGACTTGATGTGCCTCCTCTGTCTCAGTAGCCTCGGCGGGCTCTGTCTCTGGACACGTATGGGACTCACGACGTGCTCCACGGTGAGGCGAGAGCCTCAAACCGGCGCGACGTCCACCTCGCTCCGTGATCTCTGCGGCCTCTGCCACTGCAACTGCTGCTGCTGAATCTGGATCCATAAGTGGTCTCTTGCGCTTCCGTGACACAACCTTCTGCTTACCCCTTCCCCGATCGGTGGGTGGACGCGGTGGAGGTGGAGGGTCACCACCACTACCGGGTACGGGGCCGGCGTTCTTCGTTATTGCCATGGATATACACTGGATGAAACAAACTGTCACTAGCAACAGATCCTCAACTGTCAAATCATAAACTCACTGCCCACTGCCAACTAACAATCCACTGAGCAACACAAGCAACCAAGAGTGGCATGACGACCCTGGATTGTCCTTTCGAGGCTTTGCCTCGTTCCTTACTCGAGGGCTTTGCCCCGAGTTTACTGTCACTGCCCAACTGACACCTTTGACCAAGTGACGCAAGAAGAAACAGAAGGGGAAAGAGCCTTGGTCGAATTTCACACTCCGCAGCCTTAGAGATCGAGGGAGCAGCGGTGGCGGCACTGGAGAGGAAACCGCCGGCTAGGGATGGCGCAGCCCTGGGTGTGGCAGCGACGGCGGCGAGAAAGAAAAGGCGCGGCTCTGGAGTGGCAACGGCGGCAGCGGCGTGGAGGAGACGGCGGTGCTAGGCGCGAGCTCTAGCGCGGCGGCGCTGGGTGGCGGCTACGCAGGGAGTGGCGGCGTGATGCAGCGGCGGCAGGCGGCGCAGGGTGGTCACGCCGGCGAGAGGTGGCGTGAGCAGATGCGGCGGCGGAGCGGCGGTTAGGGTTCGGAGAGAATGAGCGACGACGGCGTACAGGAGAAAGAGAGGAGACGGGGAATTTTTTTAAAAAAATTCGCTTTAAGTTCGCGATGGACGCTCCAAAATAGAGCGACGGACGCTCCGTCAATGTGCGACGGACGCTTGGACAGCGTCCGACGGCATCGTCCGTCGAGCTTCCAGAATAGGTTTGAAAATGCCCAAATGCATTGACCGCGTCGGACGCTCCGCGACGGACGCTGGGGAGCATCCGTCGCCCTGTAAGCAGTCAACATTCAGTCTCTGGACGATCGCAATGGACGCTGAGGCATTTGACGCCGAGCGTCCGTCAGCAGCGTCCGACGCCTTTTAAATAGAATTTTTCAAATTTTATTTTTGTGTCTTTGTCCCAACCAAGTTTCAATCCCAATAAGATCCAAATAACACCTTATTGGACTTGATATGAGAACCATCTCTCAAACTCTCATTTTCAAATAGTTTGCCATAGGCTTAGATTTTAGTTTTAGCTCAAAATATTCGAATGGAAGCACCAAGGAGTCATCATATGGCCACAAGAGGGGTATAGAAGTGTCTTGAGCTTGGAATGCTCCCCCTAAGTGGACGAACACAGAGGATGCTCAAACTTAACCGAAAAGGAAATCCAAACAACACATGCACATGCAATGCATTTATAAGAATTTGAATCTAGGTTGCTTGCAAGTTTAAACCATGATTTGGACTTCTTCACATGTTCAAGAACGGTTATTCCAACCATGTTAGCCAAGCCTATGTGCATTACTAAATTAACATGATTATATTACACATGATGCAAGGTTGGTTCACACAAGATCATCTTTTAGTGAAGTTAGATTGATCAAGCACATTCAACTCGCTTCTCAACCTACAAAAGGTTGCTTCATCGAGTGGTTTAGTGAAGATATCCGCCAATTGATCTTCTCTCTTAACTCCAACTAGTGTTATATCTTTCCTATCCACATGATCTCTAAGAAAGTGATGGCGAATATCAATGTGCTTGGTGCGAGAGTGTTGAACCAGGTTATTTGCAAGCTTTACGGCGCTTTCATTATCACACAAGAGTGGAACATCTTTTAAAACCACGTCGTAATCAAGGAGAGTTTGGGTCATGTATAAGATTTGTGCACAACTTGCTCCCATGGCAATGTATTCTGCCTCGGCGGTTGACAATGCCACACTATTTTGCTTCTTTGAAGACCAAGAAACAAGTGATCTTCCTAGCATGTGGCACCCGCCGGAGGTACTCTTCCTATCAACCTTACACCCGGCATAATCCGAATCGGAATAGCCGACTAGTTGGAAGGGGGCTCCTTTGGGATACCAAAGACCCATGCTACAGGTGTGCCTTATGTACCTAAGGATTCTTTTAACCGCACAAAGATGCGACTCCTTAGGGCTTGCTTGAAACCTAGCACACATACACACACTAAACATGATATCCAGCCTAGATGCGGTGAGGTAAAGTAAACTACCGATCATAGAATGATAGAGAGTTTGGTCAATCGGTTTACCTCCCTCATCGAGATCGAGATGCCCATTAGTAGGCATTGGGGTCTTGATTGGCTTGCAATCCTCCATCTTGAACTTCTTCAGTAAATCATGAGTGTACTTTTCTTGAGAGATGAAGGTCCCTTCTCTCATTTGCTTCACTTGAAAGCCAAGGAAGAAGGTTAGCTCACCAATCATTGACATCTCGAACTCCTTGGACATCAATGCACCAAATTCCTTGCTATGATCTTGGTTTGTTGACCCAAATATAATGTCATCGACATACACTTGGCAAACAAAGATCTCTCCATCGAGCACCTTGGTGAAGAGTGTGGTATCCACTTTCCCGATCTTGAAGCCCTTCTTGAGTAGGAAGTCCCTTAGCCTCTCATACCAGGCTCTTGGAGCTTGCTTCAATCCATAGAGTGCCTTGGAAAACCTATACACATGATTGGGACAATTGGGGTCTTCAAACCCGGGAGGTTGTGAGACAAAAACAAGTTCATTTATGAAACCATTTAGAAAGGCACTCTTCACATCCATTTGAAAAAGTTTCATTTTATGATGTGAAGCATATTCCAAAAGGATATGAATGGTTTCTAGTCTTGCAACCGGTGCAAAGGTCTCCCCAAATTCCAAGCCTTCAACTTGGGAGAACCCCTTTGCCACCAATCTTGCCTTGTTTCTCACAACCACGCCTTGATCATCTTGCTTGTTCCTAAACACCCACTTGGTGCCAATGATTCTTGCTCCTTTGGGCTTTTCTACTAGTGTCCACACTTCGTTCCGGGTGAAGTTGTTCAATTCTTCATGCATGGCGTTCACCCAATCCGGATCCGCAAGTGCATCCTCCACACTAGAAGGCTCAACAAAGGAAACAAACAAGTGATGTTCAACATAAGAAGCAAGTCTAGATCAAGTTGTTACCCCCTTGATGGACTCCCTATGATGAGGTCTTGTGGATGAGCTCGAAGCATAGGTGTAGATCTTCTATCAATCACTTGGGGAGGAGGTTGTGGTGCATCAACATCACTAGCTTATGCCTCGGCTTGATCTTGTGGGATGAAGGTATTTTCTTGTGCTTCCCTCACTTGTTCTTCATCAACTTGAGGCGTGTGAGGTGGAGAGGGTACTTGATTTGCATCATCTTCAACTCCTTCCATCTCTAGTGGGTTGATTGCACCAACGGGCATATTCTTCATAGCCTCCTTCAAGGGTTCATCACCTACATCATCAAGATTCTCATGCTCTTCTTGAGATCCATTAGTTTCATCAAACTCCAAGTCATATGTTTCTTCAACTAGGCTGGAGGCTTTGTTAAATACTCGATATGCCTTGGATTTAAGAGAATAACCAAGTAAGAAACCAATGTCACATCTCCTTTGAAACTTGCCCAAGTGTTGGCACTTCTTGTAGATGTACACTTTGCATCCAAACACTCGGAAGAAGGATATATCCGGTTTCTTCCCATTCACAAGCTCATAGGGGGTCTTCTTGAGAAGCCTTTGGACAAATAGCCGGTTAGCCGCATAGCATGCGGTGTTGATTGCTTCGGCCCAAAACTTCTCGGGGGTGTTGTATTCATCAAGCATTGATCTTGCAAGTGTGATTAGTGTCCGGTTCTTTCTCTCTACTACACCATTTTGTTGAGGGGTATAGGTGGCGGACACCTCATGCTTGATTCCATCTTCATCACAATAATTTTCAATCTTGGTGTTCACAAACTCGGTCCCATTGTCACTTCTTATCTTCTTGATCTTCACATCAAACTCATTTTGGGCTCTAGTTGCAAACTTCTTGAATATTGATTGAGTCTCTCCCTTGTCTTGAAGGAAGAACACTCAAGTGTACCTAGAGTAGTCATCAACTACCACCAAGCAAAAAAGATTGCCACCAAGGCTAGCATAGGTGGTAGGTCCAAATAGATCCATGTGAAGTAGCTCTAGGACTCTTGAGGTTGACATGAAAGCTTTGGTGGGATGGGTGTTGGCCACTTGCTTACCGGCTTGACATGCACTACACAACTTGTCCTTCTCAAACACCACATCCTTCACACCTCTAACCATCTCCTTCTTGACAAGCTTCTTCAAAGTTGACATTCCCACATGTGCTAATCTTCTATGCCATAGCCAACCCAAAGAACTCTTGTAGAATAGACAAGTTTGCAAACTAGCTTCATTTAAGGTGAAGTCCACTAAGTAGAGATTGTTGTGCCGAAACCCTTTGAATATCAAAGATGAATCTTCAATTTTGGTCACAACTACCTCATTGGGGGTGAAGAGACATTGGAACCTGAGATCACAAAGTTGACCAACTAAAAGCAAGTTGAAGCTTAAAGATTGCACTAGCAAGACATTTGATATTTATTGATCATTGGAGATTGCCACTTTGCCTAGGCCTTGCACTTTGCCTTTTGAGTTGTTGTAACACCCCGGGTGTTAGTCTCTTAATTAAAAATTTGATCATGTCATCATATGCATTAAGCATCATTCATTTGCTGGAAAACATGGATATGCATTGAACTAAAATGAGTTTATTTGCTTATGTTTGATCAATTGTTTGCATACAAGTCATCTTTTCAAATTCTCAGATTAAAATCTGGAATCCAAACCCTATTTCCCAGAGGGGGTGGATTAAAACCCTAAACATGATTTTCAAAATCTATAAAGTTTTTGCTTATGGTTGTTTAAGAAAAGTTGTAGATCATGAAATTTTGAGCATCTTTCGTGTTCAAAGTTTTTCGTGAAAACCCCTGGAAGCTTGAGCATCTTGCAAAATAGCCACAGGGTCAGTTCAGTCTTTTCGTCGAGCAGTTGCATGGCGACAATGAGCTCGGCGCTGACACCTGTCCGGACACCTGTCGACACCACCGTGCAACTCCTGTCCTTGACTCACGTCTTGTCGTGTACGTGGCGACACCGCGGAACCATTTCCGTCTTCAAAACGGGACACCGTCCACTCTGTCTCCCTTTCCACGCCACTCCATCGCTCTGCTCTGCTCCGCCGAACGCTCTGCCTTCATTGACGAACTCATCCGAGCTCGTTAGCCACTTCCAACCACTCAATACACTGCCTTTGTATTCTCTTTGACCTTGCGCGTTCTCGGAGTGAGTTAGTTGAAGCCTTCGAGCCTGCATTCGTCCAGCGCGGCTCCGTCTTCCTCAGCTCCGACGAGACCGCCGTCGCTCTGGTCAGTCCTCGACCGGGATGCACAGGAGCCACATTGTCTTTTCATCTTGTGTTTCTTGCTCCTTGTTCATCTCTGATTCGTGTCGGGTTCTCCGTTTTGCAAATGGTGGACCATAGCTCTGGGAACATCTTCGTTGCCGCTCGTTTCTTCGTCTCCGCCGGCACGGTCTCCATCGACGGTCATCTCTGCTTCATCTCCGGCCACGCTTGCTAGTGCTTCGTGACCAGGGTGAGCTCCTCGACCTCTCCGCACCACTCTCTTATCCTTGGATCGATCCTTCGAGCTCTGTCCTCGAGCGCCGCCGCTGTTCTTGTTCGGCGCGGCGGTGTGTTCGTCGTCTAGTCGTTGTAGTTGATCTTTTTGTGATCCAAGTCTTGCGCTAGCTTCGCCTAGCCGTCCTGAGTCTGTTTCGAGGGGTAGTTTCCCTCGAGCGCGTGCATGTTTTCTCCGGCGCACGTCGCACAGATCCCCACCGACCGCCATGGCCGTCGATGAGGATGTTGCGTTTAGCTCTGAGTTCGTCTCGTGCGCGTTTCGCGTTGTTTGGGGGCCGCTATGCTTGCTAGAGTTGTTGGTTGAGCTGATCGAGGTTCGATCAAGGCCTGTGTCCGTCGGTGTATGTGCGGTCGAGCTCGGGTCACCGCCATTGCCGTCGACAAGGTCAGCTGAGTAGGTTGTAGTCTTGTTTTCTGTTGGGCGTGTTGCTCGCGGTTGTCCTCTGAGTTGTTATCGAGGCCTAGCTTCATCGATCGAGGTCTATCTTCATCGATCGAGGTCTATCTTCATCGATCGAGTTCTATCTTCATCGATCGAGTTCTATCTTCATCGATCGAGGTCTATCTTCATCGATCGAGGTCTATCTTCATCAATCGAGGTCTATCTTCGTCGATCGAGGTCTATCTTCATCGATCGAGGCCTAGCTTCTTTGATCGAGGCCTAGCTTCATCGATCGAGGCCTAGCTTCATCGATCGAGGCCTAGCTTCTTTGATCGAGGCCTAGCTTCTTCGATCGAGGCCGAGTTTCTCCGATCGAGGTCTGTGCTCGATGGTGCGCGATCGGTCGAGCTCCGGCAGATCGTCATCACCGTCGATGAGGTGTCTCTGAGGGTTTGTTTGGGTCGCGGCGCACCTCTTTGGGTTCGGCTCGGCGAGCCGAAGCAGGTTCGAGGGGTAGTCGTTCGGTTTGGTCACCGACGGCGACTCGCCGCCGTGTTTTGTGGTTCTCGGCGCCGCTCGAGCTTCTGTGCCACTGTTGGGCAGATCTTAGCCGTCAGGGGGTTTTGTGCAGGGTTTTTCCTGTTTCCTGTTTAGTTCAGTTTGTTTTTAATCCTGTAAAAATGCCCTATTTAATTATAAAATGTTTAGAAACCCTAATGATTTTAGGTTTTAAGTGATTTTGGATTATTTGATGCAAATGGTCAATTGTCCAGTGACAAACACAAGTTGGACATGCTTGATGTAATGTTGTTTGCTCAGTTCTTTTGGATGTAATTATTAACTTAGATAATCAAGATATATAGGGTTTAATAAATTTGCTTTATAACCTAGTGTTGCTTTCCTTCATGAAGGGAAGTGGTACTCAAGGTGCAATCTGTTTTAGTATTCTCTTATGAGCTTGTTTGTTTGAGTTGAGCATCATGTTTACTATTCGAGCATCATCTAAAACATGTTATTATATCGTGTAGATTGTTCGTTGGTTGGGTTGGATACCTCTAGTGAAGAGGTTTTCTCTCTTGAATCTGAGCCCGAGTTCGTTTATCCCTCCAACCAAGGCAAGCCCCGGTGCATTCAAACATTTCCTTGTATTTAAAATGATTCCTTTAAATACACTTATGTTTATACTACTGCATTACGGTACTTTATTAAATTCCTACTTGCTGCATAGCTTTATCCTTGTACCTTTACCCTTGTCACTTGTTTAAAGATGCAAAGTTTTCGCAAAAATGCTTAGTATGCTTAGAACTTTTATAGTGGATGATTTCCGATCACCTACGCATAGTGTATTGCTTCGGCAAATGGTTATGTTTTCTGAGAAGGGGATGTTGTTGTTGGAAGTAATGATCTGAGACTGGGCGGACACGGTGTTGGAGAGCCATCAGCGGTGTCTGGTGAGCGGGTTCTTTCCGCCTGTGTCGATTAGGAACCGTCCGTTGTAGACGTCCAAGGGTTGTGACTTTGGAGTACTTATCACATACTCCGGGAAGCTGGACTCTAGCTATTCTCGTCTGAAGAACGGTTAACCCGCACTGGGAGTGGAGAGATGGCGAGAGTAGTGTGTACCCTCCAAGTTAGCGAACTGGATGGAGGCGTACTGTGCTCTCGGGTGGCGGAACCCCGGTCTTGGCGAGAGGATCCAGGGAAAGGTAGTCATATGTGTGCTTTAAGCAGCTGTATATGTCGTGTGATAGGGAAGCCCTAGCTGGGATAAACCGGTTCGAATCGCCATGTTCCTCGGATATGGAAACATGACCCTGTCCTCTACCGCGTAGTAATACACTTTAACTGGATACTTGTTGGATCCCTTCGTGGATGGTTATTACCTTGTATCGATCATACATCTAGATCGATACTTGAGTAATCTTATGGATAACATAAATGAATTTCCATTCTTTTTATAAATGCTCATTTATGCAAAATACTTGATCCTTGCAAACCACACCTTGAATCCTATGACTTGCATACTGCTTTGTCCCCCAAATACTTTTCTTTGTCGAATAAGTCTTGTGGAGTACTCCCGTACTCAGGGTTTGTTAACCCATGTTGCAGATGAGGATCACAACCCGGTTTGTGTGGCTTCTTGCTGCATGACCGTGGTCAGTGTAGATGAAGATGAAGAAAAAACTGTCCTTGCTTGACTCTTGGGCAAGAGTACTGTTGGGAATATGCCCTAGAGCTAATCATGTAGATGATTATATTCCGATTGTATCCATGATTAATAAAGTGTTCTTTGAATATCCATTATAGACAACTAGTATTGATTGACAATTATGTGAATTGTTTGTGGAACTCAATTACCTGAATGGTTATTCTAATAGTAGTCCCTGGTCGGCATTCTTGTAAGAGCACACTTGAATATTAGACCAGCACATGTATTAGTTGATGGCTATGTTTCACAAGTCATAGACATAGAGATGTCAAACTAATAATGTGGGCACATGTGAGACATGTAGGCTGGACTGACCCAACAAGAGAAAGTCTCTATTCATGTCATGTACGTTATGTCCTTAGACCTGAGATTGTGGTATGTACTCAAGATGTGAAACGATCTACTTAGAGACTATCAAACGCTACTCCGTTATTGGGTAATTATAAAGGTGGTCCTTGGGTGGTTGGGAAACATGCTATGAGACATAGACAATCAAGATGGAATTTGCCCCTCTCTTCGTGAGAGAGATATCACTGGATCACTCATGTGATTGGATCAACAAATGCATGGCCATGCTTGGGTTAAGTGTTAACCCACGAGTTGAACCATATATCTAGTGGCGAAGGGAATAACTTGTATATGGTCATAGTGGTTCGTCTGATATGATCATAGCGTATACATAGGAGTTGACACGTCTTGCTAGAGGCCGCTATCAACTATTGGTCGAGTAAGAGTACTTGGGCCATGTCTATGTATGCGTGAGCCCATAGGGTCGCACGCTTAAGGGGTTGGAAGCCTAATTCGGGTTGGACCCGAATTAGACTAGGTTTAGGGTTTCTAATGGGCCTCCACCGTGGGAGCTCGTTAGGACGCCTATATAAGCAAGGGGTGGGCGCAGGGCAAATTGATCCACGCCTTTTGGCAGCCGCCATCGCCTCCCCACGCTCGCGCCTTTTGCTCCTCGTGGACCTAGCAGTCCGGAGGCGCAATGCTTCCTCCCTACACGTGTGGGATTCCTCGGAGGTGCTGCATCTGGAGCACAAGGACGAACCACGCGAAGGGGACGTTGAGACGGACGACCACGCAACTGCACTGCCTGCTGCGACGCGCACGACTACATCAAGTCGTCTTCCGCTGCACCTGCGCGTCTAGTGGTAATCCCGTAACCTGTAACTAGCAGTAGATCCTGGTTTATGAGGTCGAAAAGTTTTGTTTTCCGGCTAGCGTAGCAACCTCGTATTCCTTCAAGTACCTCGGTTGTTTGTTCTTAATCTATCAGCAGCTTGATGTATCTTATCATATGACATTAAGTTATGTTTCAAAACTTATGGTTTGTAATATGACTTTAAATTTCCGCTACTTTGATGTAATATAAAAATTTCGTATTACTTCTGTAATGATTGTAATGAGGTGATCCTGTTTGGAAAGAGGTGGATGACCCGCTGCAAAGTGGTGACACCTGATGGACTAATTAAGGTTTGGATCATCTGTTGGGATTAAGTTGGTTAATCCTGGCAAGTGGGCCCTATCTTAAGAGGTTATGTCTCAGTTGTCCCCAAAGGTAATCTTGTCTTGCCCTTCACAATCTTCCTCAAGTGTGGTGAACATCCGGGAGTCACCGGTCATATGTTGAGTGCATCCACTATCAATCACCCAATGACTTCCACCGGTCTTGTAGTTCACCTACGCACAAGCAACTTGAAGTTAAGCTTGTTGTTTGGGAACCCACACTTGGCGAGGTCCCATAGCCTTGTTCACCAACTCCTTATCAACCATAGCACTTTGGGCTTGTTCTTCATCTTAGGACCGAGAAACACAACTAGGGGTCTACCCTTGGAGTCCTTGTTTATGATGAAGTGTGCATCATGAGCAAAAGGCCTTGTGTGCTTGGTCAAGATCTTGGGAGGTGGAGTCTTGCATTGGAATTCAAAGTGACCCTCTTGACCAGATCCAAAGCACTTCTTGGGCTTGGGCTTTGGTGTGTCATAGTTGTTCCTCATGGCCTTGTTCTTGTAATAGTTCATTGCTTCCATCTTGACTTTGGCCTTCATGAGTTGGTTCTCCTTGAACCCAATACCGGACTTGTCGGTCTTCATGATAGTGCTCATCAAGAGCTCACTTTGAAGGTTGTGGCCCTTGGTGAACTTCTCCATTCCACTTGCTAACTTGATCTTCTCAACCTTGAGCTTTGCATTTTCCTCTCTGAGAGAGTTGATCAAGGTGATTGCATCTTTGTCATCTTGCTTGGCCGTGTTGATGGTGAAGGACTTGTTGGCCTTGAGGTTGATTAGCTCTTCCTTGAGCTTTGAGTTCTCTTGCCTCATCTTCACATAGTCATCATACTTTTCGGTCTCAACAACCTTCTTTCCCTTGCACTTAGCATTTTGCTCACTAGCAACTTGATCAAGCAAGTCCTCACAAGAAGTAGCTATATGACACTTAACAACCGAGTTAATAGCAACATGTGTAGCAAGATCATTTGTAAGCAATTCGTTAGCTATCACAAGTGTGCCATGTTCGTTTCTAACTTGGTTGTAGTCATCTTTTAGCAAGTTGTATCTTGTATGGAGCTCTTGTGTTGACCTCTCAAGTTTATCATGTTTCTCATTAGCTTGCTTGAGTGAGGCTTTGAGCTCCCTAGTGCTAGATGAGAGAGATTTGTTCTCAAGCTTCAAATCATCATTAGCACTAGCCAAGTCATCAAGTTTAGCATGCAAGTTATCGTTGGCTTTCTCTAGTGTTTCACTTTTAGTTTTATACTTCCTAATGAGCTTAGTATATTTGTTGCAAATCACAATTAGCTCATCATAGGAAGGTGCCTCAAACTCATCATCACTATCATCACTAGAGCTAACCTCATCATCATTATCCTTTTTTTGTACCTTCTTGTCACCTTTATCCATGAGGCATAGGTGTGTAGAGGATGAGCCCGGAGATGATGGAGGAGGTGGCGGTGGAGTAGATGACCCAATCACCAAAGCGGTCACCTTCTCATCTTCACTCTCATCTCTAGATGAGTCACTTGTGTCTTCAATGCCGGTGAGCCAATCACCAACAATGTAGGCTTTGCCATCCTTCTTCTTCTTGTGGAAGTTGAAGTTCTTCTTCTTCTTGAATGGCTTGTCATCTTTCTTCTCTTCATCACTTGATTCATCTTTGTTGCCCTTGTTGTACTTGAACTTGTTATTGGATTTCTTGTTCTTGTACTTGTCTTTCTTTTCTTTGGGGCAAGCATGAGCTAAGTGTCCAAGTTTGCCACAATTGTAGCAATCCATCTTGTAGAGAGGCTTTATTGAAGAGCTTGTGAAGAATTTCTTCTTCTTTGAGTCAAACTTGACTCCATTCTTGTTTAGCCTCTTCAACATCTTTGTTATCTTCTTCACCATGAGCGCTAAGTCATTATCATCCCCTCCATCACTTGCACTAAGTCATTATCATCCTCTCCATCACTTGCACTCTCATACACATATTGCATCTTGCACTTCTCCGAAGAGGATGCCTTGAGAGCCAAGTCCTTCTTCTCCTCCTTCTCTTTTTCTTTCTTCTTGGAGGAGGAAGAAGAGCCACCATCACCAATCTACATGTACATCTCATGGGCATTGATCTTGCCCAAGATTTGTGTTGGTGTAGCGGTGGAGAGGTCTCCTTGGTGAAGAACCGTGACGATGTGGCCATACTTCTCAATGGGCAAGACACAAAGAATCTTGCGCACCACATCGGCCGGTGCCATTTGGTTGAGACCGAGCCCATTCAATTCTTCTACAAGAATGTTAAGACGTGAGTACATTTCATTGGCATTTTCATTTCCATGCATAGAAAAAGAGTTGAGCTTAGCCATGACCAAGTGATAGCGTTCCTCACGCTCACTCTTTGTGCCTTCGTGAAGAGCACAAATAGTGGTCCACAACTCAAATGTGTCTTTAGCATTACGCACTCGGTTGAAGACATCCTTGCAAATGCCACAAAAAAGAATGTTCTTCGCCTTGGCATTGTGCTTATCAAAGTTGAGGTCCTCCGCGAAGAGAGTGCCTCCCTTTGTGGCGGCATTGAGCACGCCCACGTCAACGACCTCTAGATAGGCCTCCATACGAACTTTCCAATAAGGAAAGTCATCTCCATCGAACATGGGAGGTGGTCCATCCCCATGGGACATCTTGCTCTAGGCGGTAAAGCCTAAAATAAGAGCAACCTTGCTCTGATACCAATTGAAAGGATCAAGATGCCCAAGAGGGGGTGAATTGGGCTCTTTTTAATTTCAAGACAAGAATTAAACCTATAAAGATCCAATTAACCCCCTAGTGCCTACCGCTTGTGTGTCCTAGCTAGAAAGCGGTAACAAGTCAATAGAAAGCGAAAACTTCCTACACAATTCTAGTATGAATTGAAAGACAAGTGCGGAAAGTAATGCGGTAAGAAAGAGCTAGGGAAAGAGATGCTTGACACGACGATGTTTTGCCGAGGTATCGAGGAGTCGACACTCCCCCTACTCCTCGTTGGAGCACCTCGTAAGGTATAGCTCCTCCTCAATCCCGCGCAAGGGATGAGTGCTCTCTATGGGCTGATTCTTCGCCACTCCGGCTCGGTGAATCGCCCACAACCGATCACAACATCGATGAACAAGGGCCGCCGACAATCCTCCGGCGATCACCTTCCTCCAAGCACCACCGGACCATCTAGGTGATGTCGATCACCAAGAGTAACAAGCCTCTATCTTCGCTTGACTCACTCAAGCTTCACAACTAGAGGATGCACACTTGAACTCTTGGATGAACTAGAGGAGAGGATGGATGGATTCTCAAATCACTCTCTCTCTCTCTCTAGGGCTCTTTCTCTCTTCCCAACCTTCTCAAACAGCACAACAAATGAAATGAGCAAAGGCAAGGTGGGAGAGAAGTGTGAGGAGCTATAAATAGCCCTCAAGGAAACTGCCTTGGGCTGGCTCTTTAAGTTGGCGACGGACGGTCCGTCGCCCTGCCCAACGGCTAGTTCTGACAGGATTTCCCAGCGACGGACGCTCTTCCCAGTGTCCGACGCTACATTCTGACTCGGGCTGAAAAAACACCCTCACTGGAAGGTCGACGGACGCTCTCCAAGCGTCCGACGCCTGGCCGACGGACAGCGTCCGTCGGACCCTGAAAAACTTAGCCAGAAAACACGGCCACTGGAAGGCCGACGGACGCTGTGGACTCAACCACCCAGCGTCCGACGCCTTTGTCTGACGCGACGGACAGCGTCCGACACCTCCGTCAGGAGCGTCCGTCGCCCAGAAAACAGGCCTCTCAACTTTGTTTTTCGCCGCGATGAATATGGAAGTTGTTCTAGGCTATCTTACGGTCACCATAGGCTTGCTTAGAGCTAAGGAAGACAAGTGTGCACCACACCTAGTTCATGAAGCTTTCCTAAGTCAAGTTACTAGTCTCAACCCCTCTTAATAGTACGGTCAAAGATCAAATAGAAGCCCTATCTATTTCTAAGTGCCCTTCATCACCTTATGGCACTTAGCCTATCATTCTAGGGTCTTCATCATGTCTCTTTGAAATCCGAAATGATATCCATCTTGGGGGCTAAGTGATGACCATTTATGCCCATTCATGTTGATCACTATGGCTAAGCTACGCATAGCTTCTGCAAAACACACGTTAGCCATAATAATCGCTAATTATCGTTAATCACCGAAACCAACTAGGGCAATGATTCTTCACCCCCTGCAGAAACATACATTCACCAAAACTTGTGGAATTCTGTTAGTATAAACCCTAATTCTAGGTATTGTTTTCATTTAGATCCTTAGCCTTGTTTAGTTGACGGTTGAATTTGGTACTTAAGGACCGTCAACAGTGCCGCACAACCAACACAAGATGAGGCTATTGAAACGCCACGAGCAATCCACTAGAGTTACCTTTGCGATCTCCCGCGAGGAAGGCACAAGAACCCCTCACAATCAACTTGTAGTCACGAAGCACAATCACCAAGCTTCTCGATCTACCACCGCTGCTCCAAACCATCTAGGTGATGGCAATCACCAAGAGTAACAAGAAATCTGCAGCGAGAACGCCTCCCAAGTGCCACTGGATGCAAGTTATATGTGAAATGCACTTGGATCACTCAATCTCTTTTGGAAATTCACTAAACAAGCATGGAGATGAGTGGGAGGGAGTTTTCTCAGCTCTAGAGAGTCTCAAGATGTTCAAATGTGCGAGAGAGAGTCCCCCAAGCCGGCCAACACATATTTATAACTCCCCTCAAAGTCTTTTAGCCGTTGGGCTGTTAAGTTGGCGACAGACGCTCTTCACGGGTGCGATGGACGCTCCGTCGCAGCGTCCGACGCCCTGTCAGAACTAGCCGTTGAACTCTGTCTTTGAAATTCTTCAACCGACGGATGCTCCGTTGCACAGCTTTCAGCGTCCAGCGCGATCGTCCATCGCGCGAGCAGAAAGCACACAGAGAGGACCCGAGAGCTCCATCTACCAACGGTCGTGTCTGTCGCCTGACCGACAGACGCTCCACAACGTCCGTCGTTGCGAGCAGAGAGGACCAGAGAGCTCCTATTTCCATCGGACGCGTCTGTCGCCCTACTGACGGACGCTCCTCAGCGTCTGACGCCAAGTCTGCACTGATCCGTAGTTAGGGTTTGCCCGTCGGACGCTCCGTCGCGCTTTGGCCAGCGTCCGACGCCCTATTCTTTTCCAAATATGTTTCTTCTTTTTCCATCCTTGCTACATTATGCCAAACACTAAGTATCCACTTTAGTGAGCAGGTCTTGGCATATTTTACTTGTCAATAAGCATGAAGTATGTCACTAGGTCCTAAATGCACATGCTATATAGATAACACCTGGTGGCACTTGACAAACCGCAATCACTTTTTTATTTCCCCTCTTAATAGTATGGTTGTCTAACCTAAATGTGATCACACCCACTTGGTGTCTTGACCACAAAAAGAAAAGCCCTATCATATACCTTTGCCTTGAATTGCTTAGGGTCTTTTCACTTTCCTTCTTCTCCATGTGTGAGCTCTTGTAATCACTTTGCTTCCTTGCTTGCTCCATCACTTGTCATCATCTTCTATGTGTGTACTATACCTACTCAATCACTTAGAGCTAGGTTAGTACTTTAGGTTTCATCAATTATCCAAAACACTAGAGATCTCTCAATCTCCCCCTTTTTGGTAATTGATGACAACCCGATATAAATGATATGAAATATGATTTTGATTTTCAACTTGAAATGCTTGACACCACTTGAGAACCAAAGATGATGTAAAAAGGTGGTAAATCATTTCTAAGTTGGTTTGATAGTGTTAACTCCCCCTACATATGTGCACTTCTTATGATTATGAGTGAAAGCTTTGCACATATGCTTAGATAGAACCTTTTAGAGGGGTGAGCAACTAGCAAACTATGACATGATGCTAAGGTATAAGAAATGGACCTTTGAAGCGTGATACCAATCGAAGTGCGCCAATCATACCTCCCTTAGCAACATGGTTAGCTCGATACCAATTGAAAACATGAATATAATATATTCTATGGTTCTAGCTAACACCTATTCATGCTAGTGATCAAATCATCAATCAAGATTACAACTAGGCATGAACCACACAAGCAAGTCATATTGAATTGAAGTACAATGCAATCAAGCATATGTGTAAAGGCACATCCAAATGCAACAACTTGTTCATAGGCTTGCTCCCCCTACTTGTGTGCTTAATTTTTAATTTTTCAATTTTCAAAATCCTATTTCTCCCACTTTTATATCTTTTTCTTTTCTCCCCCTTTTATCCTTTTTAGATCATTTTATCACAATTTCTCCCCCTTTGTCACACATTACCACAAAGGAAACCACTTGTAGTAACATGTATCACTTGAGGATACTTAGGAAGATTTATTTATCAAGTCAATTTAGAAAGGAGTGGGGTGAATAATTTTTAATATTCAATCTAGATCACTTGTCCTATATACTTAACACGGTTTAAACCATGGACAATCTTCTTCACACATCTTGCAATGGTTATCCTAGCCATGTTGGTTAAGTACAAGAATAAGCATTATAGATTAAACATGTGAGGTTGCAAGCTTATCAACATGTCATATGCCACCACTAGATCAATCAATTCATAGAAACTATAGTGGTAACATATGTACATACAAAATATTTGATTTTCATGAATGAGCCTAATTTAATAAAGAGTTATGCATATATGCTCTACACAAGGCTAGCAAAGGATGAATGCATATGTCAAACAATTGTACCTTGCTATCTTGGAGTAGAGGCATGTCATAAGTGGGGTGCATCAACTCATGTTGGAGAAATCCAAGATATTCAACTCATTCCTTAACTTGCAAAACCTCTTCTCATCAAGTGGATTGGTCAATATGTCGGCTAATTGATCATCGGTGCCCACATTGTCAATGTAAATGTCACCCTTTTGTTGATGATCTCTTATGAAATGGTGTCTCACATCTATGTGCTTTGTTCTAGAGTGTTGGATGGGATTGCTTGTAAGCTTTACCGCACTTTCATTGTCACATAGCAAGGGAACCTTCTTGAACTTGATTCCATAATCATTCAAGGTGGCCTTCATCCATAATAGTTGTGCACAACAACTCCCCGCACTAATGTATTCGGCTTCGGTGGTAGAGAGTGCCACACTATTTTGTTTCTTGGATGACCATAAGACTAGTGATCTTCCCAATAGTTGACATGTTCCACTAGTGCTCTTCCTATCAACCTTGCATCCCGCATAATCGGAGTCCGAATATCCAACTAATTCAAATCTTGACCCCTTGGGAAACCATAATCCAACATCTAGTGTATGCTTTAGATATCTCAATATTCTCTTTGTGGCTTTCAAATGACTCTCTAGGAGATGCTTGAAATCTTGCACACATCCATACACTAAATATGACATCTGGTCTTGATGTGGTCACATAGAGTAAACTTCCAATCATTGACCGATATAGTGTTTGATCCACCATCATGCCACTTGTATCATTGTCCAAGTGTACATTAGTCCCCATAGGAGTACTAATGCCCTTTGCATCTTCCAGTCCAAACTTCTTGATCATATCCTTGATGTACTTGCCTTGACTCACAAATGTACCATTCTTCATTTGCTTGATTTGAAGTCCAAGGAAGTAGCTAAGTTCACCAATCATTGACATTTCAAATTCATTTGCCATCATCTCCCCAAACTCTTCACAAAAAGCTTGATTTGTACACCCAAAGATAATGTCATCCACATAGACTTATAAGACAAACAAGTCACTTCCAATCTTCTTTGTGAATTGGGTGGTGTCAACTAATCCAATATTGGATCCCTTAGAGAGGAGAAAACTTCTCAACCTCTCATACCATGTTCTAGGTGCTTGCTTAAATCCATAGAGAGCCTTCTTGAGCTTGTAAACATGGTCGGGCTTCTTAACATCTTCAAAATCAGGAGGTTGCTCAACATACACCACCTCATTGATATACCCATTTAGGAAAGCACTCTTGACATCCATTTGGTATAGCATGATATTGTGTGCACAAGCATAGGCCAATAGAATTTTTATTGCCTCTAATCTTGCAACCAGAGCATATGTTTCTCCAAAGTCAAGACCCTCAACTTGAGTGTACACTTGTGCAACTAGTCTTGCTTTGTTTCTCACTACTATTCCATCTTGATCTTTCTTGTTCTTGAATACCCATTCGGTTCCAATGACATTGTGATTCTTTGGTCTATCCACTAGTTCCCAAACTTGATTTCTTGTGAATTTGTTAAGCTCTTCATACATATCATTTATCCAATCCACATCCTTCAAATCTTCATCAATCTTGGTTGGCTCAAATGATGAGACAAAAGAGTAATGCTCACAAAATGAAGCCAATCTTGATCTTGTTTGTACACCACTTTGATTGCCTCCAATAACTTGATCTAGAGGATGATCTCTTGCAATGTTGGTTGGTTAGAGCACTTGCATGAGAGAATCTTGAGCAATCGGTGGAGATGATGGACTAGCTTGATCTTGATCTTGAACTTGAGCTTCATTAGCACTTGCTTGATTTTGAGTTGGAGAACTATTAGCTTCTTCATTTGGAATGGTTACTTGCTCTTCATCTTCATCTTGTACTTGTCTTGGTCTAATGTCACCAATATCCATATCCTTCATTGCATTGACCAACTTGTCACCTCTCACATCATCCAAGTTTTCTTGTTCATCTTGAGAACCTTGTGTTTCATCAAATTCCACATCCTGCACTTCCTAAAAAATTCCACTAGATGAGTTCCACACTCTATAAGTCTTGCTAGATGTAGAGTAACCAAGTAGAAAGCCCTCATCACATTTCTTTTCAAACTTGCTTAGTCTTGTGCCTTTCTTCAATATATAGCATTTGCACCCAAATACCCGAAAGTAAGCAATGTTTGGCTTTCTTCCATTTAATAGCTCATATGGAATCTTTTCAAGCATTCCATGACAATAGAGACGGTTGCTAGAGTAGCAAGCCGTATTGATAGATTCGGCTCAAAAGGAATGACTAACATTGTATTCACTCAACATTGATCTTGCCATGTCAATCAAAGTTCTATTCTTCCTTTCAACTATCCCATTGGATTGAGGAGTGTACTTCAGAGAGAATTGATGGTTGATTCCAAAGTCATCACAAAGTTCATCAACTCTTGTATTCTTGAATTCACTCCCATTGTCACTTCTAACTCTCTTGATAGTTGTTTCAAACTCATTTTGGCACCTCTTGACAAATGTCTTGAAGATATCAAATGTGTCACTCTTGTCACTTAAGAAGAATACCCATGTGTATCTTGTGAAGTCATCAACTATCACAAATCCATACTTGCTTCCACCAATGCTTGCATATGTAGTTGGCCCAAAGAGATCCATGTGCAATAACTCAAAATCTTTGCTTATACTCATGATGCTCTTCTTTGGATGAGTGTTGCCAACTTGCTTTCCGGATAGACATGAGCTACATAGCTTGTCCTTCTCAAATGTGACACCCTTCAAGCCTCTCACAAGGTCATGCTTGACTAACTTGTTTAATTGCTTCATGCCAACATGTCCAAGTCTTCTATGCCATAGTCAACCCATGCTTGATTTGGTGATGAGACATGTTGAGAGTTGAGTCTCACTAGCATTGAAATCCACAAGATATAGATTCTCATCTCGAAATCCCTTGAAGATCATACTTGAACCATCCACACTTATGATTTCCACATTCTCCACTCCAAATATGCACTTGAAACTGAGATCACATAATTGGGCAATCGACAATAGATTGAACTCAAGCCTTTCAACTAGAAGCACATTGCTAATGCTAAGATCATTGGAGATAGCAATCTTTCCAAGCCCTTTCACCTTGCCTTTGCCATTGTCACCAAATGTAATACTATCAAAGCCATGATCACTATCTTGGTTGATTGAGTTGAACATTCTTCCATCTTCGGTCATGTGTTGAGTGCACCCACTATCAAGCACCCAATGCCTCCCTCCGGCTTTGTAATTGACCTACAAGAAAGATAAATTCTTTTTAGGTACCCAAACTTGCTTGGGTCCTCCAAGGTTAGTTACCAAGGATTTTGGTACCCAAATGGACTTCTTGGAAGCCATCCATGGTGCACCAACAAACTTGGCATGAACGCCATTAGTGCCCTTGGAAACAACATAGAATGAATCAACTCTAATAGAGGATATGTCTTGATTGGCCTTCTTGTTCTTGCATGCTTTCTCATTGTGACCAACTTGCTTGCAAATCTTGCAATAGCTACTAGTGTTCTTCAAAAAATGAGTCTTGTGAAGAGCAAAAGCAGTCTTGCCATTCTTGGGGGTATAGCCCAATCCCTCTTTGTAGAGAGAAGCTCTTTGGCTACCCAAGCACATAAGCAAGCGGTCCTCACCTTCATAAGCCTTAGCTAAGGAGTGATTGAGCTTTGTAACCTCCTTCTTGAGGGTTTCATTTTCCACCATTAGTGAGGCATCACAAGTGAAACCATTACTAGTAGATGAAGTAGGAATGATAGTGCTACAAGATGGGTTAGTGGGAGCAACAATGATAGGAGCATAAAAAGATTCATCAAGAATATCACAAGTAACTCCCATGTCCCATGTTTGAACAACCTCCTTCTTACTTTGGTCAAGGAGGAAGGAATGAGCTCTTTCCATCTTAGTTTGAGACTTCACTAGCTTCTCATGGGCTTCCATTAGCCTCTCATGAGATGCTACGACTTCATCAAGGTTTTTCTCAAGATTCATATTGGTCTTGCGCAATTCCTTGCATTCCTTCCTCTTCTTGTCAATGTATTCCTTAGCTTGTTCAAACATGTCCATGATTTCCTCCCTTGAGGGCTCCTCACTATCACTATTGCTCTCACTCTCACTCTCATCATGAGAAAGCACCTTAGTGGAGTTAGCCATGAAGCATGATGATGGAGTGTCAAATAGAGAGATCTTGTCCTTCATAGCGATGCTAGCAAACGCCTTCTTCTTAGTAGATGTATTATTTTCATTATCTTCATCTTCACCACAAGAAGAGTGAATATCCCATGTCACTATATGAGAATACCCCTTCTTCTTCTTCTTGTCAAAGGTGATCTTCTTCTCTTTCTTGTCTCTTTTCTTGTGATCATCATCATCCTTGTCACTATTGTAAGGACAATGAGCAATGAGATGATCAAAGCTTCCACACTTGAAGCACTTCCTAGGCTCATCAAAGTTCTTGGAAGATGTTCTCTTCCTTCTTGCATGATAGCCCTTCTTCTTCATGAATCTTCCAAATTTTCTCACAAAGAGAGCCATTTCTTCTTCATCAATCTCACTAGCACTTGAGTCTTCATCCTCACTTGATTCTTCAATCTTAGCTTTGCCCTTGCTCTTGTGTGATGAAGTAGCCTTGAAAGCTATGCTCTTCTTCTTCTCATCTTTCTTTTCTTCTTTCTTGACATCTTATTCTTTGTTGTCCCGGTAAGCATCTTGTTTCATTACATCTCCCAAGACTTGATTAGGAGTCACGGTGTCCAATCCACCTCTCACAATCAAGGTCACAAGAGTCTCAAACCGAGATGGGAGACTTCTCAAGAACTTGTGAGAGAAGTCCTTGTCCTCAACCTTCTCACCAAGGGTCGTGAGATCATTGACTAGCACTTGTAGTCTATGAAAAATCTCCCGTACATTCTCATCATCCTTCATCTTGAAGCTTGCAAACTTTTCTTTGAGGATGTATACCTTTGCACTTTTGACGGCTTGAGTGCCTTAAAATGATTCTTCTAGCTTCTTCCAAGCCTCATGAGCACTCTAAAGATTCTTGATTTGCTCAAATACCTTCTCATCAAGTGTCTCATGAATAGCACTAAGAGCAATGTCATTGTGTTGCAATTTTTCTTCCTCTTGTGGAGTGGGAGCCGCCTCATTTGCCACTTCAAATTTCTTGTCCACCACAAGCCAAACCTTCTGGCTAATTGACTTGATATGAGGGGTCATCTTGACTTTCCAATAGCCATAGTTTGAGCCATCAAACTTGGGTGGTTTCTTCATGTTGTTGATATGAGCCATCTTCACACCGTAGATTGTTAAGCCTCAAATCAACGGTGTTCTAGCTTTGATACCACGTGAAAGGTCCTAAGTGATGGCTAGAGGGGGGGTGAATAGCCTAAATCGAAAACTAAAAACAAACTCAACAACAAGTTAGATAGCAATGAGGCGAAGCTCGACTTGCACTAGCCTACTAGGGGATCCAAAGCCACCTAACCACAATTTCTATCCTAATAAGCTCTAGGATCACACAATGCCTACTCAAGTCTAGTAGCCCTCTAGGCACAACCTAATATACTAGGACAAGTATGAATAAGGTAATGCAAAGATGGGAAAGGTGATTATACCATCGTGGAGAGGAGTGGATGAGCCAATCAAGTGATCACCGAGAAAACCAATCAATCACAATTGAGACAACAAGGTTGACACTTGATTTTCTTTCGAGGTTCACTAGTTTGCCAACTAGCTAGTCCCCGTTGTGGCAAGACACTCACTTGGAGGTTCACGCGCTAATTGGCATCACACGCCAAACCCGTCACCGGGTGCCGCACAACCAACACAAGATGAGGCTATTGAAACGCCACGAGCAATCCACTAGAGTTACCTTTGCGATCTCCCGCGGGGAAGGCACAAGAACCCCTCACAATAAACTTGTAGTAGACGAAGCACAATTACCAAGCTTCTCGATCTACCACCGCTGCTCCAAACCGTCTAGGTGATGGCAATCACCAAGAGTAACAAGAAATCCGTAGCGAGAACGCCTCCCAAGTGCCACTAGATGCAAGCTATATGCAAAATGCACTTGGATCACTCAATCTCTTTTGGCAATTCACTAACCAAGCATGGAGATGAGTGGGAGGGAGTTTGCTTAGCTCTAGAGAGTCTCAAGATGTTCAAATGTGCGAGAGAGAGTCCCCCAAGCCGACCAACACATATTTATAACTCCCCTCAAAGTCTTCTAGTCGTTGGGTTGTTAAGTTGGCGACGGACGCTCTTCACGGGTGCGACGGACGCTCCGTCGCAGTGTCCGACGCCCTGTCAGAACTAGTCGTTGAACTTTGTCTTTGAAATTCTTCAACCGACGGACGCTCCGTTGCATAGCTTTCAGCGTCCGGCGCGATCGTCCATCGCGCGAGCAGAAAGCACATAGAGAGGGCCCGAGAGCTCCATCTACCAACGGACGCGTCTGTCACCTGACCGACAGACGCTCCACAACATCCGTCGCTACGAGCAGAGAGGACCAGAGAGCTCCTGTTTCTGTCGGACGCGTCTGTCGCCCTACCGACGGACGCTCCTCAGCGTCTCACGCCAAGTCTGCACTGATCCGTAGTTAGGGTTTGCCCGTCGGACGCTCCATCGCGCTTTGGCCAGCGTCCGACGCCCTATTCTTTTCCAAATCCGTTTCTTCTTTTTCCATCCTTGCTCCATTATGCCAAACACTAAGTATCCACTTTAGTGAGCAGGTCTTGGCATATTTTACTTGTCAATAAGCATGAAGTATGTCACTAGGTCCTAAATGCACATGCTATATAGATAACACCTAGTGGCACTTGACAAACCACAATCACTTTTGTATTTCCCCTCTTAATAGTACGGTTGTCTAACCTAAATGTGATCACACCCACTTGGTGTCCTGACCACAAAAAGAAAAGCCCTATCATATACCTTTGCCTTTAATTGCTTAGGGTCTTTTCACTTTTCTTCTTCTCCATGTGTGAGCTCTTGCAATCACTTTGCTTCCTTGCTTGCTCCATCACTTGTCATCATCTTCTATCTGTGTACTATACCTACTCAATCACTTAGAGCTAGGTTAGTACTTTAGGTTTCATCAATTATCCAAAACACTAGAGATCTCTCATTAGTCCAACAAAATAACGAGTGTCTACACTAGCAATTTTTAGTTCAATAATCAAACTAAACTCCATGTATAATTTAATTAAGGAAGGCATTTTAACCTAAGCACCACGCTTACATTAATATCCTTTAGAAATACTGATATTGCCATATGAAGCACTTCCAAACCAAAGCATACTAGGTACCATAAAAGAATATAGAGATTTATTCAAATGAAGATGAAAGCATTTGATCATGGTGAGAAACACATTTTTTTTTCTTTTTCTATGCAATAGAATGCATGCAATATGGATGAATGTAATAAACTAAACATGCAATGGATTTTAAATAAAAGATGAAACTAAATGGAGGAAAATGTATGGATAATTTAAAACAAACATGCAGTGGAGTGCAGAAATTTAAAAGATAACTACTCATCAAGTTTAGAGTCTATGAGCAAGACTATTTCACCTTAATTAATCAAATTTACCATGTCTCACAATGAAAGTTGTAAGTAATGCAACATCTATATTCCATCATATGAGATTATCTTTGAATTCTTTTGATGGTGACCTTTTCTCCAATCTACACATGGTTAGAATGGTATAAATAATTATACATACCTGTGAGATGGCAGGGCTCCAATGTTAATGGATCATGAATGTTTAGAAACCTTGGGTTCTTCTCTTTTCTTGTGGAAGCTTGCCGGAAGGTCAAAACGGCTTCTAATGTCCTGTCTATTCCACAATTCAACAGAACAGGGGGTAATCCTACTAAAGCTAGTGGTACACTAAATTAGCAGATATCAAGATCATTATCAAAACCTTTAGGCCAATTTTTACCCCGGCAACGGCGCCAAAAATGCTTGTTGACATTCGTTAAGTGCAAAGAGAATATGAAAGATTTCCGCAAGAGCACAGAATATCATTGTAGCATTTTACCGGGAGTATTCCAGGATCGTTATTTATATTTTACCACAGGGAAACAATGGTTAAAGAATCTGATAAGTTACCATCATGTATCTACTAACTTAATAAACCAACTAGACTAAAGCATGGGGTAAATGATATGTAATAGTAATTAAAGATAACAATCATCACACACGAGAATCCTAAGATAAATGAGTAGATAGATAAAGTGGGAGGACAACGGGAGAGATCAAAGTCCCTGAATACTTCTCTATTGCTCTGGTTCTATGGTAACAAAAGATGGATAAATACAGCAATCACACAATAGCACTTTGGGACATCAGAGCTCCTAGAGTCCTAGCCACATAAAGAGATGAGAAGGGGCTAGGAAGGTCTAACTACGGTCCTACAAACACCAATCCAAACGTGGTGGAATACGTAGGCCGTTAGGATTGTCACGATCCTGGGGCTACCACAACTATCCGTGGGACTGGGTGCAATCTCAGGTAACCTCTAGTCTAGACACCACATCTACACTATTAATTACTACTCCAATTATCTAGAATAACTAGAGCACTCGATGCGAGCGAAGATCCTATGCTAAGTATAACAACTACATTAACCAATGATAATATGCATAAGTAAATAGAGAAGATAAATATATTAAAGCATAAGTACTACAAAGATAAGATACAAGATATACCAGATCTCTGAGGACTCCTCTAGAACCGGAGCGCAGCTCCGCTCTCCCTAACTCCCAACTAGAACTAATCTAATACATTGGAAAGTCTAGCCCTAATTCTCTGGAGTTAAGAGATCATCCTTTTGAGGGACGCCTCTACAACTCCATGATGATAGATTGAATGAGATGCCTCTAGGGGAGGTCTACCCCTTTATTTATAGTCTTGGACAGGAAGAGAGCCTTTTGAATAGTCGATGTGATACTAATATATTGCAAATACTCCTTCTGGGCTTCCATGTTGTGCACTTGGGCCACCTAGGGTGCTCCCACATCCTTGGCCAGCATGGGCCACGCTCTGGCCCACTCTAGCCAACTCTGGCCTGCCTTGGCCACGCCCTGGCCCACTCTGTCCTGCCTTGGCCACGCCCTGGCCAGCTCTGGCATGCTCCAGCCAGCTTGGGCTGGCTGCAGCCTGGCTGGGCTTGGCCAGGATGGGTTGTGGCCTGGATGGGCTGTGACCTGGTCGGGCCTGGCCAATTGACTCCTAGGCCTAGTTGGTGGGTTGCCACGCCTCGTCGTGGCCCGTGAGGCCCACCAACTTGTCTTGACTTTATCTTTATTTATATCTTTTCACCCCGGACTTCAAATAAGGCAAACCATAGGTATGTTTCCATCGGCTCAACGAGCTCTTCACAATGGTGTAATCCAATTTCATATTTGAGGTGCTTTTATATAGTAAAACTTGAATGTCCTGCAAAGTAAGTGAGAACTTGTTAGAATCAAACCCTACAACTATGTTTTGTAGTTTATTTCTTATCATTTCATGCAATAGTTGATGGCTATATTTAGGTGTTAAGAGTCATCAATAGGAGGGAGGTTCTAACTACGAAGTCGATCAGTAAGTCGACGATGACACACTCGTTCTCCGCTTAATAAACCCACGAACACCTCCCGGGAAGACCCACCGGGGAGACGCATGGTAGTGGTGTTTTAGCTTTTAGGATCAGCAAGGCCACATAAAACACCAACGAACCTTGTCGAGAGATGTGCCGGATAGTATAAGGGCTTGGAAGAGCTTGGGGTACAATATAAAAAGTAATAGATGAGATCTCAATCGTCCATGATCCTCTTTTGTGTGTGTGTGTGTGTATAGGGAGCATATGCTATGGAAACCAGGTTTCTGTGGAAACTCGCACATGGATCGTTGGATCTAAATCCGATGGTGGGAGAGATTAGCAATTAACCCCTCCCACAGTGTGGGAGAGATTAGCACGTGGATCGACACACTATGGGAGGGGTTAATTGCTAATCTCTCCTAATCTCTCCCACCATCGGATTTAGATCCAACGATTCACGTCCGAGTTTCCATAGTTTCAACGGGAACCTGGTTTCCATAGCATACGGTCCCATATATATAATATATATATATAGAGAGAGAGAGAGAGATGGGATGGTCTTATCCTAGTAGAAAACATCTATAAACCTTATTTTCTAAGTTTCCCATGAATTTAGAATAGTTCGGACCGGAATCCAAAAGGTCGGATTCGAACAGGGTTTATTAGGTTTGCCGAAAGTTCTGACCTCTTCGTAGGGTCTGAACTTTTGACTTTTGTCAAGACTTTCAACGTGGGGATAACCCCGAGCACCTGAGCAGGGTTTTGTAGGCCTCTAAAGGTTCCAGTCGGAACATTTAGGGTTGGAACTTCCTGCAGAGGAGCATCTTTTTAGGTCATAATTCGTTCATCCGGTTTTCGAATTGAACATATATATATATATATATATATTATCTCAACGAGAGAAACATAACGATGAGTTCCTTTTCGATTTTGACAACTTTGAAAAATGAATAATTTTAGTTGTCAACAAGAGAATGATTCTTTTTTAAAGGGACCGAGGGAGTATAGATGATGCCGATCATGTTCGGTTTGGCTCCCGATAGTGGAAGTTGAACGTTTCAGGGCCGCTCACGCAGAATGAGTAAAATCCAAATTAGTTTTAAATCGCAATCAGTAAAGTGTACTTGCAGTCATGTTTGGAGGTGAGCATGCATGCATTTGACTGAAGGTCATCGTTAGACTTGACTTAAGGTAGGTCAACAGCCACGACAACATGTGAGAGGCAAGAGAAAAATCGGACACACATTTGGCGGCTTTCAGCATGATGATGCATGCCCCCGCCCCCTTAACTATTGAGAATATAAATCATGAATATCTTAAGTTATTGAATTAGATTTGTGTTTAAAATATACTTTTATAAAAATATACATATATTATTTTTAAATAAATATTGTATAGGAATATGAAATCAAAGTCATGTTTTAAAGACTCTTCTCTTACACGGGACTTGAAGACTCTTCTTTTATACGAGACTATAGGAGTACTGTATATATGGGTCCGACCGTTCACGGCCATCGAACCCTGTTTAATTCCCTTTAAAATTTTAGAGCATCTCTAACAATTTGCTATTTCTCACTTGCCAAATCTTGTGTTTTAGCAAGTTGCTATAATAATTTACCAAGTTGGAAAGAAGTCATCTCCAACAATTTGCTATTTCTCACTTGTCAAACCAAAAAAAAAAGATTAAAAAGGAAGGAAACTTATATGCGGCAAACCGAGAGGACTCCGGGCGAGAGGATGGCAAGCCGATGCGCGCTCACAAAAATGGCAAACCGATGCAATCTTTTGACAAACGTGTAGAATTGGCAAGTCCAATTGGCAAACTGTTGGAGAGAGTTTTTTGATTGATTTGCCAAATTTTAAAGGATGACAAGTGATTTAGCAAACTGTTGGAGATGCTCTTATAAGATTCTCTGTCGTATCGAACCTTTGGACGCATGTATAAAACATTAAATATAGGTAAAAAATAACAAATTGCACAATTTATTTGTAATTTGCGAGACAAATCTTTTAAATATAATTACTCTACTATTAAACAATAATTATCAAATACAAATAAAACACTACAGCGTTTTACAACCATAGAGAATTTTGAATGTAAACAAGGGGTAGTCAAACGTCGTCCGTCTGGCTTGGACCGGGTAATAAGTAGAGCACCCAAGGCAATGCAATGCAATGCAAAGACCGGCCGGAAAGCATGCAGTTTGGGTCAGCAAGGAAGAAGAATACAGTACGTACGCCTACACCGATATCAGGTTTTCTGAGTGAGATAATCAAGCTAGCTATAGCGCGTTAGTTCACGCAGCAGAACTCATGGTTCGTCTTGCGGTCGACGTTGAATTGAATCACACTAGAACATGAGGCGCCCTTCGGGTGCCCTACAATGAATTGAAGACAACAACCTATTAGTAGATAATAAGTAAGAGGTGTTGTTTGGTTTCATCAACAGTAACATGAAAGGATTATGTGATTACTTGCTCAGTTGGTTTGTGCGATATTAGACTGTTACCATCTGCAACCATCTGTAAAGGAGTGGTCGTGTGGATACCTTGCAATGGCATTAGGTTACGTCACACACACGCAAAACAACCAATATCTAGGATCTAACCAGTAAGCACATACGGAATACATTGATAAAAATACATTCATTTGTTACCGTCTACATAGCTTCATATCGTCACTGAGTTTGGAGAAATATATCAGGATCAAATCCACAAATTCTCAAGTATAGAACTGCTATATCAGAGCATCATTAAGAAAAAAACAATTTTCCACTTGAGCTAAGTGAACCGACAGAGCTGCTATATCAGAGTTTCATTTCACAAATGTTTGATTCCCTGTCCATATATTAAATGCTTCTGCTTGTAGTTTTTTTTTCAATTTCTCCACCAGAGGTAATAAATAAATTGATGGAGCTGGTAAGGGCAGGCACAAGCAATTAGAATCCACGCAATTTTTTTATAGAAAAGCAGTAGGGAAAAATATTGCAAGACAATAGGAAAACAACATAAGTTATTACTGCCTAGTGGAAAGGAATTGGCCTGTACAAAAACAGTGATGCAAAAACAAGTTTCAGATAAATTCTTGTTCACTCTGTAGCATTGTTCAGATAATAACTTTCAGACTGTGTTCAGATAAAACACTGAATTTCAGATAAGTTCTCATCCCCTAAGCTTGCACACGGCGATAACAACTTTCACTCTTTTTTGCACACTGTAGCAATTAGAATTCACTAAGTTTCAGATAAATTCAAGTTTCAGAAGCATTGTTCACTCTGTAGCTGACATGCCTGGGCACTGTTTCAAGCAGAGCACACCAGAATTTATGTAATTGAATAAGTGCAATCATTAATCAAGTTCTAATGTCATCTAGTAGGGCACATGGATAGGAAATTAGGGATGGGCCTAGACATTTTAGCACAGTATGGGAGCATTTTCTTGCAGAGGTCCTGCTGTAGGTGGTGGATCTTGGAGGAGAGCTTGTAGTGGGGGAAGACGAAGATATTGGGGATCCTGACTCCAGTGTCCTGGTCCATGCTTGTACACTCGGCAGAAGCATAAATAAATATCACGAATCATTTATTTAAAATATAACTTTACTAAGTTGGTGTGCTTTTGAACCAAGAAAGTGAATAGTAATAACCTGCAAACTCCACAAAGTCACCAAGTGGGAAGCTCACCCATGACCCCAGTGCCCAGCTGCCTGCACTTCTGCATTACATGATCTTTTTCTTACGAAAGAACATGATTTCATATATATATATAATAAGAAAAATGAGTGAAGAGACATGCATTATTCATCATGCAACAAATAGCAAAATGCTCTAACAGAGGAAAATAATGACTTCATCTCAGAATCATTTGCATGGTGTGACTAATCTAATCCAGCTTGTGACAACATAGAAGAGCCAAAAAAACTGTGTCGAGACAATAATAGCAACATTTGTACTTATCTGATCTCTGAAGAGTATGCATATAAGACTGAAAGGACTCAATTGCATATTTAGTTCTTTTGAGAATTAGAGAGGACGTGCCTTGCATTTAGACAATAGTATCTTAATTAGATGAGCAGATGAATAACAACAAGACCAAATGAATATACACAAAAGAAAAGGAGAAAAATAGTTACAGCGGCAGAATATGAAATACTAATGGAAAGTCTATCAAAAGAAAAGCTCACCTCCTGTCCTCCTCTACAGAGACCTCCTGGGTTCCAACGTAGAACCTCGTGGTGCAAATAATGCAATTCAATGTCCAAGGGACCTCAATTCTCAACAAGGGGGAAGTGGAGGGGACGATGGATGGGTGATCCTCCAACATCCACTTCACGAGGCGCTAGTCATTCTATGTGCACATAAAGCTAGGAAATCGTCAAATTAATAAGGAATACATGCCTTTGTACTTCAAAGATGAGGTTTGTCAGAGCAACGGATGTAAGCCACAGGTCTCACCATAGTAGACGATATCTTTGACAAGGCCAAGACCACTACAGCAGTGGCTTCTTGGCGCTCCTCACCGAGGTCCAGGTGACACCACCAAAATCCTCTGATACCCAAACACAGAGGAGAGTTCGAGCATGGACGTTTTCTCCATTGTCCCTGGACTCTAGTGCTCTGAAAGAAGCAGAGCAGCGAGAGAACGATTGGTAAGCAGCTACAGATAAGGAGATGAAGGGAGCATAGGGGATGAGAACGAACACATAGAGCAAGAAAGCAGGAGAGGATCTCATCATCGATAGCAATTCTAATGTTGTATCAACTACATGTACCGATCCAAAGGTAACAATAACAGGCAATGGTAAATTAACGATTGGCTGTACAGGTCTATAGGGAAGGGCTTGATTTATTTTTATCTTGAGTCATGAGTGCTTATTTGTCTAACTAAGATCTACTGCAGTTTTGTGATGGAGTGCTGCAGAAGCGTGATGCACTGCCATGCAAAACCAACCATTTCAAAAGTTACATGGCATGGGCAGAACCAGAAAGGATTTGATAATTTTGTAAACAACAATCCAAGTTGGTTGCATATACTTGTTTGCAAGTAAATCATATCAGAATATAAATCCTCCTAAATCAGATCAGAATATAAATCCTCGAGGACCTTTAGACGCAGGCGTTTGCTGCAAGCTCTAGACTCGAGCATTTGCTGCAACTTGCAGCAGTTACTTCTAATATGCAAAGTCTATCTCGCAATATATATATATATGAGTAATCTACTGACCCAGCTATAGCAGTTGATGTCCAGGAGGAGGCAGCGTGCGAGCATCTCACCTCTGGCGAGTCCGATGGTGCTAGTTGATGAAGGAGGACGCTGGTGAGCGCACGTAACAAGGCTGCCTGTCCGCCATTGGATCCGGGCCGCCCACCACGTGCTAGTATCATGCCCCGAGGTCGGAGGTCCCAGCTGCTCACTGTCTTGGTGAGGGATGACGAAGGTGTTGAAGTCGGGGTCAGCGAGGTTGATGACAGATATTTGTGCGTTGGGATACCTCCTCGTGCAGGCGACGAGGCATGGTCCGCCATGCTCGCTAGCCCAGTGTTCTCGGGCTCGACTAAGCTCGGAGACGCCATCGGATCGGCCGGTCCTGGATCTCGCGAAGTGGAGGGAGGCGATGACTGCAGTAGATAGGAGAGAGGGAGCATGGTGTGTGCGCCCCGTGGCGGCGCAGTTGTCGCGAGCGTAGAGAGGCGTAGATCTGGTGCCAGTCGAAGTAGATCGGGGCCTGGTGGGGTTCGATCTATGTTGGAGATGATGAACAAGCTAGAGCTCGGCGACAAATGGAAGAGGGAGAAGGGGGGAAGGGCGGGGGAGAGAGAGCCACGGAGGAGAGGAGCTCTCGCGGGTGGGGCGACGGCAGCCATAAACGAACTGCGGGACCTCGCTCTCTAGCGACGGTGGCCAGCAGGGAGGCTGTGCGCGGCGAGTATTGTGCTGCGGCGGCGATGGGGAGAGAGAAAAGGAGGGAGAGACCGGAGATGAGATGGGCATCTCCCTAGCGAGGGCCGAGGGGACTTGGGGTACGCTTCTGCGAGGGGGTTTCTCTGCAAAATGTTAAGGGGATTTCTGTAAAATAGTTAAGCTATTGAATTTTTCCTTCTTCGCGTCGAAATAAAATTTACAAGAGGGTTCAAGTCATAAAATGTTATAACGCGAATGCTGTTTAGAGGGGATAGAATGGACGGTAAGTTGTTTTTCTAAATATTAAAGGACGTTTTTGTAAAACACACACAGGTATATGTGTCGCCACAGGAGGAAGCCATGGAGCCCAAAATTCTATGGTGCTTCCGGATGCGAGTAAGTTTTAATAACCCCGATGCGTTGTGTTGGTGGTTTCCGCGAGATTCCAGTCATCCGGTTGCCACTTTTGTCTGATGGATCGATCGATCCGGTGAACTTTTGGAGGCAGACAAACACATACTGTGACTGACTGACTGACTTCCGTAGTAAATGGTGCGCAAGTAACTAAACCATGATTCCATGAAGAACAAAAAATACATGGGTTTGGACAACATCATCATTTTTATTATTATTATTACCAAAGAAAAAGACAGAAACATGCAGCCAGGCAGCAGGTCACCACTCACAACAATAACAAGTGCAGAGCTGCCCACAAAAAGCTACTAGGCCGGCCAGATCGAGAGGGCCGGGGCATCGATCCGAAACTGACCGACCAAAGAGATAGATTATTCTTGCCCTGCTTACGCGCTTCTTCATGTTCTCCTTCTCTGGAGTGGAGTCTGGATGCATATGCATTGACTGGGTCTAGCTTTACGGCTCCGATCGAGAAACGTGCTGGGGAACGATTCACGAAGGTTGACGCGCTGCGTCTGCATTGCAATGCAACCCAACCCGACGGGGAGCATGCAACCCGAACAACGGTACTAAATGTGTTGGGCATGTCCTTCCCAAGCCAGCCAACTACATACACTCTCTCCGGCCACTTAATTGCATTATTGGAAGAAATTAAAGCAGAGAGATCGATCAGAGGGACGACGACATAGGCACAGATCGAGAAATGGCGTGTCGTGGCAGGCTATTGTTCTTGGTTATTGGCTTGCTGCTCACCGAGGCCTCCTCCCATGGCGCAGGGGCTGAGCAGCAGCAGGCGCCTGCTCCGGCTCCCTGCACTCCTCGTAGCCTCTTCCCACCTGAAGGTACGGTACGGTGCCTTCTTCTGGCGTCTCTTGCATGCATGCCCAAAGGTCACAATGCAAGCTCATCAACTGTACGTCGCATTATTGTTCGCGATTCGTCGGGTCCCCCTTCCAGCCTTGCTCGATACATCTTTAATTTCTCGCAGAGCGTGTCCTTCGCCGGATCGCGGCCAAGCTCGGCATGCTGCACTGGGACTTCGACGCCGCCGCCGCCGGTCCATGTCAAGACCCTGCCGCCGGCGTCCACTGCCACTGCACTGCCTCCTCCGACTATACACTCTGTCATGTCATTCGCATGTATGCATGGATGCGTGCTTTAGTTCCTTATATTATACTACATATTTCTTATTAGTTCAGCTAGCGGTGCTATCTAAACGTACAGACCCCTAGACAGCAAGCAGGGCGAATCTAGGATACGATGTTACCGGGGTTAAGGAATATATGCAACGGGATTAAAGACATGTTGATTTTCGATTTGAAAGAGGAATTTGCAAGTGAATAAAGCAACTTTTAATGACTTTTTTAGCAAGTTATATCGGGGTCAGCTGACCCCATAACAATACATAGATTCGCCCCTGGCAGCAAGAGGACCTTTTACACACGGTCTCTATTTTTTCTGTTATAAAATATTATAAACTATTTCTAAGTCACCTTTGTTCTTCCAAAAAAATTTGTTCTCTTGCAGTTTCTCACCTAGAACCCTACTCCCTCCGTCCCAAAAATAACTGTCGTTCTCGCTTCCTGAGAAATAACTACCAACAATTACATATTAAAATATATATAAATAATTATGTTGAGTAATTAGTATCGTCGAAAACATCTTTTGTCTAGTTTTTTTAACAAATTTATTTAAAAATATAAATATTACACGTATTTTCTATAAATCGAGTCAAACTTATGGCATGAAAATCCAAAACGACACTTATTTTTTGGAGGGAGGGAGTACCTTTCTTTCTATTTCTTTAGTCACTACCTCTTTCACCGACAGCAAACATGGCCCCGATTCTTTTTCTTGAAACACCAAACTATTTCTATATCACACACCCCATCCCTTCTAGAATTTTTCTCGCTCTTTTTGAACATTTTTTTTTTGCGTTTCTCACTTTTGAAGTTTATTATCACTGGGAACTCTGTCTTCTTTCTATTTTTTCCCCCACTTCATCTTTCACTTACAGCGCCAGCATGATCGAAGAGGGGAACCGCTAATTCAGCTAGCTAGTGTCAACCATACTGACACAGCAAAGGGTAGGCCGGCGAGTTGCGCCAGGCGTGCACACTCGGACAATGGGATCCAGGACGGTGTGGCAAGCATCGGCGCACCGGTAGCACGCTTACTCGCGAGAAGGATTTGAGCGGGGAGGAGTCGCCGTCAAGTGTGGACAACATGATGTGCGCCCAGCGTAGGGTAACAGGGAGGTGGAGGTGCGCTTAGCCGCAAGAGGAATTTGTGCGAGGAGGATTCACCAGGTGTGGGGGAAGACAATGGGCACATGGTGTTGGGCAACAAGGAGGTGGCAGTGTGCTCATCCACTGAGGGATTTGGTCGGAGGAGTCACCAAGCGTGGAGAAGATAATGGGCCGGGAATGGGAAGGCAGTGGCGTGATAGGTGGCTAGGTCACAAGAGGGACCAGACAGGGAGAAGTCACCGAGCTCGGAGAAGACGATTAGCGGGTGGCAAAGATTGTAGCCAAGAAGATGTGTTAGGAGTCGAGGGGGTGTTGAGCGGAGAGGATCCGATGGGGGAGGAGGGAAAAGGCGTTGGGAGGAAATGATCATGTCGGGAGAGGGCAAGGAGTTTCAAGGGCATGGCGGGTGAGAAACCGACCTAACTGAAAAGTAAGGATGAGGAAGAGGTGTTGGGTAGAGAGAGGTGATGGGGAGGAGGTGCAAAGCAAGGAAGATGCACCGGGCAGGATTACCTAGGGCATGGAGGGTGAGAAACCGACGCAATCGAAAAGAATAGGCCCCGTATTTCTTCTGTGGGAATTGTTATTTAGGAGAGGGGGAGGGGAGGATTTGAGTAGCCAACAAATCCGAGGGAGAGAGGCGAGTAGGTAGCCAATATACAACAAGGGACCTATTTATGTACTATGTTGGAGATGATCATATATAAGGCTATGTGTGTTGTCGTCATCAAGCAACATAATACAAAGTGGATCATTGACAGCATATAGTATTATATCAATCGGTTTTGCAGAGACCTCGGGAGGCACAACTTCTCCGCCGAGCTCCCACCAGACTTTGCCGACCTCCCCTATCTTCTCCACCTGTAAACAACTCACCTTCAACCTGTGCCACAAAAACATTACTATCTGTTATCAAGAGAATAATAAGGGGAAAACACAAATCTTTATATATTTTTCATGTCAGAGATCTAAACCGGAGCTTGTTTCATGGTGGACTGCCCAACCAGTGGGAACGGATGAAGTTACAAGGACTGTGAGTGCCCTTGCACTTTCCTTAATTATCCCGGGCCATTTTTTTTCCTACACCAGCAGTAGAAATAAAATAATGTGCTAGCATGTTGAGTACCATGGAGCCTCAGGGGAAGAATATTCGTGCCAATGGGTGGTAATTTTCCTGCAATTTGTAAGTTCAGTGTCATTGTCTTGTGATCTTGTCTGTGGTGTAGGGCCTAGGATGTTTTAGACAAAGGAAAACAAGCTGGTTTTAGCATGTTTAATTGGTCTGTTTGTCCAAAATGCGATATATTCATGACTGGATGGAGTATATTTTAAAGAAAAATGAATTGCATGTGCATATTAAGATTGCAATACAGCACTAGTAATTAGCAAATATACAAGTCTTATTTAATAATTGCATGTAACTTGCGGATTATTGTCAATCGCAATGTAGTTCCACAAGCAGAGACCCATATTAACTTTCCCCTGATAGGCTTTGGGACGTCATACTTACAATACTTCTCAATAAGCAATATACTCCCTCCATTCCAAATTATAAGACATTTTGGCTTTTATAAATACATAGATTTTACTATGTCTAGATCCATAGTAAAAGCAATGTATCTAAAAAAAACCAAAACATCTTATAATTTAGAATGGAGAGAGTAGATCAGAATTATGTGTTTCATGTTGTACAACAGAATTGCACAACGTTTGTGCTCATCTGATTGGTGCAAAATCCATGCAGATTACTGATGGGAAACAAATTGTCAGGGCCTTTTCCCATGGTTCTCACAAGTATCACAACCCTGACTCACCTGTAAGTGAGAAGTCTGGTGGAAACAAACTTGTTAACTAGTTTATTTATTTAATGAGTCTACAAGTTCTGATGGTAAATTAATTTCCAGGGACATTGAAGGCAATGGTTTATATGGGCCAATCCCTCCTGAAATTGGACATCTCACGCATCTGGAGAAGCTGTGAGTGTATTTGATGATTCATACATAACTAAGGAAGATGTACTCATCGGTAGAGTTTGTGGATGTAATTTTTGCTTTCCGATGACTTGTGCACTGATCCTGAAATTCAGAGTAATATCAGCCAATGATTTCACTGGACCCCTACCACCTGCTCTATCCTTGTTGACTAATTTAACTGATTTGTAAGGACACATTCATCTTTCCTTTTTCCCACTCTGTTTCACTTTGCGAAGTCCTTTTAAATTATTGGAACTGGTTACAGGAGGATTTCTAGCAACAATTTATCTGGAAGACTGCCTGATTTTTGGGAAAATTTGGCAAGGCTCCAAACATTGTGAGTCAGTGAATTCACAATGATAAGTACCAACAGAAAATACCACGGGTCAATATCTTTTTTATTTAGTGTAACAACTCTTGGTGCAGGCAAATCGAAGGATCTTTGTTGGAAGGGCCTATTCCCCCCAGCCTATCTAAATTGACAAACCTTCATGATCTGTATGCCAGCACAGTGCTGAAAACTCTTTTAACTTCACACACGATTATATTTTTCTTACTATGTATAAGTTTGCACAACCCGTACAAGTTCTCAGTAAATGGCTCTGCTTCTGTGTGAAACAGGAGGATTAGTGATCTGAGAGGTAGTGGTTCACCTTTCCCTGATTTAAGTGGAATGCCATCCTTGAACAAATTGTAAGTTCGTGGTTTACTGAAGTTCAAGCTTTTCATATGCTGGCTGTCATATATGCTACAAAATTAATCAATTGTAGGGTACTAAGGAACTGTTCCATCAGTGGAAGCATCCCGCCTTATATTGGCACATGGACAACTCTGAAGCATCTGTAAGGAATGGCAACTTACTAAGTACCTTTTTTAAAAAAGAAAAGTCGCTTATTTTACTGTCAACATTGTCTATGCAGGGATCTGAGCTTTAATAAATTGAGTGGACAAATACCAGCTTCTTTTGCTAACATGGGAAGGGTTAATTACATGTAAGTTGTGGCGTTTTGCATAAACTGAACTCTTACATGACATTTCATTGTGTTCCTTCCTTACATGTGCCTCCGCCAAAATTGTCCTGCAGATACCTAACTGCAAACTCACTCACTGGGGACATACCTGGATGGTTATTAAGAAGAAACAAAATCGCGTACGTTATTATCTATTTTCCTCGTCATTTTTTTGGGGTCTATTTCCAACAAACCCTGAGACCCACAGCCACATATACCATTAAAATACGGCACATGCCTTTCTTTTCTTGGACATTTTAGCATTAAAGTTAAGAAAGGATGACATCAACATTCTAAGATGTTGGTGTGTTAATACAATGCCCAATTACCGGCCTTTCATACATGATTGTAGAAAATTGATAAAATCTTTTCCTAGTTTCTTAAATGCATCCATAATTATGATAACAGAAATAACTGAGTCAGTTTGAGTTTTCTTCTTATGTCCACCCTTGTTTAACTAGGGCATAAAGAAAGAACTGCCCAACACCCATATGTACATGTAACTAAGAATTTCAACAATATAACTGTTATTATTGAACTTTCAAGTCATACTTTCAATTAGCACAGTAGAAAAATAACAGAAAACGATCATATGCAGAGACATATCTTTCAATAACTTCACGATGGGGAGTTCAGGTCCTAACCAATGCCTTCCAGGGAGTGTGTAAGAAACCTTTAGCATGGTATCCAATCTTCTTGCTCTTTGGTATCCATATGAAAATACATAACCCTTTCCTTTGAATCCGTCGATCGAAGCAATCTAGTGGAGAGCTATTCATCTGCCATGAACAGTTTGTAAGATCCTTTAGCTTGTTGCTTCAATACATTTAAAAACTTTATAGCAATGGACCTGTCTAGGTGAAATAAAATGCTCGAACACTGGTCACTTTTACCTTATGTGCAGAAGTAGTGTTCAGTCATGCTTGAAGAGGAATTTCCCATGCGTTGCTTCGAATGGACAATGTAAGTTGATGCTTAGTGTTGCTTCACAGTTAGTAAAGCATTGGTATAACATAATGCATTCGTATAGATAAACAGAGAAGAAAATTATTTGTTTACATGAATTTCACATGGATACGATACCTGTGACAAGGGTAGCACTGATAATGACTAATAAAGTTTGGCTAAGTTACAATTGCTATTGCTTGTAGGATTATATAAACTCCAAATGCTAAACTCAAAATAAATACACCTATTAAAATCAGCCATTGAATTCATCTTACACAAATTTAATCTACATAAAAAGCTAAGTTCATAATTAGTTTTCTTCTTGTTTTAGAACTAAAGCTACATGGAACATTTACCTACAATTTTCCACAGATCAATCTTCCTTGCATATCAATTGTGGTGACAAAGAAGCAACTATTAATGGAGTTAAATATGAAGCTGACACGACGCCAAAAGGTGCTTCATTGCTGTATGTAAGCCTAGGTTCAAATTGGGCATTCAGCAGCACTGGTAACTTCATGGACAACAACATCACTGATGACAGCTACATTGCAACAAGCACATCAAAATTCGACATGCCCTATTCAGAGTTGTACACCAAAGCTCGTCTTTCTCCTCTTTCCCTCACATATTATGGGCTTTGTATGTTCAGTGGGAGCTACACTGTTAAACTCCACTTTGCTGAAATTGTGTTCACAAATGACAGCACATTTTGTAGCCTTGGCAAAAGAAGATTCAATGTGTTCATACAGGTAAACTTGTTTTTTTACCTGTTTTCTTACTAATAAAACATTTCCCTTTGTTAGCACTGATGCTAACAATATGCTCTTTAACTTCAGGGAAGAATGGTGCTAGAGGATTTTAATATCGAGCAGTCATCCAGTGCAGTTGGAAAGCCAGTTATCAAGACTTTTCAAACATATGTCACAAATCATACTCTAGAAATTCAGTTGTATTGGGCAGGAAGAGGGACAACAGGCATTCCATACAGAGGTTCTTATGGCCCACTGGTACCTGCAATATCAATAACACCAAGTGTGTCCTGACTCTTGAACTTGTCAATTTTGCATATTTTTTTCCAGTAACTGTTATGGGCAAGGAAGCATTTAGCTGTGCAAATTATACTTTCGAAACAAAACTGCTATTTTCCTTACTGACCTGGAAGTTTGAATCTTTTTTTAGCATGTTCAGATTTTATTCTTGAACCTCCCGAAACTGGCACTAGCAATAAGATTTCACGGGCATCTATATCTGATGCTTTGGTGATTGGAACTCCTATAATAGCAATTTTGACTGCTCTGGTTGTATGCATTTATCGTATTAAGATGAGGAGAAAGAGTTCAAAAAATAAAGGTACTATAGTAAACTCATCTCAAATTTTGTGTTGTGTAATAAACAGGTAGATATATCTCACTTTTTGGTTACTTGGTAACAAAGTAGTTAAATCAGGAAGTAAAGCTTTCCATATTTATGTGCGCAGCAAAGAAACCATATCTTAACTTAGTGACTTGGTATATATGTTAATGACCACATATAAACCTCTTTCAATAGATCTCCGAGCCCTTGACCTGCAAACTGGCTCCTTCACCTTGCGACAAATCAAAGTGGCAACTAGGAACTTTGACCTGGCTAACAAGATTGGTGAAGGTGGTTTTGGTTCAGTTTACAAGGTCAGTCAGCATTACTTCCCATGCATAAACTATAAATAAGTTAATACTGCCAAAGCACAACTTATACAGGAACATTGTCGTTGCTGGTTTGACAGGGTTTATTGTCCGATGGCACTGTCATCTCTGTCAAGCAGTTATCAACAAGGTCTAAACAAGGGAATCGAGAATTCGTGAATGAGATAGGGATGATATCTGCACTACAGCATCCAAACCTTGTCAAACTCTATGGCTGCTGTACAGAAGGAAACCAGCTATTGTTAGTTTATGAGTATCTGGAAAATAATTGCCTTGCACGAGCTCTTTTTGGTAATTGTACTCTCATGTTTCCTGGTTTACCCCTTTTTAGTCTTATATGCTACATGTTAGAACTCACAGACTTTCATGGGCTGTTACTTCTGGTCCAGTTGATCAATACAGACTCAGATTGGACTGGGCAACAAGACATAGGATTTGCCTTGGGATAGCAAATGGTCTAGCATATCTACATGAGGAGTCCACAATAAGGATCGTACACCGTGATATCAAGGCCAGCAATATATTGCTTGACAAAAATTTGAATGCCAAGATCTCAGATTTTGGGCTAGCAAAGCTTAATGAAGATGATCACACCCACATAAGCACAAAAGTAGCTGGAACTATGTAAGTGTTTAACTTCCACACTCCTTTTTTGTTGAAACATACAATCACATCCACACATCTACAATACAAGGCTAATAGATAAGAAGCTCTAGAAGGGAAGGCAATCTGTAGCAATGGTAACAATGAACATTGCAACCAACCTAAGGATAAACAGTTGGAACCCAGAAAAAACAGAATTCATTGGCTAAGAGTCACTGAGTCAGGAAAGAAACCACATACATATGGGGGTTGCCATTCCTGCATATGTACAAAAAAGATGCAACTAACAGCATATTGACAGTGGTATTGAATTAAGACTCTTAATGTTGTTAATCAGTTCCTATTTGAACAACTGATGGAAATGACATTTCTGCTCACTTTCTAGTAAATGTATTGACCTGCAGAACTTACAGCTGACTTGATCATTCTGTGTTCATGCAGTGGATACATGGCTCCTGAGTATGCTATGCGTGGTTATTTGACAGATAAAGCTGATGTATACAGTTTTGGTGTTGTTGCTTTGGAAATTGTCAGTGGAAAAAGTAACACAAACTATATGCCAAAGGAAGATTTTGTTCATCTTCTAGATTGGGTAACTCCTGAATCTTTATCTATTCATAAACAGTAGTTTGGACCATGTTGGATGGAGGGGTTGCTATATTATCACCTTACACACAACGCATTTATGGATTACAGATAATTGTTTCTGCTACAAATATGGGTTGCCATATTGCTAGAAAATGATCAGTTTTTGTTTAACAGTAGGATATTTCATATGGAAGCGCATTTTATATTACCTTATCATTTGAACAGTAACATTAGCTCAATCCTGTATCCTATCCTTTTATACTTACTAGCCAAACTTCTCCTGGCTATACATGAATCCCCCAATCCCAGCCCCCTGAATCCCTGATACATTACAATGGTTCTTAAATAAAAGATTTTCTTTTATCTTCTTGATTGGGTAACTCCTAAATGTGTTATTGTGACATAAATCGATTTTGCTTAACCCTAGGATGTTTCATGACCGTGAACATGAATGCACATTTAAGATAATCTTATTGTTTAAACATTCACATTAGGTAAATCTCATGATCAAGCTATGTGTCAAAAGGAATAAATTCTCTACATTTAGTTCTTGTATCATTGTCCCTTACAAAAGGAATAGATTCTTACATTCCCACAGCATTAACTGGATTTTTACCTCTAGCGTGTCAAAATAACATTTTTTTCTTGTAGACAAGGGAAGTAGACAAAGGAAATGGATTACACTGAATCTTCATGGGCATACCTTGAGTAGTAAGCTAACTGCATGTCCTAAATGTGTTCCAGGCTTGTGTTCTGCATGAGAGAGGAGCTCTCCTGGAATTGGTAGATCCAGACCTAGGATCCAATTACTCAACAGAAGAGGCACTCATCATGCTAAATGTTGCCTTGCTATGCACAACTGCAGCACCTACACTAAGACCAAAGATGTCAAAAGTTGTTAGTCTGCTTGAGGGCCACATCCCTCTTCAGCCCTTGCTGTCAGATCTCAGTCTTGCTCACAATTGCCTGAGCACAGGTGGTTTATGCAGGAACCTCTGGCAAAAAACTAAGTGAGCGTCAGAGACTGACAGAACAAGCTTTCTGCAATTACACTAATGAATCATCAACCATAGATATAAATAATGACCTGAGACCATTGGTGAGTCAGATGTAGTAGATGTGCACCATGACCCAAAGTGTACATGTAAAAAGTACAAACTACCAGGGGTAGACCAGAACATCTGTATCAAGTATCAACAGTACAATGGAAATACCAATTAAGTACTCCCTCCGTCCCAAAAAAAGAGTCGCTATGGGAAACGTGCTGGTCAAACTTTCTTAACTTTGACTAGGTTTGTAGAAAATGTGTGCAACATTTATATCTCTAAATAAGTTTATTATTAAAGTATATTCAAAGATCTATCTAATGATACTAATTACATACCATAAATATTAATATTTTGTTAAATATAGTTGGTCAAAGTTAAAGTTTGTTGATTTTTTGGGAAGCGAGAACGACTCTTTTTTGGGACGGAGGGAGTACGTACTAATGTCTAATCCTGTAAGTCATAAGAATTTTAGTAGCATCCGCTTCAAATTCAATGGGACTATTAAGATGCTGACCATGGTACAGCACTTGAAGCTCCCTATTGTCTCTGAGCTCTGGCCCTTCTTTTCCTTTTATTTACAAATAAAACCTCTCAAATTTGTCATTAATGCTTCATCTGATACCATTTAACTGTCAGTCACTACATGAATATGAATTGATACTGCTTAAGCACCCAATACTCAGCTAACTGCTCAACTCCTATATCATATGAAATTGATAAGGAACATCTTCACTATTCAGGTGCCTTCTTTAGCAAATGTTCTGGCAAAACAACTTTTAAGGTCGGAGCATCTGAGGATATCTCAAGAGAGTCCCCATGCTGAATTGAATGCACTACATGTGAACCATCAACATAAACAGCACCCTCTTGATTGTACCATACAACAAGCATGTGTTGCTCTTGCTTTAGAAAATCATGGAGCATCGGTTTGTCGGCATCCGTTGGAGAAATCGGCTCCCTTATCATATACTGAAGCTCACGGCTTGATAATGGCATCATAAATCCTCCAGCTGATAGCATGGCAGCAGTTGATCCAGCAGCTGTTGAGACCCTCAGACCACTTGATCTACAATTAATTAAACGCGAATTCTCTCCCGTATTGTTCCATTTCCTGAGATGGTGATACTAATCAGAATTGATCACATTTGAAAGGAAAATTAATTTATAAGAAAACTCAGACAAAATACCTAAATGAGAAGCGTGACACACTTGCTGGACAAGGGTGTGACACCAATATATCATTTAGAGCATAAGTCGGCAGCTGAATTCCATTTAGTTTCACCGATATCCTTGACAGCTCCAAAGGGCGCCTACTGCCATCAAGTGTTGCATCAAGTATCTGGGAGTATGGCAAGTTCAGTCGAAATGGAATTTGAGATCATATAGATATCCATTAATGATACAATTCTACAAAGAAGTGAATGAGCATGAATTTTTGTCCAATGTCCTCGAAACAAATAATAAAATGAGAAAAAATTTGCAGATAAAATAACCTGTTCAAAGTTTCCTGCAGTAGCTGCACAAAGATACCCTGCGCTCCTCCTTGCATCAAATTCATCAGTTAGCTCGTCAACCTGCATGAGGCTAATATGAGCTACAGAATTATAACAAGACCTGATTGAGGCACAAATATAAAGGCCAGTCTGCTCACAAGTAAACAACCAGCTAATAACATACTGGTTATGATCTCTATGAATATTGTACCTTACTGGTTTCAAGCAACAAGACTTCTGAGTTAGAATAGGATAAACAACTGACCTCCTTGGTACAAGTAGGATCTGAATTAACACCCAATATAGGAACTGAGCTATCCAAAAAATGGCTAGCTCGGAGAAGGGTGCCATCACCGCCAACAGAAATCACAAGATCCACATCACGTATTGGCTTGGACAAATGATTGCGCTGCACAGAAATCCAGTCAAGGGACTTGCACTGTAGGACCCTCTGGCAGAGATCAATTGTGTCCTTATGAACTCTGCACCTATCATCCAGATAGCTCAGCATCTGCAAAGGCAAACCAAGATGTGGATAGAAGGATAGGTAAGTTTCCTTAATCCATATCAAAAAGTATCTGCAGTATTGAAACGAATCAAGGGGAAGGGGAGAACTGCCGTTAAATTACAGACTAGATAGCTCGATCAGATTGTTAAAAGAGAGCCCCTCAGCAATAAACAATTTCTCCTACAGTGTATATCCCAAAAAAAATGGGACAACCGATAAGACCAGGAATAAGTGAATCTTTTTCTAACCCGAAATGATGCATGCAAACACCATGTCAGACTCATACAACAAAAAAGGCCTGAACAGTTAAGGAGTTATTCATTACCGCAACAACAGTGCACCATGCAACAGGTTACCTGTCATGCTGCGGCATTTTGCAAGTAGTATTGCAGTGGCTACTGCAAGGAGCCAAATGATCTATCCAGGACACCAAAAAGTAAAAGTAAAAGGTCACGATCTGTAGAGGCATTTCAACAAACACCTGAACTCCACCACCATTTTGGCGAGCATTTTTTGCTCACTTAACTCAAATGATCCAGCGTGCTCCAGCACAACTAGGGCTTGTTTGGTTACCTTCACTAAAGTTTAGTGGTCTCTAAAGTTTAGTAGCCCCTAAAGTTTAGTGACCTTTGTTTGGTTCAATATTGACTAAAACCCACTAAAATAGCTATCACATGCCCCCTAAAGTTTAGTGGTGTGTTTGGCACTTTAGGGACTAAAACCACCTAAATTTAGTGGCTAAATTTTAGGGAGTTGTAACCAAACAGGCCCTAACAACACTGTGATCGAGGTTAATAAAATCGGGAAACCTATACCCTATAGCGTGATTTCCACGATCGAAGCGCCAAGAAGTGAACTCCGCCACAGTTTAGACCCTATATGGGACCGTCCAAACATGGGAGAACCCTGGCACCCAAGTCGAGTCCTCGGCAAGCAATGGCAAACAGAATAATCAAAGGCATGAGAGAAGGAGAGAGGTGCGACCTTGGGGTTGGCGGCGCGCTGTTGCAGCGGCGTCGAGGGCGCAGAGGTGGGAGAGGAGGCCGCGGCCCCGACGAACGGCCGGGGAGGGTATACATCGAAGGGCTTGAGGAAGAGCAGCACGCGGCGGCGCGCCATAGGAGACGGCGAGTCGTGGCAGCAGCGGTGGTGGCAACTCCTCGTCGCTTGCGCGGCGGAGGAAACTCGGAAATGCTCCAGACTCACGTCTGGGTGATTCGGCCCAAAAGCGGCCCAAAAGCATACGTGGCACCAAACAGGATGGCAATTTTTTTTTAGGAAAAAGTCTAATTTTTCCCCCTCGATTTCGAGTCCGTTTTTTCTTCGAAACAAGAAATATTTTCTCCTTCAACTTTAAAAAACCGTTTATTTTACCTGACCCGATTTTGGATAGCGGTTTTGTTAAAATAATAGTGGTTTTGTCTTTTTTTTCTTCTTTTATTTATTTTAGCTGAATCTTTGAAAAATCATATTAATTATAGAAAATCATAAAACAGAAAATTCAATTATTTTGAACTCCACATGAATAGATCTATACAATGAACATATAATATGATATGTTTTAGTATAAAATTTTTTCAATTAATTACCAAAAAGTATAGATTTAAAGATAGAAAAAATTGTACTAAAATATATCATTTTCGACTATTTGGCAGCGCTCCGCAGAGCTGATTCTCACAGAGAATCACTCCCGGACTCTCAAATGCATTTTTAGTGAGAAATGATTCTCTACTAATTCTATGAAGTGATTCTCTAAAATGAACTAGGAGTCTAAGAGCTGAAAAAAATAGCTTCACCTGATTTTGTGAAGTGGTTCTTCATGCTAATTTTCAAAGTTTAGGCTAAATAATCAAGGAGAAACACTTTGAGCCACAGAATCACTTCACCAGTGAATCAGAGAGCACAGTTGAAGAATCAGGGAACACATCTCTATCAAACAGATCTACTCATGTGGCGTAAAAATGAATTTTTTATTCGGTAATGCTTCTCCAAGGACGTCCGGCCCATCTGGAGTTCCGGACCCGCACAGACGCACACGCCCGCATTACTAGCTGAAGGAACCGCTCCCATCCGCGCCGCACTCGTCCGTCTCGCCCGCTCGCTCTGCTACGCGTCCCTCTCGCCAACAGGAGCAGGACGGATCCCGCCCTCCCATGCCCTGCCTCCACTCGCGTTGCACGCTCCGACTGCACGCGCCCCCTACTCGCTCGGACGGATCTCGCCCTCCCCTGCGCTGCCGCTACTTGCGGGACAGATTCCACCCTCCCCACCCTGCCTCCACTCGCGCCGCACGCTCTGGTTGCGCGCCGCAGCTCGATCGGGATGGATCTCGCCCTCCCCCGCGCTGCTGCTACCTGCGGGACGGATTCCGCCCTCCCCACCATGTCTCCACTCGTACCGCATGCCCCAGGTGCGCGCCTCTACTTGCTCTTGGAATGGATCTCGTCTTCCCCTGCGTCGCCCCCGCCGGTACTCAGGTCTCCTATTGCGTCCAGGCTCCATCCGGCTGTCGTGGCCCATGCTGAAGTCCGTGCCGCCGACGAGCTCCATAGTGTTGACCTCCGTGCCTCACCATAGCAGTGAGCAGTGAGCTCCACACCCTCGTCGAGCTCTGGACGAGCCTTCATTTTCATCCAAGCGGCAAGTAGATGTTGCCCTGAAAACGCATGTTGCAAGCTTTTGTTTCGAATGTTTCATATGCTTTAGAGATGTTTTGCAAATACTTTATACGGATGTTGCAGATGTTTTCTCCATCTGGTTGTTGCATATATATTTATATGTGCAAGTGTTTTTTGTATGCATGTTGTAAGTGTTTAATCCGGATTTTTGCAAATGTTTGCAATAGCTACACGCTTGTTTTGAAGTTTTTTCTTGGTGTTTTGTGAGTCTTTCAAACATTTGTTGCGAGTGTTTCAGTTGTTTCCGGCGAATGTTGCAAATGTTTTATCTAAATGTTACAAAAGTAGATCGAATGTTGCATAACCTAGCCTGACGCAACCGCTTACTACAGTTGCTGGGACACCGTCGTAGATCATTGTTCGGAAGCAGGGGTAGATGAGTGGGACCCACGCTGTGGGCTGCGCAAAAAAACAGGTCGTGGTGGCTCCTTTTCAGATGTGGGGCGTCCTCCCACGTACAATACTAGAGGCGTCCGATATTTTTACCGCTCCGGGCGCCGGGCGCCAGTAACTCCCTTTTTTATTTTATGATTTACTATAATTTTTCAAAGATTTAGCCAAAATCAATAAATAAATAAATAAAGACAAAACCATTGTTACTGTAGCAAAGCTGCTATCCAAAACCGGTCAAAGGAGGTAAAATGAATGGTTTTCAAAGTTTAAGGAGGAAAGATTTCTGATTTTATAGTTCGGGGAGGAAAAACAGACCTGATCCAAAGTTGAGGGAGAAAAATTAGACTTTTTATTTTTTTATGAAGTCTTTTGGAACAACGGCATATGGATGATAGCTATTTAGGTCATTTTCTCACGGTTTCTTTGTCAAGTTCAAAAATTGTTCAGTGCCAAATACAGTAAAATGAAATAGCTAAACTAATATGCTCTCACATGTGGTGAAAGAAGATGAAGCTAAAGCTTGTTCGGCTCATGGTTTTTTAGTCTGAAGTCAGAGTCAGCTAATGTTGTTTTATTGTGAAAGAAAAACATTTTATCATGGCTGATAAGTTCAAACGAACAGAGTTGTTAGACACCCAATGTCCAATTTTTGTGTCAAGGCGTGAGGAGGGATGATGGCACAGGAGCATGAGCGGGTGTGTGTGGGCCATGAGCTCGATCGCCCACGCACGTAGCCCGTCATGTGCTGGATAGGCTCAAAGAGAAAGGCCACCTCAGGTTCTCTGGAAGGAATTCAAGAGAATCAAATGGAATGAACAAGTGAAGGCAAAATGCATGTATTGTTCTACCAAGCTTGCATGAGAAACAAAGAGTGGGACTAAGACCTTCATGACCACTTGAAGAGCTACACTTAGCAAGATCAAGTCGGGTAGGAAAAAAGACGTTGTCACAAGCATCTTTGAGGTTTACTGCCATATATAAATATAGGCAAAAAAATCTATAGAGGATTATACCTTCGATCAAGACATGACTTTTATTAGATAATGGATTCATTAATCCGACGTTTATAGCCACGAAGGATATACACAACCAAAAGAATATAAGAATACCTAGACTCACGCATGAACAAAGAGAAGAACAAACAACCAAAAGAGAGAAAAGTACAATCTCGGCACATCCTGTTTCCTGACATCCTCTCCTGAAACAACCTGATTAGGCAAGTGGAAGTCGTCGAGTCGCCACCCTCCCGTAGTGTGTCATGACTGCGAACATCCATCAGTGTCATCTTCATCCGCTTTAAGTGAAATACCGCCAAGTGTCGTCGGTTACCCACCTTCATTTATCATCCTCTAATCAGAACTAGATGATAAGACATGAGTCGACAGGATCTGCTTCCGGTTTGCCAGATTCAAAGGCCTCCACTACCCATAGGGCAACCATTGTCCCCTAGTACCTACCGCAATGTGTGTCCTAACTAGAAAGTAATAGCAAGGCAAGGAATTGAAAGACAACCTAAGCAATTATAGTAGGAATTGAAAGAACACAACGGAAAGGTAAAGCGGAAATGTAAAGAGCTAGGGAAAGAGAATTCTTGACACACGATGTTTTCCCGAGGTATTGAGGAGTCGACACTCCCCCCTAGTCCTCGTTGGAGCACCTCGCAAGGTATAGCTCCCCCTCAATCCCACACAAGGGATGAGTGCTCTCTATGGGCTGATTCTTCGCCACTCCGGCTCGGTGAATCGCCCACAACCGATCACAAGCTTGGAGAAGGGCCGCCAACAATCTTCCGGCGATCACCTTCCTCCGATCACCACCAAACCGTTTAGGTGTTGTCGAACACCAAGAGTAACAAGCACAAGACCTTCACTTGACCCACTCAAGGCTAGGAAGGTGGATGGATGCACAAATGTCACTCCTAATCTCTCTAGGGAGGAAGAACAAGCTTAGGATTCTCAAATCTCTTCATCACTAGGCACTTGGCTCTCCAAGAACTCTCTCTAGGTTCCTTCAGCTGAAACAATAGCCAAGAGTACTCACTTGGACGAAATGGGCAACTATAAATAGTACCCACCTCCAAAACTAGCTGTTTTCTCCTTTTTCTCTTCTCTGCGAAAGCACCGGACTAGTCCGAAGCTCACACCACCGGACTATGCACTCTGGTACGGTGCTCACTCTCAGTTCAAGATCCATTGGAAAACTGGCACCGTCGGACTACTTGCCATAGTCCGACGCCCTGGTCCGACGCTCTGGTCCGGAGTCAGGGTGCTCATTGAGTGAAAACTCATTCTCATTCTCAAACCTCTGGACCACTCTCCTTGGTCCGGAGCCCTGGTCTGACGCTCAGGTCCGGAGCCAGGGTGCTCACTGAGTTGGAAACTCATTGTCATTCTCGAACCTTCGGACCACTCTCCTTGGTCCGGAGCCCTGGTCCGACGCTCAGGTCCGGAGCCAGGGTGCTCACTGAGTTGGAAACTCATCTAACTCGAAGCGTCGGACTAGCCTTCGGCCAAGCCGTCGGACTAGTCCGAAGCCTTCACTCTGGCTCGCTTTGTCTGACAGAAGCCACCAGACCATTCCTCTATGGTCTGGAGCACCACCAGACAGGTTGTCCGGTGCTCCTTTCTCTGAACTTCTGCCTAAGGCAGGTCCGTCGGACCACTCTCCTTGGTCCGATGCCTCCTTTGCAAACTGGTCCAGAGCTCATTTCTCCCCCTTCTTTACCTCTTTTTACTAAGTCTCTTGAAGGGGTTTTGCTCCTACCATCTCAAGGGCTATTAGCAGGATCTCTAGGACTAGTTGTGACAAGTGTGCATACACCAACATTCCCAAACTCTCCTAGGTCAAGCTACTAACCTCATACCCCCCTTTATAGTACGGTCAAAGGAAAAATAAAGTCCTAGTCTATACTTAGTGTCCTTCTCAACCTTATGGCACTAAGAACTAGCCTAGTCTTCAACTTGTATCTCCATCCTTTCAAACCGAAACGATTTCCATCTTGGGGCATGAATAATCATTAAGCACATTCATCTAACATCACTAATGACTTAACTCTAATGACTTTGTCTCCGCAAAACACACGTTAGTCATAGTGACCTAACATTGTCGTTAATCGCCTAAACACAACGGACCATGATTCTTCACAGACGCTGAAATTTGGTCGCCTGGCCGCTCACGCACTTGCTGGTCCAGGAACCAAACCAGGGTTCCATCCAAATGGAACACAGGCAAGACACAGGCAGCATCGGAGCCAGGCAAAAAGGCCCCAGGGTCTCATCCAAACGAGCCCTAAAACTTTGTTTGTTCACCATCCACGGCAAAGCCAATAATCAAACAATGTGTTTTTCTCTCCACCTCCATAGATCAAGACGTTGAGTGACCGCATAGCTCATGAGAGTATATCTTTACATGAGGAGAAATGTTTGGCAAATGAAATTAAGTACCTTGAAGAAAACAGATTAAAGGTCATTTATAACTCTACTATTCGAGCTAAGCTCCAAGATACAGTGGACGGAAATGAGACCACACAGAACCAAGTTAGAGTAAGTATTATAATGCAACTTCATCATCTTTTGTTTCTACAAGTATTTTTCTAAAAAGAGAAAAAACTAGTGATGATCTACATTCAGATCATTGATGGAATAAGGAAGGTGCAACAAGTAGTCAGATCTAAGATTACGGACCTAGAGGATGAGTTAAAAGCTGTTGACACCGAGATTGCATCAATTCAAGAAGATGCAGATGAAGCGACTGCTAGAAAGGACAAGGCATTTGAGTCACTGATGGAACTAAGATATGTGCGTGATGCGAAAGTAAGTTCACAGCCCTTTAAAATTCCTCATGAAAAGAGAATAAGCCAATGCATGCTCCCATAATTTTGTTTTTCTTCTATGCTTGAGCTAAGAAACAGGAACACATCATTTACTTTAGATACTCCTGCTCCGATTAAACATAAACTTGTCAAAGTGTTTACCTTGTTATGTCTAGAGTACTTGTACGTGTTGGGCAATTCATTGATACTCACGTGCACTTGATCCAGAACGTGTCCAATCCAAAACCGCACTGTTTTGGTTAAAGCTAGAGATTATGCTTCGAGGAGATTAGTGACAGAGCTGGGTGCGCTCCACCAGACTGAGGTTTTTTTTCTGAATGTTATATGTTGCCTCGTGCCTTGACCTTTTGTGAACTCACATGTACCTGTACTAAACATTTGTTACTATTGTAGATTGACAAGCTCATGGCTCGATGGTGTAACAGCAAGGCTTTTAGAGAGGAATATGAAAAGAGGAGCATCTCCACTCTCAGTGTCCAGCAGCTGGACAGAGATGGCCGGATGAGGATTCCTGATTATTAACATTGGATAAGATTGTTAGACACCAGAGGATTCAATAACTCTGTAGGGATTGAAAACAGGGCAGGAAATAATAGGGAAAGAACATGATTTACAGAAAAAAAAATGCACTGAACTCTTAAAGATATTTGATGTTTGCTTTCTTCAGACCCTGAAGGAATGGAATTTCCCGTCTACGAAATTTTGTTCCGATTTTTTTTTATCATTATTAGGGTCCAACGCTTAGCTGTACAAGCTTCCGGGTTTCCCCTTCCCATCAAATTTATGCTTTTTATATAAAAAATCATTTATTGAAACCTTGGAGATTTGGTTAAATGAAATAACTCAAATGGCAAGTTGGCCTAACTCGGCTCTGAGCCAAAGCTAGAGAACATCTTCAAGAGTTTGTTATATTTTATTTGTCAAATCTTATATTTTGTCGACTCTCAAAATAATGTCAAGAAAAAAAACAGTCTCTTTCTAATAGATTGCAATTTTGGACTTGGCAAAATTAAAAAAAGGCACACACGTCTTTTTTTTCCGGAAGAAGAGGCGGCAGCGGGAGAAGAGGAGATGTCAAGCTACCTCCGATTGACATATTTGCCAATGAGGAGAGGAGATATGCCAAATTGTTTTGTTAAATTGTTGGAGGTTAATTTTTCTTGTTTTTGCCAATAATAAGTGGATGTCAAGTTGAGATAACACACTCTTAAAGATATATGAAAAACACTGAGAAATTACATAACAAAATCCTACTTTTTGAACCTAAAGTTTAGATACTTTTTTTCCTTGAACCTAAATAAAAGACAACAGTTATAAATCATGGTTTTCCCTTTTAAAAACTTTACTTATAGCTAAGCACTTTGCTTTATTATTGGATTTTCTCTTAATCGAGACAAAGATTCTTGGATTCTCTCTTGCAAGGTTTGTGATAATTGATCATTCACCTGTTTTCACTTCAATAACCATAGTTTTGCTATATGATGCGATGAGATCTAGGTTGCCCCATTGGATTTTCTACTCCTCGTTCTCGACCAGTTAGACCTTTTTCCTTGCAAAACGGCGACAAGTTCGGTGATGGCTGCATATCTTCCATAGAAGTTGATTGGATCAATGTTTTGTGACCTAATTCATAGATGTGAGAGTCGCTAATGGAATCCACCACATAAATCTCCATTGGTCTCTCTTCTCATCATTAATTTGGGCGTCACCAAGTAAGGAGAGAATGAGGGAGGGGCGTTGAGAGCGTCCACTGGCGCGACTCGCAAGAGAGGTAATCATGCAAGGAGCAATGATACCTTCTAGTGACAAAGCGACCATGTGAATGACGCTACCACCTCTAACTCATGAATGCAACGAAAGAGACGCTACCACCTCTAACTCATGAATGCAACGAAAGAGAAGTGAGCTTGCGGTATGTTCCATGTGGCTTGGATTGATTCCTATCCACCTAGCTAGAACAAGAGTTAATTACTTTTTACACCCGAAGGAACTTACCCACTTTGTCTCCTAGCAATATTTTGGTGAAAAGTACCACTAACTGATGAGAGAAGTGATATTGTAATTATTAGTCACTTTGTTTTCTATCAATATTTCGGTGAGAAATGACAAAGGCTTACGAGAGAAGCATGGAATGGAAAATTTAAGATTTTTTAGCAGCACATGAGAAAACCATGTATACTTTTTTTTCTTAGAAAGAAAACCACACGTATACTTAATAGCGGTATTTTTTGGCGGCTCCTACATCCGACACTGGCCCGATCCAGTTGTACATTGCCTTTATACAAGGGTTGCGTGTTCACTCCTTGCGTTCTCTTCTCTTCTTCTGTTCACCCCGCGTGCTCTCTCCCTGCCTGTCCGCCTCTCTCTCGGCGGCGACTGGGCGACAGCCGCTGCCTCCCTACGCCTGGTACCCAGGTATCCTTTGCCGGCGACGAGCACCCGCCAGGTATGCCCACCCCTTCTTTGCACTCCCGCTGTGCGATTCCGAGCACCCCAACCCTGAATCAACCTATTTGGCTATTTGTATCCGGATCTGATCTAATCACGAGTGTATGCGTATTATGCCTGCTGATTTCGATCTGCCCTTTATCGGTGCCGCCCGCCCGCCACTGGCCTCTGGGTAGATTGAAATGGTCGTGGGGGAATTAAGGGCGCGGGCCTCGTAGATCTGGATCGGCCGGCCACTTGGATTGAGGCTGCGCGTCAGACTGAGAGGATCGGCGGAAGCGCGTCTGTGATCTGTAGTGCCTCGTGGATCACGCCTGGATTCGACGGGGTTTGTTCGCTGGTCTTCGAATCGGATCGCAGTGCCGAATTTCCCGCGCGCCTCCGTAACTAGTCTTGGTCCGTGGTCTTGTATGTTTCCTTCGATGGGAGCTTCTTTTGGCCTAGTTCGTGTGTTGAATCTGCTGCTGTAGTATTCTGATAGGATTGGTCCTCTAGCATGTTATATTGGAACCGACCGTGTCAGTCGATGGACTGTGTCCAGTGAATTAAATTCGTTACCATATCTGGATCATCTGCCACTATATTTCAGAGTTAACAATGGCCGCTTTCAGTTTCAGTGATGATGCATAAACTGTTTCCACTATTCGGTTAGATCAGATGGTGAGTGCATTTTTTTGCACAATAAGAGGAAGTCCTATGTTACGAAAATATAGCCAGAATCGGCTATGCCAGGCAGTTCCATTTTGCTGTGTGCTGGGTAGATAGCATGTGGGTGTGGGCTTTGTGTGCCAGTGATTCAGTCTGCAGTTTTACATCCTCGCCACCTTGCCCTGATAACATGTGAGCTGTGATTGTTATCAGTTGCATGCCTCGTTCAAACTATCTGCCCATTCCAATGTCTGCTTCTGTAACTTGACCCAGCACCAAAATTGCATCAGCACACTGGTCCCACTGCGTCTGGCCACTTTTCCACTTTGGGAAACAGAAAGAAATAGGCAAGTGAACTATTACAAACTGTAAAGGGCAAAGTGCGAGTTCCTTGAATTCCCCCTATGCTATCGAACATTATCTGAATTCCCTATATGGCACTGCATGTGTAAATGACAGGCGCGTCCAGGGCCCCACATGTCATTGACACAAGCGATGTCATATATGGATTTGAGGGATTATTCCATGGTGCCGGCAGAATTTTCCAATATAGAAACCCTACTTTTGATGTCAAAGCCTAACCTTTCGTTGCCCCCCCTCCAGATTTTTAAATTTGGGGTTGCAGCTGCAGTCATTCTAGGTGAACCCACTCCTTGGGCAAAATAGATAAGTAGATTTTGATAATAGTGATATGGTCATGTTTGGTGTATGATTCCTGTTAGAGGGTGCTTTGAGGAGAGGTTTGGATGCCTGATTCAACTTTGGGTAGGAGAAACAGAGTTGGTGTGGATGTGTTTTGTATATTTACATTAAGTCCCCCCCCCCCCCCCCCCCCCCCCCCCCCCCTCCCCAAGTACCAACTGTGATGTACATACTTTGTTCCTCACTCATTATTACTCTGTTTACATAATATCTGTTTGGTTTTCATGATGATTGACCAGTTTTTGAGTGCTCTGTGGCATTTGCTTTGAACAGCTGTTTGTTTGCCAGCAAACACCTTGATTTGCATTTACGTTTCTTGCATAGTTTGCCAGCAAAGATTCAGTTAACTGCATGTATTGCAAGCCACGAGAAGAAGTTCCTCAGATTTTTGTTTTTTGTTCTGCTTCATTGCAACCTGTTCCATTGACAATCTTCTTTTTCCTATTGCTGCAGGGGTATGGGAATGGAGGTCGTTGGTGCTGAAGCAGCACCAGCAGAGGTCAAAATATCTGATGGAGAAGTGAATCTATTCCAAGAGAAGGAAAGCAAAGCAACTGCAAAAGAACGTGAGGAGGCAGCTGTTTTTGGTTCCGAGACAACTACCAATGTGGCTGATCTGGCACCTCCAAAGGATGTGAAGGATGAGTGGCCTGAACCTAAGCAAACTTATGCGTTCTACTTCATCAAGATCCGCTCATTTGAGGATCCTAAACTGAGGGTAAAACTCGAGCAGGCTGACAAAGAATTCCAGAAGAAGATCCAAGCTCGTTCTAAAATTATCGAGGCAGTAAGAGCCAAGAAGGTATTTTTCTTACAGGTCCTCATTGGATTGAAGTAGCCTTCCTAAATGATGCACCACTCTTCTTCATCAAAATGTTGAATGCTTTGTAACTTGTTTCAAAACATGCTTCTTCTTTTAATAGCCATTTGTCAAGATGTATTCTTAATGGGAGTGAACAGCCCCAGGAAGCGACATGTATCTCATTTTATAACCTACAAACTCTTTGCAGGCAGAGCGCTCTGGTATTATCGCGGAGCTGAAGCCATTGAGTGCTGAGAACAAACAATATAATGAAGTTGTGAATGAGAAGATAAAGGAGATGGAGCCTCTTCGGAGCAGCTTGGGCAAGTTTCGTGAGGAAAACAATGCCATGAGGGCACAAAGTGCAGGTTTATGCTCTTCTATTGAAGAGCTTGACCTAACGGTATGTCCTGAACCTTTTTGCTAACAAGCTTCCGTTCCAGAAACACTTAACTTGATGTTATTCTTCCATTGCTCCCTCTAGATCAAGATGCTGAATGATCGCATGGTACATGAGAGCATACCTTTATCTGAGGAGAAGCGTCTGGTGAAAGAAATTAAAGACCTTGAAAAAACTAGATCAAAAGTCATCTCTAATGCTGCTAACAGGGCTAAACTGCAAGGTACAGTGGTTGAAAAAGAGGCTATACAGGGCCAGGTCAAAGTAAGTGTGTTCTACTGCAATTCATCTTTTTTGTTTCTGCATATATTTCTTAGAAAAATAAGTGGTAACCACAGTCTGAACATTCAGATCATTGGGGAGGGTATTGATGGAATAAAGAAGGAAAGACAGGCAGTAAGATCTAAGATTAAGGTCCTGGAGGATGAGCTAAAACTTGTTGAGGCTGAGATTGCATCGCTTCAAGATGATTTAGATGCAGCAACTGCCAGAAAGGACAAGGCATATGAATCATTGCAAGAATTGAGAGCAGTGCGCGATGCGAAAGTAAGTTTAACATATCTTCAAATTGCCCGCGCAAAAATTATGTCTGTCCTTTCGGTATTATTATGCTCTATATTTTGGGTTAAGAGAGGGAAACCCTATTTCTTCCGTCTTCAGATTTTGTTTCTTTGTTTAGATATATACCTGTGTGTGCCTGTGGTTGTTTTTGTGTCTTGCTCACTGTGTGCCACCTAGAGATGGCTGCGATGGATTAGTGTGCCTGCTGTTTTGTTCTGCTAGGCTTTCTGTATTTTGGAATCTGGAAGGCAACACGCTATGGTATATGTACCTTTTACAGTTCTGTTTTTATAAACTGTTAATGTGATGATGCATCATCTATCCACCCCTGCTCATCAACTACCTCTGGTATTTTTCTGTTGATATTTTTTTTGAATGGATTGTGATCTGTCTGTTGGTTCATGTATTAAATTTACTGCATTATATAGCAGCCACATGTGCATTTTAGAATGCATTTGGTAGAGATCCAGATCCTCTTAGAAACGTTTCGGATCCAAATTGTTTCAAGAACCGTTTTAGATGATGAATCAGAATCGGTTCATGCAATTGTTTGGCTGGCAGCCTAGATTCTGATTCTCAAAAAATATTATTCTCGTAAAAAAATTATATAAATAGAATTATGTTTCAAAATTTTTAAAACCTTTTGTGGATGGAGACATTTTAAATATAATATATTTTAACTTGGTCCCACTTATAAAGGATCAACTAAAAAAATACAGTTATTATTAAAACATAGAGGAGAGGGGATGATCGAATCAGGTGAAACTGGGGTTTTGGTGTTTCACGTTTGCAGGCAAAACTTGAGAATCGTTTCCAGCCATATCAGCCGAGAATTGGATCGGCAAGGGATGTTTGGCACCCATCCAGGCGTTCTGCATGAGAAACGGAAATGATTCTCATGTTCAAACGCACCCTTAACTACCAGTTGAATTCCATGTGTAATACTATTTCATTTAGGCTTTATTTGGATGCGCATGTATCTACCTCAAACCACATGTATTGGAGTGGATTGAGGCCTTGTTTGGATGTGCATGTATCTCCCTCAAACCACATGGTTTGGAGTGGAATTTAGTTTAAATACACTACAACCCATGTGTTTTGAGAGAGATACATGCACATCCAAACAAGCCCTGGAGTGGAAATTAGTTTAAATACACTCCAATACATGTGCATTGAGACGAATACATACACATCCAAACAAGGCCTTAGTGGTATGATGTTATCAGGACTGTTTTAGGCTGATGAGGATTTGTTCTTGTTAGCTATTAGTGCCTTGAAAGTAAAGCTGCTAATGGTTTGGGCCAAAACCAGTTTATATGGTTTGGTTTTTATGTGGGCTTTAGCTAGTTTGGTGGGAAATGGGCTGAGAAATCTAATGGTCTGGTTTGGACTGGATTAGCAACTGGGATGGATTGATTCTGTTTAGGTCGGTTTGCCATCGGATGTGACAGAGCGAGTAGATTGGCGTAGAGGTCGGCGATGCTGTGACTCGCCGACATTGCGGGAGAAGCTGTCATGCACCTGCATGAAACTCGTGGTTCTTGTTGATCTCTTTGATGAGGACGTGGTTCCGATCCAGCAAGCTTAGCTTTGCACCTCCATGAAACTCAGTGTGCAATGCGTGCAGCACCTTGGCGTTGCTGCTGCCACCACCGGCTGCACGAAACTCAGTGTGCAATGTGTACGTGCAGCACCTTGGCGTCACTGCGGCCACCATCGCCAAACCTGACAGCATCGTCTCGCCATCCTCCATGGAATCAGATGCCCTCTCCTCTCCTAATCTCCTTGTCTGCTCGTCATTGTCTTTGACAAGTTCTCTTTTCTGTTCGTTGATGACCATGCAGACCTCTCGATGATGGAGATGGGCTGTGTGCCTGCGTTAGGTGCTGCTGCCTGCTGCAACGCGAACTGGATCATCGTTTTAGAAGTGGTTAAGATTGTTTTGGTGTCAAATAATATCTGGGTTTGGTGATTGTTTTGGTGTCAAATAATATCTGGGTTTGGTTTGGGTTGGTTTATGAGGGAGGAGCAACGGATTGGAGGCCTGGTTTCACGCACATTTATCATTTAGTTTGGTGTGGGTATGTTGCAGTTTTTAGCCCATTACCAGGTTTACTTGAAAGTTGGAGTGGATTAACTTATTGCTTGTTGCATAACCTGAGGTTGCGTGACATGGTTTTTGTTCTCTCATGGAAGCCTGTCATTGGCTTATGATTACACGTGGCAATTCAGTGATACTCTTCTGCATTTGATCCAGAACGCATCCTCCTTGCAAAACCGTACAGTTTTAGGCAAAGCGAGGGATTATTCTTCAAGGAATATGCTGACAGAATTGCAAGAACTCCACAAGACTGAGGTATGCTTCTAAATGTGTTGATATTAATGGCTCAACCCCATGTGACGCCCACATGTTTCTGTACTAAACATTTGTTGCTTTAATAGGTCGACAAGTTCATGACCCAATGGTGTGAAAGCAAGGCCTTCAGAGAGGACTATGAGAAGAGAATTCTCACCTCCCTAAATAGCCGACAGCTGAGTCGAGATGGTCGGATGAGGAATCCTGATGAGAAGCCCATATTTATTGAGTCACAGGCACCAGCTCCAGAGCCAGAGCCCATCCCTGTAAAATTGCCTGCAAAACAAATCAAGGAAGTGTCTGCTCCCCAGGCAGATGATGGTCCCAAGATTGAAGCTCGTTCAAAAGGGCCTGTCAAGTCGCACAAGGAGAAGGCTGCTCTCGATGCTGATGATGATTATGAGGCTGAGCGCCCGAAGGAGAAGGCAAAGCCTACGGAGGCTGATGTGGCGAAGTTGAAAGAGATGAAGAGGCTGGAGGAGATTGAGAAGAACAAGCTTGCCTTGGAAAGGAAGAAGAAGCAGGCTGAGAAGCAGGCAGCAAAAGCCACGGCCCGAGCGCAGAAGGAAGCTGAGAAGAAGCTTAAGGTACTGCTCATCTCTCTCTCTCATTCACCTCCTGCAATTTATACTGTAACAATGCAACATCTAATTCTTTCAGAAAGAGGAGAAGAAAGCCAAGAAGAAATCTGGTGCAGCTGACACCGATGAGCCGTCAGAATCGGATGCCAAGTCTGATGAAGCCATGGAAGCCCCAGCGGAACAAGAAGTGATCCCAGTTTCCACCAAGGTAAAGAAAGAACAGAAGGAGAGTGCCAGGTACAGGAATGTGGTCAGCCGGGGTAAGGCCCCGCCACCCATGGCGATCCTGAAGAGGAAGAAGGCGCAGTCCTACTGGTCATGGGCTGGCCCAGCTGCCATAGTGGCTGCTGTGCTGGTTGCCCTCCTCGCTGTGCTGGGATACTACCAGTACTACCTCCCAGCAAATGCCAGCAACTGAGTGGATGAGGCCCGTGCACTCGCCACCAGGCCATTGATGATGTGGAGACCAATTTTGCAGGTGAGAAGAAAAGAGTGCCAGGTCTGCTTTTGAGACGTGAAGGACCGGAGGAATGTTCTGTTCACTTTCGATGTTAGTTTATATATATTCTATGGAGTCGAAGATACAGTTGATTTTGGTTGCGACTTTGCTGGATCCCTCTATATATACTGGACTGATATATCCCGTGTACTTTTGAAGTGAAGCATATATATTAACATCTGGAATCTGGAATAATGCCTTTCGCTTTAGGTATCTCAAATAATGGCCCATTCTATGCATTTTATGCGTAAGTTTTCTTTCTTTTTGGCCCCCCTTGGCATCTTCTAGATGGTGCTATTTTTTGAAGTTCCCAGATGATCCAGCAACAATAACAGGTGAACCCGACTTAATTGCTATATTTGATGGCAAGGCGAAGATGGTTGATCTTTTCAGCCTGGCCAGATTTCTCAAGAGAAGAAGCAGGCGGGGAGCCGTGCCTTTGGTGTGCTTAATGTGAATGTTGAGATTCAAGCTTGCTATATTGAATAAAACACACAGCCCCCTTTGCACTACTACTTATTGATATTGATGAATGAACTGATGATAGATGGATAACATGTATGAGTTGATAATCATAGATATATAGTGCTAAATGTTTGGTATTTGTTGTACTATACATCACAAACGGCCTCAACCTGCCAACACCATGAGCAGATGTTACTATATAGCTGAGGTTGAGCTCACAAGTTGATGCATCTACCAACATTGTTAAGCGACTATCTTGTCAAGCGACACACTGACACTACATTGTCAGAAACATGAGAAGTGATCCTCGACTACAAATGTGAAGGCTCAAGTCAATTTTGTACTATCAGACTCGAAGCAAAGTGTGATTCCATGCATCTTCAATTTGCTCCAGCGCCTATTACCATAGCTTTATAGGTAAAACCATCATTCTTATTCTATCTATGAACATTGCTATTTGTGTTCGGACAACGTCGGACATGGTTAATTAATCCCCTGCGTTGCCAAAAAAAATGTAACGATCTTTTGTGTTGTGTCAACGTTGGATGCACCCGAACACTTAAAGTTTTGGCGTAAAAATGGGCAAACATTGCAATTGACGTTTTTACTAAAACAATAATCCAAAATACCTCTCAAATTAAATGTTACGTGAAGACATTCATAAAATTAGTCGACATTGGATTTCACAGGACCAGCATAATCTCTTCGCAGCTCGCAATTCCAGTTTAACGAACGTTCACTCAAATTAAAACGAGCGAAAGGTCTTCCCTGCCCCGCATGCTTCTAGCTTGTCCCTGGCCCACCGCTATGCCACCTTTCTTTTCCATTTTTGTTATTCTATTTGTTGCGCAAACTATGCTGACTCTAGCTGCATACGCCCATGTCCATACACATGTTTATTTCTTTGTTTCTATTTTTTATTTTTTACGAGGTTTATTTACTTTTTCTTTTATGTGATTTTTAGTATTCTTTTCCTTTTAAATATTTTATTTTATGTTACCTTTTTATTTTCTTTTTAGTAGCGTTACCATTACCAAGTTGTATATAATAACTTATGCACACAAGTGGTCAAGAATAACTTATGTACACAAGTTATATGTTTGATATCTTTTGTACCTAAGTCGTGTCTAATATTTTTTGTGTTTCTAAGTTTTAGTATAAGTTATAAGTTAATTGGCAAGTTATATATAATAACTTATGTACATAACTTGTATAGAATAACTTATATATATGAGTTGTTGACACTTTTTTGCATAGATTTTAAGAACTTTTATATTTTAAAGTTTTTGGTATAAGTTCTAAGTTAATCCATTCCTTTTGTGTTTAATAATATTGGTACCTCTAAGTTTTGACATACGTTATAAAATAATTCGTTTTTTTTTTGTTTCATAACTTTTGTTTCTAAGTTGTGTTTATAACTTTTTTTATTAAGTTATATGTCATAAGTTAATATATATAAGTTGATACTAGATTTTTTTTTCAAAACATATGCTAGTGTGATCTAGTTTTATACGTCTCGTCGCGTAGAACACACCGGTACAGACGGAATTAAAAACGGATATCTGGTTCAGAACTTAAAGCAATTTAAATTAAAAGCTTTTCTTTTTATGCCTTGCGTCAACAGACAGTTAAGAGGACGTGCGCTTTTTTGTTAGAAAAGGAAAGTGGCGAGGTTCTTTTTTCCAAAAAAGGTAATGTCGGAAAATCGTTCGCTAGTCTTGGAGTTAATGAACGTTCACGATTTAGTGTCTCCGCTCCCAGCTGCAGGAGAAGGTGAACCCCTAGGCTGACGCCGCAGATTCAAACTGAAATAGATTAGAGGCAGGAACAGATTGAGAACAGATTGGGAACAGATTGAGAACATGCAGGAGGCTGACGCTCAAGGTTCTGCTCTCTTGCGTTGCGTTTCACAACAACGCAACAATGAATTGTTTCAGATATCCCCAAAATCACCTCCTCTAAGCTGCAGTTCCTTCAACACTGCTGACGATTCTGCCCACAGCTTCTTGGCTACTTCGGTGTCATAGGACAGTCGGGAGGACCTGATCGTTTTCCCTTTCCCACCAAAGAAATACTTCCCAGATTCTTCCTGAAATAACAGCGACGGGATACAATTCAAGGTTCATCATTTTGGTTGCAAAACTATGAAAGTGTTAGAATAGGCGCCCTTTGGGCTGGTCAGGACCCTAATCGGCGCAGGACTGTTTGAGTTAGATAGATATGGCAGGCCAAATAGATACGGATACGGCAAGGACTCCTGATCCTTATAGGACTCTGGACTCTTGATCCTTATATGATTCTGGATCCTTGCCTGTATATATATGTAATTGTACCTTGCCTCATATCAATCAATCCAATCTATTCCTGATTATACTTTCCTTCATGGCATCAGACACTTGGGCCCCGTCAGCTGCAGCAATCTTTGGATTGGTGTCAACTGGAGTAGAGCAAGACTTGCATTCTGCTATACCAGCGCGATCCAGAATATCCAACATGTACTGTCACTGACAAGTGGATCTTCCGGTATAAGTTCAAGTCTGATGGTTCCCTTGAGAGGTACAAGGCCCGCTGGGTACTCCGTGGTTTCACTCAACGTCCTGGTGTGGATTTTGATGAGACTTTCAGTCCGGTGGTGAAGCCTGCTACTGTCCGCACAGTGCTCTCTCTGGCTCTTTCACGCAACTGGCCCATCCACCAGCTCGACGTTAAGAATGTCTTTCTCCATGGGACTCTGAATGAGACAGTGTATTGCCAGCAGCCCTCCGGGTTTGAGGATCCTACTCGTCCTGCGTATATCTGCCTGCTCAAGAAGTCCCTCTACGGCCTCAAGCAGGCCCCACGTGCTTGGTACAGTCGAATGGCTACCTACCTTCTGTCCATCGGTTTTGTTGAAGCTAAGTCAGATACATCACTCTTCATTTACCATCGCGGCTCCGACACAGCTTACTTGTTGCTCTATGTGGATGACATTGTCCTCACAGCTTCCTCTTCTGATCTTCTTCGGCGGATCATCTTAGCCCTGCAGCGAGAGTTTGCCATGAAAGATCTGGGAGAATTGCATCACTTCCTCGGTATGCAGGTTCAGCGAAGCAGTGCTGGTTTACTCCTCTCCCAGCGACAGTACATGTTGGATATTCTGGATCGCGCTGGTATGACAGAATGCAAGCCTTGCTCTACTCCAGTTGACACCAATCCAAAGATTGCTGCAGCTGACGGGGGCCCAAGTGTCTGATGCCACAGACTTTCGCAGTCTTACTGGCGCCCTACAGTATCTGACATTCACCCGCCCGGACATTGCGTACGCCGTTCAGCAAGTGTGCCTTCATATGCACGCCCCTCGAGAGCCTCATCTTGCTGCCCTGAAGCGGATTCTCCGGTATATCCGAGGCACACTTCACCTTGGTCTACTGCTGCGACCATCTTCCTCTACGGATCTTGTCGTTTACACCGATGCTGATTGGGCTGGTTGTCCAGACACCCGCAAGTCCACCTCGGGCTATGCGGTGTTCCTTGGTGATAACTTAGTCTCCTGGTCATCCAAGCGGCAGAACACAGTATCAAGATCCAGTGCTGAAGCTGAGTATCGCGCAGTGGCTAATGGAGTTGCAGAAGCCACCTGGCTGCGACAGCTTCTCATCGAGCTGCACACGCCCCTTCGGCGCACCATGCTGGTGTATTGTGACAACATCAGCGCAGTCTACATGTCCTCCAATCCAATTCAGCATCAGCGTACCAAGCACATTGAGATTGATCTTCACTTCGTTCGAGAGCGAGTTGCCATTGGTGATCTCCGTGTCCAGCATGTTCCTACCACTTCACAATATGCGGATATCTTCACCAAAGGGCTGCCTTCTTCGGTCTTCACGGAGTTTCGGTCCAGTCTAAACGTGCAAAGTGGCTGACGTTTGGACTGCGGGGGTGTGTTAGAATAGGCGCCCTTTGGGCTGGTCAGGACCCTAATCGGCGCAGGACTGTTTGGGTTAGATAGATATGGCAGGCCAGATAGATACGGATACGGCAAGGACTCCTGATCTTTATAGGACTCTGGACTCTTGATCCTTATAGGATTCTGGATCCTTGTCTGTATATATATGTAATTGTACCTTGCCTCATATCAATCAATCCAATCTATTCCTGATTATACTTTCCTTCAGAAAGTTCTGCAGGATCTAACAGCAAGCTTACAGGCAGCGCCAAAGCAGCATCAAGGACAGCCCCAACTCCTGTATCAGGTTCCTGCAGGAGCTTAAGGGAGCAGCAGAGCCAAAAATGCGAACCAAGAGATACATTGAGGGAGCTCTCGCATGATCTTTGTTTCGACAACACCAGGATCAGCAGCACTAGAAACAACGGATTTAAGTCATAGGTGCAAACGGAATCATGTTAAATAACAAGCAGGTAATCGTGGATGAATGAACGAACTGCTAGAGCTTATGTTAATTGGTGAGAGTAATAAACATTGTGATGAGCTTTCCTATTCTATCCTTCTGCAAGAAACATGAGAACAATAATAATAAGCCAATCATTTTGTGACAACTGAAAACAGATTCGTTTTAGTAAGGTTTTCCTCTGTGATTAGAGAACAAAATATCTTGATAAACATAGCATAACTAGAGAATGGTCCATTTAGAGACTAGCATAGAAAAGGGCTCCCCTATTGCTTCAATACGCAAGACTGGTTTCACAGTTTGGAAGAAGGATGGAAGGAAAAGCATGACAGATAATAGGCATACATTACAGAGACGCCAGATGACATGTGAAGCTGTTGATGTAGTTCATATGAGAACATCAGCATACAAACTGCAACAAGAAAATGAAGTTAAAAATTTAGAATAGAATTACATGAAGCATAATAGAAAATTGAGCCAATAAACTCACGCTTGGTATACTCGTAAGTAGAAGCTAAGGGATAACTTTCCCCTACTGAGCACCGGCCAAATTTCATCCCTCTCCATGCATCCTCACATACCTCAATACCTGACACTAGATATGCAAAAACTGCACATTTAATCAAACTATGTGTCTTAGAGTGATAGGACGGGAGACTAGTATAATGGTAGTGCATGACCATGCAACCTAAGGATTCCAATTTCATTGAGGAAAATGTATAGGTTACTGCAATATAAGATGACATGGTGCACAGATGGTAGTATATATCAACTTGAAACAAGAGAGCCAATTATGTGGCTAGTAAAGGATTGAACCATGACACAACCGTATTCAGGAAACACTAGCATAATAACAGGGGAAACGAATAAATGAAACAAAATATTAAGATTCCTATAACATAGATATCTTTTTGTTAATGCCACATGCTTTAGTTGTTCAACTTAGGTACAAATAGTTCGTAAAGTTTATTAACAACAAATAACTAAACTCAACACTTAGCACACCTGTGTGTGAAGGAAGTTAGATTAACCACTCGAGAAGGTACCGAGCTGTTCTTCAGCAATTGTAAAAGAATGTTGGTCAGCATAAATGGACCAATGTAGTTTGTCTGTATCATCCTGAAATATGTATGTAGTAAGGGCAATAAACAATTAGCAGAAAGACAAAAAAAAATTAATGCTCACAAACATCATCATATGATGACAGCAATTTTCTTTTGCTGGGACACTATCAAGCGAAGCACGTACTCGTCAAGGCCATCCTCAGTAATTCGATGCGACTTTGCTAATATTCCAGCATTATTTACCAAAAGCTGAATAGAAGGCTCCAAATTTTTCTCCTGAACCCATTGCTTCAGAGAACTTCCAAACTTCTTAATTGACTTGAAGGATGCCAAGTCAAGCTGAAACTCTTTGAGATGGGCATCTGGCTGTTGCCTCTGAATTTCTTGAACAGTCTGCTTCACAGAGTGTGACAATGATGACAAGAGTAAACAGTAGCATAACCACATCTAGTGAAAGATCTCTATGTAATACCTCATATAAGAACTGCGTGGAACGTCCAGCTGACAGAAAAAATAGAAGTGCATTCCAGTTCAGTAATTAAATCAGTAGAAAGTCATTGGCTCATTGAACATCAATATCACCCCATGGAAAAAAAAAGAATAAAAGATACTACATCTTGGCAGTCGACGTGGATGGTAAGCCCAACAAGAAGAAAAAGGAAAAGTTCTACTCCATGGCGAGGATACAAATGAGTGTATTTGGAAAGAAATCCAGAGCAACAGGGGGTGAGCTGAATCTCGTGTGTAAGTAAGCAATGAAAAATGATACTAAAACACTAAAATCATCGCAGGTACTTTGGCAGATTCATCGAAGGCCATGGGGGAACCTGGTGCTCTGAAAGCTCAGAGTAGGGGCGTGTTTGTTTCAGCTTAAAATCGGAATCGAGATGAAAATAAGCGATAATCCCACCCAAACACCCTTGATTATTTTAGATTGTGTAATAATCAGGGAGATGGAAATAATCTCAAATGAATTAGAGCTTGCGTTTTGCGGACCGCGAGGAACCGACCGCGTTTCCCACACCGCGACTCATTTTCCACCGCCTGCCCCTCGCTCACCCGTCCGCCCCTCGCTCGCTCGCCCGCCTGTGCTCCGGCTCCCGTTCCCCTCCTCTCTCGACTCGCCCGCTAGGGTTTGAGCCACCGCCGCCCAGTTCGCGCCGCCCTTCCACGCGCCGCCCTTCCCCTCCGCTTACGCCGCCCTTCGCCTCCGCTTGCGCCGCCCCTTCGGTGGGTGGAGCCGTCGCCCTTTCCTCTACCCGACAGTGGAGGCCAGCTCCTCGCCCGTCCTTTCCTCCACTCCCGCTCCCTGCTCTCGCCCGTCCTTTCCTCCACTCCCGCTCCCTGCTCCGACAACGGTAGATCATGTGTTAGATAACCTACAATTACAAAATGTAGGGAAATTATCTCGTCGATTCAGGATATCCTAATAAAAAAGGTATCTTGCACCATACAAGGGACAAAGGTACCATGTTTCTGAATGGCAACACGGTCGTACTCCAGTGGGATTGAAGGAGGTGTTCAATAATGCGCATTCAAGTTTGAGAAATGTGATTGAGAGGTCATTTGGAGTCCTAAAAATGAAGTGGCGCATTCTCTTGAAGATGCCCAAATATTCAGTGAACAAGCAATCAAAAATCATTGTTGGTTGCATGGCCCTTCACAATTTCATTAGAGACAATTCCATAAACGACACTCACTTTCAATCAAGTATCCAAGAAGAAGATACAAATGGACCCGAATCCAGCTCGGGTGAAGGAAGTGCTTCTGGAGATGACATGGATATGAGTGCCTTGCGTGATACTATAGCCGCATCTATGATTAGTTGATTAGTTGTTATATTGATCTCAATTTGTCCGGACCTTTGTTAAATTTATGTTACGTACACATTAGTTATTGTCATCGACTAATTATTATGAAAACACAAAAAACAGTACCGTAAATGTTTTCATCTTGTATTCAGTGAAAAATTAAGGTGTCATCCACCTCAAGGGCATACAAGTCATTTTGCACTCAGGACAGACAATCTAAGGCAATAATCAGGATTGCCAAACACCCTCGATTGTTTAGACAGCAGATTCTTTTCATCACAGCTTATCAGAAAATCCTGATCAGATTAAAATCGATTCTCACATAAGCGTTACCAAACAGGGCCTAGAACGGTTTCTAAATTCAGCAACTATCAATAACAGAGTAACAAAGGCAGAAGCAAGTTTTTGTATAGATTATTATATGACCTTGGTAATACACTTTAACTTTAGAGAAGCACCACACCTGCTCGACGGAATGCCAAGGCAAGAATGACAACAGGAAGAGACACGCGAGCGACTCACCAAGCACGACGTGGTAGCCCTCCCGCGCGAGCGCCGCCGCCGCCGCCCTGCCCAGCCCTGACGTCGCCTGCAACCGCCACAACAGGAGACGTCGTCATGCGAAGGAAGAAAGAGAAAGAGAGGGGTAGACGGGCACACGTGCGATGCGAGAGGGCGGGTTTAATACATACCCCGGTGACGACACAGATGGGGCAGCGGCCTTCGGCGGGGTGCAGCCGCCGCCGACGAGGGGCGGCCGGCCGGCCGAGGAGGAACACGAGGAGGTAGGAGTGGAGGAGGGAGAGGGCCCAGAGGACGGCCATCCGCCAGAACTACGTCGAGCACAGCATGCGGAGCGCCTCGCGGTCCATGGCAGCCGGTGTGCCGTGGCCTCGGTCCACGAGAAGCTGCGACGGGCGGGTAGGATATTTCTCAGGGCTTTACTTGGACCAGGACTCGGTCCACGCCAAGTTGTCAACCTCAGCTAAACCATGCACTGCAACCGTGCAGGACATCGGCGGGGAGCAACGGCGGCTAGTGTGGGAGGCAGGAATTTTAAATTTTAACTTAGGTATTCCCATGACTGAAATTTTTTTCCAATGCATAGCAGCATAGGTTTCAGGTATAGTTCATAGCATTATTTTATCATAATTAAAGTCATAAAAACAGTACTGGAATAATTTTTTTTTCATATCTAAGATAGGCATGAAAGTAGGAAATTGCAAATTCAAACTCTTCAAATCAACTATTTTCTTCTTCATTTTGCAAAGTTCAAACTGCAAGTTATCTACAGGAAGAAAATGTACACACTATCAATTTGGACCAAATCGTTATTGGGAAAACCCTCACCTTCGGCTCTTGCTGTATTGCTGGAGTCCAACACTGGTCTAGTGCTCCTAGTGGCGGAGCTAGGAATTTAAAGCTGGGTATACCAAGTACAAAAAATTTCGAAGCAAATGCGCAATATAATGGACAATAAGTTATAATGACCATTATTACAAATCCATAGCAATAACCAAAATAAGAGTTATAAACATCATGTCGTTATCTTTAATACTTAAGGAATATTGCAAATAGTAAAGGCTACTACAATATCACTCTATGATCCCCTTGTTGGAAGCTATTGATGATATTCTCATCTTTCAATCGAACAAAAAAAATCCCTCTCAATAAATGTAACTGAACAATTGTTAAATATTCATCACCTATTTTATTCGTTTGCTTGTTCTTTACATAATTTATAGTTTATTGTGAAAAACATTCTTTCAACGCTAGCAAGCTAGCAGACTAGCCGGTGTTATGGGAACAATTAACCTAACTTTTTCAATAGTTCACTGAGGAGTGGATATAGGGTGGTATGCTCTCTACTCACCTTGCTTCCAAGGCTTTGTCACAGCCACGACAGGGCAAGACTGATGGAGGGTTGACATATTTCCTATTTACGTTTTGTAATACACTATGACTAGTGGGGCCGCTGCGTCGGTGTCTGTGTGACCAGGTCTTAAGACCCTTGTATCGAACATCAGAACTATTACGATTTAGACAACACGAAATCGAAGCCAAGGCTCGGGAGTTTGCCCTTGCCCGCTTCCTCGTCGCTACCAAAGTGTACATGGTGTTCTGCTTGCGCGAGCTCACGCCTTCGCCGGCGACGGGCGTTGGCCACGGGGCGTGACAAGTGGTATCCAGAGCCTACCAATCCGAGGCAAAGGCGACACTCCTCTGCCCGGCATCAACCCTAGTTACCGCCGGCGGCCCAAAATCGTCGGTAAGCACCACCACCACCACCACCACCCGCCTCTTTTGCACGGGTCAACCTGTTCTTCCGACTAGCACTGCAGCCCCGGCGCAAACCCGATTCGTAAACCCGAGGGTGCCGACGATCTCCTACTGCGCCCTTGTGGTGCTCGAGTGGAGGTCCCAAAAGGTTCATCCTTGGTCGAATTGAGTTCGCTTCGACGTCCGTGTAGTTCTAGAAGGTCGATCAAGCACATCCTTCCACCAAAATCCCACGTTTTTCACTTCCTTTCTTCGCGCACGCTAAAAACCTCTGGTCTGAGGCGGCGGTGAGCAGACAAAGTGTTTTGAGCCCGCAAGAACCAACCTTTAACCGACAGTTAGTCGTGATGAGGGTTGCGGAGCAGGTCTCCGTGTAAAATTCCGGAATCACGCGTAACTGATTGCTGTGCAGAGAAGACGGCGGGGAAGGTCCAAAGTTTGAGGTTCCACTCCTTCGGCTTTGCCTCTTTACCAGGCGGCGGCGACAGTGCTTAGCAGCGTACACATGGGAGGCTTTGGCCAAACCGTCTGCTTAGCACCGCTGCCGTCATCAAGGAAGGCAACAACTTTTCCTTCCAATCAGATCCACCTCATATTGGCTGAAATGACTCAATGTTCAAACGAAGAAAATGGCAAATGGGAGTAGCTTCAGACAAATTTCGATACCTTGTCCAGTCAGATGAATGTCATGAGCAATACACAGTAGGAGATGAAAGCCCAAATGGATGTCTATGGTTCATTCATGGATGAATACACTAAGGAGCAACACACTATTGCTCAGAAAGTCCAAGCTAATGGAGATGCCATAAGCAAGGTCACACTAAGACATATGCAACAAGAAGAGAAAGCAACTCTGTTGCCTCAATTTGATAAAGACCCTGAATTTAATGAAGTAGAACTAGATTCCTTACTCCATGAGCTACCCTTTGAGAACATCTTTTCCAAGGACAAACAGCCACAAGTTTAGCTACCACCTCAACATCTCAAGGTTGATCATCTCTATTCAGCAAAACAAAATAAAAAAGAGAAGGATCTGTATCCTGGAAACTACTCCAGAGAAGATATTCCACCATACATGGCTAGGCAGAGCCACAAGGAGGCTGACAATGAGAAAGATCAGAGGCTACCTAAACACCTTATGCCAAAAATGGATTTCCCTGATTTCTATGGGATGATCCAAAGATGTGGTTGGATAAATGCAGGGATTACTTTGAGTTTTACAAACTGCCAGAGGGCATGTGGATCACTGCAGCTAGGGTACATTTGAAGGATAAAGCAGGCAAATGGTACCAAGCTTTCAAGCAAAAGAATACATTCAGAAGTTGGACTCATTTTTGTCATGAGGTGGAACAAGAGTTTGGATCTGATGATTTTAGGTCAGCCATGCATGGTCTGCTGGACCTCAGACATACAACCAGTGTGGATGACTATACAACAAAATTCCAAAACCTCCAATATAGCATCACCATGCACCAAGCTTGTTATGATGATATCTTTTTCAGTCAGCAGTTTGTCAAAGGACTCAAACATGAGGTCAGAGGCATGGTGGAAGCACAGATGCCCCCAATAGTGCTAAAAGCATCTACACTGGCCAAGGTTTAGGAACAAATCGTTGAAAGGTCCAAGCCAAGATATGGAAACAACAATACAACCACATACCATATAACCAAACAAGACCAGACACTCCAACCAATCAACAACCATCTTCCTTATGGAAGGACAGACAGCTCAGAGACTACAGAAGAACCCATAACCTGTGTTTCAATTGTGGAGAACCCTTCACTCCTGGCCATATGGCAGTCTGTAAACAGAGGAATAAGCCTCAAGTCAACACATTGGTTGTGAATGATCTGGACCTCCAGAGGGAATTGATAGATGAAGTCCTCAATGACCTAGCCACAGAAGATGAACTCTAGGAGCAATTTTGCCAACTATCCCTCAATGCCTTGACCACTAGAGAGACATTGTCTTGTCTAAAATTCAAAGCCAGACTTAGGGACAAAACCATGCTCATTCTCTTGGACAGTGGCAGTTCCCACAGTTTTGTGAGTCAATAACTGGTAGAGGTGGCCAACATTCCTCTAGTACCCATACAGGCCAAGCAAGTCCACCTAGCCAATGGAGATTGTCTCACTGCAAAGTTTATGGCTGAGAACCTGGACTAGTTTTTTCAAGGTCACACCATCTCCAGTAACATGATAGTCCTGGATATGCAACCCTATGATGCTATCTTAGGGTATGACTGGTTGAGCAAACACCAACACATGACTTTTGGCTGGGACAAAAAGACCATGACTTTCAATCACAAAGGAACAACCATTACCCTCCAAGGTGTTCAAAATCCTCCAGCCAGCATCAATGCTATTTCAACACCCAAAACAGTCAAGTCTGCTCAGGGTAATGACATCAGGCCCTAGTGTTGTTACAGCAAACCACAACACCAGCTCCACCACCCAAACACAATCCACTACCTTACCCTGAACCCATACACCTCCTACTAACCCAGTATAGGGACATCTTTCAAACCCCCACCACCCTTCCACCACATAGAACCTATGATCACACCATACCACTTATACCTGGGGCTGTACCCATCAATAGCAGACCCTACCACTACTCCCCTCACCACAAGACAGAGATTGAGCAACAAGTTCACGACTTACTCTCATCAGGTCTTATTACCCATAGCCAAAGTCCTTTTGCCTCTCCAGTCCTCCTTGTCAAAAAGAAGGATGGCTCTTGGCGCATGTGTGTGGATTACAGAAAGCTCAATGATCTTACCATTAAAAATAGATTTCCAATGCCTGTCATTGAGGAAATCTTGGATGAACTAGCTGGAGCAAAATTCTTTACCAAGCTAGATATGAAGGTCGATTATCATCAAGTCAGGATGCAACCACAAGATGAGTTTAAAACAACTTTTAAGACTCACCAAGGCAACTATTAGTACAAGGTGATGCCTTTTGGCTTAACCAATGCTCCTGCCACCTTTCAATGCCTCATGAACCAAATCCTACAACCTTTCCTGAGGAAATCTGTTTTGGTCTTTCTTGATGACATTTTGATATACAGTCCAACCCTTCATGATCGTGTGACTCATTTGCAAGATTTGTTTGAGCTTTTAAGGAAACATCAGTTATTCCTAAAAGACAGTAAATGTTCCTTTGCTGAATCTAGCCTGGAGTACCTGGGACACATCATATCTGCCCAAGGAGTGTCAACAGACCCAACTAATATTGACAACATGCTCTCTAGGCCCACACCTACCACCATGAGTGAACTTAGAGGATTCTTGGGTCTCACTGGCTATTACAGAAGATTTGTCAAGAACTATGGGCTCCTCTGAAAGATCCCTAGTGTTTTGGGCAATTAATGAAACCTAAGTACTAACCTAGCTCTAAGTGTTTGAGTAGGTTGAGTACACTAAGAAGAGGTGAAGATGACAAGTGATGGAGCAAGGAGGCGGCTAAGGAGAAAGCTAACAAGAGCTCACACTTGAAGAAGAGAGAAGGAGGAGACCTTAAAGAGTTTTACAAGGCAAAGGTATAAGTTAGTTTTTTTTTTCCATTTTGGTGATCAAGACACCTAGTGGGTGTGATCACATTTAGGATAAGTAACCGTACTATTAAGAGGGGAAAATAGTAGATGGTTACAACTATCAAGTGCCATTAGGTTGATCATGAATTGCATTGCATCCAAACCTAATGAACAACTCTTGAATAACTTGATAAAATAGGCCAACACACGAGCACAAGTCAGTGAAACACTTGGTGGTGGCACATAAGATCAAGGGAAGAAAAGAGAAGTGAATTCTGACCAAGACAGAAGCTTCAGACCAGTTTGCATAGGAGCTCCAGACCATAGGAGGTGGTCCGATAGCCTGCTCCCAGCACTGGATGCTTCACTGAGAAGTGAAGAATCATGGCTGTATTGGTTTCGGTGATTAACGTCAATTAGCGATTATTATGGCTAACGTGTGTTTTGCAGAGGCTATGCGTAGCTTAGCCATAGTGATCAACATGAATGGGCATCAATGGTTATCACTTAGCCCCCAAGATGGATATCGTTTCGGATTTCAAAGGGACATGATGAAGACCTTAGAATGATAGGCTAAGTGCCATAAGGAGATGAAGGGCACATAGAAATAGATAGGGCTTCTATTTGATCTTTGACCGTACTATTAAGAGGGGTTGAGACTAGTAGCTTGACTTAGGAGAGCTTCATGACTTAGGTGTGGTGCACACTTGACAACCTTAGCTCTAAGTAAGCATATAGTGATCGTAAGATAGCCTAGAATAACTTCCATATTCATCGCGATGAAAAACGAAGTTGAGAGGAAGCTTCTGTGGGCGTCGGACGCTGAAGTCCAGGGCGCCAGACGCTGGCGCCGGACGCTGACGTATGCACGTTCGAGTGTCCAACGCCAACACAGAGAGCTCCAGAGACGTCCAGTTTGTGACGAACGTGTCTGTCGCTTGGGCGTCGGACGCTCGCGAGCGTCTGGGAATATTTTCCCAGAAACCCGAGAGAAGCCAGTTGGCGCTGGACGCTGAGGCGCAGCGTCCGTCGCCTGCTGACGTATACAATAATTAGCCATTGGGGCAAGCGACGGAGCGTCCATCGCCAACTTAAACGCAGAGCATTTTTCAGCGTGAGGTAGTTTTGTGTGTGGGCTATTTATAGCCCCACCCTTTCTCTCCCACCTGGCTTTTGCTCATTTCATTTGCTGTGTTGCTTGAGAAGGTTGGGAAGAGAGCAAGAGCCCTAGAGAGAGAGAGAGTGATTCATGAATCCATCCATCCTCTCCTCTAGTTCATCCAAGAGTTCAAGTGTGCATCCTCTAGTTGTGAAGCTTGAGTGAGTCAAGTGAAGATCAAGGCTTGTTACTCTTGGTGATCGACATCACCTAGACAGTCTGGTGGTGCTTGGGAAGAAGGTGATCGCCAGAGGATTGTTGGCGGCCCTTCTCCATTGACTTGTGATCGGTTGTGGGCGGTTCACCGAGCTGGAGTTGCGAAGAACCAGCCCATAGAGAGCACTCTACCCTTGCGCGGGTAGAGGGGGAGCAATACCCTTGCGCGGGTGCTCCAACGAGGACTAGGGGGGAGTGTCGACTCCTCAATACCTCGGCAAAATGTCGTCGTGTCAAGATTTCTATCCCTAGCTCTTTCATACCGCATTACTTTCCGCATCGTTCGTACTTTCATTGACTTGCTACTGCTTTCATAGTCTAAGGCACACTAATCGGTAGGCACAGGGTGATTGGCACTTGATAGGATTTCATATTTGCTTTAGAAATTTGAAATAAGCCCAATTCATCCCCCTGTTGGGCATCTTGATCCTTTCAATTGGTATCAGAGCAAGGTTTGCTCTAAATTAGGCTTTACCGCCTAGAGCAAGATGTCCCATGGGGACGGACCGCCACCCATGTTTGATGGGGATGATTTTCCTTATTGGAAAGTGTGGATGGAGGCCTACCTTGAGGCCGTGGATATCGGTGTGCACAAAGCCGCTACCATAGGTGGCACCGTGTTCGCCGAGGATCCCTTCTTTGAGAAGAACAATGCCAAGGCAAAGAACATTCTTTTCCGTGGCATTGGCAAGGATGTGTTCAACCGTGTGCGGAATTGCAAAACCGCATATGACGTTTGGACAAACATTTGTGCGCTACACGAAGGGACCAAGTGTGAGCATGAGGAACACTACCATTTGGTCATGGCTAAGTTGAACTCCTTTGCTATGCTTGCTAATGAGATGTACTCACGTCTTAATATTCTTGTAGAGGAGTTGAATGGACTTGGGCTCAACCAAATGGCACCGACCGATGTGGTGCGCAAGATTCTTTGTGTCTTGCCGATTGACATGTATAGCCACATCGTCACGGTCCTTCACCAAGGGGATCTCTCCGCCGCTACACCAACACAAGTCTTGGGCAAGATCAATGCTCATGAGATGTACATGAAGATTGGTGATGGCGGCTCTTCATCCTCCTCCAAGAAGAAAGAAAAAGAGAAGGAGGAGAAGAAGGACTTGGCTCTCAAGGCATCCTCTTCGGAGAAGTGCAAGATGCAATTTGTGTATGAGAGTGCAAGTGATGATGAAGATGATGAAAACATCGCCCTAATGGTGAAGAAGACCACCAAGATGTTAAAGAGGCTAAACAAGAATGGAGTCAAGTTTGACTCAAAGAAGAAGTTCTTCACAAGCTCTTCAAGGAAACCCGTCTCCAAGATGGATTGCTAAAATTGTGGCAAGCTTGGACACTTGGCCCATGCTTGCCCCGAAGAGAAGAAAGAAAAGTACAAGAACAAGAAATTCAACAACAAGTTCAAGTACAACAAGGGCAACAAAGATGAGTCAAGTGATGAGGAGAAGAAAGATGACAAGCCATTCAAGAAGAAGAAAAACTTCAACTTCCACAAGAAGAAGAAGGATGGCAAGGCCTATGTAACACCCTAAATTTTGTCTTCTGGAAAATAGTAATAAATTGAACTTTTATTCATTTTATACTCATGAAATATAGGAGATTTTAAAACTTTTTGGAATAAAAGAAATTCACATAGAGTTTAGTAACATGGTTGTGCATTCATGCTGAAGTATTTTGGCTTTTGGTTGAGTGTAGGTTAGGTTGGGTGAGCTCAAATTCAAATCTCAATTTGATCTTGTGTTTAAAAAAACCAGAAAAAGAAAATAGCTTCTCTTTTTTCTCTCTCTCTCCCTCTCTTGCTTTCTGGCCCAACTCAAAAGCAAGCTCAGTTCATCATCACTCCACCATCACTCCCTCCTCACCCCCATTGGCCCAGCAACCGGCCCAGAACCAAAGCCCACGTGGGGCATCCCCTCTCACCCGCAGACCCTCTCTCTTTCTCACTGGCACGCGGGCCCGTCCTGTCGGCACCGGGTGGAGCCCAGTGCGCCACCTCCTCTCTCTCTCCCTCTCACCGCCGCGTGGCCCCCGTCTGTCGGCGCCGAACTCAAAACGCACACACACGCTCCCTTCTCCTCCTCCTTCTCAGTCACTTCCACGCGGGCCCGTGCTATCGGCACCTTCCCAAGCAGACGCGCACACGCACTACTCTCTCTCTTTCTCTCACTGCGACACCGTCCCCACCTGTCACCCTCTACCTCCCCCTTCTTCCTCGGCGAAGCGCAGACACCACGCCGGCATCACCGCTTCCTCCCTCTTCACTCCGATGGAAGGTACCCGACACCCGGCCATCAAGGCCACCTTTCGCCTTGACGCCCCGGTCGCGGACGCGCCCGCGATCACCGCCCCCTCCGCCTATAAAGCCAGCCGCAACGCCTTCCTTCCTTCCCTACTCGCTCTCTGCCCTCTACACACACCACTGTCGCGCTCACGTTTCCGCCGCTCCAGAGCCCTACCGCCATTGACGAGCACACGTGAAGCTTCGCCTTGACGTTGCGCAACCGTAACACTCCTCACTGCATGTTTCATTCACGTGTATCGCCGTTCTCATGTTCACCGTGCCCTTTTCTCCGTTCCAGCCGCCGCCGATCATCGCCGGACTGCTCGGAGCAGCATCAGACCACGCGACCGTCTCCATATCACTCGCGGTGATCCCCTATTGCTCCCCATACCCCTGTTTTCTTTAATTCCATACCGTGGCGGTGTATTCGTTGCGCACCGATCTCACTGGCGATGGAGCCGCCGTGGACACGCCACTTCGGCCGACCACTGCCCCACCTGAGTACTCCTTCGCACTCGCACGGTCACGTCTCACCTCCCGGTGCCCTCAATTCGGCTTCTAGCACCCCGTACCGCAGTTCCACGTGCCACAGATCGCTCCGGCAATGGCGCCGCCGTGAGCACCACGCTCCGACCATCCACCGCCTCGCCTGAGCACCCCACTGCACTCGCGTGACCTTCCTGAGCACCCCGGCGTGTTTGGTTGAACCCGAGGAGGCCGGGGGCGTCTTCCCGACGATCGCCGGCGAGCTCTGGGCTCTGCCAGCAATGGCACCGTCCACCCCGCGATCAAGGGCCGAGATTAGATCCCCCTTGAACCGGTATGCACCGGCTGTGCATTCGGTCCACCGAGCCGACGCAAGCGGGTCCACGCCCACGCGGTAGACCGGACCAGTGGTGCAGTGCCACGCGGCACCCAGTCAGCTCTGCGTCAGCGCTCCACGTCAGCGTGACATCAACACGACGTCAGCACCACCGCCACAACCCTGCCTCTTTTGCAATCTAACCCCTCGGTTTTCTGAGAATCAACCCGCAATACATCTCAGTTCAAGTCTATTCCTTTTCAGTCCTGTTTTCTTCTGATCTAGCCCCTGAGCTTTTGGATAATAGTACCCACACTGCAGAGCCTTTTTCCTTTTCTGTTTTATTTATTTAAAATTAGATAATGAGTTCCTTTATTTACAAAATTGCCATCAAACTTCAAATGGTCATATCTCCCTCATTTTAACTCCGTTTTGACCCATTCAAATTGCGTTAGACTCGTAGCTTTATAATCTACATGTTAAAACCATAATCAGATCTGTTTTACAAATTTGAAAAATACTTAATTGTTTAATGGTTTTAAATGTGTTTTAATTCCTAAAACTTGTTTAGATCCTATCTTCTCCGTTTTAGATCCAAATCGACTTGTTCAAGTATTGTTGGTTTCGTAAAAACGTGATCTACAAAGCAGTGTCCTTTTAGACCATGTTAATAGCTCTGTAAAATCTTGGTTAACTATTAACTTGATTGAAGACTATGCAAATTGATTTATAAATAAAATATGAATAACCTTTAGTTTCCAAAACCAAATACAAGTTTGACTTAATCCAACTTAGGCATTTCTCTGAAGTACCTTATTCATCCTTTTTCATAGTTAAAACCCATGAAACTTGAAGTTCTCTTTTTAAAAGTTAATCCATTGTTAGTTGTATCTTGATCACCGTAATTCCGTTTAGCGTGTTCCTTGCGACTTCGTGATCGTAGCAACGCGTAGTTTCCCTTTAAATCCTTTTCATTGATTAGTGTATTGTTCTAAATATATATGTTTGTATGCTATGTATGTTTGACCAGTTGTTTGAGTGGTGTGTTGTAATCTTGTCCAATCGGTGAGTGTTACGTTGGTGATCAAGAAGAAGTTAATCTTTGAGAATCAGTTGAAGAAGGATCTAAGTTAAAGGCAAGTATAGCATGGAACTCTCCTTGTTACCTATATACTTTAATGTCACCTAATTCATATGCATGTGTCTACCTTGTTAACCCTAAGGATTCCCTAGATATTTGTTATCCTGTACCTTGTCACCTTTGTGGGTTGCATTGGGTAGATCAAAGCTAGTGCTCTTAAAGAATAACCATGATCTTGTAACTTGATTAATGATATATGCAATGATGATAAATATGACTTTTTAGCAACGTGGACTATAGGTGGGACATCAGGAACTCACACCTGTGTTCTCACTCATAGGGGTATCTCTGTAAGAGGCCACCCAGGAGAACCGTGCTACCCTGAGTGTTATATGGCTCTGACTTTAATTCAGTACCCAGTATGTCTCTAGCTTGTTAGAGGTTACCATTTATTGGCGCATGAGGGATGGTCGAGTGATGTTTGGTGGTTTTCCTGTCTTGGAGGCATGCGTAGTGCTACGACCATACGAGCCACAAGAAGGAGAACACCCATGCATACTAGACATTAGCCTCGCGGCCCTAACTTGTTAGAGTATATTGGCGAAAGGTTATGTAGTGAACCCTGCCGACCTACCTTGGTTGTGGGTTAAGAGGCTGATCACCTCGGGCGAAAGGGCAATTCACGGCTTGGGGGTAAAGATGTACAACCTCTGCAGAGTGTAAAACTATCATGATAGCCGTGCTCGCGGTTAAGAGCGGTCTGGATCCTTAACATTGTGATGTCCTTATGTCATAGCTCATCAGCTGTTATTCTGACATTGATTATTATTATTTTTTCATATACGCATTATATCTTGTTCACTTGATCATGTGGTTATTGGGCTTATGAAGAACTTGATGCTACTCAAATGCTAAAACTATGACTAACTAAAAGCAAACGTAGTTAAACCCGTGTCTATCCTTTTTGAGCCTCATAAACCCCATAGTTATATTTGCTGAGCATGGTGAGCTGACGCTTGTTGTCATCACCTTTAAAAAAATCCCGGATGGGTTCCAGATTGCAAGAGTTGGAAGATAGGCTTGTGGTCAACCAGTCAGTCGGTCCCTGTGGAGTTGGAGTCTTCACCCGAAGATCAAAGTGATCGTCCACTGTTTGCTGCTTAAGGTTATCCTTTACGACCTCTATGTTATATATTTTAGGTATTGTCTTTTGATACTACCTTGTTCTGTGACTATATGTGAGAGTTGACTTCCTGGGCTCACATATAGTGTATATCTGGTTTTGTTCTTAAAACCGGGTGTTACAGCCTACATTGTTGGTGATTGGCTCACCGACATTGAAGACACAAGTGACTCATCCGATGATGAGAGTGAAGATGAGAAGGTGGCCGCTTTGGTGATTGGGTCTTCTCAAGGAAAAAAATAGCCCGCTATTTTTGCCGCTATAGCCTGAAATAGCTTGAAAAAAATTGTGCCGCTATTTGCGTTCATGCACAATTTTGCCGCTATTTTGCCGCTAAAGTCCGCTAATTACGGTTTATAAAACACTAAACACCTTGGCCTTAGCTCTCTATTTAAAACATTGGGTCTTCTACTCCACCGCCACCTCCTCCATCATCTCTGGGCTCATCCTCTACACACCTATGCCTCATGGCTAAAGGTGACAAGAAGGTACAAAAGGTAGAAGAGGATGATGAGGCTAGCTCTAGTGATGATGAGTTTGAGCCACCTTCCTATGATGGGCTAATTGAAATTTGCAACAAATACACCAAGCTCATTAGGAAGTATAAAACTAAAAGTGAATCACTAGAGAAAGCAAATGGAAACTTGCATGATAAACTTGATGACTTGTCTAGTGATAATGATGATTTGAAGCTTGAGAATTAAACTCTCACATCTAGCACTAGGGAGCTCAAAGCCTCACTCAAGCAAGCTAATGAGAAACATGACAAGCTTGAGAGGTCAACACAAGAGCTCCATACAAGGTACAACTTGCTAAAAGATAACTACAACCAAGTGAGAAATGAACATGGCACACTTGTGGTAGCTAATGAATTGCTTACAAATGATCTTGCTACACATGTTGCTATTAACCCGGTTGTTAAGTGTCATATAGCTACTTCTTGTGAGGACTTGCTTGATGAAGTTGCTAGCGAGCAAAATGCTAAGTGCAAGGGCAAGATGGTAGTTGAGGCCGAGAAATATGATGACTATGTGAAGATGAGGCCAGAGAACTCCAAGCTCAAGGAAGAGCTAATCAACCTCAAGGCTAACAAGACATTCACTATCAAGTCGGCCAAGCAAGATGACAAGGATTCTATCACCTTGATCAACTCTCTCAAAGAAGAAAATGTTAAGCTCAAAGTTGAGAAGATCAAGCTTGCAAGTGAAATGGATAAGTTCACCAAGGGCCACAACCTCCAAAGTGAGCTCTTGATGAACACTATCATGAAGACCGACAAGATCGGTATTGGGTTCAAGGAGAACCAAATCATGAAGGCCAAGGTCAAGATTGAAGCAAAGAACTACTACAAGAACAAGGCCATGAGAAACAACTATGACAAGCCAAAGCCCAAGCCCAAGAAGTGCTTTGGATGTGGACAAGTTGGTCACTTTGAGTTCCAATGCAAGACTCCACCTCCCAAGACCTTGCCCAAGCACACAAGGCCATTTGCTCATGATGCACACTTCATCATCAACAAGGACTCCAAGGGTAGACCCCTAGTTGTGTTTCTCGGTCCTAAGATGAAGAACAAGCCCAAAGTGCTATGGGTTGCTAAGGAGTTGGTGGACAAGGCTATGGGACCTCGCCAAGTGTGGGTTCCCAAACAACAAGCTTAACTCCAAGTTGCTTGTGTGTAGGTGAACTACAAGACCGGTGGAAGTCATTGGGTGATTGATGGTGGTTGCACTCAACATATGACCGATGACTCCTGGATGTTCACCACACTTGAGAAATATTGTGAAGGGCAAGACAAGATTACATTTGGGGACAATTCAAAGGGCAAAGTGCAAGGTCTAGGCAAAGTGGCAATCTCCAATGATCAATCAACATCCAATGTCTTGCTAGTGCAATCTCTAAGCTTCAACTTGCTATCGGTTGGTCAACTTTGTGATCTTGGTTTGCAATGTCTCTTCACTCCAAAGGAAGTAGTTGTGACCAAGATTGAAGATTCATCATTGATATTCAAAGGGTTTTAGCACAACAACCTCTACTTAGTGGATTTCACCTCAAATGAAGCTAGTTTGCAAACATGTCTCTTCTCCAAGAGTTCTTTGGGTTGGCTATGGCATAGAAGATTAGCACATGTGGGAATGTCAACTTTGAAGAAACTTGTCAAGAAGGAAATGGTTAGAGGTGTGAAGGATGTGGTGTTTGAGAAGGACAAGTTGTGTAGTGCATGTCAAGCCGGCAAGCAAGTGGCCAACACCCATCCCACCAAATCATTCATGTCAACCTCAAGAGTCCTAGAGCTACTTCACATGGATTTATTTGGACCTACCACCTATGCTAGCCTTGGAGGCAATCTATTTTGCTTAGTGGTAGTTGATGATTACTCTAGGTACACTTGGGTATTATTTCTTCAAGACAAGGGAGAGACTCAATCTATATTCAAGAAGTTTGCAACTGGATCCCAAAATGAGTTTGCTGTGAAGATCAAGAAGATTAGAAGTGACAATGGGACCGAGTTTGTGAACACCAAGATTGAGGATTATTGTGATGAAGTTGGGATCAAGCATGAGGTGTCCGCCACCTATACCCCACAACAAAATGGTGTAGTAGAGAGAAAGAACCAGACACTAATCACACTTGCAAGATCAATGCTTGATGAGTACAACACCCCCGAGAAGTTTTGGGCCGAAGCAATCAACACCGCATACTATGCGGCCAACCGGCTCTTTGTCCAAAGGCTTCTCAAGAAGACCCCCTATGAGCTTGTGAATGGGAAGAAACCGGATATATCCTTCTTCCGAGTGTTTGGATGCAAAGTGTACATCTACAAGAAGCGTCAACACTTGGGCAAGTTCCAAAGGTGATGTGACATTGGTTTCTTACTTGGCTATTCACTTAAATCCAAGGCATATCGAGTATTTAACAAAGCCTCTGGCCTAGTTGAAGAAACATATGACTTAGAGTTTGATAAAACTAATGGCTCTCAAGAAGAGCATGAGAATCTTGATGATGTAGGTGATGAACCCTTGAGGGAGGCTATGAAGAATATGCCCATTGGTGCAATCAACCCACTAGAGATGGAAGATGGTCAAGATGATGCAAATCAAGTACCCTCTCCACCTCACACGCCTCAAGTTGATGAAGAACAAGTGAGGGAAGCACAAGAAGATACCTTCATCCCTCAAGATCAAGCCGAGGCACAAGCTAGTGATGTTGATGCACCACAGCCTCCTCCCCAAGTGATTGATAGAAGATCCACACCTATGCTTCAAGCTCATCCACAAGACCTCATCATAGGGAGTCCATCAAGGGGGTAACAACTAGATCTAGACTTGCTTCTTATGTTGAGCATCACTCTTTTATTTCCTTTGTTGAGCCTTCCAGTGTGGAGGATGCACTTGCGGATCCGGATTGGGTGAATGCCATGCATGAAGAGTTGAACAACTTCACCCGGAACGAAGTGTGGACACTATTAGAAAAGCCCAAAGGAGCAAGAATCATTGGCACCAAGTGGGTGTTTAGGAACAAGCAAGATGATCAAGGCGTGGTTGTGAGGAACAAGGCAAGATTGGTGGCAAAGGGGTTGTCCCAAGTTGAAGGCTTGGATTTTGGGGAGACCTTTGCACCGGTTGCAAGACTAGAAGCCATTCGTATCCTTTTGGCATATGCTTCACATCACAAAATGAAGCTTTTTCAAATGGATGTGAAGAGTACCTTTTTAAATGGTTTCATTAATGAACTTGTATTTGTCTCACAACCTCCCTGGTTTGAAGACCCAAATTGTCCTAATCATGTGTATAGGTTGTCCAAGGCACTCTATGGATTGAAGCAAGCTCCAAGAGCTTGGTATGACAGGCTAAGGGATTTCCTACTCAAGAAGGGCTTCAAGATCGGGAAAGTGGATACCACACTATTCACCAAGGTGCTAGATGGAGAGATCTTTGTTTGCCAAGTATATTTCAATGACATTATATTTGGGTCAACAAACCAAGATCATAGCAAGGAATTTGGTGCATTGATGTCCAAGGAGTTTGAGATGTCGATTATTGGCGAGCTAACCTTCTTCCTTGGCTTCCAAGTGAAGCAATTGAGGGAGGGCACCTTCATATCTCAAGAGAAGTACATTCATGATGTGCTCAAGAAATTCAAGATGGAGGATTGCAAGCCAATCAAGACCCCAATGCCTACTAATGGGCATCTCGACCTTGATGAGGGAGGTAACCCGATCGACCAAACTCTTTATCGCTCGATGATCGGTAGTTTTACTTTACCTCACCGCTTCTAGGCCGGATATCATGTTTAGTGTGTGTATGTGTGCTAGGTTTCAAGTAAACCCTAAGGAGTCGCATCTAAGTGCGGTTAACAAAATCCTTAGGTACATAAGGCACACCCCTAGCATTGGCTTTTGGTATCCCAAAGGAGCTCCCTTCCTACTTTGTGGCTATTCCGATTCAGATTATGTCGGGTGTAAGGTTGATAGGAAGAGTACCCCCGGCGGTTGCCATTTGCTAGGAAGATCACTTGTTTCTTGGTCCTCTAAGAAGCAAAATAGTGTGGCATTGTCTACCACCGAGGGGGAATACATAGCCATGGGAGCAAGTTGTGCACAAATCTTATACATGACCCAAACATTTCTTGATTACGACGTGTTTTTAAAAGATGTTCCACTCTTGTGTGATAATGAAAGCGCCGTAAAGCTTGCTAATAACCCGGTTCAACACTCTTGCACCAAGCACATCGATATCCGTCATCACTTTCTTAGAGATCTTGTGGCTAGGAAAGACATATCACTAGTGGGAGTTTCTAGCAAAAATCAATTGGCGGATATCTTCACAAAACCACTCGATGAAGAAACCTTTTGTAGGTTGAGAAGCGAGTTGAATGTGCTTGATCACTCTAACTTCACTAAAAGATGATCTTTTGTGAACCAACCTTGCATCATGTGTAATATAATCATGTTAAATTAGTAATGCTCATAGGCTTGACTAACATAGTTGGAATAACCGTTCTTGAACGTGTGAAGAAGTCTAATCATGGTTTAAACTTGCAAGAAATCTAGATTCAAATTCTTGTAATGCATTGCATATGCATGTGTTGTTTGCCGTTTCTTTTCGGTTAAGTTTGAGCATCCGCTGGGTTCGTCCACTTAGGGAGAGCATTCCAAGCTCAAGATGTTTCTATACCCCTCTTGTGGCCCTATGATGTCTCCTTGGAGCTTCCATTCGACTATTTTTGAGCTAAAACTAAAGTTAAAGCCTATTGTAAAATATTTGAAAATGAGAGTTTGAGAGATGGTTCTCATATCAAGTCCAATCAGGTGTTATCTGGATCTTATTGGGATTGGAATTTGGTTGGGAGAAAGGCGCAAAATTCTGATTTGAAAAATTATGTTTTAAAAGCGTCGGACGCTACCGACGGACGCTCGATGACAAATGCCTCAGCGTCCGTCGCGATCGTCTGGAGATTAAGGCCGCTCAACTAAGGGCGTCAGACGATTGCTAGCGTCCGTCGCAAAGGCGTCAGACGTGTCTAGCGCGTCCAAGAGCTCTCTGGTTCTCTCTGTTCGAGCGTCGGACGCTTCACAACGTCCGTCGCGTTGGCACCGGACACGTCCGTCGCGTTGGCACTGGACGCGTCCGTCGCCAACTGGAGCTCTCTAGTCCCTTACTGCATAAGCGTCAGACGCTCCGACCTAGTGTCTGTCAGACCCGACGGAGCGTCCGTCGTGAACTTGCAAAGCGCATATGTTTTCGAAAACTCCTGTCGGTTTTTTGATCCGTATGCCGCGCCCGCCCTCGCTCCTCCCAGCGACGGAGCGTCTGTCGCGAACTTGCAAAGCGCATATGTTTTCGAAAACTCCTGTCGGTTTTTTGATCCGTACGCCGTGCCCGCCCTCGCTCCTCCCAGCGACGGAGCGTCCGTCGTGAACTTGCAAAGCGCATATGTTTTCGAAAACTCCTATCGGTTTTTTGATCCATACGCCGCGCCCGCCCTCGCTCCGCGCCCTAGCTCCTCCCAGCGCCGCCGTGCCCTTGTTCCACTCAGCTCCGTAGCGCTCCCGCACTCTCCTGCGCCGTCGTTTCCCACAGCACCGCCGCCGCTTGCGCGCCCTGCCTGCGCCGACTGCTTGTGCTCCTCCCTCTCCTCTGCTTCGTGCGGTTTGGCCGAACAGAGGGGTGGTCGTTCCTCCCTTGGAACTCCCTAAGCCTGGTTCCTTCTTCCTACTAGGCACTAAGGTGATTCTCTCTCTTCTTCCCTTGTCCATTTGTTTGATCCCATTGCCCCATATCCAATCCCCCAAACCCTAAATCTTGCCATCTCATTCCCTTTAGGTTTGCGGATTGTGGTTTGAAATCGATCGAGGTCCCTCATCTAATTCTTTTTGGTCACTGGTCAGAGGTATGACATGTCAAAGAATGATCCATCTCTTACCTACTTCATGCTTCACCTTAGCATTACTCTTCTCTAGTTAATTGCTTATGGTTATATATACCTATCTTCTATCGAGTAGGGTCAGTGGTCAGAGATTTGCAGTGACAGTTTGACAGTGGCAGTGAACTCGGGGCAAAGCCCATGAGTAAGGAACGAGGCAAAGCCTCGAGAGGACAGTACAGGGCCATCATGCTAGTCTTGCAGATCTTGGTCAGTTGTCAGAGTTCGATTGGGTTGATCAGTGGTTTGCTTGGGGTTTGCTTGACAGTTGGTTGGTGCAGCTGATAGTGTTTCTTGCAGTGCCCTGCAATGGCACACACGAAGAATGCAAGCCCCTTTCCCGGTAGTGGTGGTGAGCCTCCACCTCCACTGCGTCCTCCCACCAACCAGGACAAGGTCAAGAAGAAGGTTGTGTCAAAGAAGAGGAAGAGGTCGCTAATGGACCTAGACTCAGTGGCAGCACTTGCAGCAGCAGAGGCAACAGAGATTGCCGAGTAGGGAGGACGTCGCATCGGGTTGAGGATCTCTCCTCGCCGTGGAGCGCGTCGTGAGTCCCCCTCTCAGGCAGAGGCAGAGGCTGAGTCCCCAGAGACTCCAGAGGCCGAGGACACAAAGCAGGCAGACCCTTCAGGGCATTCCTCAGTTCAGGAGCTGATGTCGAGACGAGTGACATGCGCCCGTGGATCGGAGCCCCCTCCTAGGCCCGATGGACCACGACGCAATGACAACCCCCCTCCTCGCTCTAGTTTGCCAGATCTAGTGAGGCATTAGGTCACTGATCTTTCAGCGAAGCAGATACAGTAGATGCGCTTCGCCGACTTTCAGACGTGGTTTCCTCCAGCTCGAGACCCCCGTGCCGGTCATGACTTCTACACGACCATGCACGAGGACTTCTACCGAGGGTACGTCAGCACCTGTGCTCCCCTCTGTGCTCACCTGGTGTGCCCTCTGCAGTCGATTATAGAGGTAGGTGGTCCAGAAATTGCCCAACGCTTAGAGTATCTTCAGGGGCTGACAGGTATGATTGGCAGAGTGGGGAACTACCAGGAGGATTGGGTCAGACAGTTCTACGCTTCTCTTTGGGTCTCTCTGGATCACAAGTTCATCCATTTTTCCTTCAAAGGCAAGGATGAGAGGATCTACGACACACGGTTCAGGGAGATCTTCCACCTAGAGGAGTCTGTCGTCAGGATCCACAGTCTGTGCTACGGGGATTAGGAGTCTCCTCGCCGTCCTCACGAGGGGGTAGGGCCGTCAGTGGACTTTGTACGTCCGTGCTTTCATGAGCCGTTCGGAGAGGGTTCCAGTCGGGGTGTCCGTGACTTGGCACCGACTGCCCGTATTCTGAACGAGGTGCTTCGACGGACTATTCTCCCCAGAGTAGGAGCTCGCGAGACGATCACCAAGCTACATGTTTGGCTCCTTAATCACATTGTCCAGATGATAAAGTTTGATCTATGGGACTTGATAGTCAGTGAGATGGAGGACATTATAGCCTCAGGGTTTTGAGGACAGTGGCAGCTGCATTATGCACACTGGATCTCCTTTCTGCTAGTATCTCGTGGAGGTTTCCCATGCGAGATTCTCACTTTCACTCGCTCAGACACAGTTTTCCCTAAGTATAACATGATTCAACTGGTGAGTCACAGTGACAGAGGTTGTTTGAGGTGTCGGGGTCCTCATACCCGCTAGACAGGAGTACCGCCACAGTTTGAGGAGCAGCAGGACGCTACTATTGAGGGTCATGCAGAGGCCGAGCTTGCAGATTTAGAAGCTCAGATAGATGCAGCAGCTGATGAGGCCTATGACTTACCTTCTGACAGCTCAGATGAGGACTATAGGCCAATTCCAGAGTACGCACCCCGGTCTCACGACCACAAGTCCGGTGGGTCAGGTGCAGCTCCTGCTACAGCCTGAGGCTCTTCAGATGCCACCATACTTACCATCCTTTCAAGGATGCAGGAGGAGCAGTCACGCCAGGCAGAGGAGACAGGCAGAGGAGGTCAGGAGGCTCACTGCTTAGTAGCTAGCAGCTCAGGCTGAGGCACAGGCACGTCAGGATGAGTTCCAGCGTCAGTTCCTTTCATATCAGATGTAGCAGGCTGAGATTTAGAGGACGCAGACTCAGCTTCTTGAGCGTCTTCTCAGTTCGAGCTCAGGGCCATCCCTCACTCCACAGTTTTAGTTGCTCGGAGGCTCCTAGCAGCATCAGTACACTTCCCATCCGCAGTCTCCACCCCCAGTGGTGATGCCGACTCCAGCGCTACAGCCCAGCGGGCTTCAGAGTTAGGCATCGGTTTCTCCTGCCTTCCAGACACTGCAGACTCAGGTGTCCGCTTGGTTAGCCTCCCCCGACGAGTTCCAGACAGGCTTCACACCTACCCGGTGGACTACCATAGCAGAGGCATCGCGTGATCTTTCCGCTTCCTATTTAGAGATCATTGGCGATCTCTCACCAGTTGGAGCTCAGCTTGGCACTCCTCTTGCAGACAGAAGTACAGCAGCTCCAGCCTCTCAGCCACCTATGGATGACCCTCCAGCGACAGGCACCCATCTTTCCTCAGTTGCATTGTCGGAGGTTGCCCCAGACTGCTCTACACAGACCGTGACGACTCCTCCTCTGCCTGCTATTCAGACAGATGCTACAGCAGTTGCAGCAAAGGTCGTTGAGTCACCCGCACCAGCTCATCCACAGGAGCAGGCAGAGGCAGTCACCGTGGCAGTATCTTCGCCAGCTCTCTTCCCGGGTCAGCCAGCCGAGCTTGTTTCAACCGTCTCTCTTGTGGCTCTAGCAGTGACCGCTTCCCCCTCGCCTCGTGTCTTCACTCGTCGGGCTCCTAGACCCGCTACCACAGAGGCAGGACCGTCAGAGGCCCTAGCTGAGCCTTAGGGGGATCCAGCAGAGTCTGCTCAGCCTACCCAGACCGCTTCTTAGACAATTGCAGCTTCAGAGGGTCAGGCAGATGATGACAACGATGACAATCCAGATTATTCACAGTTCGACCTTCGCTCCCGCACTATAGATGCTTCACTTCCAGAGCAGATGCTCCAGCAGATCAGTAGTTTTTGGTGCTTGATGCCAAAAGGGGAGAGAGTTGAGTATTAGAGATAGGGGGAGGGATTTGGTTCTTTGATGTGCTTATTTTCCCCCGTACTCATGCGTCATGTCTACTTTTATTGCACTTGTATTTATTTGTGAGTTGTATGAATTTGTGAGATACTCCTGTGATGTGATTGTGTGACAATCTCTTTTTATTCACTAATATATCTTCTGAGTTGTCACCTATTCATGATATGTCTCTGTGCTTGAATGGTAATTGAGCTTCCGCGCCATACTCCGATACATATGTGAGAATATCATGAGTTACTCCGATTTTATTTCATATTCATGAGTACCATGTTTGTGGCTTGGCTTGGATAAGCAAATATTATCTCTCTTTATTCACTAACCCTTGCTCTATCCATCCAAGTCACTTGAAATCCTAACCTTTCACTCTTATATCCATACTCGAGGAGTTATTGTCGTCAATCACCAAAAAGGGGGAGATTGAAGAATCATGACCCTATTGGTTTCGGTGATTAACGTCAATTAACGATTATTATGGCTAACATGTGTTTTGCAGAGGCTATGCGTAGCTTAGCCATAGTGATCAACATGAATGGGCATCAATGGTTATCACTTAGCCCCCAAGATGGATATTGTTTCGGATTTCAAAGTGTCGGTGTTTAGAAACTACCAACGAGTAAATTTGTACACGTGTCGGGCTCCGAATGGTGAGACAAAGAGACAAGATGATTATACTGGTTCGGGCAAGAAATCCCTACGTCCAGTGTGGAGCTACTCGTGTTCCTTATCTTTGCTTGCGAGGGGGTTACAAGCTAGGTCGAGAGAGGGGGTATGAGCCCCAGGTCTCTAAGTGATTTAGTGAGTGTGAGAGCTATCGGCTAGTTGTGTGTGTGATGGTCTCTTTCTCTAGGAGTCCGAGAGTTGAGTCCGTGTTTGTTGTCCATCATCGTCCCCCTGCTCCCCTTTTATAGTCACAAGGGGCTCAGGGGAGTTACAAGTATGGCTTCGAGAAGTATCTACATAGGATGTTGTGCCTTATCCTTTCCTTCCTCAGGAAGGATGTTGGACACTCACAATTCTATATTCCTATTTCCTTCGTACTTGGTCAGAGGAGGGGAGTCGTGTCGGCCCCTCGTTGCATCGCCGGAGGATACAGGGGGGGGGGGGGGTCCGGCTGAACCCGTAGCGTGGTAGAGGCATGGAGTTCGCTGTACTGTTGGCAAGTACAAGGTGGTACCTTCTAATCATTCTTTTAGTTATAGGACAGATTCCTTTGCCCCTGGCCAATGAACTCCATTACTCTGTGAGTCCCATGTACCTGACGTACCTTCGTTCGGAGGGTTCCTGTAGTGGCCCGGAGGCGTGAGAAGTGGCCGGTTCTCTATGGGAAGGGTGGGTCCCACTTGTTTAGAGGTCCGGTTCCGTCCCGTACCTGACTGGGGAACTCGACGTGTCTCCGTTGAAGTAGGCGCTAGGGAGTTATCCGGAGCCTCGGCTTATACGGGGTGCACGATCCCTCAGAATGTCCTACCCTTGTTCTTATCGGTGTTTGCACCGTCAGCGACCAAAGGGCGGTGGCTACCACCTTCTAGATGGGGGCGGATAGGTCTTTTCCCTACCGGCGGTGTCCTCCACGTCTTCTGCGGGCTGAGGAGTTGCCTCGCTCCTCGCATCGGATGAGACAGAAACACGTCTGCCTGGGGTACGTCTGCCTACCCGGGTCAGCGGGGCTCTACGCGCCACACGCCTCCCCTTCGTGGGCCTGCCGTGATTTGTCCCTGATGGGCATCTTATCCTTTCCCAGATGACCGTTGTTGGGCTTCTAGTTTGTTGGTTTTGTTTTTGAAAGTTTATTGTTAAATTAGATCTCTAACAGTAGCCCCCGAGCCTTAGGAAGAGTTCCTAATTATCTTGCTGAGGCTTTATATATGCTGTCGAGACATCTATTTGTATCCTTCGCCGAGAGGCTACGCGCGAGTGCACCCGCCGGGTGTAGCCCCCGAGCCTGGGTGAGAGCGTAGCTCTTGCGCAGGATTTGATTTTGTCATTTTTGTCTTGATGTTTTGATCGCGAGCGGCGGATATGCTCGGATTACTTCGCACTGCAATCTTTCGATGGCGTGAACGGGCTGAACCGGGTCGATTTTGGTTTTCGTCTTGACAATCTGCCGCTGCTGCCGGTGGCACTGTTTGGTCATGATGCTATGAACATCGAAACTTGCTCACCTCTAGCCTACTACCACGTACCGTATTTCCCTGATGTCGACGCCTTGGCCCGTCCGTCGCTGCCAGGGGCAATGAAGTGGTTGTTTGCTCCCCTTAACGAGCCCTCTGCGAACGGCGATTTTCTGTGGCACGAAGCCCCCGGGTATATGTCGATATATGGCGTCTTTTATTATCGTTGCCGTCTGGTTGGGTCATATGGATCGGTTTGTGCCTGAATCAGAGTTGGAGCCGCGGTAGTGCTTCGTCAGTAACCGGGATGCAGTCGCGACAGGCCTAAGGATTAGGGTAACTCGCGCCGCACCCTAGCCTGATGGCACTTGTCGGTGCTTCGCGTGTCATGCCTTCCAGCGGGCGGCGTATCGACCGGCTCGCCATGACAAGACTTGTCATAGCGCCCTTCGCGTTTCCCTAACCACTGCTGCAAGTTGAAAAATGGGAATGGTGGGGCCCGTCCCTCTACGGAGTGACCCCGGTCTTTTCTTACTCCGTTGCTTGGCCTATTTAAAGTGGCGAGACAAATGAACTGTTCTACCTTGCTTCCCAGTCTCTGCTCTCCATTTAGGCTTTTTCTGTTTAAGTTGGTGCTTGCCGAGCCATGGACCGTGGCAAGCGTCCCTTGGAGTGCCATCTGGCTGGAGGGAGTGCGTCGGATGACTGAGGCAGGAAGGTACCGGTGTCGTGCCATTCTTTATATCTTTTTCTTGTCATAGCTTGGGTTTTGATCGATTTCCTGCTGCTCTGGTTAGGAGGCCTTATCCGTCCCCCAACGCCTCTCTCCCTCGTGGCTTTGAGGTGTGGGAGGCGCCTTCCGACCTGCTCACACCGACTTGTCCGGCGTTCCGCGCGAGCCCGGGAGGCGTTCTTCATCCAGCTGCGGTCCCAACGCTGCTGGGGCCCGTGCCTGCGCCTCCCATGCACCAGTCTCGGAGTTTGTTGGAGGAGTTGCTCAGTCGCCCAATGCACAGCCTTCGCCGTATTCAGGACATGGAATTGCTTTGTCGGATGCTTGAAGGTTTTCGCCAGAGCCTGTTAGGGTCCATTCAGGTGGGCTACTGCCTTCGTGATCAGCTGGTTACTACTGATAGGCGTGTCGTGGGTAAGCCTCGTTCATTCTCCTTAAGCGCATTCTGTTATGGCCTGCTCGTGACGCACCGTATTGGTTTCTTTTCGCAGCGCTGGAGGGGGAGTTGTAGGCGCTCCATTCTGCTGCGAACGACGTCGTTGGCCTTCTCCACGCGCCTGGGAGCACCGTGGTCGAGCATCTCCAGGCCGTCCCCACACGCGTTCACAACATCGTTGCGCGTGCTGTCTTACACGGGGCGGGGTTTGCGTTTTCCATGGCCGAGGTTTGTTCCGGGACAAACATGGTGGATGCCGCCGGGTTCCCTCATGGCCAGAGCGTTGATCAGTACGTTCATCTTATGGAATGACTTTCTGACGCAGCGGAGGCCGTCGTCGATGTTGTACCGGCCGAGGAGGTCCTGGCGGAGGAGCCGAGGGCGGAGGTCCCATGATAGTTAGCTCTCCTTAGAGTTGGACGTGTCGTGGTAATCGACGTGCTTTTATTTTGCTTGTAAGGACTGGCCTGCTGAGCCCCTATATTTAGTTTCTGCAATCGTCATTTTTAGCTATCGTTCCTGTTTCATAGTCCTTTGTTAAATTGTCGACCATGCGTTTGGGAGATGTCATCGCGTAGCTCCTGTGTTCTTCCTCGCACCCTCATGGTCTAGGATGTGGAAGTGAGCGACCTTGTATCTTACCTCGGTGGCCGAGATCGAGGGCTTGGCAAGTTGCAAACGGGTAATCTAGGTGAGACCCCGGGTCCTCATCCGTGGAGGCACGCACCGGTGGAAGTCCATCGTGGACCGATCTCTAATCTTAAACAATCGATACGTATAGTACCCGGATCCGTTTGATGGGATCCGAGGGCTCGATGCCGCCCCTCATGGGGTTTACCACATATTCTGTTATCTGTCAAAGCCTAAACACGTTTACTAAGCGTGTTCGACGTGAAAACGTCTACGTTCCGGCCACTAGGGCCCGCTTAGCAACATCCCTCACTCTTCGTTTTTTGGCCAGGGAGGCTGTAGAACCCGTAATGCTTTGGGCCAACCAAGATCCCTTAGCCTAGTTGCCTCATTTGTTGTATGAGGATGACGGGTGACAGACGGTCTTTCGACCGTTGCCTCGTTTCCATCCCTGCATTTTGCATAGTAGGGATAAAGAATTGGATGTTCTTTTAAATGGACGTACTTACCAGTTGTGCTCACCTTTTTGTTGACCATGGTGGACTGGTTGCGCTCTCGCGACACTTGCCTGTTCCTGGGAAGTTGGTGCCGCCTGTGGTTCATGGGCCCTTGTGGCAGCCAGTCGTTTGGTTTGGTGAAGTGGCGTACGTGTCCTCTGGTGGTTTGCTGATGTCGTCCATGCCTGGGAAATGAAGAGTCGTGTCTCTGTGGGCCTGAGGGGCGTGTGTGTGGAAGGCGGAGAGACAATAGCCCTGTGCTATATATTGGAGGGGGTCTAGAATACTACTCCCCACCGCTCTTCTCAGTCTTCTTCCTCCCGTTTGTGCCGACTAAGAGTAGTGAGAGAAGGGTTTTTTGTCGTCGCCGAGGAGAGAGGTCGCTAGGAGTGTGTCAGCCTCGCCTTTGCGCCGAACACGCTCGCCTCGCCATGGCGCCCAGCGCTCTGTTGACGCTGCCGGAGGAGCTTCTCGTCTAGATCCTTCTCCACGTCATCGACTACGGAGATGACTATCAGGACTACATGCTTCTCCGCCAGGTCTGTAGTGTTTTTCAAAGGATCTGCCATGAAGGGGCGGTGGCTCGGCTTTTCTCCCTTCGGGATATACAGGGGTGTTGTCGGTCTTGCCACAAGTTTCGGGGGATGATTCTTGAGCAGTGTTTCTTCGAGGTCGGCCATCGGGAAGCCTTGTGTTTCCGCGGCGTGGAGAGGTTGATGATCTGGTGGGAAGACCCCTCTGGCTGGGCGTTCATCGGTCAAGCAATCCAGGCTGGGGATGCCAGGGCAATGTACTTCTGATCCATGATACTATACCTTGCGGATCCGGCGAATCTTGAAGCTCTTGCTCTTCTCAACCAGACTACTAGCGGCGCGCTCCCGGATGGTAGGTGGGGTAACCATGGCTTAGCCTTGCTTCGTTCCGCCTTCCGCGCGGACCTTCGAGTCATCGCGTGGCGGAGGGGCCTTTGGTGCCCATGGGATGTGCCGGAGTTGGACGCCGATGATCCCCCTGTCTGTGCTTGGGAGTTTTGCAGGCGCTTTGGGCCGGCGAGCGAGGGACTGGCCGGAGTCATTATGTACTGTAGCTCGAAGTGTCGCCTTCGTCATGAGTTCGTGCTTTGGGCTAGGTGTCTTGACGATGCGGCTACCCATCGCGTTCGTAAGATTAAGGTGTTGCCTTGAGCGATTCGTCCAGGCTCTGGGTCTTTTGCTTTTGGAATGGTTGTAATGGACTTGGGCTGTATATATTTGTTCAAAATTTTCTTCTGTTTCGTGTGTATCGGGTAGCCCCCGGGTAAGAGTCTTCTTTGCATGTCGTGTATGAAAAAAAGACTCTTTCCCAAGACTTTGTGATGTGTGAAAAGGAAAACTTCGACTGGAATGCTGTAATGGGGAACTTTTAGGGGTAGAAATGACATAGTTGTTGTATGTTCCAGGCGTTGGTGAATATTTTGCCGGTGAAGGTCTTGAGCCGATAAGCTCCTAGTCTTATTACTTCATGGATAATGTAGGGTCCTTCCCAGGGTGATGTGAGCTTGCGCCGTTCCTTGTTGCTCTAGATTTTTCGGAGTACTAGATCCCCTGGTTGGAATCCTCTTGGTCGGACGCGTCGATCATGGTACCGGTGTAGCACCTGTTGGTACTTGGCCAAGTGTAGGAGGGCGGCGTCCCTTGCCTCGTCGACCTGATCTATGGCGTCTTCCAGGAACATTTCTGCCTTTTTAGGGTCGTAAGCTTCCACCCTTGGGGACCCATATTCAAGGTTCGTGGGTAAGACAACTTCCGAGCCGTAGACCAGAAAAAATGGTGAAAAACCAGTGGCCCTACTCCGTGTCGTCCTTAGGCTCCATAGAACGGAAGGGAGCTCTTGGAGCCATTTTTTCCCATACTTGTTTAGCCAGTCAAAAATCCTCGCTTTGATCCCCTATAGGATGAGTCCATTGGCACGCTTGACTTGCCCGTTGGATTCTGGGTGCGTGACGGAGGCCCAGTCAACCAGTATGTGGTGCTTGTCACACCATTCTAGGAACTCATTCGCTGTGAAATTTGTTCCATTATCGGTGATGATGGGGTTGGGCACTCCAAAGCATTGGATGATATTGGTAAAGAAGCTAACAGTTTCCTCCGCCCTGATGTTAGTGATGGGACGCAACTCAATCCACTTGGTATACTTATCGATGGCAACCAATAGGTGAGTGTAGCCCCCGGGCACTTTGTCAAATTTTCCAACCATGTCGAGCCCCCAAACCGCGAATGGCCACGTAAGGGGGATGGTTTGGAGCACCTGGGCAGGCATGTGGATCTGCTTAGCGAAAAACTGGCAACCCTCGCAAGCACGTACCAAGGCCTGAGCGTCGGCCACGGCCGTCGGCTAGTAGAAACCTTGTCGGAATGCGTTGCACACAAGGGTTTGGGTCCTGCTTGGTGTGCACAGACCCCCTGGTGGATGTCTTGCAACAACTTTTTCCCCTACTTAGTGGGGATGCAACGTTGTAGAACGCCGGTGGCACTTCGCCTGTACAGTTGGCTGTCGACAAGAACGAATGCCTTGGCTCGTCTAGCGAGCCGTTTATCCTCCACCTGGTCCGCAGGGAGCTCACCCTTGGTCAGTCAATCTACGTATAATTGTATCCAATCCTCCTCTTTTGACGTTGGGTCTTCTGGCTCTATGTTCATTGCCTATATTACCTCGTTGCTGTGAGTAGCCGAGGTCTCGGTGGCGCCTGAGGCCACCGAGGAGATGGCGTCGGGAGAGCTAGAAGCCTCTGATTCTCCGGTGTTAATGGATGGTTTTGGTTGATCACTCGCGAACACCCCAGGTGGTGCGGGCTCTCAGCTCGAGGCTTCCTTAGCAAGTGCGTCGGCCTCCTCATTCTGACGTCACGGTACGTGATTGAGCTCGAGGCCATCAAACTTGGATTCGAGTTTTCGCACTTCCTGGCAATACGCTGTCATGCGTGGATCAACATAGTTGGATTGCTTCATGACTTGGTTAACTACCAGTTGGGAGTCGCCGCGAGCGTCGAGTCATCTTATGCCTAAGTCGACTGCGATCCGTAGTCCGCTGAGCAAGGCTTCGTACTCGGCCTCGTTGTTGGACGCTGGAAATAGTAGACACATCATGTATCTCATGGTCACCACATGGGGTGACGTTAGGACGATTCCCGCACATGCTCCGATTTTCATGAGGGACCCGTCAAAGTACAGGGTCCAGTACTCCTGTTCAATAGCTGGAGTGGGGAGAGTTGCGTCCGTCCACTCCGCAATGAAATTGGACAGGACCTACGATTTGATGGCGCTACGCGGAGCGTACGCAATATTTTTGTCCAACAGTTCCAACACCCATTTGGCGATGCGATGGGCGGCGTCCCTGTTCAGGATGACCACTCCCAGTGGCGTGTTGCTCACGCCTATAACTTTGTGTGACCCAAAGTAATGTAACAACTTTATTTTAGTCATGATCACTGCGTATACTAACTTCTGCAGATGGGAATACTGGGTTTTCGAGTCGCTCAGCACTTCACTGACGAAATACACGGGTCTCTATATTTTGAGTACGTGCCCTTCCTCCTCCCTTTCCATGACAAGGACCGTGCTTACCACATGTCTTGTGGCAGAGATGTACAGTTGTAATTCCTCATCGTCATTAGGGGAGACCAGGATCGGCGCGTTGGTCAGTAGTTTCTTGATGTGGTCAAGAGCTAATTGGGCCTCAGATGTCCATGCGAACCGCTCGGATTTTTTCAGGAGCTTGTACAGAGTGAAGGAACGAGAACAGAGACCAGAGGAGGGGTGAATGGGAGCCTCAAATTTCTCTCGAAATATTCGGGCCACTCTTCCCAAAAACCAAACCCAGTTGCTGGAAACCCCCAAGAATGAGTTCTCAACCCCTATGAGAAAGAGGAAAGAACCCCAAGCAAAACAACCCAAAAGACAGGCGTCGGACGCTGGACAGCAGGGCGACGGACGCTGGAAGACAGCGCGACGGACGCTCCAGAGCAGGACGTCGGACGCTTAGGCGAGCGTCCGTCGGCCTTCCAGAGAGCCTAACAGAAGCCAAAGAACTGCCAAGGCGACGGACGGTCGGCGACGGACGCTGTGAAGATCGTCCGTAGGCCTACCCGAGAGCAAAACAAAACTGCACAGCGCACAAGACACGACGGACGCTGGGCGACGGACTCTGGAGAGCGTCCGACGCCAAAACCGAAGGACGCCAATAAGCGAGGCGACGGACGCTGACGTCAGCACGTACCAGCGTCCGACGCGAAACCCTCGGAGCGTTCGACGCCCCCGACAAACGCGTAGTAACTGCGAAAATTGTTTTTCTCTCCACCAAATCTTCCCAAATATTAACCAAATGTTCTCCACTAGCAACCCAACTTGGTAGGCATGATTCTAGTGCTATGGAGGAGCTATCCCGAAGAAATCATCGCTCAATTTGGTGAGAATTAAAGGAAAACGAGGATTTGGGGGAAAAGGGGCAAGAACGAAGAACACCGCAAATAAATCACCCGATCTACGCACTCGTGAGGTTTGAGGGAAATTCCTCCGGTGCAAAGTTGCTCCTCACGGATTTGCAAGAGCTACTCCCTACAAAGATAAATCATCTCGGGAAAAGAGGGAGCAAAAGCAAAGCGTGAAGAACACAAGCAAAACGAGGAACACGATCACAAAAGCGAAGCCACCATGGCTTACGGAGGTTACGGCCTCCGATTCCTCGCAACAATCACAAGTTCTTACACCGGTGACTCAGTGGATCTCAAGCAAGAAGAAGCTAGGGAAGGGAAAATCTAGTAATAGGTGGGAGAAAGAGTAATGCAAGAGATGAGGATGAGGATACCCCTTCATCCTCTATTTAACGGGGCTTTGGCTATTTTCCAAAGACCCCCCTAGATACATGAGTGAACTACCTAGACTAAGCATTGCAGTCCAAGCTCCGAAAAATATCTTCCTCGATTTGAATGGACGGCCCCGCTTCCTGCCGGGAGTTGCCGTCGCCTCGACGCAACCTCCAGGATTCCGCCACGTGCCATCCCCGCTTCCTCGGAAGCTCCGCATAGGTTTTGAGGCCCAAACCCAGGAAACCCGCCACCGGTAGCTTTGGGCTCAACTACCGAATCCCGAGTTTTGCGGCCCAAACTCGGAAACCGACGCAGATGGTTTTGAGGCCCAAACCACCAAACCACTCGACGCGAGCCACCTTGTCTTCGCCCGGTCGGACTCCGAGTCCCCTGAGCCTCCGCTCGACTCGCGCGTCCACCGTCTTGACTTGGTCAACTCGGTCTACCTCCATGTCTTCTCGCACTCGCCGGTGCCAAGTACCAGCCACCATAGCTAGTCCGCCGGCGCCCATGGTCCCTCAGTCCGAGCCCCACTTCCGCCCTTCACCGCTCTCAGTCCATCGGCACGGCAAGCCTCTACTCTACCTTCTCCACGTCATTGACCACTATCACTAGGCATAGCACCTGCACACCACAAGCCGATAGACAAGCACACATTTATGCTTTCGCAGAGGTTAGGTTAAGCCACTCAAACTGAAACACTCACGTGTTGGACGATCACTCATCATCAAAACTGAACATACATGGGTACTTATCCACCATGTGTTCGCACAGAGGCAAGCTTTTTTCGCCGAGGCAGGAAATAAAATGGCTAAGCGACGCGAGGCATCTGGTGACCCACTGTACCCCTTTCATGTTGTGAATCGGGCCCATTTTTCGATGGCGGTGATTTTTTCAGGGTTAGCTTCGATCCCTCTTTCAGAGACGACAGATCCTAGAAGCATGCCCTTGGGAACCCCAAAGACGCACTTCTCCGGATTAAGTTTGATGTTGTTCTTTTTGAGTTTCGCAAATGTGAGGGAAAGATTGGCCACGAGCCCGTCGGAGTGCTGGGTTTTGATGACGATATCGTCCACATAGACCTCGACGGTTTTGCTTACTAGTTCATCAAAACACAGGATTATAGTTCGCTGAAAGGTGGCCCCAGCGTTTCGGAATCCGAAAGGCATGGTGACGTAGCAGAAAAATCCGAACGGGGTGATGAACGACGTCGTGAGCTGGTCTAACTCGTTCATCTTGATCTGATGGTATCCTGAGTATGCGTCAAGGAAGCAGAGGAGTTCACACCATGACGTCGCGTCGACTATTTGGTCTATGCGAGGTAATGGGTACGGGTCCTTTGGACAGGCCTTGTTGAGACTTGTGTAATCGACACACATTCTCCATTTCCCATTCTTTTTTCGTACCAATACAGGGTTGGTGAGCCACTCTGGGTGGTACACCTCTTTTATGAAACCTGCGACGAGGAGTTTTTTGATCTCTTCTCCGATCGCGGCGCGTTTCTCTTCGTTGAAACGGCACAGTCGTTGCTTGACGGGCTAGGAGTCTAGCTTGATATGCAAGGAATGCTCGGCGACGTCCCTAGGTATGCCCGGCATATCTGAGGGCCTCCATGGGAATACGTCAACATTCCCACGGAGGTAGTCGACGAGCTTGCTTTCCTATTTGGGAGAGAGGGAGGTGCTGATGCGCACGGTCCTCTCCTCCCCATCTCGTGTGTCAAGCACGACTGTTTTGTAGACCCTATGGGCTCGAAGGATCTGGCCTTCTTGGTGTTTGGGGCCTCTTCCCGTGACACACTGGCCTCGGCTGCCATCTCGGCCGCGAGTTGTTTCGAGGCCACGAGCACCGACGCATACGTGCAGGACTCAACGTCGCACTCGTACGAGCGTCGGGGCGCCGTTCCCACCGTGATGATACCTTTGGGGCCTGGCATCTTCAACTTTAGACAGGTATAGTTCGAGACGATCATGAACTTTGCATAGCATGGTCGCCCTAGTATAGTGTGGTACGTTCCCCTGAAGCTGACAACCTCGAAGGTTAACGTTTCCTTGCGAAAGTTGATCGGCCCGCCGAAGGTAACGGGCAGATCAATCTGCCCAATGGGATCTGCCTTTTGCTTGGGATTACCCCGAAAAACGGAGCCCCCGAGGGCCGTAGACGTGACCGTAGTATTCTCATTGAGTCGAGGGTCTCGGCATAGAGGATGTTGAGTCCACTCCCACCATCCATGAGGACTTTAGTGAGGTGTTTTGTGCCAACGATGGGATCAACAACTAACGGATAACGCCTAGGGTACGGTACATAGTCGGGATGATCATTACGATTGAAAGTAATAGGGGACTTAGACCACTTGAGGAAGGTGGGAATAGTGGGGGTGGTTGCGTATACCTCTTGGCGTGCGGCCTTCTGTTGACGCCTGGAACTGCATGATGTCGGGCCGCCAAAGATCATCAAGGTTTCGTCCGCCGGGACGTAGCCGTCGTTCTTCGCTCTGCCGTCCTCGCCGTCGTCCTCCTTCATCCACCTCTTCTTTTTCGCGCCACCGCTGAGGAACTTTTTCATAAGGTTGCAGTCCTTGAGGAGGTGCTTGACAGGGGTTGCGTTGTTCGGACAGGTCCATTCCAGCATCCTCTCGAAGTGATCGTTCGCGGGTACATCCTGCTGCTCCTCGCCTTTCTCCGTTGCGGCGATGAACGATGCGTCGTACCGTTGTCGGTTGCGCCCTTTCTTGTGCAGGCGGACTGAGAGCCTTTCGGCCTCTGCCTCGTCGCGCTTGCTGCGGCTCGTCGTGCCCGGGAAGACAGCGCCGACGGCCTCTTCGCTAGAGGCATGGTTTGTGGCAATGTGGAGTAGCTCCTTCGTCGTCTTGGGCTTTTTGCGCCCTAGTTTGTGGACTAAGGACTCGCAAGTCGTCCCTGACAGGAAAGTTGTGACGACGTAGCCGTTGGCTATATCCGGGAGCTCGTTACACTGTTGAGAAAAGCGACGAATGTACTCTCGGAGGGTTTCGCCTCACTTTTGCTTATAGTTCTTGAGTTCCCAGGAGTTGTCAGGACGGATGTAGGTCCCTTGAAAGTTTCCAATGAAGGATTCCTTCAGGTCCCCCAGTTCCGAATCTTCCCTTTCGGGAGGTGCTCTAGCCACACGCATGTTGTGTCCGACAGGTAGAGCGGTAGATGACAAATTATGAAATTCTCGTTGTTCGACCCGCTCGCCTCGCAGGCGAAACGATAGTCCTCCAGCCAGAGGTCAGGGTTCGTGAGCCCCGTGTACTTCTGGATGTAAGTTGGCGGTCGGAAACGTGACAGAATTAGTGCGGCATGTATGCGCGCAGAAAAGCATCGTGGTCCGGTGGGCTCCGGGCTTGCGTCCCGATCCTCGTCAGGGTCGTGTCGTCCACCCCTGCGCGGGTGTCGTCCGTGTCGCCTATCGCCATCGTCGCTGTCTCTCTGCCCGTGTTCGTCGCTTTCGAAGCGCGCTCCATGGGCAGGGCGCTGCCTGATTGGCTCCTGGTCCCTTGCGGGGGTTGGTTTCGGCCTCTGGCGGACAGAGCTCTCGGGTTGTGGAGTGTTCGGAGCATTGGTGAGAGCCCCAGCCCTCTGGCGTGCTGAACTTTCCGCTTGTTGAGCCGCCGCACGATCAAGGAGGAAGCGTAGCTCCCCTCTGAGCTTCTTTTCCTCGAGCGTCGCAGGCTCCGGGAATTGCCTCATGAGCATGGTGGTGGCCGCTATGTTCTGCTGCACCCTTGGAAAGGTTGGTGGAGACGCGTCATCCTCGAGTATGCGGCGGTGCACGTCCCGAGCTCGGGATCGGGGATCGGCCATCGGCTGCGGGTGCAGCTACTGCTTGAGGAGGGCGCGCTCGTCATCGATCTAGCGGCGAGCGTCGTCGAGCTCGTTCTGCCGGTCCTGCATAGCGTCTAGGTTGACGTGCGGAGGCGTAGGAGCCCGAGGGTTAGCCGGGAGGATTTCGTTGCCATCCTCATCGATGTCGCGCACGGCTCCCTCGGGGGTGGCTTCCCTCCCGTCGCACATGAAACACTCTCGTGAGGGAGCCTTGCAGACCTCGGGGGTCACGTGTTCGGTCCCCGTGCTGTCAGTGCCAGAGAGAGCCAAGTCTTCCTCGGTCAAGAGGTCATAAAAGGAGTCGATGGTTCCCACGAACTCGTCGTCGGGGACGTCGGTCATCTTCACAGCGATGAGCCGCTCGAGGATGGAAGCGGCTCTGACGAGACCGAACGGGTACGTTACAGGGACGCCTTCTTCTATCGACGCGCCCCCCTCGATCTGGATGGAGGCGTCGATCTAGGCGAGCGCCTGTTTCTGCGCACGGACCGACGAGGGTCGTGGCGCCCTTCGGCCTTCGGCGCGCTTACGTGGCCTGCGTCGGCGGAGGAGCGGGCGGTCGCTGTCCTCGGAGGATTGCCCGTCTGAGGTGTAGTACGTTACTTGCCGTGGGGCGGGCTCTTTCTTTGCGTCGAAGCTGGGGAGGTGGTTGTCGTCGCGTCCCTCGGCGCCCTGGCAGACCCTTTTCGTCGAGGTGACGGTCCCGCGGTAGGTGTCGCTTGGCGGTGCTTCATCACCGTCGGAGCTGGGGTCCGAGTCCAGGAGATAGTCGTACTGGGAGCGCACGAAACGCAACACAGCATGCTCGGCCGCGTGACTGGTTTTGTGGCCGTCGTTGTCAAAGTCCCCCATGCCGCGCATGAATGCTTCGAGCGGGTGGAGTCCTCTGTCGTCGTTTCGGGGGGTTTGTTCCCCAAGTCCGGTGAGGTTGGATCCAGGGCCCCGTGACCCCAGGTCCTCAACCGGTGTGTCCCTACGGGGAGTAGGGTGGTCCTTGTTCGACCGTGCCAGGGCGTCGATGGCCTGGTCCAGCGAGGACAACATGCGGGTGACGGTTTCGTCCGGGGAGCAAGCAAACTCCAGGCTCCCAAAGCGGATGAAGGAGAGCCCGGGGTTGCTGGAATCGAAGGTGGCCATTCGGAACCACTAAGGCATCGCAACACGTGATACCCCCTACCTGGCATGCCAACTATTGGTGTTTACAAACTACCAACGAGTAAATTTGTACACGTGTCGGGCTCCGAATGGTGAGACAAAGGGACAAGAGGATTATACTGCTTCGGGCAAGAAATCCCTACGTCCAGTGTGGAGCTGCTCATGTTCCTTATCTCTGCTTGCGAGGGGGTTACAAGCTAGGTCGAGAGAGGGGGTATGAGCCCCAGGTCTCTAAGTGATTTAGTGAGTGTGAGATCTATCGGCTAGTTGTGTGTGTGATGGTCTCTTTCTCTAGGAGTCCGAGAGTTGAGTCCTTGTTCGTTGTCCATCGCTGTCCCCCCTGCTCCCCTTTTATAGTCACAAGGGGCTCAGGGGAGTTACAAGTATGGCTTCGGGACGTATCTACATAGGATGCCATACCTTATCCTTTCCTTCCTCAGGAAGGATGTTGGGCACTCACAATTCTATATTCCTATTGCCTTCGTACTTGGTCGGAGGAGGGGAGTCGTGTCGGCCCCTCGTTGCATCGCCGGAGGATACGGGGGGGGGGGGGGTCCGGCTAAACCCGTAGAGTGGTAGAGGCATGGAGTTCGCTGTACTGTTGGAAAGTACAAGGTGGTACCTTCTTATCATTCTTTTAGTTATACGGTAGATTCCTTCGCCCCGGGCCAATGGACTCCGTTACTCTGTGGGTCCCATGTACCCGACGTACCTTCGTTCGGAGGGTTCCTGTAGGGGCCCGGAGGCGTGAGAAGCGGCCGTTGCTCTATGGGAAGCGTGGGTCCCACCTGTTTAGAGGTCCGGTTCCATCCCATAACTGACTAGGGAACTCGACGTGTCTCTGTTGAATTAGGCGCTAGGGCGTTATCCTGAGCCCCGGCTTATACGGGGTGTACGATCCCTCAGAATGTCGTACCCTTGTTCTTGTCGGTGTTTGCACCGTCAGCGACCAAAGGGCGGTGGCTACCACCTTCTAGACATGATGAAGACCCTAGAATGATAGGCTAAGTGCCATAAGGAGATGAAGGACACTTAGAAATAGATATGGCTTCTATTTGATCTTTGACCGTACTATTAAGAGGGGTTGAGACTAGTAGCTTGACTTAGGAGAGCTTCATGACTTAGGTGTGGTAAACACTTGACAACCTTAGCTCTAAGCAAGCCTATGGTGACCGTAAGATAGCCTAGAAAACCTTCCATATTCATCGCGACGAAAAAAAAAGTTGAGAGGAAGCTTCTATGGGCGTCAGACGCTGAAGTCCATGGCGTCGGACGCTGTCCGGCGTGCCAGACGCTGGCGCCAGACGTTGACGTATGCACGTTCATGCTTCCAGCGCCAACACAGAGAGCTCCAGAGACGTCCAGTTTGTGACGGACGCGTCTGTCGCCTGGGCGTCGGACGCTTGCGAGCGTCCGGGAATATTTTCCTAGAAACCCGAGAGCAGCCAGTTGGCGCCGGATGCTGAGGCGCAGCATCTGTCGCCAAGCGACAGAGCGTCCGTCGCCTGCTGACGTATACAGTAACTAGCCGTTGGGGCAAGCGACGGAGTGTCCATCGCCAACTTAAACGCAGAACGTTTTTCAGCCCGAGGCAGTTTTGTGTGTGGGCTATTTATAGCCCCACGCTTTCTCTCCCACATGGCTTTTGCTCATTTCATTTGTAGTGTTGCTTGAGAAGGTTGGGAAGAGAGCAAGAGCCCTAGAGAGAGAGACTGATTCGCGAATCCATCCATCCTCTCCTCTAGTTCATCCAAGAGTTTAAGTGTGCATCCTCTAGTTGTGAAGCTTGAGTGAGTCAAGTGAAGATCAAGGTTTGTTACTCTTGGTGATCAACATCACCTAGACGGTCCGGTGGTGCTTGGGAGGAAGGTGATCGCCGGAGGATTGTCGGTGGCCTTCTCCATCGACTTGTGATCGGTTGTGGGCAGTTCTCCGAGACGGAGTGGCGAAGAACCAGCCCGTAGAGAGCACTCTACCCTTGCGTGGGTAGAGGGGGAGCAATACCCTTGCGCCGGTGCTCCAACGAGGACTAGGGGGAGTGTCGACTCCTCTATACCTCGGCAAAACGTCGTCGTGTCAAGATTTCTATCCCTAGCTCTTTCATACCGCATTACTTTCCGCATCGTTCGTACTTTCATTGACTTGCTACCGCTTTCATAGTCTAAGGCACACTAATCGTTAGGCATGGGGTGATTGGCACTTGATAGGATTTCATATTTGCTTTAGAAATTTGAAATAAGCCCAATTCACCCCCTATTGGGCATCTTGATCCTTTCAAGAAGCTCTGAACCAGTTGTCCTGTGATGCTCCAGACCATTGGCCAAGTGTCCGGTGGCCCGGTCTCAGCAAGCAGAAGATGAAGACAGGCTCCGGACTAGATGGTATGGTCCGGTGCTAGGCTCCGGACGAGTGTTCCGGAGGCCAGGAGCTTATTGCATGTTTTGATCAAGGGACAGAAGAAGCTCTGGACCAAGTGAATTGGTCCAACGGTAACCTCCGGACAAGGAGTCCGGAGCCCTGGTGCTTACTGCATTACTTGTCGAAGCTGAGGGAAAAGCTCCGGACTAGGTGTCGGACCAGGCCTCTGGACCAATGGAGATAGTCTGGTGCTGTTGGAATACGAGGTTGCTACGCTAGCCGGAAAACAAAACTTTTCGACCTCATAAAATAGGATCTACTGCTAGCCATAGGTTACGGGATTACCACTAGACGCGCAGGTGCAGCAGAAGACGACTTGATGTAGTCGTGCGCATCGCAGTAGGCAGTGCAGTTGCGTGGTCGTCCGTCTCAACGTCCCCTTCGCGCGGTTCGTCCTTGTGCTCCAGATGCAGCACCTCCGAGGAATCCCACACGTACAGGGAGGAAGCGTTGCGCCTCCGGACTGCTAGGTCCGCGAGGAGCAAAAGGCGCGAGCGTGGGGAGGCGACGGTGGCTGCCAAAAGGCGTGGATCAATATCGCCCCGCGCCCACCCCTTGCTTATATAGGAGTCCTGACGAGCTCCCACATTGGAGGCCCATTAGTAACCCTAAACCTAGTCTAATTCGGGTCGATATATGGTTCAACTCGTGGGTTAACACTTAACCCAAGCACGGCCATGCATTTGTTGATCCAATCACATGAGTGATCCAGTGATATCTCTCTCACGAAGAGAGGGGCAAATTCCATCTTGATTGTCTATGTCTCATAGCATGTTTCCCGACCACCCAATGACCACCTTTATAACTACCCAATAACGGAGTAGCGTTTGATAGTCTCTAAGTAGATCGTTTCACATCTTGAGTACATACCACAATCTCAGGTCTAAGGACATAATGTACATGACATGAATAGAGACTTTCTCTTGTTGGGTCAGTCCAACCTACATGTCTCACATGTGCCCACATTATTAGTTTGACATCTCCATGTCTATGACTTGTGAAACATAGCCATCAACTAATACATGTGCTGGTCTAATATTCAAGTGTGCTCTTACAAGAATGCCGACCAGAGACAACTTTTAGAATAACCATTCAGGTAATTGAGTTCCACAAACAATTCACATAATCGTCAATCAATACTCGTTGTCTATAATGGATATTCAAAGAACACTTTATTAATCATGGATACAATCGGAATATAATCATCTACATGATTAGCTCTAGGGCATATTCCTAACAGTCTCCCACTTGCACTAGAGTTAATCTCTTAGATGTCTAATCCCCATAGACCTCAAGTGTGCCTCATGCTTAGGCTGTGGAAGAGCCTTTGTCAAAGGATCTGCAACATTCAAATCCGTATGTATCTTGCACATTTTGATCTCATCTCGACCGACGAACTCTCGAATAAGATGAAACTTCCGCAGTACATGTTTGTTCTTTTGGTGATTCCTTGGCTCCTTAGCCTGCGCTATCGCCCCATTGTTGTCACAATGTATATTCAATGGGCTGGACGCATTTGGAAACACACCAAGTTCAATGAGGAACCTCCTCATCCAAACACCTTCCTTTGCAGCGACAGAAGCTGCAATGTACTCGGCTTCTGTTGTAGAATCAGTCACCGTCCCCTGCTTGGAACTTTTCCAACTTACAGCACCACCATTTATTGTGAACACAAAACCTGATTGAGACTGTGAATCATCTATGTCAGTTTGGAAGCTAGCATCGGTGTAACCATTTACAACGAGCTCCTCATTACCTCCATAGATTAGGAACACATCTTTAGTCCTTCTCAAGTACTTAAGAATGTTTTTAACAAGCGTCCAGTGACTCTCACCTGGATTGGTTTGGTACCTGCTCGCAACACTTAGAGCATATGAGACATCTGGGCGAGTACATATCATGGTGTACATGATGGAACCAACTGCCGAAGCGTATGGAACCTTACTCATTCGTTTCCGCTCATCAGCTGTCGAAGGACACTGTTTCTCGCTGAAACGTATACCATGTGACATAGGCAAGAACCCTTTCTTGGATTGTTCCATGTTGAACCGTTTCAACACCTTGTCAATGTATGTCTCTTGACTTAATCCTATAAGCCTCTTTGATCTATCTCTATAGATTTTGATGCCCAAAATGTATGTTGCTTCTCCTAAATCCTTCATAGAAAAACTATTATTCAGTGAAGTCTTTACAGATTGCAACATAGGAATGTCATTCCCAATCAATAGTATGTCATCCACATACAAGATTAGAAATACAACAGCGCTCCCACTTTCCTTCTTGTAAACACAAGGTTCTTCTTCATTTTGACGAAAGCCAAACCCTTTGATCACTTCATTAAAACGAATGTTCCAACTCCGAGATGTTTGCTTCAACCCATAAATGGATTTCTGTAGCTTGCATATTTTTCTAGCATTATTAGGATCAACAAAACCTTCGGGCTGTATCATATACACGTCCTCCTCCAAATTTCCATTTAGAAAGGCTGTTTTAACATCCATCTGCCAAATCTCATAATCGAAATAAGCAGCAATTGCTAGAATGATCCGGATAGATTTAAGCATCGCTACCGGCAAGAATGTCTCGTCGTAGTCAACTCCTTGAACTTGCCGAAAACCCTTTGCAACAAGTCGAGCTTTATAGACGTGAACGTTTCCATCCATATCCTTTTTCCTTTTATAGACCCATTTGCACTCAATAGGTTTAACCCCATCAGGCGGGTCAACCAAGTTCCAAACTTGATTGTCTCCCATGGAATCTATCTCGAATCTCATGGCACTTTGCCATTTCTCGGAATCTGGGTCCATCATTGCTTCCGCGTACGTTGCAGGTTGGTCATCGTCTAACAACAATACTTCCCCATGTGCCTCACGGATTCTTGCTGACCTTCGTGGTTGTGGTGGTGTTTCTCTTGCCACAGGTATCTCAACTTGTTCTGCTACATTAGCATCACTCGTAGAGTTATCTCCTATTGGCTCATCTTGAACTTCTTCAAGATACACCTTTTCTATACTTTTCTCTTTGTTGAGAAACTCTTTCTCTAAGAAAACACCATTCCGAGCAACAAACACTTTGCCCTCTGATCGGTTGTAGAAGTAATACCCTAAAGTTTCCTTTGGATATCCCACGAAAAAGCATTTGTCCGACTTGGGTGTAAGTTTATCTGACATAAGTCGTTTGACATAAACTTCACAACCCAAAATCTTTAGAAAAGACAAACTGGGACTCTTACCAGTCCATATCTCATATGGTGTCTTGACTACGGACTTAGACGGTACCCTATTCAATATGAAAGCGGCTGTTTCTAGAGCGTATCCCCAAAATGAGAGTGGTAGGTCTGACTGGCTCATCATAGACCGAACCATGTCCAACAAAGTCCGATTACGTCGCTCGGACACGCCGTTTCTCTGAGGCGTTCCAGGTGGCGTAAGCTGTGGAACAATTCCGCAACTCTTTAGATGATTGCTAAACTCATGGCTCAAATATTCGCCTCCTCGATTAGATCGCAAGGCTTTAATTTTCTTGCCACGTTGATTCTCTACTTCATTCTGAAATTCTTTGAACTTTTCAAATGTTTCAGACTTATGCTTCATTAGGTAGACATATCCATATCTACTAAAGTCATCAGTAAAAGTTATGAAGTATTGAAATCCACCTCTAGCTGTCGTGCTCATTGGTCCACATACATCAGTATGTACGAGTTCCAACAAGTCAGACGCCCTCTCAGGAAATCCTTTGAATGGCGCCTTGGTCATCTTGCCTAGTAGGCAAGCCTCACATGTCTCGTATGATTCAAAATCAAACGAAGCTAGAAGACCATCATCATGGAGCCTCTTCATGCGATTCTCACTTATATGACCCAAACGACAATGCCACAAATATGTAGAACTTAACTCATTAAGCCGAGGCCTTTTAGCATTAACATTACAAATAGGCGTATCATCAAGATTTAAAATAAACAATCCATTCACAATGGATGCAAAAGCCACAAACATGTCATTCTTTGAGATCACACAACCATTGTCTTTACTCGCAAATGAATAACCATCCTTCATCAAACATAAAGGTGACACAATGTTTCGACTTAAACTAGGAACAAAATAACAATTATTCAACTCCATGATAAATCCTGACGGGAGGTGAAGTTGCATCGTCCCAACGCTCAACGCAGCAACTCTTGCATTGTTGCCCACGCGGAAATCAACTTCGCCTCTTCTCACGCTTCTAATTCTTACCATTCCCTGCATCGTATTGCAAATATGAGCAACCGATCCGGTATCAAATACCCAAGAGTTAATGTAAGAATCAGCGATAAAAATGTCTGTAACATAAACGACAAGTGTACAGGCAGCGGGAGTACCTTTACTACCGCCATCCTTCTTTAAGGACTCCAAGTACAGCTTGCAGTTCCTCTTCTAGTGACCTTTCCCCTTACAATGAAAGCATATTGCTTCAGCAGCTTGTCCATTGGCCTTGGGTGCAGGAGGAGGGTTTGGCTTAGAGATCTCATCTTTAGCCTTCGCCTTCTTCTTCCACCCAGCCCTCCTTTTAAAGTTAGGCTTGTTTTGGACCGCCATCACATGGCTACTGCCTGCTGCCTTCTTGATATCAGCTTCTGTTGTTTTAAGCATGCCACATAATTCATTCAAGCCCTTCTCCGCCCCATGCATATGGTAGTTCGAGATGAAGTTTCTATAACTGAGCGAAAGAGACGCAAGAATGAAATCAGTTGCCAACTCTTGGCCAATTGCGAAGCCTAGCTTCTCCAACCTCTGAGTGTAACCAACCATCTTGATTACATGTGGACCTACAGGTGCGCCCTCAGCCAGCTTGGTTTCTGCAAGCGCCTTAGAGACATTGAACCTTTCAGTCCGTGCTTGAGTTTGGAACATATCTTCAAGCGCCACGATCATATCATTCGCTGAATGATTGTTGTCGAACTGCATCTGTAGATCAGGTTCCATACAAGCAAGCATGAGGCAACCCACTTCAAGATCAGCATCACATGCTTTCTTGTAAGCGGTTTTCTCTGCAGCAGGCACATTATCATTAGGTTCATCTGGTAATGGGGTGTCTAGAATATCTTCCTTTTTCTCAGCCCTGAGAACAATTCTCAGGTTGCGGATCCAATCTGCATAATTTGTTCCATTCAACTTATCTTTCTCAAGAATTGATCGCAAAGTAAATGGTTGATTACTGGGAGCCATCTACAACAAAAGTAATGCAAAATACTAAGACAATGTATCCATGAAGGAGTAAATTATATCAGAATAAAACATACTCCCACTAAAATCAATATCCCTCAATTGATACTTAGTGATTCAAGACCCACAACTAACAAGTCAACTAGTGAGCTTTAGCATCACCGCTAGAAGACATGGTAGATCGGTAAGCAACACTTTGCTAATCATATCACATATGACTCTTGTTGTTGGGCAGCATCTCTATGCTATGCTCAACCTCCCCATGCTTCAAGGTCCCTAACCGTTAGGACAACCTTGTTCAAGTAACCAAACCTTCTGCTTGTAAGTGTCCGACACGAACCTGTCTAGTCAAGGAAAATCAGTGGCACCCTAATTTCATAGACCCACCACCAATCGTACAAGACACGTGACAGTGCAAGGTTTGGGGAAGCATTCAACTTAAACATTGCTGAGGGATCATTCTACTTTACTATCATATTCATGTAGACAAAACATAATAGCGAACAACAAAAGTAGAACAGAATGAGAATCACATTCACACATAGTGACTTGGTATGTCCCTTTAAATAATGGTGATCTCCATCTCCATCATCTTGCCCATCATGGTGATCTTCATCTCCATGATCCACGTATGACATCCTTCTTGTGATAAGTCCTCCAAGAACTATCTTACCGCAAGCTATACTAATTACATAGTCGCAAGATCACAAGATGGCACGCAGGCCAATACATCAAAAGACAACACATATGGCTCCAGCCGTGTTGCTTACATGTCACGCAGGGCATGAAAATTACATACAATCACATAGGCCATACCAACCACATCAACTCCTGCAAAAACAAGTTAGGCGTAGAACAATTCTAGGCGCTATGACACATAGCAACGGCGGTCCCGCGGGTTTCAGCGGCGGGGGGTCGAGGGGGGGGGGCGCCCCCCGCGGGTTTCAGGGCAGCGCCCTGAACACCAAGCGGGATTACATAGATCGCATCTATGGAATCACTATGAAAATCTCATCAGACTGATCTCATCAGCTTAAATTGACTGGGATTACATAGATCGCATCTACTCCCGACGCGCATCACATGCGCCCGGCTTATGACCTAGGTTTCAATTCGATCAATCTAATTGATCTCCAACTCGCCCTGACTGGATTTACTTGTATCTGTTAACTCGGATGGCGGAATTCCGACCGGTACGAGTAGGTTGATGCAATACCATCGCAGCAAGACATGAACCAAAGTCTGAGATTCATCATAAAACCCGCATATCACCATATGCTAAGATCTGAACCTATAACGAGGCAGTAACGGCTTTGATACCACTGTTGGAATACGAGGTTGCTACGCTAGCCGGAAAATAAAACTTTTTGACCTCATAAAACAGGATCTACTGCTAGCCATAGGTTACGGGATTACCACTAGACGCGCAGGTGCAGCGGAAGACGACTTGATGTAGTCGTGCGCGTTGCAGCAGGCAGTGCAGTTGTGTGGTCGTCCGTCTCAACGTCCCCTTCGCGCGGTTCGTCCTTGTGCTCCAGATGCAGCACCTCCGAGGAATCCCACACGTACAGGGAGGAAGCGTTGCACCTCCGGACTGCTAGGTCCGCGAGGAGCAAAAGGCACGAGCGTGGGGAGGCGACGGCGGCTGCCAAAAGGCGTGGATCAATATCGCCCCGCGCCCACCCCTTGCTTATATAGGAGTCCTGATGAGCTCCCACGTTGGAGGCCCATTAGTAACCCTAAACCTAGTCTAATTCGGGTCCAGCCCGAATTAGGCTTCCGGCCCTTTAAGCGTGCAACCCTATGGGCTCACGCATACATAGACATGGCCCAAGTACTCTTACTCGCCCAATAGTTGATAGCGGCCTCTAGCAAGGCATGTCAACTCCTATGCATACGCTATGATCATATCAGACGAACCACTATGACCATGTACAAGTTATTCCCTTCGCCACTCGATATATGGTTCAACTCGTGGGTTAACACTTAACCCAAGCACGGCCATGCATTTGTTGATCCAATCACATGAGTGATCCAGTGATATCTCTCTCACGAAGAGAGGGGCAAATTCCATCTTGATTGTCTATGTCTCATAGCATGTTTCCCGACCACCCAATGACCACCTTTATAACTACCCAATAACGGAGTAGCGTTTGATAGTCTCTAAGTAGATCGTTTCACATCTTGAGTACATACCACAATCTCAGGTCTAAGGACATAATGTACATGACATGAATAGAGACTTTCTCTTGTTGGGTCAGTCCAACCTACATGTCTCACATGTGCCCACATTATTAGTTTGACATCTCCATGTCTATGACTTGTGAAACATAGCCATCAACTAATACATGTGCTGGTCTAATATTCAAGTGTGCTCTTACAAGAATGCCGACCAGAGACAACTTTTAGAATAACCATTCAGGTAATTGAGTTCCACAAACAATTCACATAATCGTCAATCAATACTCGTTGTCTATAATGGATATTCAAAGAACACTTTATTAATCATGGATACAATCGGAATATAATCATCTACATGATTAGCTCTAGGGCATATTCCTAACAGGCGGTGCCTAGAGCTGCGCGCCAATGGTCGAATTCAAATCTGGCAGGACATGTGTCAATACATAGAGGCGTCAAACCAAAGCTCCGGACCATTTGCATTGGTCCGGAGGTCGTGCAGAGTAGTCCGACGCTCTGTTTTCAGGCTGAGAAAAGGCATAACAACTAGTTCCTTTGAGGGGGGCTATTTAAGGTGTTTGGTCGACCCAAGCTCACTCTCTTGCACACCTGGACATTTCATACACTTGAGAAGCTTGTGACACACACTCCCACTCATCTCATCATTGATTGTTCATCCATTCGAGAGATTTGAGTGTTCTAGTGCACTGGATGAAGTGAATTTATCTTAGTGGCACTTAGGAGTTGATACCGCTGCGATTTTCTTGTTACTCTTGGTGATTGCCATCACCTAGACAGTTTGGAGCAGCGAGGTGGATTCGAGAAGCTTGGTGATTGTGCTTCGTCGACCACAAGTGGTGATTGTGAGGGGTTCTTGTGCCTTCCCCGCTGGAGATCGCAAAGGTAACTCTAGTGGATTTCTCGTGGCGTTTCAATAGCCTCATCTTGTGTTGGTTGTGCGGCACCCGGTGACGGGTTTGGCGTGTGATGCCAATTAGCGCGTGAACCTCCAAGTGAGTGTCTTGCCACAACGGGGACGTAGCTAGTTGGCAAACTAGTGAACCTCGGGAGAAAAACAAGTGTCAACCATTGTTTCTTGTGATTGATTGATCTCATTGGTATTCACTTGATTGGTTCATCCCTTACTCTTCCCGAAGGTATATCAATCACCTACTATCTCTCTATCTCTCTCTTGTCTTGCCTTAGTAGCTTGTGTAGGAGTTGTGTGCTTCTAGAGATATTAGGCTAGAATTGCTTATTAGGTGGCTTGGCTTCTCTAGTAGGCTAGTGCTTTCTTAGCTACGCCTCTTGTGTATCTAACTTGTTGTTGAGTTTGTTTTTAGATTTTCAAATTAGGCTATTCAGCCCCCCTGTAGCCTTGGATTAGGACCTTTCATCCTCACCAAACCTCTGACATTAGTCCTAAAACTGAAATAGTTCACCTGGTCCAAGGTAGCACAAGAGGCATTTGAACAGATCAAGACAATAATGACCCAGACACCTGTCATGGCTTTACCAAACTTCCAAGAACCTTTTACAGTGGAGACAGATGCCACTGACTCAGCAACTGGCTATCTCTAGCCCCAATAGTGCAGGCTATGCACTGGAAAAAGGACTCATCAGACATAATGGCAAAGTTTGGATAGGTCACAATTCTGCCTTACAAACCAAAATCATTGCTTCTTTCCACTCCAGTGCCCTGGGAGGTCACTCTGGTATTGCTGCAACATTCCAAAAACTCAAGCCCCATTTTGCTTGGAAAGGGATGAAAACTAATGTGGAGAATTTTGTCAAACAATGTGCCATCTGCCAGCAATCTAAACATAGTAACACTCATCCTCTTGGCCTGTTACAACCATTACGTATACCAGAGGGCATTTGGAAGGATTTATCTATGGATTTTATTGAAGGCCTCCCCAAATCACATGGATACAGTATCATATTGGTCATAGTGGACAGATTAACCAAATATGCACACTTTGTGCCTCTGAAACACCCATACATAGTTGCCACAGTTGCAAAAGTCTTCTTGGACAACATTGTGAAATTACATGGCCTTCCTCAGTCTATTGTCACCGATAGAGACACAATTTTCATGAGCAAGTTCTGGAAAGCACTTTTCTAGGTATACAAGGTAGACCTCCACGTCACCACTGCATACCACCCCCAATCTGATGGACCGACTGAAAGGGTTAATTAGTGTCTAGAGATGTATTTAAGGTGCTCTGTCCAACATGCACCTACTACTTGGAAAGACTGGCTTTCATTAGCAGAACTGTGGTACAACTCCTCATACCACACCTCTCTCGGCTGCTCACCCTTCAAGGCTCTCTATGGTTATGACCCCAATCTAGGAGGAGTACCAGTACTTACATCTACTACACCAACAGATGTTCAGGACATCGTCTTGCATAGAGAACTTCACTTGGCCTCCCTGAAGCAACAGTTGGCCAAAGCACAAAACAGGATGAAGCAGATTGCTGATCGCAAAAGGAAAAACTTCTAGTTCTCAGTGGGAGATCAGGTCCTCCTCAAACTCCAACCCTATACTCAGTCATCAGTGCAAGACAGACCATACCCCAAATTGTCTTTCAAATATTATGGACCTTATCCAGAGCTGGAAAGAATTGGGATAGTGGCCTACAAAGTCCAACTTCCAGCAACTGCTCAAATCCACAATGTCTTCCACATATCACAGTTGAAGCAGTTCATCCCAGACTCTACACCGGCCTATGACCTGTTACCGGTGACGACCGCCATCCAAGCCGCCCAGGCCATTCCTCAGGCCATCCTCGACAGACGCCTCGTCAAGAAAGGTAATGCTGCTATCCCATAGGTCAAGGTTTCGTGGTCCGGTCTACCAGCTTCGACAACATGGGAAGATTACTACGTGCTCAAGACGCGCTTCCCAGATGCGGCTGCTTGGGGACAAGCAACTCCTCAAGGAGGGGGAGGTGTCACAGCCACGACAAGGCAAGACTAATGGAGGGTTGGCGTATTTCCTATTTATGTTTTGTAATACACTATGACTAGTGGGGCCGCTGCGTTGGTGTCTGTGTGCCAAGGTCTTAAGACCCTTGTATAGAACATCAGAACTATTACGATTCAGACAACACGAAATCGAAGCCAAGGCTCGGGGCTTTGCCCTTGCCCGCTTCCTCGTCGCTACCAAAGTGTACCTGGTGTTCTGCTTGCGCGAGCTCACGCCTTCGCCGGCGATGGTCGTTGGACATGGGGCGTGACAGGCTTGAAGGTTGAAGCCATCGAGGGGGTGGGCCGGTTGGCCGGAAAAGTATGTTGAAGCCCGGAGGGGCCGAGGGGCTGCACAAGGGCCGCCAACTCGCCTCTACCGTCACCTGACCGCTAGTGGCCGGCTCCTTCACGCTGGGGCCTGGGAGGAGGCAACACCACAGTAGGGAAAGGGATAGGGGACGAGCTCAGTCGATATGCGAGACTGCGAGGGAGCCAGTCGGTCGGATTGGGGGGAGCTGCCAGCAGTGGTGGCTAGAATTGGCAGCACGGCGCTCGGTGGTCGGTCGCGTCCCGCCTCAATGAGTCAGCGAGATGGAAGTATCAGGAGGGGATAGACGGAAACGTGAAGATTTCTGTCTTTCTGGGGGTTTTTTTGCTTCATGGGCTAACACAATATACCTTGAGTATGCCAAGCAATACATGTTGTTGATCGGACTGGGTCATATTTGAACAATATACCGTGAATATATCCATATAAATCTGTGTATATTTATTTATTTCCCTCTCAAATCTTGGGTACGCCAAGGAACAGAGGGGCATACCCCTAGCGCCGCCCATGAGTGCTCCTCTGCTCAGCGCCCTCAGGCACTGCTGTACTGTTCCACCGGCCTCCCCCACTCGGCCACTTCCCTAGCCGACAGCCAGGCAGCTAGCCGCGACCGGCCGAGCACGCCGCCCACCGCGGCGCCACAAGCGTGGAGGTGGAGTGCAGGTCGCCGTCGTCGGATTGGGAATGGGGATTGCCAAATAGAGAGTTTCAACGACAGAGGGAAGGCCAGAGGCAAGGCATACTGGGCCACTAGGCCTTACGTCCTTGCCCCTTGCGGGCCGGCATAGAAGCTGAAAACAGAAGAAGGCCATGGGAATTGGTCGTGGAATCAGTTTGGGCTCGGAAATAATCAAATTAACACCAATGTACATTAACACCAATATATATTATACATCTAAGTATACATGTATATGTATTTATTGTTGTGCAAAAAAGTTAGGTATTCCCATGAATATCAAGGCATCAAAGTAGCTCCGAGAGAGAAGGTGCGCTGGTTTTGGCGGCGGCCGGGCACACCTGATACGGAATTAGCAAAGGGCAAAGGATCAAACACATCGAGCACATTTTAGATTTTAATTGCTTTGCAGCACCGAAATTATAGAGGCATTGAATTTGAAGTAAACTAGTGATGAGACAGAACAAACACTAAAAGCAACTCTAATAAACTCTTCATATCCTTCCCTATTACAAAAACGCTAAATTTGATTTTTTTGAGACATGTTAATTAAATCATATCTTTTTTAATAAAATTAAATGAAAATAATTTTATATACAAATTATACATATTGTCGAGATCTACAACTTTTTATTTTTTTTATTTTTTTATTTGAGATCATTAAAATACTAAAAAAATTAATTGTATACTAAAACCTAAGGTATTTTTGACTTTTTAGACATGTGGATTGATACAGTTAGAGTTAAGTCTGACCAAAGTAACGTGGAGGATAAAAAAATTGAGAGGTGTGGTAACCGTGTGAAAGATCTCTAGTATTTTGGGTAATTGATGAAAACTAAATACGAACCTAGCTCTAAGTGATTGAGTAGGTTTAGTACTCTAAGAATAAGTGAGGATGGCAAGTGGCGGAGCAAGGAAGGAGGCTTAGAAGAAAGCCAACAAAAGCTCACACTTGGAGAAGAAGAGAGAAGAAGGAGACCCTAAGCTAAACACGGCAAAGGTATAAGCTAGGGCTTTTCTATTTTGGTGATCAAGACACCTAGTGGGTGTGAACACATTTAGGGTAGGTAACCGTACTATTAAGAGAGGAAAATAGTATGTGGTTAAAATTGTCAAGTGCCATTAGGTTGATCATGAATTGCATTGCATATAATCCTAATGAGCAACCCTTGTAAAACTTGTTAAAATATGCCAACACACGAGCACAAGTCAGTGAAACAATTGGTGGTTGCACATGAGATCAAGGGAAGAAAAGAGAAGTGGATTCAGACAGGACCTCCAGACCAGTTTGCATAGGAGCTCCGGACCATAGGAGGTGGTCCGACGGCCTGCTCCCAGCACTGGCTGCCTCACTGGGAGGCTCCGGACCAGTGGTCCGATGGTGCTCCGGACCATATTAAAAAGGTCCGGTTGCTCGGTCGAAGCTAGCAGAAGACCAAGAAAGGCGTCGGACCAAGCGCATTGGTCCGACGGGTGACCTTCAGACTCGAGTCCGGAGCCCTGGAACATACTGAGTTGATCAGATAAGGGCGTCGGACTAGGAGAAATGGTCCGACGGTGAGGATTCGGACCTAAGTCCGGAGCTCGGTTGCTTACTGCATAAACTTGGTGGAATCCTGATCAAGGCGTCAGACTAGGCCTCTGGACCATAGGAGGTGGTCCGACAGTGCTCTGAGTTGCGCGCCAACAGTCAGTTTTCAAATAGTAAGCGACACATGGCAAACGCAGAAGGCGTCGGACCAAAGCGTCGGACCAGTTGTTATGGTCCGACGGTGCTAAACGTAATTTGACGGTCTGACTTTTCAGCAGCCCAAGTGCATAATGAGTAGTTTCCTTTGGGGAGCAATTTAAGGGTGTGTTGCGGGTTCAAGCAGTCTCTCTTGCACATTTGGCTATTGCATACTCTTGTGAGCTTGTGACACACACCCCCACTCATCTCATAGTTGATTGATCTTCCATTTGAGAGATTTTAGTGTTCTAGTGCATTGCATGAAGTGAGTTCATCTAGTGGCACTTGGGAGTTGATACCGCTGCGGTTTTCTTGTTACTCTTGGTGATTGCCATCACCTAGATGGTTGGAGCAGCGGAGTGGATTCGAGAAGCTTGGTGATTGTGCTTCGTCGACCACAAGTGGTGATTATGAGGGGTTCTTGTGCCTTCCCCGCGGGAGATCGCAAAGGTAACTCTAGTGGATTGCGCGTGTCGTTGAGTGTCCTCTCTTGTGTTGGTTGTGCAGCACCTGATTGCGGGTTTCACGTGTGATGCCAATTAGCTCGTGAACCTCCAAGTGAGTGAGCCGACACAACAAGGACGTAGCTAGTTGGCAAACTAGTGAACCTCGGGAGAAAAATCAAGTGTCAACCTTGTCTCCTACTTTGTGATCGATTGGCTATCTCGGAGTTCTCCATTTGATTGGATCAATCCTCTACACGGTGGTATAATCACCCTACTCATCTTTTGCTTTACCTTATTCATACTTGCAAGTAGTATATTAGGTTGTTGCTTGTGCTAGTTAGCTCTTGGTAGCTTGTGTAGGAATTGAGTGTGCTTAGAACCTTATTAGGCTAGCAATTGCTTGATAGGTGGCTTCGCAACACCCCTTAGTCTAGCGCAACATTCGCTCCGCTTAGTGTGTATCCAACTTGTTGTTGAGTTTGTGTTTTTTAGAATTTCATTTTAGCCTATTCACCCCCCCCCCTCTAGCTTTGGATTAGTACCTTTCACCGTGAGAACTCATCTTTTTTTTAATGGTTTGTGTGTAATTACCATTTTTTTAGTGGTACATGGGTAAAAGCCTTGTACTTTTAACTTCAATATGTGTACTATCCAAAGAAACACACAAGAGTTGCCGGTGCTTGTTTAAAATTTGTAAGTAATTGGCTTATTTGAGCATCGATGCAAAGAATAAACAAAGAATATATGGTTATTAGTGTTGATGGTCAAATTTGACATCATGTGCAGATTTGGGTTTGTCCATTTTGTCAAGAATTTTACTTGAGCAGATACGTGAAGATGCTGTTTGACTATAAACATGTCAGGGTACTGCAAAAAGTAGATAAGTTTTTATGGGTTTTTCTTATATAAGAAAAGGAGACGCGAAAGGAGTAGTCGAATGATCAGGCGAGGTTTGTCCCAGGGCGGATGATACTTCTGACTTCTGAGAATGGGCCAACAGATTTTTTTTAACCTACCACTTGCAGTGATTATCATCACTAGTCTGACGTGTCTATTTTGGACAGTTCTTTTCTACTTTTCTCTTCGTTATTAACTTCCCTAGTCAAACAAAAATAGGTAGATCAGCTTCACACTACTCATCTCTTGATTTACCTTATTCATACTTCCAAGTAGTATATGTTGCTTGTGCTAGTTAGCTCTTAGTATCTTTTGTAGGAATTGAGTGTGCTTAGAACCTTATTAGGCTAGCAATCTCTTGATAGGTGGCTTCGCAACACCAATTAGGATAGCGTAACATTCGCTCCGCTTAGTGTGTATCTAACTTGTTGTTGAGTTTGTTTTTAGAATTTCATTTTAGGCTATTCACCCCCTATAGCCTTGGATTAGGACCTTTCAAGTGGTATCGGAGCTAGTACACCGTTGATTTGGGGCTTAACAACCTACGGTGTGATCATGACTCATATCAACAACATGAAAAAACCACCAAGATTTGATGGTTCCAACTATGGCTATTGGAAGATAAAGATGATCGCACACATCAAGTCAATTAGCCGGAAGGTGTGGCTTGTGGTGGACAAGAAGTTTGAGGTTGTGAATGTGGATGCTCCAACTCCACAAGAGGAAGAGAAGTTGCAACACAATGATATTTCTCTTAGTGCCATCCATGAGGCTCTTGATGAGAATGTCTTTAAACAAATCAAGAATCTTGAGAGTGCTCATGAGGCTTGGAAGAAGCTTGAGGAATCATTTGAGAGCACACAAGCCGTCAAGGGGTCCAAGGCATATATTCTCAAGGAGAAGTTCGCAAGCTTCAAGATGAAGGATGATGAAAATGTACCGGAGATGTTCCATAGGCTTCAAGTGCTTGTCAATGATCTCACGGCTCTTGGTGAGAAGGTTGAGGACAAGGACTTCTCTCACAAGTTCTTGAGGTGTCTTCCATCCCGGTTTGACACACTTATGACTTTGATTGTGAGGAGTGGGCTAGACACCATGACTCCAAATCAAGTCTTGGGATGTGATGACTCAAGATGCATATCAGGAGAACAAGGAAGAAGATGTCAAGACGGAATATAAGAAGGATGAGAAGAAGAAGAGTGTAGCATTCAAGGCTACTTCATCACACAAGAGCAAGGGCAAGAGCAAGATTGAAGAATCTAGTGAAAGTGAAGACCAAAGTGCTAGTGATGTTGATGAAGAGGAAATGGCTCTCTTTGTGAAGAAATCTGGAATATTCATGAAGAAGAAGGGCTATGGTGCAATAAGGAAGAGGACTTCCTCCAAGAACTATGATGAACCAAGGAAGTGCTTCAAGTGTGGAAGCTTTTATCATCTCATTGATCATTGTCCTTACAATAGTGACAAGGATGATGATGATCAGAAGAAGAGAGGCAAGAAAGAGAAGAAGCCCACATTTGACAACAAAAAGAAGAAGGGCTACTCTCATATTGTCACTTGGGATAGTGATTCTTCTTCATGTGGTGATTATGGTGATCATGACAAAAAGACCACTACCAAGAACAAGGTTTTTGCAAGCATTGCAATGAGGGACAAGATCTCTCTATTTGACACTCCATCATCATGCTTCATGGCTAAGACCACTAAGGTACTTTCTTATGATGAGAGTGAGAGTGAGAGCGATAGTGATAATGAGGAGCCCTCAAAGGAGGAACTCATGGACATGCTTGAACAAGCTAAGGAATACATTGACAAGAAGAGGAAGGAATGCAAGGATTTGTGCAAGACCAATATGGCTCTTGAGCATAACCTTGATGAGGTCGTAGCATCTCATGATAGGCTAATGGAAGCCCATGAGAAGCTAGTGAAGTATCACACTAAGCTTGAGAGAGCTCATTCCTCCCTCCTTGACAAAAGTAAGAAGGAGATTGTTCAAACATGTGACATGAGAGTTACTTGTGATATTCTTGATGAATCTTTCTATACTTCTATCATTGTTGCTCCCACTAACCCCTCTTGTAGCACTACTACTTCCATTTCATCTACTAGTGATGGTTTCACTTGTGATGCCTCACTAATGGTGGAAAATGAAACCTTCAAGAAGGAGGTTACAAAGCTCAATCACTCCTTATCTAAGGCTTATGGAGGTGAGGACATCTTGCTTATGTGCTTGGGTAGCCAAAGAGTATCTCTCTACAAAAAGGGTTTGGGATATACCCCCAAGAATGGAAATGTCACTTTTGCTCCTCACAAGACTTGTTTTGTGAAGAACACTAGTAGCTATTGCAAGATTTGCAAGCAAGTTGGTCACAATGAGCAAAGGTGCATGAACAAGAAGGCCAAGCAAGATGTATCCTCCATTAGAGTTGATTCATTCTATGTCATTTCCAAGGGTACTCATGGAGCTTATGCCAAGTTTGTTGGTGCACCATGGATGGCTTCAAAAAAGTCCATTTGGGTACCAAAATCTTAGGTAACTAACCTTGAAGGACCTAAGCAAGTTTGGGTACCTAAAAAGAATCGATCTCTCTTGTAGGGCAATTACAAAGCCGGAGGGAGGCATTGGGTGCTTGATAGTGGGTGCACTCAACACATGACAGGTGATGGAAGGATGTTCAACTCAATCAACCAAGATAACAACCATGGATATGATAGTATCACATTTGGTGATAATGGCACAGACAAGGTGAAAGGGCTTGGAAAGATTGCTATCTCCAACGATCTAAGCATTAGTAATGTGCTTCTAGTTGAAAGGCTTGAGTTCAACTTATTTCGGTTGCCCAATTGTGTAATCTCGGTTTCAAGTGCATCTTTGGAGTGGAGGATGTGGAAATCATTAGTGTGGATGGTTCAAACATGATCTTCAAGGGATTTCGGTATGAGAACCTCTACCTAGTGGATTTCAATGCCAGTGAGGCCCAACTCTCTACACTCATATCAAGATCTAGCATGGGTTGGTTATGGAATAGAAGGCTTGGACATGTTGTCATGAAGCAATTAAACAAGCTAATCAAGCATGATCTAGTGAAAGGCTTGAAATATGTCACATTTGAGAAGGACAAGCTGTGTAGCCCATGTCAAACCAGAAAGCAAGTTGGCAACACTCATCCAAAGAAGAGTATCATGAGTACAAGAAAAGCTTTTGAGTTATTGCACATGGATCTCTTTGGGCCAACAACATATACAAGCATTGGTGGCAACAAGTATGGATTTGTGATAGTGGATGACTTCACAAGATACACATGGGTATTCTTCTTGAGTGACAAGAGTGACACATTTGATATCTTCAAGTCATTTTTCAAGAGGTGCCAAAATGAGTTTAAAACAACTATCAAGAGAGTAAAAAGTGACAATGGGAGTGAGTTCAAGAACACAAGAGTTGATGAACTTTGCGATGACTTTGGAATCAACCATCAATTCTCTCCAAAGTATACTCCTCAATCCAATGGGATAGTTGAAAGGAAGAATAGAACCTTGATTGACATGGAAAGATCAATGCTAAGTGAGTACAATGTTATTCATTGCTTTTGGGCCGAAGCTATCAATACGGCTTGCTACTCTAGCAACCGTCTCTATTGTCATAGAATGCTTGAGAAGACTCCCTATGAGCTATTGAATGGAAGAAAGCCAAACATTGCCTACTTTCGAGTGTTTGGATGCAAGTGTTATATCTTGAAGAAGGGAACAAGGTTGAGCAAGTTTGCGAAGAAATGTGATGAGGGATTTCTCCTTGGTTACTCAACAACTAGCGAGGCTTATAGAGTATGGAACTTGGCTAGTGGCATTCTTGAGGAAGTGCATGATGTTGAATTTGATGAAACTCAAGGCTCTCAAGATGAATAAGAAAACTTGGATGATGTGAGAGGTGACAAGTTGGTCAATGCTATGAAAGATATGAATGTTGGTGACATTAGACCAAGACTAGTCCAAGATGAAGATGAAGATCAAGTGACCATTCCAAGTGAGCAAACTAGTGGTTCTCCAACTAAAAATCAAGCAAATGAAAGTGAAGATCAAGTTCAAGCTAGTTCATCATCTCAACCAAATGAAATCAACATGCAAGTGCTCCAACCTACCAACATTGCAAGAGATCGTCCTTTGGATCAAGTGATTGGAGGCTTTCAAAGTGGTGTGCAAACAAGATCAAGATTGACTTCATTTTGTGAGCATTATTCTTTTGTCTCGTCATTTGAGCCAACCAAGATTGATGAAGCTTTGAAAGATGTTGATTGGATCAATGATATGCATGAAGAGCTTAACAACTTCACAAGAAATCAAGTTTGGGAATTGGTGGAAAGACCAAAGAAGCACAATGTCATTGGAACCAAATGGGTTTTCAAGAACAAGCAAGATCAAGATGGAATAGTGGTGAGGAACAAAGCAAGACTAGTAGCTCAAGGTTACTCTCAAGTTGAAGGTCTTGACTTTGGGGAGACATATGCTCTGGTGGCAAGATTAGAGACAATTAGAATTCTATTGGCCTATGCTTGTGCACACAATATCAAGCTATACCAAATGGATGTCAAGAGTGCATTCTTGAATGGGTATATCAATGAGGAGGTATATGTTGAGCAACCACCCGCTTTTGAAGATGCTAAGAAGCCCAACCATGTATTCAAGCTCAAGAAGGCTCTCTATGGGTTGAAGCAAGCACCTAGAGCATGGTATGAGAGGTTGAGAAGCTTTCTCCTCTCTACGGGGTTCAAGATGGGTTTGGTTGATACTGCTCTATTCACCAAGAAGATTGGAAATGACTTGTTCATCTTGCAAATCTATGTGGATGACATTATCTTTGGGTCTTCAAATCAGGACTTTTGTGAAGAGTTTGGGGAGATGATGGCAAATGAATTTGAAATGTCAATGATTGGTGAACTTAGTTACTTCCTTGGACTTCAAATCAAGCAAATGAATAATGGTACATTTGTGAGTCAAGGCAAGTACATCAAGGATATGATGAAGAAGTTTGGGCTAGAAGAAGCTAAAGGCATTAGTACTCCCATGGGCACTAATGGACACTTGGATAGTGACACAAGTAGCATGATGGTAGATCAAACACTATATCGGTCTATGATTGGAAGCTTACTCTATGTGACCGCTTCAAGGCCGGATGCCATGTTTAGTGTATGCATGTGTGCAAGATTTCAAGATTCTCCAAGTGAGAGTCATTTGAAAGCCACAAAGAGAATATTGAGATATTTAAAGCATACACAAGAGGTTAGACTATGGTTTCCAAAGGGGTCAAGATTTGAATTGATTGGATATTCAGACTCCGACTATGCGGGTTGCAAAGTGGATAGGAAGAGCACGAGTGGTACTCTCTACCGCCGAAGTCGAATACATAAGTGCGGGGAGTTGTTGTGCACAACTATTGTGGATGAAAGCCACTTTGGAGGACTATGGAATTCAATTCAATAAAGTCACATTGCTTTGTGACAATGAAAGTGCGGTGAAGCTCACAAACAACCCCGTCCAACACTTAAGGACAAAGCACATAGATGTGAGACATTATTTCATAAGAGATAATCAACAAAAGGGTGACATTTTCATTGACATTGTGGGCACTGATGATCAATTAGCCAATATTTTCACCAAGCCACATGATGAGAAGAGGTTTTGCAAGTTGAAGAATGAGTTGAACATCTTGGATTTCTCCAACATGAGTTGATGCACCCCACCTATGACATGCCTCTACTCCAACATAGCAAGGTACAATTGATTGACATATGCATTCATCCTTTGCTAGTCTTGTGTAGAGCATATAGACATCACTCATGATAGGCTCATTCATGAAGATCAAATGTTTCTATGTACACATGGTACCACTATAGCTTCTATGAGTTGATTGATCTAGTGGTAACATATGACATGTTGATATGCTTGCAACCTCATATGTTTAGTCTAGAATGCTTATTCTTGTATTTAACCAACATGGATAAGATAACCATTGCAAGATGTGTGAAGAAGCTTGTCCATGGTTTAAAACGTGTTAAATATATAGGACAAGTGATCTAGAGTGAACTAAAATTAGTACTCACCCCACTCCTTTCTATATTGACTTGATAACAAATCTTCCTAAGTATCCTCAAGTGATACATGTTACTACAAATGGTTTCCTTTGTGGTAATGTGTGAAAAGGGGAGAAATTGTGATAAATGATAAAATGATCATAATATGTTAAGGGGGAAAGAAACAAGTGGTAAAGGGGAGAATCTAGAAATAGGGGGAGAAATAGGATTTTGAAAAATGAAAAATTAAAATTTGAGCACACAAGTAGGGGGGCAAGCCTATGAACATTTTGTTGCATTCGAATGTGCATTCACTCATATGCTTGCTTGCATTAAAATTATTAGGTTTCCAAGTGGTTTCTTGCTTGTGTGGTGCATGACTAGTTGTAATCTTTGTTTGATGATTTGATCACTAGCATGCATAGGAGGTTAGCTAGATATCCTCTCTTTATTATTGTTGTAACCAATTGGTATCGAGCTAACCATGTTGCTAAGGGAACTATGAAAGGTGCACTTTGATTGGTATCACGCTTCAAAGGTCTATTCTTAAAACCTTAGCATCATGTCATTGTTTGTTAGTTTTTCACCCCTCCAAAAGTTCTATCTAAGCGTATGTGCAAAGCTTGATTCATATTCATAGAAGTGCACATATGTAGGGAGAGTTAACAATATCAAACCAATTTAGAAATGATTGACCACTTTCCTTTATAGTTTTTTTAAGTGGCATCAAGCATTTCGGGTTGAAACTAAAATCATATTTCATATCATTTTATATGGGTTGTCATCAATTATCAAAAAAGGGAGATTGAAAGATCTCTAGTGTTTTGGGTAATTGATGAAAACTAAATACTAACCTAGCTCTAAGTGATTGAGTAGGTTTAGTACTCTAAGAAGAAGTGAGGATGGCAAGTGGTGGAGCAAGGAAGGAGGCTAAGAAGAAAGCCAACAAAAGCTCACACTTGGAAAATAAGAGAGAAGAGGGAGACCCTAAGCTAAACAAGGCAAAGGTATAAGCTAGGGCTTTTCTATTTTGGTGATCAAGACACCTAGTGAGTGTGATCACATTTAGGATATGTAACCGTACTATTAAGAGGGGAAAATAGTACGTGGTTACAATTGTCAAGTGCCATTAAGATGATCATGAATTGCATTGTATATAATCCTAATGAGAAACCCTTGTAAAACTTGTTAAAATATGCCAACACATGAGCACAAGTCAGTGAAACACTTGGTGGTGGCACATGAGATCAAGGGAAGAAAAGAGAAGTGGATTCTCACTCAGACAGGACCTCCAGACCAGTTTGCATAGGAGTCCGGACCATAGGAGGTGGTCCGCCTGCTCCCAGCACTGGCTGCCTCACTGGGAGGCTCCGGACCAGTGGTCTGATGGTGCTCCGGACCATATTACAAAGGTCCGGTTGCTCGGTCGAAGCCAGCAGAAGACCAAGACAGGCGTCGGACCAGGCGCATTGGTCCGACGGGTGACCTACGGACTCGAGTCCGGAGCCCTGGAACATACTGAGTTGATCAGAGAAGGGCGTCGGACTAGGAGAAATGGTCCGACGGTGAGGCTTCGGACCTGAGTCCGGAGCTCGGTTGCTTACTGCATAAACTTGGTGGAATCCTGATCAAGGCGTCGGACCAGGCCTCCGGGCCATAGGAGGTGGTCCGACGGTGCTCTGAGTTGCGCGCTAACAGTCAGATTTCAAATAGTAAACGACACGTGGTAGACGCAGAAGGCGTCGGACCAAAGCGTCGGACCAGTTGTTATGGTCCGACGGTGCTAAAAGTAATCTGACGGTCTAACTTTTCAACAACCCAAATGCATAACGGCTAGTTTCCTTTGGGGATCTATTTAAGGGTGTGTTGCGGGTTCAAGCACTCTCTCTTGCACATTTGGCTATTGCATACTCTTGTGAGCTTGTGACACACACCCCCACTCATCTCATAGTTGATTGATCTTCCATTTGAGAGATTTTAGTGTTCTAGTGCATTGCATGAAGTGAGTTCATCTAGTGGCACTTGGGAGTTGATACCGCTGCGGTTTTCTTGTTACTCTTGGTGATTTCCATCACCTAGACGGTTGGAGCAGCGGAGTGGATTCGAGAAGCTTGGTGATTGTGCTTCGTCGACCACAAGTGGTGATTGTGAGGGGTTCTTGTGCCTTCCCCGCGGGAGATCGCAAAGGTAACTCTAGTGGATTGCGTGTGTCGTTGAGTGTCCTCTCTTGTGTTGGTTGTGCAGCACCCGATTGCGGGTTTCGCGTGTGATGCCAATTAGCTCGTGAACCTCCAAGTGAGTGAGCCGACACAACAAGGACGTAGCTAGTTGACAAACTAGTGAACCTCGGGAGAAAAATCAAGTGTCAACCTTGTCTCCTACTTTGTGATCGATTGGCTATCTCGGAGTTCTCCATTTGATTGGATCAATCCTCTACACGGTGGTATAATCACCCTACTCATCTCTTGCTTTACCTTATTCATACTTGCAAGTAGTATATTAGGTTGTTGCTTGTGCTAGTTAGCTCTTGGTAGCTTGTGTAGGAATTGAGTGTGCTTAGAACCTTATTAGGCTAGCAATTGCTTGATAGGTGGCTTCGCAACACCCCTTAGTCTAGCGCAACATTCGCTCCGCTTAGTGTGTATCCAACTTGTTGTTGAGTTTGTGTTTTTTAGAATTTCATTTTAGCCTATTCAAACCCCCCCCCCCCCCTCTAGTTTTGGATTAGGACCTTTCACCGTGAGAACTCATCTTTTTTTAATGGCTTGTGTGTAATTACCATTTTTTTAGTGGTACATGGGTAAAAGCCTTGTACTTTTAACTTCAATATGTGTACTATCCAAAGAAACACACAAGAGTTGCCGGTGCTTGTTTAAAATTTGTAAGTAATTGGCTTATTTGAGCATCGATGTAAAGAATAAACAAAGAATATATGGTTATTAGTGTTGATGGTCAAATTTGACATCATGTGCAGATTTGGGTTTGTCCATTTTGTCAAGAATTTTACTTGAGCAGATACGTGAAGATGCTGTTTGACTATAAACATGTCTGGGTACTGCAAAAAGTAGATAAGTTTTTATGGGTTTTTCTTATATAAGAAAAGGAGACGCGAAAGGAGTAGTCGAATGATCAGGCGAGGTTTGTCCCAGGGCGGATGATACTTCTGACTTCTGAGAATGGGCCAACAGATGTTTTTTTTAACCTACCACTTGCAGTGATTATCATCACTAGTCTGACGTGTCTATTTTGGACAGTTCTTTTCTACTTTTCTCTTCGTTATTAACTTCCCTAGTCAAACAAAAATAGGTAGATCAGCTTCACTCAAAAAAAAGTTAAATTTGTGAAGCACCTAAGGGTCTGTCTGGTTTCTTTCTCAATCACATCTAGCTAGCTAGACCCTCTCTAGTCAGGCTGTAGTCATGCCTCATTATTTTGGTTGCCTTATCCATAGATCCAAGAGGGTACGACAGTTGTTTGGTTGACTTAGGAAGTATTAGCTCTAAACTAACTCATATGATGAAGAGAGATTATCTTGAATATCGTATTATGAGAAAAGAGTGATATGAGACTTATCTTTTAAGTCTACGCTAGTCTCTTTTCTTTTACATTATTTAGTTATTAAAAAACTTATGAGCTAGGGACCATTGGAGACATCCTTATTCTACTACTGTGCATGCATAGCCGCTCTCTTACACGTATACTTATATTTTCGCGCGAGCTAAGAGCAACTCCAACAGACTAGCTAAAAATATATTCGTAAAGCTATTTATAGCTATTATGCTCTAAAAAACATTTCAACAGCTTATGTATATTGTTTTCTATTTTGCCCAGCTAACTATCCCACCATTATCGCTGGCTATATTTCTCTAGCGAGTCTTGTTTGCTATATGTGTTTTTCAATTTAGCTAGACTGTTGTAAAACTCTATATTTTAGATAAGCTTTTTATTTTATATAATTGTTAAATCTCACAATTAAATATCTAATTTTACCATGTCTCTTAGAGTTGCTCTAAGAAAAAACCAAGAAATGGCATCTAAGAATTAAACATGGTTCGTGTATGGGAGGAGCCTAACTCCCGGTAGCCTATACAAGAGCGTGTCGTTCTCGCATGCGCAAAGCCTCGCTGATGGCTGATGCAGGCAACAAACGCCCTAAATCTGTTTCTTGCGTGCCAGGCTACGGTCGAGTGAGATCCACGGTGGAATTCATATACAAGCAAAGGAGTCAGGTCAGATTATTTCTAGCCAACCAAAGAAGCCACAAAGGATAGAAACTCCAAGTTTTATATGGACCTGCTCATCCGGTGAAGATATTTGATGGAGCATTTTTAGAACATCTCCAAGAGATTCTTCAAATCCTTCTTAAATGTTAGGAATAGAGATTTTGAGGAAAAACTATTCTCCAACAGCTTATCTAAATGATCATCTAAATATAGTCATCCTCTGTTCTGGATTTTTCACTAGCTAAATATAGAAGACGAGAATAGCTCTCTAAGAATGTGCTTGGGATATAGAAAAATTATTGTAAAGTGAAAAGATATACAAAACGACTTTTATACAAATGACTCTTAGAAAGACTCTTAGAGATGCTCTTAAACAAAGAGCTGTAAACAGCTGAGCTAGCTCACCAAAGTCCTCCCTCGGTAGCCGCCGGCAGATTTTATTGGTCCCTTCCATCCTAAATATCTCCATTCTAAATTACAAATCATTCTAACTAAAAATCTTGAAGAGTCAAAATATTTAAGTTTAATATAAATATGATAACAACTAAATACTATTAAATATTATTAGATTCATCATCATCAATTATATTTTCATATAATATATGTCACAAACCTTTATAATTTTGATCAAACTTAGATGATTTTAACTGGTCAAAATTTTTAGAATGACTTATAAGTTATTGGAGGAAGGGAGTATAAATAATAGCACTAATAATTTATAAACAAATAGAGTATGTTTGGTTGAGTGGGTTAATCAAGCCTGGCTTATTTTTTAGCCAGGCCAGCTGAAGCCTGGCTTGAGCAATACAACCAGTTGTCGTTTGGTTGCGTTGGCTAGCTAAGCCTGCCTTAAGTATTGACTTGTTTGGTTGCCTGACTAGTAAGCTTGTATAGCATGGATGTCAGTGAGCCTCCTCTGCTTCTTCTTTCCAGGCATGGTGAGCGGTGGTCTCCTCCTCTTCTTGGCTCGCAGTGGCGGCGTGGGCAGCGGAGATGTGCGCGGCTCTGCGAGATCCGGGCCACGATGGCGGAGATCTAGGCAGCAGCGGTGGATCCGGGCAGTGGTGGCGGACATGTCTGTGGCTGGCGCGGTCTGGGTTGTGCGGTGGCTCACTTGTCCACCGCTCACTTGGCCTGAGCGGAGGGAGGTATGTGCACGACCGGAGCCGGTGAAGATGCGCGCGAGTGGAGCCAAGGAAGATGCGTGGTGGTCGGAGATCCGTGCGCGGTCAGGAGGCACGATGGCCATCAACGCGACGTGGCTGCTCACATGGGCCGATGGGACCCGGTGGGACGGCCATGCAGCGCAGTGGCCGAGTCGTTTGACCGAAGCTAATGGAGATGGCCGCATCGTGGTGGCCGGAGTTGAGGGAGATGACCGGAGCGTGGTGGCCGGAGTTGAGGGAGATGGCATGACAGGTGGACCAGAGGCTTGTACAAGTCTGGCTTAGCTAAAACGTAGGAGTTGAGTATCTCTAACAATGCAGCCTGGCTCCCCTATTTTGGCTTCCGTAAACCTGGTTTAGAGGCTACCATGAAAGTCTGGCTAGATCATAAGACAAGGCAACCAAAAACGCTCATAGAGCTGCTGGTTGAGCGAAGTAGTCCTTCCGATCTTGTTTGCCTCAGCTAGCCTCAGTAGTAGCCGGCCGGCAGAGTGAGGATCGGAGAAGATGTCTGCTTTGGTGCTCGCCATCGCCGGCGCTGCGTTTCTTCTTGGCTTCCTCTACTACATCGTGAAGAACCGGTGGAACAGGAGCAAGCTCCCGCCGTCGCCCTGGTCTCTGCCGCTGGTGGGTCACCTCCATCTCATCGGCCGCGCGCCTCCCGCACCGGTCCCTGCACCAGCTGCACCTCCGCTACGGCGGCGACGGGGGGCTCCTCCTCCTACAGCTGGGGCGGCGGCGGACGCTGGTGGTGTCGACGGCGGCGGACCTGTTCCGGAACCACGACCTCGCCTTCTCCTCCCGGCCGCACAACGCGGCGGCTCACAAGCAGACGTACGGCTCCCGCAACATCTCCTTCACGCCGTACGGGGACCACTGGCGCCGTGCCAAGAAGGTGGCGGTGGTGCACCTCCTCTCCCAGCGCCGCGTGGAGGCGTTCGCGCCCGTGCGGCAAGCGGAGGCGGCCGCGCTGGTGGCGCGGACCCGGCGAGCCGCCGAGGCGGGAGAGGCCGTGCAGCTCAAGGAGCTCCTGTACGGCTACACCAACTCGGTGGTCACCCGCGCCGCGGCCGGGACCGCTGGGGCGACGGCACAGAGGCTGAGGCAACTGCTGGCGCACACCGCGACGCTGGTGGCCGGGTTCCAGGCGGACGACGTGCTGCCGGACGCGGCGGCGAGGGTGTTCAGGTGCGTTACGGGGCTCGAGAAGAAGATCGACGACATGAACGAGGAGTGGGATAGGTTCCTGTCGGAGATGGTGGCCGACCACAAGGAGAAGACGACGACTCCGGGGCAGGGACAGGGACAGGGACTTCTTGGACGTTCTCCTGCAGCTCAGGGAAGAAGGAGGCCTCGATCTCACCGACGACGATGGCATCAAAGCCATCGCCAAGGTGATGATGATCCGTTTGATTGATTTCTCTGCATGCAATTAATTGTCGAAAATCTTGCACGTCGGTCCGCCTGCCTGATCGAGGATGATGTTCATCTCCGTGCGCAGGACTTGATCGCCGCGGCGACGGACACCACAGACGTGACGCTGGAATGGGCGATGGCAGAGCTCGCGCGAAACCCGCGGGTTATGGCGAAGCTACAGGACGAGATCGCGCGCGTGGCCGGCAACGCCGTAACGACCATCGGAGACGCGGAGCTGAACAGGATGGTGTACCTGAAGGCGGTGGTGAAAGAGGTGTTCCGGCTCCGTCCGACGGCGCCGCTCCTCCTCCCGCGCGAGTCCATGGCCGCGGCGGGCGTGCAGGGAGGCAGGTACGAGATCCCGGCGAAGACGGCGCTGCTGGTGAACGTGTGGGCGATCGGGAGGGACCCCGCGGCGTGGGACGCGCCGGAGGAGTTCCGGCCGGAGCGGTTCCTGCTGGCCAAGGCGGTGGACGTGAGGGGCACGGACTACCAGCTCATCCCGTTCGGCACGGGCCGGAGGATCTGCCCCGGCATCAGCTTCGCGCTGGCAGCACTGGAGCTCGCGCTCGCCAGCCTCCTGCGCCACTTCGACTGGGAGCTCCCCAGCGGCATGCGCCCAGCGGACCTGGACATGGTCGAGGCGCCGGGGCTCTCCACGCCGCCGCGGGTGCCCCTGCTCCTCGTCCCCAAGTTGAAGCGGCTTGCTTAACACTGCAGTTTGTGTTATTATTAGGAAATAATAAATAATAATGGACGATGAGATGTCATGGAGCCAGCCATATCGTAGATGTTGTGTCAGATCATCACAGTGCCCGAACTCCTTTTTGGAACCTGATATATCCTTTGAACACGATCGATTGAACTTTGAAGAACAGATCCAACAAGGATAGGGTGCTGTAAAAGTACCGGAGAGTGCACGATGCAGTAAACAAATATACAAATGACCCTCATATCATATTGGCACATCAAAAGCACCAGATAGTGTCACGCGAGTACACAACTTATTCACACTCTGGGTATAGCTGTTGCAAACTAGAATGAATCAAATTACACGAGTACAAGGTCAGCAAAGAACTGGATTAGGCAAACATATAATAATAATAATAATATAATGAACAAATCGAGCTGTAAGTAATCCACCCTCCACCGCAAAAGCTATCCATGACAGGAACCGCCGAAAACCCCCACCCAGACACGTCTCTCCAGCACCACAGATTCTTGTTGACAATCACTTGACGAGGCCGTCTTTGCTGTGGAAACTTTACAGTGGCTATTTCCTCTGTCCTCAGCCAGAGATTGTGACAGGCATAGAGAAACCTTTTTATAGTGACAGGAAAATGTACATATGGTTTGTGATCTATCCCACAAGTCAAATCTTCTTCGGTAGGCTGTAAGTTTTCTTGAGGAACTTTGTAGCTGTCTCATCACTCCGGTAGCACAGAACTCGCAGGACTGTGTTAGGCTCATTTGGACTCCAATGCCCTGTTGTTGGAGGCAATGGTAACCTGTTCTTGGACGCAGACCGATTCGATTCAACCATCATATGCTTGAATCGCTCGATGAGGCTTTCAGAGTCTGCTCGGAAGAGGGGCAAGACATTCTTGACCTGGGAGGATGCCTTGTCAACTAGTTCCTCTGGCAAACCATCCCCATCTGCTAAATACAGATCTCTAAGGGCCCTGAAGTCATCTTCTATTATCTGACTGTCTTGACGGGTGAAAGCCCGCAAAGGCCCACCAGCAAGAAGCACCAGCAAGAAACCATCAAAAGTGGCTTTCATCAGTGCAGTAATAGCACGGTTCCGCAATTTGTTGTGCACCATACCAGATATCGTCTCAAGGACAGGGTCAAGTTCCCTCAACAGTACCTCCACCCTGTTTGATGCAGTATTACCAACATAAAGGGTGTCCCAGAGAACATGGCCCAAGTCATAGAACATCACCTTATATGCAGTCGTCTCACAAATCTGCTGAATGCCTTCTTGACAGGCTGCCTGACAAAGCTCAAACTTGATGTCCAATCCATCAGTGATGTCTGCCTGAGCTGACTCCACATTTCGCAAGCTTGTTTTTATTTTCTTCTCTAGGTTCTCAAGCTCACCACGGATGTACTGAAGCGTATTAAGGCGCACACAGAGTTGAGGAAGGCCCAAGGGATCATTTCCATTGGCTGCTCCATTTTGTGATACGCGAACCTGCAGATTTTGTGGTTTCTCCTTTTTCTTGAATAATAACTTGGAGCCAACCTCGCACCGCGTTAGTGGAGGTAGTTGGGGCATAAAAGAACTCCGTGTTCCTGTTCAGTGATACAGAAGCAGAAATGAGGTTCATCAAAGGAATATCATTCCAAAAAGTTACTTAACCTTTATCTAGTACTTACCACAGCCAGATTTTACTTTAGCAACATAAAGCTGTAGGCTTCTGTCGAGCCCAGTTGTCAGATCAGGAAGAAGAGCTGGATGCATTGGTATAGGCAATTGGAAAAATGCATCCAACGTTTCGCCAATAACCCGAAGCATCTCCACGGAAGAGGGAGCAAAATTCTCCCTGTTGGCACCTGGGTTCCAGGTCTGCATAAAGGATGTTACCAGGTTTAGTGGCTCAGAAATCATGCAAAGCCCATAGAAACAAGTTTCAAGTTAGGCATAACAGAACTCAGTATCACGTACTGCAGATCAAGTATCAAATTTCAAATTTTATTTAATTCCCAGAAGGCTGTTCAGAATGACTAGCTCAAGTTGCTCAAAGTCAACATATATTTCAGTCTGCACATAGACTTGCGATTTCAAGACCTTAAAAAACAGCAAGAGTGTGATACTGGACTATGGCTGACAATATCAGTGACATGATTGGATGCTTAAGCACGCACAGGGGCTCACTCCAAGTTTGTAACCATTGATGAGTGGCAAATGGATGATGGACATGGAAGAAAAGTAGCATGGACGAAATAGCCAGATGCATTATGCATCAATGATGTGTGCTTAGTTATTACTTATTAACATCAAGGATTATGGATACTGTAGATGAAAAAACGGTAATAGATTGCTACTACAGCACGTTTATGATAGATCATAATATACAGCAAATGGATTAAAAAAATAAACTACAACAGCACACGACATTGGTCACTAAATTATGACTTATTTATATCGAGAAATTAAGGTCTGATGGTGAAAGGGGAAAAATGAGCACCTCTTGCTTCAAATTTCGGTCAACCCATCCCTTGAGTCTGTCTACTCTTTCTTTTATCCACGCTTTCACCAGATTAGCAATTGCATTTTCAGCTTCATATGGCGGCATCTCTCTGATCAGTGACTTGCCTCCATCATCACTATCCACAGAATCTTCTACAGCAATATTAACAAGGTCCTTCTCTAATTTGTCTGCTGATTTAAGTACTTGAACTGTATCAGGGTCAGCTCTGTAAGCCCAGCTACAAACTGCTTCAGCTCATTTCCATAACAAGAATGAAGGGTTGCAACAGCAACACCTGAAGCAAGGGGATGCCATGTCTTCAGTATTGGACTGTACAAATTTTTCTCCTTCATAGCTAGGTCACCAATGTCTTTCGCGAGGATAGAAAGAACTGGAGTAGGGTTTCTTGATGATCGTTTTGAATCTGCTTCTTCCATTCTCTACACGGGTCAAAGTAACGTCAGTAACAGAAGAGCTGGAGCACTATACCAAAATATCAATTTTATGAAACTTAGCATCTCAAACCATGCATAAAAGAGAACAGTTAAGTACAAATATAACTTGAGATCCAGGAAAGTGATTTTCTGTAGTTTCCAGGTTAAAACTCTCTAGCTGTTCCTTTTAACAAACATGGCATGGGTCGTGAGCAATAAATTGATGTGGCAAAACAAAAACAAACTACACATAGGTATTTTGAGGTACAGAAACAACATTATTATTCATATATGTTAAACAAAAGATTGAGGATGCTATTTACGACTAACAAGACTTACTTGAGCAAAAGCTGTGCGTAGTGAAGACCTTATGTATGTCTCTACCCTGCTTCGAGCTACATCCGTCTCTTCTTTTCTTCTACGGCGGTATTCATGAGATATATCTTCAACAAGAACCCTTGCAGCTGACACTCCAATGGAGACAATGCCTTGCATAGACTCAACATTACTTGTATTAAAGGTTTCATGATATGCCAGAAGTCTTTTCTCTGTCCAGCCCATTATTGAGCTTAATGTTGAACTCAATACTTTACAGTAATTTGGATCTTTTGTGGTCTTGGCATCCTTAGCTACTTCAGCTAACTGGTTCTCTGCCGCAGATAGCAACTCGATATCTACTTGACCAGACATAACAAAATGGTTGAACAATGCCCAAGTAAAGCAAAGATTGTGGAGCAACTCATTGATTCCAAGAATAACCCAGGTCTTTTTCAAGAGCTCCATCACCTCATCGATCTCATCGACCACAGTGCCCTCGTCATTATCGAAGCAAGCTTCTACCAACATTTGGTACAGATGGAGATTCAAGGGGAAGCCATCTGCCCAGTGGCATCCATCAGAAGTTCCATCGTGAGATCTTCCAGCAAGGGACATGACAGAACTACGTAGGCCCTGCATTGACTCGGAGTTTTTCCCAGTTTCAAGCGGCCTGTCATATGCACCCCGTATAATCTGCCGCAACCGTTGCACAGAACTGTCTGATTTGTTCAATGGAACGAGTGGATGAACCAGTAGACCAACCTCAAGAAGCTTCAGATTCCTACTCCGCCATGCCTCATACTCTTGAGGATCAGGGAAATCTGATGCCTTGAATTGCTGCAAGAATTCCAAGGGTAACACCATAGATTCTGCACGTCTGCCAAGCTGTGTCACGGAAATTGTAAGAATGTATTATAAGAACTTCAATACATGCACATCCCCCATAAAATCCCACCAATTTGATGATAATATTTCAACAGAAACACATTATAATTACAGTTTTTTATCTAAATTTGATTGAACCTGCATCACTGCATCTTTTACAAATTGTCCACATTCCTGTTCACTCATGAGTTACTATGAAACAAGCAAACAATGACGCAAGAGAATTTTTGGAGACCATTTCACAATTGACACTCTAAACCATTAAACATCTAGTGATAACTATGGCATGCCCATACAAACTTTGGTGACCAACCTTTCAATCATGAAAACAAATTGGGTCACTAGTGACGGTCTAAACAATGAGTAAATGCCTACTATACCATCTATTACTAAATACCAAGATGCGAGAGGGAGTATACGGAGTATCAGAACAAATACAGCTACAGAAAAACCCAAGAGGCAAATCCAGCAAGCTCAGGATATGGTTCATACCAAGAAGCTCAATCATAATAAAATCAGGATAATCTAGAAAGTGATTTTGGTTGTGCAATGCAAATGTATAGCAGCACCAGCACATGAATTGACAATTTTACCCTTGCAAAAGAAAATAGATAAAAGACGGAAAGAAACCACAGTCCAATCAAGATGAGTGAATTATGTGTCTTGTCCTAAAAATTTACTTCCTCCATTCCAAATTGTAAGTTATCTTAGCTTTGACCGAGTTTATTTTATGCACAATCATGTACATCATCAAACAAGAACTATTAGATAAAATAGACCATGAAATATATTTCGATATACTCTTATTTGATATTGTAGATGTTAATATGTTTTATATAAACTTGGTCAAAGTTAGACAAGTTTGACATGGGACAAAACTAAAACTGGCTTACAGATTAAAACGGAGGGAGTATGTTCGCATTCCTAATTCATCTTGGCACTTTATCACGAAAACCCTATACCAAGGTAAAAATTCATAAACTAAGGCTCTCCGTGACTACAAAGTAGAGAGATAGTAAGTCTTAATTAGGCATCTGAAGGCAACAAATATTAATAACAGCTGCTGCAGCCGACATCCAAATTACAAGATCCACCAAAAAAAAAAGGAGAGATAAGCCATTTCACTCCCGTCCCTATAAAAATGCCGCATGTTTGGCAACGGCATTCCAATCCTGAACTAAAAATATCTAAGACATAGTACAGTTTTAAATAAATTAAGAAATAGGTGTATTTTTAGCTAAATTTGAATTCTCGACCGAACCTTCAACAAACTCGGAGAACACCTGACCGACTCCAGATCTACTATCACAATCCACCAACACCAGCATTGGAACGAGGATCAGTCAAAGAGCAGAAACCCAAGCTGCATTTGAGCGGAAATCTGAGCAGCCAAACGCGAGATCCTACCTGGCTGGCGGCGATGCGGAGGAGCCCCCTGCGGATCCTGGCATCGGCGGGCTCGGAGATGCGCATCTGCACCCGCATGAGCTCCCCAACCGTGGTGGGCCTCCGTGGTGGCGCCGCCCTCCCGCCACTCCCGGGGCTGCCGACACCCTTGGAGGAGGCGGAGGAGCGGAGCCCGAGCGCCTTCTTCATCTTGCTGGCGGCGGCGGAGGTGAGGGAGCGCTGGAGCGAGGCGGAGGATGCCGAGGACGCGGAGGAGGCCGGGACGGCGGCGGCCCCGCGGCCACCGACGAGGACTGGGGGATGTAGGTGAGGGGCTTCCCGCCTGTGGTGCGGGAGGCCGCGACCAGCACCTCGTAGGCGGCCTCCCGGAGGTCCGCGGCGGAGAGGGCGACCCCGAGGTCCGGGAACGGCGAGGGGAGCGCGGAGGCGGAGGAGGGGGTGGACGCCGCCGCCGGCGGGAGGAAGCCGTTGGAGGAGGAGGATTGGGACGAGTCGCGGCGGGAGTCGCGGAACAGGCGAGCCATCGCGGCGGCGTCGGCGGCGACGGTGACCTCGCGGCGTGCTTCTCTCTCTCTTTCTCTCTCTCGTGCTAGGTCCCGCGCTCTCTAGTGTAGAGAGAGGAGAGGAGGCTCCGGTCCGGACTCCGGAGAGGGGAGGAGAGAGAAAGGAGATGAGAGAGAGAGAGAGATCGGCCGCTTTTCGTCGCGGGGGATGATGAGGAGAGAGAAAGTCCCACCCGACCTCCAGCGAGGCCGGGGTAAATTGCAAGGGGTACTCACAGAGTCACAGCTAGGTTTAGCTAGTGGGGTTTTTCTTTACCGTGTTTTCCTTTCAACCATGGGTTTTTTTACCGCGTTTTCCTTTGGATCACGAGAGAAAAGAACATCTTCAACAGATTAGCTAAAAAGATTAGCTAAATTTATTAATTTTGTTATTCTCTAAAATATATAATATTAGAGTACTCCAACAGACTCGGTAAAACTAAAAGATGGATAGCTAGTGAGACAGGTTATCTAAAAGTAGAGAGCGAATAAGGTGAGATGGAGAAATTCTAAATTTAGAGAGTCATTTACAAAGTCTGTTGAAGACGTTTTACTACATCCAACATGACAACTACTCAACAATACCACGTGGCACGCTCCTGTCTATTCCGATCCTCTAGCATTGACGTTGGTAGCTGCACGCCGGCCGGGCGGCACTGCAAGAGGCGGAAATTTAGTCCCGAATAGTAGTGATAGTTACATCGCACTCACATTCGTTCGTTCGTCCGTCCTCACCATTACCACGCAACGCATGCACGTCTCATATGTCTGCTGGAGACTAAAGCGAAGAAGCGGAAATTAAGAGGGGTCAGTTCTTCGTCTGACCCAGCATGGAGGGTTGTTGGCTTCCACGTAGGCCAACAATCACTTTGCCGAAATCGGCAAGGAGCTGCTCCGCTTATTAGCTAGCCATTCCTCCTCTTTAACTTTAGAAAACGATTTGGCTAGTTTCTTGGAGATGCTGTAAGTACATGTTGTTGTTTTCGCTTTTCGAGGAATAATTTTGAAAAAATATATATTAAAAAATATTAATATTTATGGTGTATAATTAATATTATTAGAAAGATCTTTGAATTTAGTTTTTTTTAATAAATTTATTTGAAAATACAAATATTACACGTATTTTTACAAATCGAGTCAAACGTACACGGAAAAGAACAGATATTATGAGACGGAAGGAGTTTTGGTGTAGTGTAAATTTCATACAGAAAATTGAAACTAATTGATTGTTTTGAACTTTGGTTCAAAAACCATAAACGGTGTACGATATACTAAAGCTATAAGTAGCTCGATATGCTGATTTGGAAGCTTTAATGGGTGGTTTACATGCAACAACTCATCATATGACTGCAATGTGGTTACATTTTCTCTTACTAGTCTTATAGTTGAGTAAAGAAAAAAATATTAGTTTACATAAAGTAGATTGATAATAGATTGAATTTAAGTTTATGTTTAAACATGTCATTTTTTATGAGAAAACACTTTTCTCGCTTCTTGCGTAGCAGCGATGAGGTTGTAGAAATTGTCATTGTTTTTTTGTGCATAGATTTTTAGTTTGTAAAAAAAACTACCATCACAAATCAACTAAAAATCATTTGGTACATTATATTTGATATGTTCATTTGTAATTTGACGGAGCAAGTTAAATAGGGGTATTTGGTACAATGCAAACCCAGTGCTAGCAATTGGCATGACGTGCATATAAACCATGGTTCTTGCCTAATCTCCATCACTCCCAGTGGTAAGTGTCATACACCGTTGTGAATGTGAAAAATCTCCTACCCTAGGCAAAACTCGATGGTGTTGTAAAAGGTAGGGAAAAAAAACAAAGATATTGCCACGCTTGATGGTGGATTGTTACATTACATTTACAAGTATACTCACTGCATTCTAAATTATAAGTCATTTTGATTTTTTTGGTACATCTATTTTTGTGTGCATCTAAATAGATGGTGATGTTCGTTTCGCTAAATGCTTATGTTGATTTGTTGCGAGAAAAAAATATTGTTCGTTCGTTGAAAAATATTATTGAAGTAGTACTAATGAACGGAGCCATAATATGTCTAGATATATTGTAAAATAGATGAATAAAAAAGTAAACGTGACTTATAAATTAGAAAGGAGATAGTAGTAGGTAAAGGCCCAAATGGGCCACGGCACCACCAACACTCCAACAGGGCATGTTCCGGTGTACATTGTGACAGTAAGCGGAGCCAACACAGTACGTGTCCGGCCTCTATCAACCTCGTTACCGTATGTGTTAAGGCTAAGCAAAGACAGAGAAAAGACTGTGGTGGGAGTAGTACGCGTACTGCCGCGCACTAGAAGCCAGTGACGCGGTGCGTGTGTACATCACTATCAGCATCGATCAGCAGACGCAGCAGGTCCTTGGCCTTGGGCGCTCGTTCACGCGGCGGCTGTCGGCTGTCCATGCCTGCTGTGGACAGCTCAAAGCCTCGTTGCCTCAAAGAAACCAATCAAAAGAAGAAATGTCAGGCTGTGTGTGATGCATGGGCAAATTAATCGACCTAACCCGCATACTGTAGTTTTGAACCAGTTCATCTGAGACAATGGTTTCATAAATCAACTAATACTATTTTATTACGAGAGAAAAATATTATATTATTATATATATAATTGATGAATCGGACAGAGCATAATCCGCTACGAGTGCGATGTGCCCTTTTTATCCGATCTGGCAACTGGGATAGGTTTGAAACATGGCCTCATGGCTTTGGCTCTTGGAGGCCACGAGGTTGTTGTTTACTCGGCCTGGGCGCGCGTGGCTAGGCAGCCCGGCCCAGCTCGATCAGCTCTCAAAGTCAGAGCATGTGATGGGGATGCTGCACGTGCTCCGGCTTGGACAGTCACAGCTCATCCATCCCTTCAGCCTATTCACGCCCTAAAACATGTCAACATGGGCCCAAATATCCCTCTCTCACTCCCACCAAATATGGGATATCTTTTTCAATATGATAGATAAATGTAGTATAATTATTCTATACCTAGTGTTTATAAGTATTATTCTACATCCTAGATGTAGAATAATTATATTACACCAAGTTCTTATATAAAAAAATCAATATAGTTACGTATCGTATATCAGTATTATTCAGTATTTGTAATAATAACACATAGTGCCGACTGATATTGAACACTTTTCAGTATTGTCAGTATTTTCTATTCAGTTTAGCTACTGGGTATAAAATAATATTCTACATGTACCTAAGATGTAGAATATATATATATATATATATATATATATATATATATATATATATATATATATATAATATTAATAATAGAGAGACAGAGAGAAAACAAAAAGGAACGCTAAACAATTAGCAAAAGCTGGGAGCTTAAGTAGGAGATAGACAGATTGGTGATTACTGGGAGAGCTGAGGCCTCGCTTTCACATGTATGTAATGTAGGTAGGGTCGTCGATGCATGTAGACACAAGATCACACAGGCAGGTAGATATGTATATTGTACAATGGAGTATACTAAACAATACATTTGTGTACCAATATAGCTAGTAGGAGTACGAGCCCGTTTGGTTGCTAATCACACTTTACCTTAGATTTAATCGAGATGGCAAATATTTGGTTGACAACTAAACTTAGACATGGTTCTTTTGAAATCCATATGTTTGTCATATAGTAAAAAATTGTGACACTCCATCACACTATGGCGAGCCACATTGACCTGGATCTCCAGCCTGTTAATGCGATTTGCAATGTGAAAGTGAAACTTAAGGTGTATACCTCAGTCTGCTATGAATTTCTTGACTTTTATTTGGATTTTAAACAAATTAATCTATACTAGAATCACTTTGGACAGTCCAATAATAAATGTCCAGTTGTCCATGCTAGACAACCTGTTGCAATGTTGATATGAGTTTCTTATGTTTAGTTGACAAAAACAACAACCAACCAAGTTTCTGATCAAGCTGTCACAGGAGAATAGGGACATGTTTGGTCAGGTAATCATTTATGCATTATGCACATGCTTGATGGATTTAAGTTCCTTGAGCTTCTAGGTGTTCAAATATACCTCTTTTCCATCATCATTAATTCAACAGACCATCGAGCACAGATTTGATAATAAGATTATTGGGCTTCTGACCAATTATAGTTTAGTCGTTATTAGTGGTAAATTGAGTTCATATGCTTCTTAGTTTCCTCTATCAATTTGCATGGTAATACATAACATTGTAGGATTCTTTGCAGTCATACCGAACAAGTTATCTCTTGGGGTATTTCATTGGGGCTACCCCAGAGTTCAGAAGCTCCATGGTTCAATTGATCAATTGACTTATGGTTCTCTTTCCAGTTCAACAATCAATTTGTACATTGTCTGAAGGAGTCTGGAATGTAGTGTGAGAATGGGAATAAGCTTCATGATAGCAACCCAAGGTTTGCTAGTTTCTCTGCATGGATGGTCACCACTATTTCAACCATAGCTTGTCTAATCATCTTTCAACTATGGAACAAGGTCAACTACATCTTCACTAGAGGTGAGGTTGCCTCCTGCACCATCGTCGTTGTGTTACCTTCGCTTATCAGCCCATCATGTCTATGTAGGATTTGTGTTCATTATGTTTGTGCTCTGTTTTGTATTTATAAATTGATGGTTATCAAATTGTTTTCCTATTGCTGATGAAGGTGTGGCTGTTGGGCATGTGTGGCAAGTAAAGGCCGCGTCCATGACACTGTCTGCTACTTATCGGGTACCTCTAATCAGATATTGTAAAACCACTGCTCATAAAATTTCAACAGTTATAGAAACAAATGTTATGTTACAGAGTATGGGAATGCATGATTGGGAGCACCATCATTGCAACCCTTTATGCATTAGTACAATGTTCTAATGAAATAATAACTTTCTGTAAAAGGAACTGAATCAATACATTATACACAAATGGTGATTGGAAGATGCATCGACGATGCTATTCCTACGTTGCTCAATATAGTATTTCTTTTGTTACAATGTATGGACATATCTGTTAGTATATACAAAGAAAAACAAATCAAAGGGGATCCAGTCAACGAGATATCAATCCAGCGTGGGACCAAGCCCACATGTCGGTGACAACGAGGCAGGGAAAGGTGCGGTTCCTTCCAATCTTGTTGCATGTTGTGGATTGTGGAGCTCAAATCGGTGTTGTTAACATAGCCTATCGAGCCAGATATCAAGAGGATCCAGCATTGCAACTGCGACTGGTAAGCGTCAACCGCCAAGCAAGGAGTTGAACTGTGTGACAAGGCAGTCCATATCATCCCATCTTCTACAAATAATAATATGAAGAAATGATTTTGGTGCTGATCTATGTGGTGCCTGTCGACTTATTACAGTAGATAGAAGAAACAAACGCATGGGAATGCACACGGTACCCTGTCAAACAGAACGGACCATGTGTTAGAGCAACTCCAACAGTTTAGCATTTAGACTTGTCATATTTGATTTTGCTAAAAAAACTAAAAAACTGCTGACAAATAGTTTGATATTTGGGCTTGACATTTTTGCCAAAGTTGTAAATAGGAGCCCGCACTTGGCAATTTGGTGACCGTGAAAAGGGCGAGGCAAAGCCTCAATGGACCGATACTTTTCACGGCGCGGCGACCTTTTTTTTTCTTCCTTCTTTTCACGGCAAAACCTGGGGCGGCGGCCTTTTTTCTTTTTCGTTTTCCTATTTTCTTCCTTTTTTTCACGGCAGAACCTGGGCGGCGGTCTTTTTCCTTTCTTTTCTTCCTTTTTATTCACGGCAGAACCTGGGCGACGGCCTATTTTCTTTTACTTTTTTTTCTTTTTTTTAACGGCAGAACGCTAGGCGGCGACTTTTTTTTTTCACGACGAGATGCCAACAGCCGGGTCCACTTGTCCATAATTTCCGTTTTTGTCAAGTTATTATGGGAACTGTTGGAGATTGTATATTTTTTGCTTTGTCATATCTATTTCAGATTTGACAAATTCCATGTTTTGTCAAACCAAAATTGTCAAATTGTTAGAGTTGCTCTAAGCCGCTGATTTGGGATACATACACGCGTGAATTCCATCTTAGTATTATATTATATTATATTATATTATATTATATTATATTAGCTGATTAGTGCTAACTGTATTGGTTCATTTCTTCTGGAATCCCGTGAGATTCTTCCTTCTGTAATCTCTCCGTCGTCATCTGCATGCCTTGCTGCTCTGTTTGCTTCTCTCTCTCCACAAAATGCAGAGTTCCAAAAGGCCACCACTGAGGCCAGGCCCAACGCAGGCTAACAAGATTGTTAGCTTGAACAAAAAGCAGCAAAAAGTAGAAATACACGTAGACATGAAGGATCCAAAATTCCCAAGTTCCAATTGTAAACTCGTACTGCCTGCTACTTTTGTCGTAGTGACGTCATTTTTTTCAGCCTTTTCTATACTGCAGAGAAAGCTATTGTCCCGCAGCTGCACAACGCGCTTCCCACCGCTGCTTGTGACTTTTATCAGATGAATCATATGCATATTCTGCAAGAGGTATTGACCCACTGCAGAGCTACATTACGACGTGACACGTAGGACTAGTGAGAATGTGGCATTTGAGGCAGTACTCCATGCTGCAGCGTTGGTGAAGCCGTGAGTGGGAGCTGCTGCTCCACCACCAGTACTCCTGCCACTCCCACTCAGATAGAGACAACATCAAAAGGAAAAAAGTTCCAAAAGGCCACCACTGAGTAGGAGTTGCTGCTCCATTAACATCACAAGAAAAATAAAACAGCAAAAAAAAAAAACATAGAGGCCACCACTATATATGGCCATCGGGAAGTGCCGGCCCGGCGTGCCGTGCCGTGCCTCGTGCCAGGGGCTCGGCCCAAGGCACTGCCCACGGGCCACTTTTCCGTGTCGTGCCGTCCGGTGAGCACGGGAATTTTGGTCGTGTCGTGTCAGCCCATGGCCCGTGTAAGCAGAAAACAGATATATAATTCACAGACTCGGACTCACAAACTCACAAAGTCGCAGACTCAAAGTCTCAGAGTCTCAGATCAGTCATACAATACAAATACACATTGACACAAGATATAATAGTAATAACTAATCAAAATGAGCTGTATTGTGTAATGTTGCCTCATTAAAAACCTTTCTAGGTAAAACTCACCCTTGTGAGAAACCCTAGAAAGGGAAAAAGAGTGCAACCAGCTCAAAATATTAAAAGTGTTGCTGTTTTACAAATTACAATAGCCAACATCAGTGGCAAAATCAACTCTCAAGTCTCAAGTCTCACTCTCAGAGTCTCGGTCTCTCAAAACAGCAAAAGTCCAAAAGCACCAGTACTCCAGGTCTCCAGCACCACACTGAGATTGCACTGGATGGAGACTTGACCAAAAGTCCAAAATTTTCTACAAGCAAAGCAAGTAGAACTTGATTCAATTAACACTTTAAGCATCAAGCAATGCTCACCTTTCTCTTGCCTTCTATTTCTATCCACCTCCGCTGCCTTCAACATCTTGTTCATCCAGGTAGAGGTTTTTGAATGCATCTTCGAGGTCTGTGTCCTCAACTGAATGCTGCTCCCTTGATGCTCCTAGATCCCAGTCCTTGATGCAAGTGAGCATTTCCACATGTTCAGGCAACAAACGTCGTCGCCAGTCTTCTAGAATAGACAGCTTGTTGTCACGCCACCAGAGTAATATGTCAAAGTTTGGATCATAGCATGTGACCAAGTAAGCTGTAAGCTCACTAGAACCACCAGAAGAGATAGTAGATACAAGAACAGACATAACATCTCGAGCCAAAATAGATAAGATTGGATAGGTCAGCTTGTGGTCACGCCAACAAAGTAATATGTCAAAGTTTGGATCATAGCATGTGACAGGATCACTGTCCAAGTAAGTTGTAAGCTCACTAGAACCACCAGAAGGAGAGGCAGCTGATGGGGATGCACCAGGTTCTCCAAATATCTTTCCCCATGTCTGCTTTCTCTTACCAGAACATAATGGTGTCTGGACAGGCCTTTGAGAACAAGATGCACCCCCAAATTTGTCCTTCAATTCATCTTTGACATCACCATTGTAAATACTATAAGAAACACCAAGTGCCTTACCAAGTAAGTCAAGTACATTATTGAAACCTTTCATTTTAGCTCTAGGATCAAGAATGAATACATAAGAATAAATCAGAGGGATTTTCTCCCAATATTTTAGCAATTTTAGCTTCATAGGATTAGCAATGGTTCTGAAATTTTGATCCCTTTCAGCTTTCTATAAATGTTCACCAAGTTCAAGTATATGGTGCAAAATAAGTGGTGTAGTTGGATAATAAACACTAGAAAGAGTCACAGTACAGTCATAGAAAAGTTCCAAGAACACCATGATTTGCTCAGCAACATACCAATGTTGGGCAGTCAACAATTCAGAACCATAGTTAGAATTAATGAACACTGAAAACACTTCCATATGGCAACAAGTGTTTAAGCATCAAGTAAGTAGAATTCCATCTAATATCCATGTCCAGACCAAACTTCCTAGGTCTAAGCCCTTGTGCAATGCAATAATTTTGAGCAATGCAATTCTCTGATTAGAAGCATTTAAAAAGCTAATTGCAGTTCTCACATCTTTAGTAAAAGGTTTTAACAGTTGCAAAATTTCATGAGCTTTTGAATTAGAGGATGCATTGTCAAGAGTCACAACAAAAACCTTATCAATCAGGCCAAATTCCTCAATTACACAAGCAATTATATCAGCAATATTTTCTCCAGTATGTTTGGACTCAATCAGTCGAAAACCAATTACTTTTTTCTGTAATTCCCAATCAACATTAATATAATGTGCAACAACAGATATATAATCTTCCTTAACATTACCAGACTAGATATCAGAGGTCAAAGAAACAGAGCATGTGGAAGGCAACAAAGATTTCATAAGCACATCACGTTGTTCAGCAAAAAGCTTAGCCATATCTCTAGTTGTGCTCTACCTAGACACCTTAACAACCATAGGGTTATGAGCATGTTTAACGTAATGTTCCCAAGCTTGTGTCTCACCTACACCTAATGGAAGGTCTAGCCTAGCAATCAAACGGCATAGCTCTATGCGTGCAACAGCAGGATCATACACCCAGTTTTTCAAACCGTTAGGATTCATAGCTAACTTAGACTGGACCATAGATGCAACATTATGTTTTTTCATGCAAGATGTCATATGGCATCGCAAATGGCCAGTGCCAGCAGCAGAACGAGCAGAGTAACGAGTACGACAATGCATACAGATCGCAGCAACACGAATATCACCTTCCTTGATCTCATGAAAGTATTTCCAGACATCAGACTTCTTACCAACCTTACCAGTACCAGCGGCCGAAGTGGTTGAGCCAGTGCCAGTGGAGGCAGCGACTCCACCATCGTCGTCGCCGTCAAGTTCAATGGGTTCGGGCTAGCTACCGACCTGAGCATCACCGAGTTCGATGCCGAACAAGCCGGTTGCATCATCACGCAGGTCGTCGTCGTCGACGAGGGGTGGATGTTCATCCACCCCACGCGTTGCGAGCCCAGCACCTGAGCCGGACGACGAGGGCATGGTTAGCCGGCCTCAACCTCGACCTCGACCTCGACCTCCATCACGACCAGCACCGCCCCTCAACGACCGCTTCAGTCTGCTGCGTGGCCATGTCTAGTCCACCAGAGACTGAAGACTCGGCGCCAGGCACGTTCCTGCACACATGTAAATAAAAAAGAAACAACAAAGAAGTACGAAGATGAAGAACAAAAGCGGATCGAGATGCTAGGGTTACGGATCTAACACTTACCTAAGCGATCGGAGCCCGGTGCCGGAAGATGAGGATTGAGGAAGACCGGGAGAGGGAGAGAGACAGAAAGGCAAAGATTAGAACGACGACGAGCGGCGGCAGGTCGTGAAACATGAACTGCAACTCACATGGTTCCCTAGAGGAGGAGATGAGAGGAGAAAGAGGGAAAAAGGAGAGAGGAACTGAGTGACTGAGTCGGCGTTCGGCGACGGCGAGCGAGGAACTGAGTCGGCCACAGCCAGGGAGGAGGAGATCCGGCACCCGGCGGCAAGGTAAAGCGTCGTTCGACTCCGTCTCCGACTGTGGCGCGGCGTGGCTGTGGTGAGAGACTGAGAGCGGTGCGGGGGAATTAGGTTAAGGTTTCGGGAGTGGGGGGAGGGGGACGCCGTGGCTTGCGGCTTATATACGGCCAGCGGGGGGGGGGGGGGGGGGGGGAGGCAGGGAGCCTAGCTAGGCCGTTGGATGCACCGCGCCGGTGGCCGTGACCACTGAGTAGGAGCCGCTGCTCCATTAACATCACAAACAAAACAACAAAAAAGAAAAGACATAGAACGCCCACCGTGCGGGGGGGGGGGGGGGGGGGGGGCAGGGAGCCTAGCTAGGCCGTTGGATGCACCGCGCCGGTGGCCGTGACCACTGAGTAGGAGCCGCTGCTCCATTAACATCACAAACAAAACAGCAAAAAAGAAAAGACATAGAACGCCCACCGTGGGGCTCGAACCCACGACCACAAGGTTAAGAGCCTTGCGCTCTACCAACTGAGCTAGACGGGCTTTGTTTATAGTGGCTTCATTTCTTAAGATTATTACATAAAATTTCTTTGTTATATTCTCCATTTGATAGCTACGCTAAGCTCCCATAAAATAAAACCTCTACCATACTTTCATATCCCATGAATATTTTAGTATATATGTATTAAGACGATGGGTACATACATATACATGCACTTATCAAACTTATTTGAACTATATAAAATTTACACCAATAAAAATAACCCACAAAAGGTAAAATATACGTGTATAAAGAACTCCCGATTCCTAACAAGAGTGTCCCAAGACCACTTGCAACCTTTGGAAGACGACATGGATGCCTTTTGCACTACAAGAAACCTTAGGTGGCTCATCATCGACTGATGTACCTAATTTATTGATGCTTCAGAGGTCCAATTGATTGAGCTATAGTACCATATGCGAGCCATAGGCAGCATGAACTGCTGCCGTCACCTACGACAACAATATAGTATTTGAACGGACGGGTCATCCCTCGAAAATTAACACACTGCTTGGAGGTGTCTAATATAGGAGCCATGCACCCACAGGAAACTTATGTACAATAAGGACGACTAGCACGACAACCGCGCTCTGTTACGCCTTTTTTACTATAAAAAGAAAAAAGTGAACCTTGTAACCAGTAAAGAAAATAATGTTGTTCCACAGTCTAACAGTGTTAAATAGTATCTAATAGTGATAAGCAAATTGGAATAATGTTGAATAGTGTCTGCGAGATAGAGAGAGAGCTTCAACTTATTCTCGCACGAGTGAGCTATATCTACCTTGCTTCCTCTAGTATCTCTATTTTTTTTTATTTTCTTCTCCCTCAAACTCTTAAAAAAGATTGAGGGGTAATCTCTTCTTTTTCCTCTAATCTCTCTATTTTTCTTCTTTTCTCCTCTTTTCCCCCCTCAATCTCTCTATATTTTCATTGACACACTGGTTGTAGGGGGGTTGGAGCCCACCCAACCCCCTTTAGATCCGCCCCTGATGGCATGGCACCAAAGAGGCACCCGAATAAATGGCACCAACGAGCAGATGTGGTGCGTACTTGGGTGGAGCTCCGACATAGCCCCCATGTGGAGGCGACAGATATGTGCAAAGCATGAGCCCCAAGAGAGGCGGAGCTCACGGTGGGGAAAAAAGAGGTCGTCGAGGGCATAGATGCGTCCATGCACGGACGGGAGCAGTGAAGCTAGTGGCTCCCAACCATGAGCGAGCTCGGACCCAACGACATCACTAGTGGCCTCGACCATGAGCGAGCTCGGCCCTAGCGACGAAGCTAGTGGCCCTAACCACGGGCGAGCTCGAACCCGTCGACGACACTAATGGCCTCACCGCAAGCGAGCTTGGCAGCGGCGATGACACAGGTGGCCCCAAAGGCGGTGCAGGCAGCCCCGACAAGGGAAGCCGCAAGGTGCAGGCAGAGCACACATGTGCCGAACGAAGTAGCCATGAGATGATGACAAGTGGACCCCACCTAACATCTGTCTAAGGTCATCTTCAATGCTAGTTTCATGTCCCAGTTTCCAATGCTCTCATATATGTTAAAAACAACTTTAATCATCTCTCTTCATCAATATAGTGTCATGTCAGTATATTAAATTTCATCAATATAGTGTCATATTAAATTTCATCAATATAGTGTCATGTCAGTATATTAAATGCCCATAAAACTCTATAAAACTCACATTAAGACTGAACCTAACAGAGCAATGCCATGCTGTTATCCCCTTCTCCAACCAAAGAGGTTGCAAGGACGTCCCGTTCAAAACACCAAGATGGAACTATCCTATCCCAAAAAATAGTGGATCTGAACCAAATACACCTTAAAGGCCCCCTCGTTCTCGGCAATCCACACCCCCCGTGAGAGCGCCGGCGACAGAGAAGCGAAAGCCTCCCAGAATTTGGATCAAGAGAAACAAGATAATGCAGCACGAACATGAATAGCAAGCATATAGTAGACCGCATTATACACATTAAGTACTCAAGGCGTACTCTTCCCTTTTCTGCACCGTAACAAGTCTACAAAATTCATCCGCCCACAGCCAGACCGAGCAGCCTTGTGCCAAAGAGGTTGGAATGGAATGCAAGCCCATGCTTGCTGCCGGTTGCTAATAATACACACATGATCAAGGACGCCACAAAGTTCATCCCCCAAACTTAATGTAAGTTTCAAGTTCTGGTTAGTTCCAGGTAGATATGCCCATCAGGCCAGTTCCAGGTAGATATGCCCATCAGGCTAACAGGAGGAGCCTTCAGAAGTACTTTGGCCGCCGAGACAATCTTCTCAGGCTCACCCTCTCCTACCATCAGCCAAAAGAGAGCCTTCTCAATATCAAGTCACAAACAAGACCAATCAAAGCACTCTATGATTAGATGATCAATGATTGGCTTAGGGTATGGTTGGTTGAAAATACCTGGCTTTGGTCATGATCGTATTCAATAAGGAATACACATCTGCACCCCCTAATATCATGCTGCTTCCGCTGAACCTCAAGAACATGCGCATCGAAATGCAATGCCTCGTCGTTTCCCTCCTGATGTTCAAAATACAGTAAGAAAAAGTAAGAGCCTAATGGATGAACTTTAAAAGGGTATCAAGAATATGTGCATCTAAATGCATTGCCTCGTCGTTTCCCTCCTGATGTTCAAATCACTGTAACAGAAGGAACAACTTACGATCTAATGGTATCGCTCTACGCCTCTACAAGGTTTCATGCTGCTGCTATTACTACAGAAAAATTGTGATCCACTTACCCTGAAGCAGAGGACAAGGTCTCCTTCAACAATGCTTTTGCACTGTGAGGACTCCACAGGAATGGAACGCTGGCGGATGAACTTCTTGACATTCACCCACTCATCCTCATCAGCCCCAAAACCCTCGAATCTCACCCGGACTTCCTAAAACAACAGTACAGAAATATTGAGTTACAAAAGGATGAAACTGAACTTTGATTATCCTATTGTACAAACAATAAAGAAAACATAACGGAGAAAACTATATTAGAGAGGAAACAGCCTCTAGAAGCATTCTGAAAACTCAAAAGGAACCATATGGTTAAATATGAAAATGGAATAAGGTATCAGTTATTCTTACTACTTCACCCGCTCTATTCGTCCGGTGTGCCAAGAACATGGCAATGTCATACCTGCATAGCACAAAAATAGCATATCATGACACTGAAATTGGCTGCCAGACAATTGAAATGCCCAACCCCACAGGTGGTGCTACAAACATGATGCAAGCATATGCATCCTAATCTGCCAGCTAGCAACGCTAAACATCTAGGTCCCACCACTGCTAACATCATCTAGGATTAGTACCATAGTTTAAAGAAACATCATTAACTTTACCAGGATAGTGCAAATAATTGAGGATTACAGCCTGTAGGCTTGGTACGAACTAGTACATCCAATAATGAGATCACGTATATTATCTATCATTGTATTCTGTTCAATACTTCAATATTCAGTATTCACCAACAAAATCAAGCTGAGCAGCAGATGCCCAAGTACTGTCACAGTAAACCAGGATATAACAGTCACAGAGGCCAACAAATGAGGCAAGAAATGAACCGAAGTAAGTGGAAGAAATGGACAGAGGAAACAATGGAATAGTTGCCTGTGCAAGGATATCTACCATGCAGAATCCTTTGCAGACTTGGCCTCAAACTCCAGGTCTTCAAATTCAGGAATCCTATCTCTAGTTTCTGAAAAGAAGAGTACATACAGCATTTCATTGCCAAGCACCAAGCATTGAAATTTCCAGAATCAACAGATCCATGTTTGAAAATTACCTAATGGAGAATCAGGAGAAACCTCATCCTCATTGTTTGAAACACTTGTATCAAGAGGGAAAAGTTTTTCTTCAGAAGCTGCAGATCTTTTTTTAGAAACTGATACATTTACTTCTGAGGCTGAAGTCTTTTCTTGGGAAGCAGTGGGCACACAAGTAGGTTTAGTGGCTGATGCTGGAAACTTATTAAGGAACCATCCTTGAACCTATTGACAGAGATGTCAATAGGTCATGCTAGTGCACAGTTGGTAAAATAAGAGGCATATTAAGGTATCATCACCTGTGTAGCCTGTAATGCTTTACTTCCAGCACGGCCAGCAGAACGACTGTATATAAGAGAAGAAAATGTAATCACATATCAGAAGCATCACTTTAAAACTACTGTATGCAACCCAATGTTTAAACTATAAAATGGATGGGGTTCAGATTCACAACACCCTGTATTAATACTGTCAAGCAAAAAGGTACAAGATACACTCGTGGTTAGAAGAGAACAATACAGGACACCTCAATCATGCTATATGTTTCATGTGGAAAGTTCAATAAAAATCCGTACTTTTTCGGTTATGATTCAGACTAATGAGGCAGTTGGAACACACTAACAATATGAGACTTACTTAAATTCTTCTGCAAGCTTCTGGCAGAACTTGTTGTCAAAGACTTGCTCTTTTCTATCCGCAGCCAATTTCTCCATCTTTGCAATCTGTACCAGGAGTATTTGAAGCTAGCTATAATGGAAAATGCAGAGAAGTATATAGCATGATATATACTCCAAAACTAATTGAAATGCAATAGCAACTCCATAGTAATATAGTGTACTGATCGATGAAGAGAGGGCCCATAATTCTGTGGAACACAAAAGTGGGTGGACCTAAATGAATAGGCAATTTATAATGTTTAAGCCTACAACCTAACAGTCCTCAGAACAGAGTACTTCTAGATTACAATACAATGTATGCCGACAATCAATATGCCACAAAATGTAACACCCCCCCGCGGAGCATGTTGCCCCCGTGGCGGAAATAAATTGGATGGACACGGGGTGCACCAGTTTTATCATGAGATCCTGTCTAGATGATTGACACGTGGCTGGTGGAAAAAATTGAACGTCTAACCACAAGCGCATGCTATCTGTATTAACTAACTTGTTGTGCATGCATGGGTAGGGCCTGCACGATGTCCGTTTGATTAAATTGTTTGTCCACGTGTCAACGGGTCTCATGGTAAAACTGGCGCACCCGATGTCCATCCAATTTATTTCCGCCACTGGAAGCATCATTTGACTCAAAAGGCAAACCTCAGTTATACTGTCCATTAAGCGAAATATTACAAATTCCCAGAATGAACCAAACAATCGATTTTGGTATCCACCATAGGTGTGGTCAATTTTACAAGTATTAACTAAATGTAAGCATCAATGCAATAATCAAACAATTCCTTTCTGCCACGTAGCACAAATTGATTACCTAAACCAACAATTGCGATTTCTCCTACTATTGGGCATCTTTGAGGCATGAACAAAACCCTAGTAGATCACAAATCCTCAGAGCAGCCTACCGCAGCTCGGACCGAGCGATTGGCAATCCAATCAAGAACCAAAAATCGCATGCACAATCAACACGGCGATGATTCATAATCATCGGAATGGTCGCCCCTCTAAGCCACCGGAAAATGCGATCGCGGACAGGTAAAGGGCACGAGCGCAGGGAGTCCCAACAAAGTTCCTACTGGAAAGAAGAGAAGCTCCTCATTGCCCCAGAAGCCGGCCAATGGGGACCCAAAGGGGAGGACAACGGGGAAACCCCCAATAAACCCCAGCAGGCAGCCTGTTGCGGAGCACCTTGGAAGCAACCAAACCAATCTTGTGCGCAAGCATGAATCCTAGAACGTCATCCGGTCAAACAGGGGAAAAAATGATTCTTTACGCCTGCAGCAGCAATAGCCCAACCCGCACCGGGGTAGGGACGATGCGATAAACAGTACGAACCCCCAGCGCCACCGCGCCGGCGCGGGGAGGTGGAGGTGGAAGCGGAGGGAGAGGGAATGGGCGCGGGGCGGGTGCGCACCTCGGAGGGCACGAAGCGGACGGAGGTCCGCCGCTCCATCGCTCACCGGCGGGAGGCCGAGGCCGTGGTGAGCTGGAGACGTTGGGGGTATGGGCTGGGGACAGTAGAGGAGGAGAGCTGGAGGGGAGAGGGGAGGAGCAGGGGCGGCTCTCGAGTTTCCCAGTCAGGCAGAGCCTCCAAAGACGGAAAGACCCAAAGAAAAGAAAGAAACGCAAGGCAAGGCAACGCAACGCAATTAGTAATTGATAAATAATAAATAAACGGGTAAAAAAGGATTAGAAAAATGCGAGCCAGCAGCCAGGCAGGACTCAGGTCTCAGAGCCAGGAGAAGAGCAGAGAGCAGAGCCGTTGCAGCGGAAGCTTGGCTGCGTGGGCACACCGAATAAAGCGGCGAGCGGCATGGGCCATCGCGCATTGCCGGAATCCGGGGCTTGTTCTCGTGCCTTTTCTGAACTGTCTTTCTTCAACCTACTACAATTCACACATCTCTTAATAAAACAACTAAACATAACATTAACCGCATCATTAGCTCTATAAATTTATTAAAAGATTCATACTATATTTTGACATTTAAATATTATATTACTGCTCTCTATTTTAAATTACTCAAATAATTGATTAATGGGTGACCATTAGTTTTAATGTCTCTATTGATGATTTTGTCTCGGATTTTAAGTTCAGCCTCGATAGAGGTTCATCAAAGTTTGATGGACATTAAGAGTATATTTGTGACTGATCCACAAACTCTACTATACAAACTCCACTATGGAGCAGCTCCATAACAAATTGGAGTTTGTGGAGTATCCATTTATCTTTTTTTTTTGGAGCTGTGTCCATGGAGCTAAAACTGTTTGGCTAAAAACCATGGAGCAGAGCTAAAAAACGTGGAGCGAAGCAGTCTCAAATAGGCCCTAAATATGCTGATATGATATTGTATTGATAAAGAAGGATGATGAGAATTTCATAAAAATGAGTAAGTTTCGTGAGGATGAAACTCTTCTACATTATTTTCAAAATATGGTTGCGTTGAAAACTAAAACATAAAACTCCTATTGAGGATGAGTAGTTCCAAGGGTATCCACAATCATTATGGGCTAGTCCAATGTAACACTCTCACATGTTCTTCAAATATGTGTATGAGTTTAGTTATTCATGAAGAGCTATCTTTTCTATCTCTTTATTAATGTATGAAAAAATTATTAGAGCTAGCTTATGAGTTAGCTATTGCGGATGCTCTAAGTGTCGTTTGGCGTTGACAGACACCTAAAGTAGTTTAGTAGTTTGTTTGTTTCCCTCTAAGCCTACTGTAAAGTGGTATGGACTAGCAATTTGACCTAGGCGAGTCTAACGAGCAGGTGTAATTCACACTTGTCAAACTATCACTAGATGGCTCAAAGAAAGTCTAAAGATCAATTGGATGTAATGTCATTCACAAAATAGGATTGTCCTCCATTTTTCTCTATGATCTCTCATAACCAAAACCACTAGTATTAATCAATATCACTTGAATGCTTGAAATGTTTGTGATTTTAGTGTTTATTATGGGTTGGGCTTGCTTTTGGTCCTTCAGATTCTCCTTCTTTGGATTTAAACACCAAAAAATAAAGATATTAGTAGCACAACGGAGGATCAAATTTTATGTTCCATTATATGTGGAACGGATTTGATCATAGAACTTGACTACATTACATAGACTAAGTTCTCCCTAAGTGTAATCATACATATGGTGGATCCTCATTATAAAAAATGCTTATGTGATAGCTTATTAAATGTAAATAAAACTCTGGTAATCTTCCACTAAGAATGACCTTATATGACTGGATCACCTTAAATGATTTCAACTTATCTAAAGTGCTCCCTCCATAAAAAAAAGTTTTCTCACACTCTGAGAAGTCCAACAATCCTATGTTCTCACTAAGCGTAATCATACATATGGTGGATCCTCATCATCGAAAATGCTTATGTAATATCTTATTAAATATAAATAAAACTATGGTAATCTTCCACTGAGAATGACCTTATATCACTTGATCACATTAAATGATTTCAACTTATCTAAAGCGACCCCTCCATAAAAAAATAGATTTCTCGCACTTTGAGAAGTCCAATAATCCTATGTACAATAAAATATTTAGGAAAAGATACAAACAATTGTAATTTATAATAAGTATAACACTTGATTAATGATAGAATATATTTTTCTAATAAATTTCTTTAAATATATATAAGTAATGATACTATTTTTTTTATAAATCCTTACTTTTGCTTCTGCAAAACACATGTTAGTCATACTGATATAGCATTGTCGTTAATCTCCTAAACCATAGAGGCCTAGATGATTCACCATGGTCCACTGTTCTCCTCCTTGTGCGGCGGGCTCATAAAAAAATAAAGCATGTTCCATGGACTATCGTCTATCATCATTGTCGGTGTTTTAAATGGCGGGGTCTAGACGGCCAACGAGTAAATTTTTAAGCGTGTCGGAGTTCGGATAGTTACGCTCGGAGAACACGGAGGTTTATACTGGTTCGGGCACAAACGCCCTACGTCCAGTGTGTTGCGGGGTTGTATTACCGAGCGCAGAGAGCTCGTAGGGGGGAGCTACAAGCTTTGGTGAAAGGGGGGAGGCTGTCCCCAGGTCTCATGCGTATGAGGTTCTTGGCTTTGGTGAGTGCTCGCGTGTATGCGAGTTTGAGTGTGTGTGAATGAGTGTTGGAATGTTGAGAGAGCGAGATTGGGGGTCCATTCCCTCCCTTTATACGTAGGGAGAGATGGAAGAGTACAGTAGAGAGAGAGGGGGAGTGACGTGGGCCCAGCTTGGGCTGCTGCCGAAGGAAGCCTTTGTCTTCATCATGTCTTCCTTCCTGAGGAAGATTGCGCCAGTAGACGCATGTCCGAGTCCTGTTCATCCTTGTCGAGTTGTAGCCATACGCCTTGTGATCGGGAAACCTGTTGTTCCCCTTTCCAGGTATGGGCGGAGGTTGGTCGCATAGGACCAGACACCCCCGCGTCCCGTCATACAGGGCTTGACGATGCCCTAATCCCTGTTGGGGTGTCCGTCGGAGACATGGCGTGGATATCACGTGCGGAAGTCGTCGGTTAGGCAGCACAGGACCCTGTACCGCAGGGTGAACAGAAGTCGGCATGGTGGCTCATGCCTTGAACCTCATTCCTGAGGACGGAACGTACTGTGGACCTTTTGACTATGTGGGCTAGGGTGCCCCAGGCTATGTATGGAAATGAGACCTCCGAAGGCGAGGGTCGTCACGGATGACGTTTGCCGGGCTCAGACGGGGCGGGAGAGCCCCTGAGGGTTGGCGGCGCCGTGGGCGACGCCACCTTGGCTCGGGCAAGGCGGAAGAGCCCCCGAGGGTTGATGACGTCACGGGCGACGCCACCTTGGCTCGGGCGAGGCGGAGGAGCCCCTGAGGGCAAATGACGTCACGGGCGACACCACCTTGGTTCGGGCGAGGCAGAAGAGCCCCCGAGGGCAGATGACATCACGAGTGACGCCACCTTGGCTCGGGCGAGGCAGAGGAGCCCCCGAGGGAAGATGACATCACGGGCGACACCACCTTGGCTCGAGCGAAGCGAAGGAGCCCCCGAGGGTTAATGGCGTTATGGGCGACGTCACCTTGGCTCGGGCGAGGCGAAGGAGCCCCTTGATGGTGTTTTTTGTTTTTGCAGAGTCTGGTAATTTGGGTACCCTATTTCTAGGTATCCGACAGTAGCCCCGAGCCTTCGATGTAGTGAGGACTACACCGGAGGCTTCCGAGAGCGTTTTATGGTGGTTTGGTTCGATTCTGCGTATTCCGGTGGGTGCACGCGAGCGCACCCGCCAGGTGTAGCCCCCGAGGCCTTAGGAGGGAGATTTTTCCTCCTAAGGGCTTATTCGGAAGACTTCTATAGTGCTTGACCCTTTGTTTCCTCCACGAGGCGGAGGGAGAGAGAGAGAGCTGCTCCGCGCGTCAGGGCCGGACCTCCGGTCGCACGCCAGCCCTAGCATGGGTGGCACTGTTGGCCTCGGGCTGACGCACCTTGAGATGATGAGTCGGCTCTGCGCCATGCTGTCTTTCAGCCTGTACGGTCGTTTGACCGGTCGAAGATTTGTTTGTCGGATTCCGGAGTCTGACTACGCCCCCTTTCCCTGTAGCCCAAAAGCGGACATGCCGTGTCTTTCCCGTTCGGGGAGTTGTGCCAGAGCACTGCTCGCTCTGCGGTCTAGACTTTAAACGGCGTGCCCTGACCCCGCCGTCTGCTTGGCCATTTATAGCCTCGCTGCACGGCTGCGCCCCCTTAAAGTGGGTGCCGTCGGACAGTGCAATGTGGTTGGGCGGCGGGGCTGTAGCTTCACGGGCCGGTTGTCACGTGAGTGCCCTGGTGGGCTATAAATAGGGGCGGCCGCTTGTGGGGAAGCACACATCCTCACAACATGGCTTGCCATAAGTTCTTTCTCCGAGGTCCCGTCGAAGAGCCCTCCGAGCCGCCCTGGCGGACGGCCTTTTGAGAGCAAAACCGGATTCAGAGGAAGTTCTGTGTTGGGGGTGGGTTCATTCCCTTTTGCCCCGTGGCAGGATTGAGAGGAAGCTCTATGAGATGCGCGTAGCTTCCCCTTATCCTAACCACTTGTGGAGCGAAAGTTTGTGAACACCCCCTGCACGAATCGCTCCCTAGGATGAAGGGCGTAAGATCCGTCCCTTTCGTGGAATGGCCCCTGCTCTCCGTCCCGAGGGAGTCGATGTCGTGCGATCCCTCTCCAGAGTCCTTGGTCATGGAGTAGCTAGGCGACTTAGCTGTAAAGTGCCTGACTAACTCTGGAGAAGGGGCGCGACCCGGGGCTTCCTGAAGACGGGGCGACGGCCGTGCCTCAACCCGTCCGATCGAAGTGGCCTACGAGTCGTGACGTCGCTGTCTAACACGATCTCGTTTGTCAGCTAGGTGTTTCCCGGGCCTCGCGGCTGGGTCACCTGACCTTGATATATGGCTGCGTCCGTCGGCGGTGTGACAACCAACGGGGGCGCCCCGTGGGGGCCCTTAGCTTTTGGCCTCTTGGCCTGGGAGTTCCCTTCAGTCCACTTTTTTTTTGTGTTTTTGGTGTCTGACAATAGGGCTCGTCCCTTATGGCTCTCGGAGAGCATGTAATCCCTGCAAGGGTTAGTTTCATAGATTTATCAAAAAGAAGGAGAGGTTGTTTGGGTTTACCTATACGGACCTCCGACGCGTGAGGCTTGCCTCGTGGTGCGACGCTAGTCACCGAGTCTTTACTCGATGTAAAGAAAATCGTCTCGGTTCTGTGTCGTCTTTTTGGGTTCGTTCCCCACGCATCTCTCCGCGAGAAGGGGGAATATGAGCCGAACCATGCTATCCTCGAAGCGGACGAACCATGGCTGCTCGTCGAGTTTCTATCGGGCAAATCTGAGTGGGGTGCTCGGTTCCCGTTCGATGGGGTTCCGGCTGGTGGCCCATGTCGTGGATCACCCCAAATCGGTTTCATATAGTAGCCGGGTCCGTTCGGTGGGTCCCGAGGGTCTGTTGCCTTCCTTCGGTAGGAATACCATGAACCAATCATCCGTAAGACGGACTCAAATACGAAATCTGGGAATGACCTTGGCATCCGATTGCCTGGCTAATGACCGCTAGCGTGTCCATTCCCTATTCGCCCCTCACTTTGTTTTCCTGAGGCGCCCGTTTCGAACCCGCTGGTCCGGCCTTCGTAACTCTAGACCATAGTGGGCCATCGGGGCCTCTATAGCCCTTATCCCTTTTGGCTTACCTGGGCCCATGGGCCGTCGCCGTTTGTTGCGCTACGTGCGCGTCCCTCCGACCTCCGCGTGAGTCGGCCGAGTTGGGGGCTCTCCCGAGACACTCTTGCGCTCGGAAGGCTCGTGCCCTGGTTGAGGACGCGTGGGTGAAGTCTGTGCGTGCGACGCGATGGGTCCGGGGTGGATCCTGCAATGATGAATGCAGGATACGAGTCGGAACGGGGGGAAAAGGCGAGTGGTGTCAGTTACGTGCCGCGGCGCATGCGGTTCCCAATATTCCTGCGAATAGTGGAAGCGTCCCGGCCGAGCGACCGCCTTTAATGCGGCTCGAGTGGTGGGACCAAGACGTGGCGCAGAGGATTGACGAAGTGACGGTTCGTCTTCCAGGTTCCTACAAGTATCTTGGTGTCGCGTCATCCGCCTCCCTCCGCGTTCGTACTGCTTGCCGTCTTCGTCTCCTGCTCCTTCTCGAGCCGTCTCGCTTGCGCCTAGGGTTTGCGTCGCCGTGCTCCTGCCCTAACCGCACCTTCCGCCGCGACGCTAGTCCTTTCCCCAAGCGCTCCCCCCTATGGATGGAGATCATCCTTCGAGAAGCTGGGAGCGGTGCTCGCTCGTCCGGGAGCGGGCTCTTGAGCTAGTGCGGGAGGGGCTACTGCGTCCCGATCGCTCCGCCGACGATTTCGTCGAGTGGATCGTCCCCACCGGTGCCGACGCCCCGGCGCCTCCCGAGGGGTACATGGTCTCCTTCCTCCCGTTTCATGAGCGGGGGTTCGGGACCCCACCGTCTCGCTTTCTTCGGGGGGTTCTTGATGCATCCGGCCCAGGTAGGGTTGGCCGAGGCCTAATAAATTGAGGTAGCCCGGACCCCAACAGTTCTTAGGCACACCCACTCGGAGAAAGACCCAATCTCCCTAAAAGACTAGTCTGATAGGGGAAGGGTGACTCTCCGTTTTAAGGTGGATTCCTCCTCCCAAGCTAAGCAAGGTGGGATTATTCATAGACTCACACGGTCACCGCCCGACTACAACTGGGCCACTTGTCCCATTATTTGTTGCGTCTTTGCCAACGGGTAATAATGGAGGATGTCCTCATCATTCCCACCCCCTTAAACAAGGGCCCAACTCTAATACCAAATGATGCATCCGACCCAGGTAGGGTTGGCCGAGGCCCAATAAATTGAGGTTGCCCGGACCCCAACAGTTCTTAGGCACACCCACTCGGAGAAAGGCCCAATCTCCCTAAAAGACTAGTCTGATAGGGGAAGGGCGACTCTCCCTTTTAAGGTGGATTCCTCCTCCCAAGCTAAGCAAGGTGGGATTATTCAGAGTCTCACCCGGTCACCACCGACTACAACTGGGCCACTTGGCCCATTATTTGTTGCGTCTTTGCCAACGGGTAATAATGGAGGATGTCCTCATCAGTTCTCAACCATTACGAGATCGAGTTTCAAAACCTCAATCCCAACTCCGTCCTCCACCTCGCGGCCTTCGCGGCCATGTCGGAGGGAATGCTGGGGGTGGAGCCGGATTTCGTGTTGTGGAAGCACTTCTTCAAGGCGTCGGTGTTTCTCGTTAACACCGACGACACAAGGTCGGTGGCGTCCTGCGGACGGTGCGCGCTCAGCCTCCGCTGCTCCAACTAGTCGTACTATATGCCGGCGCGAACGACCTCGTCCAACCGGGGGTGGCACTCGCAGTGGTTCATCCGGAACCATCCCGAGGCGCCGCTCCCGGTTTTTATGGGCCGGCGCTTCGGGGAGGAGCTCCCCCATTGGCATCACGGTCCAACCCCGCGTGAGCTCGCTAGGATACAACCCTACCTCCGAAGCCTGGTTGGGCTCCGGGACCACGGGCTGAACCTTGTGGGGGTCGTCATGCAGTTCCTTCGGCGTCGGGTCCTTCCGCTCATGGTGCGGGCGCTCTCGCTGAACGACATGGTGCCCGGAGCACCGCGCGGGGGGACTACCATGGCGGTCGAAGAGTTGAGCTTCGACCGCGCGGTCTCAATCATGGGGAGACTACTGGGGAACAAGTTTACCCCTGACGACATCAGGCGCTGCCCTCCGATGCGCCCAGATCCTGCGGCCGTTGATCTAGTGAGTGTTGAGGATTTGTTGTCTATTTCCTCTTTTGCGTTGCCTTCTCTTTGCCAGTGACATCCCAGGGATCCTCGGTCTTCTTCCCGCAGGGGCCCCGCTCATCGGCGCGTCACGTGCCCCCCCTTCCCGTTCTGCCGACACAGCGGTCGACGAAAAGGGAGCGGAACGCGCGGCAGCAAGAGGATGCCGCTGAAAGGAAGAGAAGGAAGGCCGAAAGGGCGCTGAGGCGCACGGAGCTGGCACAGCAGCGGGCGAGACAGTGCCACGCCGGCGTAACAGAAGAGGAGTCCCCCACCGAATCAAACGAAAGCAGTGGTGGTCCCAGTGGGGACGGCGGAGATGACGATGGTGACGATGAGGATAGGAATCCTCAACTTGTGGTAGCGCCAGGTTCCCTGGTGGTCGGAACGCTGCGCTACCCCACGGGGGTCGCGCCGGCGGTGGAGGCGATTCCGGTCAGGACGCTCGGCGCGCACCTGGCCCCAGGGGGTTCCGGGGGCGGCGCTGCCATGGATGCCCCGGTGAACCCTCATTCCGCCTCGTCCGATGGGGTCAGACTGAGCGGGAGTTCGAGCGCCACCGGCCGCAGCGGGGTGGGGCCGAAACGGAAACGCCTCTTCTCCGTTGGGTGAGTCTGCTAACCCCGGCGCCTTCCTCTGCCCCGTCAGTGGGGAAAAGGCTGCTCGTGATCTGTGATGGTTGTGTCGAATGTTTTAGGACTGCTGACGGCTCTGCGTACGCGGGGTGGAAAAGACTGCGTCGGGGAGCACCGTCCGTCGAGGGAGGCCGGTCCTGTGCCTCCCCGGATGCAGGTTTGGCGAACGCCACCGAGGTCGGGACCGGGCTGGCCTCGGCCAGCTCTGCCATCGCCGGTGGGACGCCACCGGCCCCCACAAACGCTGGTCCTGAGGCTACTATGCCGCCTACTCCCCCAGCCGTGGTGGTCGTCGACGACCCCAGGGAGGAGGGTGGCCTTGGTAACTCCATGGCCGTGGATGCCGAGGAGATCCCGCCGTTTGAGGTGCCGAAAGACGTGGAGGCGGCCGTCGTGACGAGAATGGTCGGCGGGGGCGCCGCCGACCTGGGGGACGCGGTTGCTGGCGTCGTCACCACCCCGCCTGAGGGTAGGGTGGCTGGTGCGAGTGAGGAGGAACCTCTGAGCAACCCCCTTCCTCCCAACATGCCGGCCCGGGACACCGTGGGTCCCCCGTCCCTTACCGAGGGGGAGGTGGCGGCGGCCCGAGCGTCGAAGGCCGTCTTCTCCCAGTCTAGCGCGACTTCGCCAGGCGAGACGGCCGAGGCTATGAGGGAAGACGGCCCTGGGGCCCTGTGTTGCCTCCGTCCTGACCGTTGTGCATTTGGGGACGGCGACCGACTCATCTGGGCCGATCAGGGGAACCTGGGGTCCCTATGTTCACGCTGGATGACCGGCGCGAGCTCCATCACTGGAATTGGGTGGCGGGTGCCCGTGAGGAGCTTGGCCTCCAGGTCACGAGGTACGCAGAGCAGATCCAGAGGGTCGTCGCGTCGTTCTTCGAGGACTTCTCGCATCATGGCAATGTGAGAAATCATTTTGTTCGTAGACGTTGTTTGTTCCTTCCCGTCGGACTCCTGATGCCCTTCTCTGTGTAGATCCTGATGGCGACCAGCGTCAAGAAGTCGGAATTCCTCCGTCGGGAGGCCAGCCGGTGGACTCCTGGGACATGGGTGCCCGTGGGGGCAGCCGCCGTGGCGGAGGACCTCGTTGCGGCTCGCCATCGCGTAACAGAGTTGGAGGAGCAGTTGGGCGCCTCGGAGTCGAACGCGACGGATGCCCAGGCGTTAGCGCAGCGGGCTGCCAGCGACGTCGCGTGGGCTGAGCAAGAGCGGAACGCGGCCCATGCTGACACGGAGGCGGTCCGTTAGATGTTGGTGGATGAACGCTCAGCGCGTCAGGTTGAGATAGGACGCCTAACGGCCGAGAGCGTGACGCCGCCGTGGCCCGCCTCGAAGACTTCTTGTTGACACAAAAAGCGTCAGGATCTGCGAACACCTCGGGCTTATACCCGAAATTCGATATCCGGAGGCGTGCCAGTCGGTTTGACCAGTTAATCGACAAGGACGATAACTAGAACAAGATTCAATCAAGACAATGGCGATGCGCCCGGATGCCAAGATTGGAACTTGATCAGGATAACTAGAGCAGAGCTGAACGAGACAACAGTGATACGCCCGGATGTCAAAGCTCAGAGGTACTCCCACGCGGAACTTACAAGGATTGACGGAGATCAAGGTGATGCAGCCCGTCGAAGCTTGAAAGAACTCGTTGATAAATTAAGACTAATGCGAAAAGGGTAAATTGCGATAAAAGTAGAATAAGAGTAAAATTGATTTGTTTGATATTGGATTCATCTTTTACACGCAGCCCTTGGGCACATATTTATACTCCCGCATGGAGAGTTGTACAGAGACACGACCCGTACTTTTCCTAAAACAAACTCCTAATTTTAAGGAAACTGACTCGCGCAGGAGTCGGATAATAATATTATTTTCCTAAACAAACACACCTATTTTAAAGGAAAACAAACGACTCATGCAAGAGTCGGACTCAAACTGCTATAACAATACTGGTACAAAATCACCAGTTTCCTTATGTCTTTCTCTCGATGAAAACTTTCCATCGGCAGACTCCTTCAATCCGCGACTCCCTTCTCCGACCACCGGTAATCCTCTGCTGACATCAAACGCTAAGTCACCCTGCGCTCATCGGCATTCCATACCCATCGGCATCGACAATACTTCCCAATCGGCAGCCTTGCACTGGTAACTTGTCTTCACCAATCAATCCCTATCAGCAATCGGCATCGGCAATCGACAACTTTGCAATCCTAGTGACCTGACTTCATCAACCTCCACCGGTAAGAACCATCCAGCCTCCATCGGCAACATCCGAAACTTCCAGCTTCCATCGACAACACACTTAGTCTTCTCACAGCACACTCTAATCGGCAATACTGACTCATGTCTTCCTGATGCCGAGGGAAAACGGCTACCGATCAACATAAGCCTTAGCTCATCTGACACGTGCCGAAAAACGGTGTCAACACATGCCCCCCAGTTTCGGAGTGTATAATACTTTACGCGCCGAAATTCTCTCTACTATAGCCGTTACCTTCGAGATAACCGCACAACTTCCTCGATCTCCACGCGCAGAACCGTAATTTATTAATAAAATCCCTCGATTATAGCATAAACAGTTGCAAATATGACAATATCCCCTTGATTATCGCGCACATCCACCGCAGGCCTCTCCACATTCCTACATAGTGTGAACCGAAATCCCAAAATTCCCCTGAGTAAGCTTATAAAAGTTACCAGGATCCAATCTGCCTTTTTACCCTGAGTCCACTTTCACTTTCACATCTGCCTTCGTCTTCAACCTCCGGCGGCGCCTCCGAAGAACACCTGTTCGAGCTCGAGCGACAGTTCCTTCTTCAAGCCAAGCACAATCCGCAAGAACTCCACAGCTCCAATGGCGATCCAAGTCGACATCCCCAAGGTAAATCCATTCCCTCCTTACTCTTTCTGCAAGCTCCTAGTCCGTATGAATCCCGTAACCTTTTCTTTTTTCTTCCTTTAATCCTTCTTTTCCCTTTTGAAACCTAGGAACTGTACAATAAAGTGGTAATCCCTCTTGAGCAGTCCAGCTTCACCTGCCTAGGCCCAATGGGGAATCCTGACCCTAGCTATTTGATCAACGCAGAAACCAACCGCATACCCTTCAGATCTGAATGTTTCGGTTTAGGGTTATGGAAAGATGCCTTCCGTTCATGGCCCAAACCCACCAAAGGGTGGAAGAACTGGTACCTTAGGGTCGTCAGAACACAACAGGTCTATTGGTCAGAGCGCAATTTGGATCAGTGCATGAGACTCTCCATTGCCGATATGGAGAAAAACGAGAACATGTTGATGGCGGCCTCCTACTTCTGGTCTGACAGCATGAACGCCTTCCTATTTAGGCATGGGCCAGCCACCCCTACGCTTGCCAATGTGCACATGCTGACCGGGCTTGACGTCTCCTCTGCCAAAACCTTCACTCTGTTCAATAGGAAAGCCGAGTATAAAGTGAACACTCGGAATATCGGCGGCTGGACTGGCTATATCTAGGAGTATCAGAAGACCGGATCAGTAAACCAAAGGGAGCATGCCATTTTCCTGAACATGTGGCTGGAAAAAAATATTTTCTGCGGCAAAACCGTTGGACCGACCACAATGTACCTCCCAGCAGCAGAGCTCTTAGCCGATGGGACAAGACTCCCTCTCGGCCGATACCTTCTTGGAGCAGTGTACCGCCTTCTACATCAAGTGTCCAAGAAGCTGTTGTTAGGTGAGCCCATTGGCAACCTTGGAGGCCCCTGGTGGTTCGTAAACATGTGGTTAAATGCACACATGTACAAAGCCCTCCAGTTTGACTTATTTGCTCAGCAATTCCCAAGAGACATATTGGAAAATCACAAATACAGGGATGACGAATCAGCAACCCGTTCCCCACTCAACTTCGGAGAGGCCATCATAGTGCTGCCAGGGACCGATGCCGATGCAGAGCCGTTTGGCTTATTCTTCCAGAAATTTTACAATGGAATCCCTGCTTCGGAACAACTCTGGTGGTCATATGTTGATGAGAACAATCAATTTCCGTTGCTGTTCAATCTTACCGATGGGAACGTGCCTCAAAATCATATAATTATGAAGGCTAGTATCGTTCCCCGAGCCATCCCAGTCAATATCTTCGGATCCGGGAAGAACGCCCCTCCATCCTTCGAGTTTTACTACCCATCGGCGGCGGCAAGACAACTAGCATTTGGCAAATTGCCGATCAAGCTCTGCTATTCCAAGGTGGTAAAATCAAGGCAGACCATCTCCAGTGCTATAGACTGGAACAAAATCGTCAATCTTCCTCCCAATGCTGATACGTCAGATATTGATTTATCCTCCTGGTCACCAACATCCTTCATCACAAATGAATATAAATTCTGGTGGTAAGAATGGAGATATCAATTATTTGCTAAGTCATCACACTACTATCGGCATATGATTGACGCCAACCACATCATTCCCGACGACGTAGTAAGTTTTTATACCGACGCATTCCTTATTACTTTACTTTTATCATCGGCATCTGACCCCCTTATGCTTAATAGATTGACAATCCGATCCCCAAGATGAGCAACAACGGCAAGCCCTTCAACCTTCGAATGATGAGTCCTATATCACTCATCGGCAACAATGCCCCAACGCTAGCTGCCTTCACCCCTCAGAAGGTACCCACATCGACGCCTGCAAAAACCAAGGCTACATCGGCTGCTGCTGCTGCCTTGACGCGGGTTTTTGCAGTAAACTCATCTTCACTCATACCGATCACATACTGTTTCATCGGCAACATTTTATTTTACGTGACTTGCATTATATTTTCAGACAATGAGGTCATCGACAGCTGCTCCAAGCACATAAGCATCTCCAAGCTCTGCTGCCGATGCCCCCCAGGCTTCATCGAAACGGGCCGGATCTCCCGCCGCTGCACCAAGGAAGAAAAGGCGCTTGAGATTGGCCACCCCATCTTCGCCATCGACTCCAGTTGCATCGCCAACTGCCGATGTGCCAACGGCAGAACCGTCATCGGTTCCAATCCCTGATCATCCATTAGATGACATCCCTGATCAGGAGACAACTCCAGCTGCTGCAGCAGCGGAGGCGACATCGGCATCGGCACCTTCACCATCCGAAATCCCCGGTGAGAGAACGACGTCGCCACCACGGGAGCCAGCTACTACATCGGAAGCAACGCCAGCAACAACGCCACCAGCACCAACGGCGTCAACTGCTTCCCCAACAGAAGCTCATTCATTGGCAACTGCTGCCGATCTCTAGGATGAAGCTGGACCATCCAATATGCCAAGTCCTAGGCAAGAAATTCGCTTCAAGATGGTAAGTTGGTTACCTAAAAATTCATAGTATAATCTTATGATCGGTGCATTTTAACTCCTTCTTTTTCAGGCCCAAGACTCTCTAGACAGCTTATTCTCCTTCGGCGTTAACCCCCAGGACGAGGATGAGCACCAAGAAGGCCCCGCTCGAGTAGATAGGCTATTCTCCTTCGCTATCAACATTCCCGATGAGGATGAAGACGAATAAAGCTCTGCTCCAGCTCTATCGGCAGAGGTTAAATCCAAACTCGAAGTACTGCTCTCCTTGCTGCAACAAAATACATCCCAGCTTGTCCAGGATTCAACTGCAGCAAGGACAACTTTCAAGGATGTCCAAGGCCACCTCCCTGCCGATACAGAAGAAACGCTTTTCTAGGCAACTTTCCTCGATAGTAAGCAACTCCAATACCAGAGGCTCTCCCGTCGCATAGCCGATAGGGCTGCCCAATCCAAGACTGAGGAAGAGAAGCTCAAGTTTAAAAGTATTGCCGACAAAAAACACAAGAGCATCGGCCAAGCAGAAGTCTCCAGCACCAATCTTGAGCAAGAAATTACTCAGTTATCGGCAAGGAAAGAAGAGCTATTGACTGAGTTAAAAAAGGTTGAGGAAGCTTTAAACACAGGCAATCAGAAGAAAGCCCAACTGTCCGACACCATCAGAGCTCTGCGGCAAGAAAGGGACCAGAATGCTCGACAAGCCATTTTACTGAAGAAGAAGATCAAGCCAGTCAAGGGCTCTGCCGATGCCGATGCCAAGGAGATGGATGGGATAGAGCAAATTCGCCTGCGTGCGATATCGGCCATCCAATCCTTGTTGTAATTTATCCATTGTATCGGCAAATGTAATATTAATACTCAATGTTGCTCTGTAATACAATGCCAGTATGTTTTTACCGATGTATTATAACTTTCTCTTTCATCGGCATTCAAACGAGCACGCTGTGCGTCTACCAAGTATCCAGCGTTGATCGCGCTAGAGAATGCAACTCCTTCGAGAGTTCCTAGAATATAAGCATTGCCAGGAGCAAACTGTTTTATCCGATAAGGACCTCCCCAATTAGGAGACCATTTTCCAAACTTAGAACTTAATCTCAATCGATAAAATCAACTTCCATACAATACTACCATCGGCAAACTCTTTCACCTAGTTGTCGGCAACCATTACTGACACCATGACTTGAGGTAGCAATAATCGGCAACGAAATTTCATACTTCCATCGGGACGAAATTAAGACAATGCCGATTTCTTTGCATATAAACCCACCAAAGAAAGTCCAAGGAGCAATCTCCCCTAAAATGCTTGCACCACATACTTAATTACCGCATGAAAGCGCAGCAGAATCATTCTTATAATCATTTTCCTTTGGCAGCTAACAAATTCATCGGCAGTGCCGCTTTAATACACAAACTGTTTACCCAAACGGCTAGTGCCCCAAGTGTAATAATTGGAATCACCAGAGTTTGCCGAGTGACGCTCCCAAGTCAAAATGTCCAGGATTATCGACCCCGGATATACCATCGGCAATATATTGACATCTGCCGATGGATCTCCATCCTTGCGCTTTGGCCTCCACTGCTTTCCCCTTGAAGGAACTTCATTATCATATAAGTTATTTCGGCGTTCGCGCTGAATTCTTCTTTTCTGAGTCTTTGTTAGACCCTTAGGTCACCACTGAGGGAGTCTGGTTTTCCAGACAGGCTGGTGCTGCCTCTCACTGTTTGCATCGGCTCTTCTCCCGATGTTTGGATCTCTGGAGAGCACATCCTCATCGGGCACTCTTGCATTGGCCATCTCTTCAAGCTCCTCTTGATCAACACGCTTGCCAAGCCTATGATGCGCACTGAGCTTGCCCCCCAGTCGATCATGCACCGACCTCTTCTCTCTGAGTGGCTCAGCATACCTAGGCATCCGATCATCTAAACAAGGTTCCTTACCTGACTGATCGGCAGTGTAATACCCATTGCATTCGGGGCAATTATCGGCAGTAGGCAGCTTAATGCCTTCTTCCCAACAGTGAACGAAGAAGGGGCACTTCCAGTAGTCCTTATGCCGAAGCCATTTCTGGTGCTCTTCTTGCCGATATCGCTCTTCACGTGATTGCCGATAGTTTCGCCTTGGCTGCTTATGCGTGATTATAACACCAGGAGCCCTATTGGCACTGCTACCTCCATCGGCAATCCTCTTGCCTTTCCTGTCATTGGCAAACTTTTTTACATCACGTTCAGCCACTTGATGATCAGGATGTACCGATGCACTTTTCCTGGCAGCTTCCGATGTCAGCACCTTAGTCTTTCCACTGGTTTCCACCATATCATTTGGAAACGGGCGCTGATCAACCTCCATCGGTTTCTGGACTTTATAATTTTCAAATTTGATTCGTCCAGAGTCAAACTCTGACTGCAATTGCTGCCTGAACACTTTGCAGTCATTGGTACTGTGCGACGTTGCATTGTGCCATTTGCAGTACCTGATCTTCTTGTGCTCTTCGGTCGATGGAATTACCTGATTAAGGGCTAACTTAATTCGCCCTTCCCGAAGCAATAGATCAAACATCCTATCGGCCTTGGTAACATCGAAAGTGAACTTTTCAGTCCTTTTCTGGCCGAGCGGACAAAGTACCGGCTCTTCATCTCTTACCCATTCAACAGTGCCGATGTTCACCTCCTCATCTGACTCAGAATCCCCTTGTCCAACGAAGAGCACCTTTTCGTTCCAAGTCTCCCTGGGCTCGAATGATTTAACATCCTGGTCGGCCTCTGTGATATCAAAGGTGAATCTTTCCAATTCAGCAACGCTGATACTCGGCTCGCCGTCGGAATCTAAATTTTCCATCTTCTTGGTCAAAAACACCTTTGTGTCTTGATCTTGACGATGCACAGACTCGTTAACTGATTGAGCAGGTTGATGCACCTCTTCATATCTTTGTGTTAAACAGGCCAGGGCAAGTGGCACATTTGCGACACCAGTCTGTTGAATATTATGCATCGGTTGATTGGCCGATGGGCAACTCTGAACGTCCACTGGTCGAGTAGGTTGATGTACTTCAGATCTTGACGTCAGAGTACTTGAAATGATTGGTGCCTACACAGTACCAGTCATCTGAACACAATGCATCGGCTGAGTTGCCGATGGGAAATTTTGCACACTCTCTGGCTCATGCTGTAGCCTTATATTCATCGGCTGATGTACCGACGTCTCATTGTGCACATTAACTTGCGAGTATTGCGGTGTAGTACTTATCGGCTGATGTACTGATATTTCCTTCTGAAGATTCGCCGGATGACACTGCGGAGCTCTTGCCACTTGGTGCCCAGGCTGCGTAACTTGCTGCTGAACCGGCAATTGACCAATCCAACTTACATTAGGTGGCATCGGCATATGACTTACTGATGGCTGATAACCAGCTGATTCTTGCAGCCCTTGTACCCTTGGGTGATAGCCTTGATTCGCGGGTACCGTAGGTTGAGCAGCCATTGCCGATATAGGCTGATTATCAATTGGCATGCCTTCTTGCATCGGCCAAGAATTTGCCGATAGCTGATAACCAGCTGATGCTTGTCGTTCTTGTGGCGCCGGGCAATTAACAGAATAGCTACCTTGGTTAGCAGGCGTTCTGATTTGAAGAGTCATTGCCGTCATGGGTTGACTTACAGCTGCTGGGTTTTGTCATATCGGCAACTGATTTGTCGATGGTTGGGCGTAAGGCATTCTGGGTATTGCCATTTGAAGATTCCCTGTCGACAACTGCACCGTTGGAGAAGATGTAGCATAATGCATCACTGGAACCATCGGCTGTACAGGTGTTGCCGATGCTATAGGAATCTTCCACCCTGCATGGTTATCTTGAACCAATCTGGAATCAGCAGATGGACTTGGAGACATACCGTATCCCCACCAGTTGGCAGAAGTTGGCCGATTCTGGATCACAGGTCCAGACATTGTTGAAACCACCAGATTTGTACTCGCCCGAGTGATGCTTGCTGGGCTCAATCTTGGTGGCGCGATCTCATCGGCAGATCAGTTCATAACTGGTGCGGACACCCTTGGAACCGCCGATGGAATCGTAACAGATGCCGATCCGAGTTGACGATACTCCGGACCAACATAATATGGTTTCTGTCCTCCCTTGAACGTTTGCTTGATAACATTGCATACAGTATCGGACAGTACATTGGATTGGCTAATTAATACATTATTTAATGTAGAACTAAACATCTCTTGTATTTTACCAGGATCGGCGTCGAAAGTGATCTGCCGCGGCGACGGCGGATCCTGCTTCTGGACTGCTTCGCCGATTCTGTTTAGGCTGAAGGATTTGAGATACAACCGCTTGTACTCCTCCATAGCCTGCTCCATAGCCTGCTTCTGATAATCTTTCATATTTGCTTCGGAGACTTCAATAACACTCCTTGGATTAATCATGATAGATGTAAAAATTGTATAATCGGGTCCCACCGGGTGTGCCAAAAGAGGTGTTGACACAAAAAGCATCAGGATCTGCGAACACCTCGGGCTTATACCCGAAATTCGATATCCGGAGGCGTGCCAGTCGATTTGACCAGTTAATCGACAAGGACAATAACTAGAACAAGATTCAATCAAGACAACGGCGATGCGCCCGGATGGCAAGATTGGAACTTGATCAAGATAACTAGAGCAGAGCTGAACGAGACAACAGCAATACGCCCGGATGTCAAAGCTCAGAGGTACTCCCATGCGGAACTTACAAGGATTGACGGAGATCAAGGTGATGCAGCCCGTCGAAGCTTGAAAGAACTCGTTGATAAACTAAGACTAATGCGAAAAGGGTAAATTGCAATAAAAGTAGAATAAGAGTAAACTTGATTTGTTTGATATTGGATTCATCTTTTACATGCAGCCCTTGGGCACATATTTATACTCCCGCATGGAGAGTTGTATAGAGACATGACCCGTACTTTTCCTAAAACAAACTCCTAATTTTAAGGAAACTGACTCGCGTAGGAGTCGGATAACAATATTATTTTCCTAAACAAACACACCTATTTTAAAGGAAAACAAACGACTCATGCAAGAGTCGGACTCAAATTGCTATAACAATACTGGTACAAAATCACCAGTTTCCTTATGTCTTTCCGTCAATGAAAACTTTCCATCGGCAGACTCCTTCAATCCGCGACTCCCTTCTCTGGCCACCGGTAATCCTCTGCTGACATCAAACGCTAAGTCACCCTGCGCTCATCGGCATTCCATACCCATCGGCATCGGCAATACTTCCCAATCGGCAACCTTGCACTGGTAACTTGTCTTCACCAATCAATCCCTACCAGCAATCGACATCGGCAATATCTCCTCACCGGCAATCGGCAACTTTGTAATCCTAGTGACCTGACTTCATCAACCTCCACCGGTAAGAACCATCCAGCCTCTATCGGCAACATCCGAAACTTCCAGCTTCCATCGACAACACACTTAGTCTTCTCACAACACACTCCAATCGGCAATACAGACTCATGTCTTCCTGATGCCGAGGGAAAACGGCTGCCGATCAAGATAAGCCTTAGCTCATCTGACACGTGCCGAAAAACGGTGTCAACACTTCTCTGTTAGGGCGCGCGAGCGCAGTGCCGACGCCGACCGGAGGATCCTGGAGTTCTCCGCACGTGTGGGCGAATTGACGACGGTCATCTCGCAGCTTCGTGCGGCGATCAATGGCCTGGAGGAGGAGAACTCAGGTACGTTTCCTTTGTCTGCCCGTTCGCCCTGGCATTGTGTAAAGCTGCTTCTAGAGGTTGAAGTCCTCCTTTCATGTCACCCCAGGGTTACAGGCCGACGCACAGGAGGCGCAGGCGCTGCGTGAGGCAGTGCACGAGGTGTGCGACCTCTTCGGCGTGCAAGCTGTCGAGGGTGGTCCGGCAGCGGCCAGAACTCTCTTCTGCCTGCTGTGGGAGCGGGGACAAGCGCGGATCCGGGAGGCACTGCGCATCGGGGTCCACCGCACGATGTCGATCGCCGCCTGCCTCTACAACGCGGTGACTCCCGCGCTTGTCAGCGAGGGATACCCCCCGGACGCCTCGGAGGACCTGCTCGATCGGATCGAGGTCGACGCGGAGGAGCCAGCGGCGGTCCTGGCTGCCAAGCTTGACGACGAGGTGTTCCCACTGCCGGAAGAATGACCCTGCGTGGCCAGAGATCAGGGCTGAGGGCCCTTGTAACAAAACAATTTAAATTATCTTTTGATGTGTCCCCAAGGGGGGCTTAAGACAACTTTGATAGCTCCTTAATGAGATTTTTCTATGTTTGTTTGCTTGTTGAGTTTCGTATTTGCTTTTTTGGTTGGACTACTTGCCCGATTTTACGTGGAAGAGTTTTAATCTTTTCGGATAGGCAGTTGGGTGGAGGCACTTGGCTCCGGAGAACCGGAGTACCCCGACCCTTTGGCATGGTCCGTTGAGATTTCTTCTCTTGGTGTAGGAAATCCGACTTTCGCTTAATAGATCAGCAAAACGATTTTTTGAACGAAAAAGTTTTTGGAGTGAAAGACAGGGGGTGACCCCCTTCCCAGCCCCCGAGCGAGGTGTGTTCTGGCGCGCGCCGAGAGTGCACCTTGCTAAGCGGTCGGTCCGAGGGTTCCCGCATTTTTATTCCTCGAACTTTTTGCTCTTAAGAGAGGTCACATGCATATGTACATGATGACAAATATACTAGATAATAGTGAAGAAGGCGACATAGCTGTTGGTGTTGTGTGCGTCCGAGCTCTTCGCGCTCTAGGGGTCGACGTCCATCTTGTCAGTGGCTTCGATCGCCGCCACTAGCTCCTCGCTGCGTACCTCGGCCATGGCGTTTTCGCAGTAGTCCACCTCGCACTGGTATGCCAACTTGACGTCGGAGGAGACTGTGATGATGTCGAACGACCCTGACATCTTGAGCTTCAGGTAAGTGTAGTTTGGGACGGCCATGAACTTCGCATAGCACGACCTTCCCAAAACGGCGTGGCAGGTCCCACAATATGCTACGACCTCGAAGGTAAGGTACTCGGTCCGGCTCCCCGAACGTGACGGGCAGGTCGGTCTGCCCTAGAGGTACCGTTTGCCTTCCGGGAATGATCCCCTAAAAGGGAGCCCCCGAGGGTCGGAGCTTTTCAATACGTAGGACGAGGGCCTCGAGGGCGTTGTAGTACATGATGTTGAGGCTGCTGCCCCCGTCCATCAGTACTTTGGTAAAGCGCACGCTCCCTATGATCGGATCCACGACGAGTGGATAACGGCCCGGGTGAGGAACGTGACTCGGATGGTCTTCTCGACCGAACGTGATGTCGGGTTCTGACCAGTCGAGGTATGCCGGCGTTGACGGGGCGACAGCGAAGACCTCGCGCCGCTCCTTCTTCTGCCGGCGCTTGCAGCTATAGGCCTCCGGCCCTCCGAAGATCATGAGGCACTTTTTGACGTGAGGGTAAGAATCTTCGCGACCCCCATCCCCGTCCTGGCCTTCTGACTCCTTCGGCTCGTCCTTGTCAGGAACGGTCTTAAAGTATCTGGCCATCATTTCACACTGCTGGAGTGTGTGTTTGACCGGTCCGTTGTGATACGGGCACGACTTTGTGAGCATGTCGTCAAACTTGCCCACCTTCTTCCTGCCCTAGGGGTGGGGAGGCTTGCGGTCCGCCGATGCGACTATGTTGTCATTGCCGCCACGCTGCGGCTTGCCTCTCCTTTTGTTCCCATTCTGAGCGCGGCTCGAGCCGCTTTCGCCGGCGGTCTCGACTTCCTTGCCCTTTCCCTTGTCTGGGTGGAAAATCGCACCGACCACCTCCTCTCCCGACGCATAGCTAGTGGCGATGTCGAGGAGTCGCTCGGTGGTGCGTGGGTTGCTGCAGCCTAGCTCGTGGACTAGCTTTTTGCAGGTGGTACCTGCGAGGAAAGCCCCGACCACATCTGCGTCGGCCGCGGTCGGGAGCTTTGTGCATTGTTGGGAGAAGCGGCGGATGTATTCCCGGAGGGATTCGTCCGGCTTCTGCCTGCAGCCGCGGAGATCCCACGGATTGCCTGGGTGCGTGTAGGTGCCTTGGAAATTCCTGACAAAAGCCTATCGCAGGGATTCCCACCCATCGATGGTGTTAGGAGGCAAGTGCTCAAGCCACGTGCGGGTCGAGTCCGAAAGGTGGAGAGGCAGGTTGTGTATGATGAAGTCATCATTGTTCGCGCCGCCGGCCTGACACGCAAGGCGGTAGTCGTCGAGCCAGAGCCCGGGGTAAATTTCCCCGGAGTACCGGACGACGTTTGTTGGCTGTCGGAAAGGGTGCGGGAACGACGCGCGTCAGATGTGGCGGATGAATGCCAGGGGACCCGGGGGCTCCGGCGTGGGAGGTCGGTCCTCATCGCTGTCGTACCGACCGCCACGTCGGATGTGGTAACCTCGGCTTGCGTCGTCCTGCTTGGCGTGCTTACGCGCGTTGAGCGTGTCGCGCATGTCGTGCTTCTTGCCTACGAGAGCGTGCACCATCGGGCGCTGGTGTTCGGCCGGGTCGGGATCCGGGTGGACCGACCCCTCGTGGTCGTTAGGAGCCACACCGGCCGAGGGGCCGGCGCTGAGCCCGCGTCTTTGCAAAGCGGAGCTCTCGGCCTGTTGTTCCACGACCCGCTCCAGGAGGGTCTTCAGTTCGTCGTGGGCGAGCTGGCCATCTGGAGCATCTGGGATCGGGAGGTTGCGGAGTTACATCGTTGCTGCCGCGATGTTTTGGCTTGCTCGCGTGAATTGCGGCATTCCATGCTCATCGTTAATGATGCGGTGGTATACCGCCCGGGCCTGCCTGCAGGCGCGGGGCTCTGCGGCATCCCTGGCGGCTTCACGCTCAAGCTTCTCACGCTCGAACGTCACCCTCCGCTGGCGCTCCGCGAGCTGCTGCTCCACGTTGCGGAGGTCGCAAAGCTGTTGCTGCCAGGCCTCCGAGGACTGCGGATCAGGCCGTTGGTGAGGTTCCGGAACACCTGTCTGGTCCTCGGGTGTGTGGTTGCCGTCTGTGTCTTCGTCCCCCTCGTTGACGTGGGTGGGGTCAACCGCGAACGCGGGTGGCGATGTGTCGCACATGAAGCACTCGCGGTCGTGGTCTTCGCTGGGACCGCTCAAGTCGGTGTTGAGCAGATAATCGCTGGCCTGGAGGAAGCTGCGTAGCGCCTCCTGATCCTCCAGACCATCAAAGTCCAGAGGGTCGTCGCTCCAAAGGCTCAAGTCAGCGTAAGACGCGGCCTCGGGGCTCGAGGGAAGATCGGAGGTGGAACGAGAGTGGTGGGACGCGAGTCCCACGTGTTTTCCTTTTGCTAGGTCTGCGTGGAACCACGCGGCCACCGTCTCCGCGTATGACGTGGCGGTATTCTTCATGCCGAAAGGCTGCGCTTCCGAGACGGGCATTTCGTCGTGCCTGGGGGAGAGCGGTTGCCCTCCCGCGAGCTGTGTCATAACGTTGGCAAACGCAAAATAGAGGTTGTGCAGGGATTCCCAAGTCGGCTGGGGTCCCATGAGCATGTCGAGCTGGCGCTCGAACTGAGGATAATTGGCCCGCGGGACGGCCGCCCCGCGAGCGGTTTGTTCCCCGGAGGGAGACCGATGAAGGTGGGCCATGGAAGCGGCGATGGCATGCATGGATACCTCAGGAGATGCCGTAGGGCGACAGAGGGCCAGGTCTGCGTCCTGCCCATGGCACTAGAAATCCAGGCTACCAAAACGAATGATGGTGCCCGGAGCGAAACGAACGTGGCGACCAGCCATCCGAAACTCGAAAATACGGGTGACACGCAAAGTCCCCCTACCTGGCGCGCCAACTATCGGTGTCTAAAATGGCGGGGTCTAGACGGCCAACGAGTAAATTTTTAAGCGTGTCGGAGTTCGGATGGTTACGCTCGGAGAACACGGAGGTTTATACTGGTTCGGGCACGAACGCCCTACGTCCAGTGTGTTGCGGGGTTGTATTACCGATCGCGGAGAGCTCATAGGGGGGAGCTACAGCTTTGGTGAGAGAGGGGAGGCTGTCCCCAGGTCTCGTGCGTATGATGTTCTTGGTTCTGGTGAGTGCTCGCGTGTGTGCGAGTTTGAGTGTGTGTGAATGAGTGTTGGAATGTCGAGAGAGCGATATTGGGGGCTCATTCCCTCCCTTTATACGTAGGGAGAGATGGAAGAGTACAGTAGAGAGAGAGAGGGGGAGTGACATGGGCCCGGCTTGGGCTGCTGCCGAAGGAAGCCTTTGTCTTCATCATGTCTTCCTTCCTGGGGAAGATTGCGCCAGTAGACGCATGTCTGAGTCTTGTTCGTCCTTGTCGAGCTGCAGCCATACGCCTTGTGATCTGGAAACCTGCTGTTCCCCTTTCCGGGTATGGGCGGAGGTTGGTCGCACAGGACCAGACACCCCCGCGTCCCGTCATACAGGGCTTGATGATGCCATAATCCCTGTTGGGGTGTCCGTCAGAGACATGGCGTGGATATCATGCGCGGAAGTCGTCGGTTAGGCAGCACAGGACCCTGTACCGCAGGGTGAACAGAAGTCAGCATGGTGGCTCATGCCTTGAACCCCATTCCTGAGGACGGAGCGTACAGTGGACCTTTTGACTATGTGGGCTAGGGCGCCCCAGGCTATGTATGGAAATGAGACCTCCGAAGGCGAGGGTCGTCACGGATGACGTTTGCTGGGCTCAGACGGGGCGAGAGAGCCCCTGAGGGTTGGCGGCGCCGCGGCGCGACGCCACCTTGGCTTGGACGAGGTGGAAGAGCCCCGAGGGTTGATGACATCACGAGCGACACCACCTTGGCTCGAGCGAGGCGGAGGAGCCCCCGATGGCAGATGACGTCACGGGCGACGCCACCTTGGTTCGAGCGAGGTGGAAGAGCCCCCGAGGGTTGATGACGTCACGGGCGACGCCACCTTGGCTCGGGCGAGGCAGAGGAGCCCCCGAGGGCAGATGTTGTCACGGGCGACGCCACCTTGGCTCGAGCGATGCGAAGGAGCCCCCGAGGGTTAAAGGCGTTACGAGCGACGTCACCTTGGCTCGGGCGAGGCGAAGGAGCCCCTTGATGGTGGTTTTTGTTTTTGCAGAATCTGGTAATTTGGGTACCCTATTTCTAGGTATCCGACAATCATCGTCGTTGATTGCTCGCTTTCAATCTCGCAAGCTAGGTATACAAGCTTCTAGATCTAAAGTTTGGCACTGGCGACACCAGAATAATTGTCATTTGATCATCTTCGACAATGACACAGCCGCTGTTCTTCCCACTTGTCAAATGTGTTTTGACAAGATCTCATGGTGTTGGGTCCTACAACATTTTCAAGTTTTGGTGGTTAGAGCATTTTCAAGAGTACCCAATATTTTTATCCTTAAAACATAAAATTTTATAACTTCCAAAAAAATTTAGGAGAAATAATGAATGTCATATTGAAGAGTTTCCAATATTTTATTCTAAAAGTTTTTTCAGCGGCATTTTTTTTGTGAACACACAACTAAAATATTAAACTTCTCCTAGTGAAGTGGAGTTTCCCTAGTGTCTTGGTAGTTAAAATTTAGTACAAATTTTCCCTAGTAAATATTTCCTAGTGAAATCCCCATGTGCTATAATTAGTGGTATTATTTTTACACTACTTAAAACACTAGGAGAATTCCACCATTTTGGTAGTGACAAGTGCTAGGATTTGTGATATTTTGCATTAGGAACCCTAAATTTATTTCTATACCTATTTAAGCCATCCTACTTCTCTCTTACGCTTTTCTCACAGGGAACCCCATCCTTACTCATTTTCCTTTCCAACTCCCTTCTTCTTCTCACGCTCGCAACAGAGCATGCAGAGAGAGCGGGCTGCTGGTGATCCTGGATGGGAGGGGCACGTCAGATTCCTGCATTGTCCTAGGCCCTGGCTGTGGCCGGCGACCGCTAGCGGAGGGTGGAGCCATGGAGGAGGCGTGCCGTCGCGGTCGCTCCCTACTTAGGTAGATGCGTCTCGCGCCCCTACTATGCTGCCCGTGATAAGGTCTAGAGGATCACGATAAAGTGGAAGGCAGTGGCAGAGAACCTAGTGTTGGTGCCGACGGAGGATAGCATTGAGAGGCACCCGCGTCAAGAGCTTGCGAGTCGCCGGCCCTCCGCGGTCAGGTTTTAGGAAGTGCTAAAAGATTGAGAGGAAGTATTGGAAATTGTTGGAGATATGTTTTTGTTCAATTTTGTCAAAAATAAAAGGATTGAAGGAGTGTTTTAGAAACTCTTGAAGAAGATGTTGGGAGGGTTATATATTATGTTAGTTAACTATTACGAGTTCCATTGTGTTGGACTTAGACTTAGATAATGGTTTAGAGGTGACATTTAATACTGGTTGGGAAATATCTTTAGTCTCAATTTTTCCAATTGGGAATACCAATCTGGCTGTCCTTTAGTCCCGATAAGTCCTCTTAGCTTAGAAAAAAGAATACCTTTCTACCACTGTGTCCCGTGAGATTCGAACCAAAGATCTCATGCATTGTCTCGCATGTAGCTTATCACCCACCTACATAACACATCTAACAATGAATGAGATATTTTTCTTTTGAACCAATCCATCGTGGGACCTTTAGTCCCGGTTTGTGTTATCAATCGGAACTAAATGTCCTTGTACCTTTAGTCCTAGTTCGTAACACCAATCAAAACTAAAAGAGACTAGTTAATCCACATGTCATTGGACAAAGGACTTTACTCCCGGTCAGTATATAGAACCGGGACTAATTCGTCTATTACTCCCGAATACAAAATTTATCGATACTAAACACACTCACGCCCTCTATGGTGTCTTGAGTGCCAAAACAAAAGATCCTATAGCATTATACCTTTTCCTTGATCCTCCTTTTATTTTTCTCTTTCATTTTCTTCAAGTCTGAGCCCTTGATCAATCACCATCATCTTGATTCCACTACCTGAAGTATACCAACCTATCTCATATAATCACTTAGAGACACTAGGTTAAATACTTTTAAGGTTTCATCAATTACTCAAAACCAACTAGGGCTTTTAATGAGACATTTTTCTTCCCATCGAGGGACGTTTAGTCTCGGTTGGTAACACCAACCGTGATTAAAAGATCGTTTATTAATCACGGTTGGTGTTACCAACCGAGACTAAATGTCCTTGTACCTTTAGTCCCAGTTCGTGATTAAAAGTTCGTTTATTAATCACGGTTGGTGACTAAATGAGACTTTAATTCATTTGTCGTTGGGCGGAGGACTTTAATCCAGGTCAGTATATAGAACGAGAACTAATTCGTCTTTTACTTCCGGATACAAAATTTACCAATACTAAAGGCAAATATGATATGCAGACTAAAAGTTTGTTCTCTACTAGTGAAAATGTTACGAATGAGATTTGGATATATATATATATATATATATATATATATATATATATATATATATATATATATATATATATATATATATTGTATCTGGAGACTTCCATGTGGAGCATACATATAATTGTATTACGCGCGCCTTAGAACCCCTTCTTTCTTTTGGAAAAAAAAGAAAATGGAAATGGCCAATAATATAATGTAAATTTTGTTTCAGACGTGTTGGATTGAAAGACTTGCATAATAACCAGTTGCACTGATAATTAATTAAAGACACGTGTTTGTTGCTTTGCCTTTATGAAAATAAGGGCAACAAAGACATTTTTCACGCACGTGTTGATGGGTTGATCCGTTCCGTTCAATCTACGGGTGCATGCACATACGCGCAGCCACGAGCGATTGCATGCATACCGCTGACCGTTCTACGGGTCGTGCCAATGTCAATATATATAATATATACAGTCGTCTACGAATGGCGAAGCATGGCTAGGTGAAGGTGTAGGTAGATATATATAAGCTGAGGCCATCGCCGGTAACCATATCGCAACCAAACAACCAGAAATTTAAGCAGGCCGGCCGGCGGCTAGGAAATTCTGCTACTGGCGGACTATAGGGATCGGAGAGGTGCCGCCGTCGCGAGCGAGTCTCGATGCCGTTCTTGGTTCTATTTGGTGCATTTTTTGTGTTAGCTGCCCCTCCGGTTCATGTCGTCGTCGGGCAGGCGGGAAAAGGTTTAATTTTGTTTCATTTCATTTCAAACTTCAGGTCTTCGTTGTATATATATATATATATATATATATATATATATATATATATATATATATATATATATATCAATTCAATTCAATTCAGGTGGGTCGTCGCTTGATCGATCATGTGCGTGCGTTTTTTGCAGGCTTCCTGAGCATCGACTGCGGCCATGACGGCAACTACAGCGGGTACACGGACAGGACGACCGGCATCTTCTACGTCTCTGATGGCTCCTACACCGACGCCGGCGAGAACCACAGGATAGCCCCCGAGCTGGAGTCCTCGTGGTGGGACCCTTATCACACGCTGAGGAGCTTCCCGTCGGGGCAGCGGAACTGCTACGCGCTGCCCACCGTGGCCGGGACGAGGTACCTGGTGCGGGCCACCTTCACGTACGGCAACTACGACGGCAAGAACAGCTCGTCGCTGAAGTTCGACCTGCACCTGGGCGCCAACTACTGGGAAACCGTGTACCCAGATACGTATAGCAGCAGAGTGCGCGAGGCGATCTTCGTGGCGTGGGCAGGCTCGGCGCCGGTGTGCCTGGTCGACACCGGCCACGGCACGCCGTTCATGTCTGTCCTGGAGCTCAGGCCGCTCGGGACCGCGCTCTATCCGCTGGTCACACCCGACCTCATCATAAGCAGATATACACGGGTAAATATGGGAGCGACGACGAGCGATTCAATTATACGGTACTTATCCTTCCTCCTAAATTACTCATTACTCATACTGGTCCAAGAGAGTTTCTGAAGCTCGATCATCATTTCTAATAATCTAGACTTTTTATTTTTAAGATTTTTTTTTTAAAAAATGGAACCGCTCTCCGACAACTCTCTCACGCTCTCAATCTTTCTGCGCTTTGAAAAATAATCCATCTAGTCGCATGGTAATAAAATCGTAGGACATTGAATTTCTCAATGCAAATATATGCAAGAGATAAAATTAAAGAAACTACAAAAGCTGTTAGGGTTATTTAGAAATATTTCAACATTCATGATACAAAGTTATCTTTATATTTTAGGAGCAATATATATTTTAGAATATTAATTGAAGGAAATGAACCAATGTTTCTCTAACTTTTTTTAGCCACTTAAAACACATTGATTTATCAAAAAAAAACTATTGGATTTTCTCTAAATTTCATCCCTAAATTTTAGAAACATTATTGAACTCAAATATCAGACAACTTAATTACTCATCGACTTTCAAAAGTGAATAAAATGTGTGCTCGGAGGACCATTTCAAAGTAGTTTTGTGGGTGGCTTTGCTGGCATTGTAGTGAGGACCACGTGCCAGAGGTCTGCCCCTTTCTTTTAAATAAAAAAACATATTAAATTGGATAGATTCAAATTTTATATTATAAAAGTCGATATATATATATATAATCCATAACTTTGTGGCTGATAATTTTTTTTATTTAAGACCTTTAATAGATTATAGAAGCTCAAATACTTGTTTCAAGTTATTAGAGATTGAAATCTGTTTTATTTTTTTTTCCAAACGGACAAATTAAAGGATGTTCACCCGTAAAACTTTGTGTTGATTTGGTGAATGAAGGTATCCTGACGATCCATACGATCGTTTCTGGTGGTCGATGGACAATCCTAGCCCACGGTGGGCGAATCTATCGACTACGAGGCCCATTCAGCAGGAAACGAGTTATTACGGCGTGCCCTCGCTCGTCCTGCAGACGGCCGTCGCGGCATCGGGCAACGATACGGCGCTCACCATCACCTGGCAAGCTGACGCTGACACGAGGCCCTACCCGCTGATGATACTCCAGCACTTCGCCGACTTCCAGGGAACCCAGCTTCGGCAGTTTAATATCCTCATCAACGACAAGGATGAGTCTGGACCGAAAATCGCGTACAGTCCCCCGTACCTGTCTCCGTACACCGTGTACACAGAATCCTACCGGGCTACCGACGGCAGCTACAACATCACTCTCGCAAAGACCAACGCCTCCTCCGTGCTGCCTCCGATGCTGAATGCGTTCGAGATCTACGTTCGCGTCCCGTACGAGACTCCGACGACACTCCCTCAAGACTGTAAGCTATCCGATGCTGCTCAGCTCTTCCCCTCATACTAACTCACCTTCAAATATACTAGTACAACTGTACTATTCTGTGACTGCAAGTGCAACCCACATTTGTTCAAGACTGTACCCAACGTGCTCGATCAAATGTCGCTTAAGGTAGTTATATGGCACTAAACTGGGTATGAAATCATGACTATATTTGTTTTTTTTGCATGCTGCTAGTTGACGCCATCATGGCTATCAAAACCGAGTATGGAGTGAAGAAAAACTGGATGGGTGATCCATGTTTTCCAAGCAAATATGCTTGGGCCGGCGTGAAATGCAGCGATCCAAGTGGTAACACATCCAGGATAATATCACTGTGAGTATCTGATACATTAACATTATTGAGGAGGTTTTACTCCTACATAATGATCTCATGTGTGCTAGTATATTATTGGTCCATTCAGTTACTGATTTATGCAAATTCTCATGCAGAGATCTATCCAACAGCTCTTTGCGTGGCGCAATATCTAAGAATTTTACACTGCTCACGGCACTCCAGAATTTGTAAGTGCTATATAACAGACTAATGTCCTCTGCTTTCATTGTTCATGTCACCATACTCCACGTTCCATGAGACCATGACTGACATTCACATTCTACTACCTACCTGTGATCATGATATGTTAAATCCGACATATTAGTTTATGGGATCCCACTCCAGGGATTTCTTGTAGTGAATCAACTACCTATGTACTCTTGGCCTGGCTCACATTGTGCAAATGTTTCAGGGACTTGTCTTACAACAGCTTAAGCGGGTCAATACCTGATTCTCTACCAAATTTGCCTTCCTTACGAGTTCTGTAAGTGTATATTTGTTGCAAGTTAATTACCAAACCAAGGACTTCACTAATCGCTTTTCACTTTCTACAGAAATGTATCTGCCAACCAGCTGAGTGACGATTCCCTATGTAAAAATTACACAGGGTCACTTATTTTCAGGTTTGATTTTAGTCTTGATATTTCCTTTTCCCATTGATATGCTTGTGAATTTTGGATAGTATATCTGTTTCTAGGATCTCTAAACAAGTGAGCAGTCAATAACAAGCCCCTCACCCCCTCTCTGACCTTGTTGTTGTCTTATGTATTTCAGACATGATTCTAATAAAAGTTCGTGCAACAAAAAGATAACTGCATCAAGGAAAAGCACAGTTATCTTAGTTGCTTCAGTTGTGGTCGCTGTGCTGGTTGTATCTGCAATTGTTCTTGCATATTTCATCTGTAGAGCAAAAAGGAAGTCTACTGGTGTGCATCCTGTCTCCCTATCCAGAATTACCATGTATGTGTATTTTCATTTATATTATTCTTATATATCATACTCGTGCAACCAGTTTCTGTAGATGATCACACAAGAAATGCACAACTCGAGATTGCTCCAAGAAGTAGAACAGATCAAGGGGATCAACTGCAAGATAAGGAGAATAGGCAGTTCACATATAAGGACCTGGAAAAGTTCACTAATAATTTTAAACAGTTCATAGGACAAGGAGGCTTTGGAGTTGTCTATTTTGGCCATTTAGAAGATGGCACTGAGGTCGCTGTCAAGATGCGTTCCGAGTCTTCATCACATGGGCTAGATGAATTTTTAGCTGAGGTACCAAATTTTGAGTCAGCAATAATTATTCATGAGAAACATTTTTTTTTGAAGTAAATGAGTCATGACACATTAGAAATGCATCGCATACATGTGAATCAACTGCATGAGCCACATACATCACAGAAGGAGCTTATATGGCAACTAATATATCTTTCCTATGTTTGTAATCTGGTTACGTTACGTAGGTTCAGAGCTTGACAAAGGTGCATCACAGGAACATCGTTTCTTTGGTTGGTTACTGCTGGGAGAAAGATCATTTAGCACTTGTTTATGAGTACATGTCTCAAGGGAATCTTTATGATCATCTGAGAGGTTTGACTTCCTAACTTACTTGACAAGACTGTGTAACATTTTATCTAACGGTCGTTCTGATAACAAATCTAATTGTATTACTTTTCATGTCTGCATCGCAAGTAGTTCTGTGCACATTACTGGTCAAGTTTGACCAATCAAATTTTAAAGCTTCATTATTTCCAAATAGTGGCACTATTGATTAAGAAGCGAACAGCTATGTGACTGTTTTAAAACCTGCAATATCTTCTGAACTTGACATGTGAAGTCGTTGACACAGTTGCGCTCTGTTAATACAATGAAGGTAAAATTGCTGCTGCTGAAACCTTGATGAGCTGGGGAACACGTGTACAAATAGTGCTCGAATCTGCACAAGGTATGCTCAGTGAAATAAACGTATATCAAACTCAATTTGTTTTTAAGAAAATCTGCCATTTGTTCTTCTTTTTCCATTTTCACCTGTTGACATTATTTCTGTTGTAGGTCTGGATTATTTGCACAAAGGATGCAGCCCACCAATAATTCACCGGGATGTGAAGAGCAGTAACATTCTACTGGGTCAGAATCTGCAAGCTAAAATAGCAGATTTGGGACTTAGCAAAACATATATTAGTGATGGCCATACTCACATTTCAGCCACAGCAGCTGGCACGGCTGGTTACATGGACCCAGAGTATGTCTCTCTCTTCTCTCTGTATATGGTATAACATCTAATTTGGTACTACTTTGATACTATACTTTCATTCCTTGTTTCTTGTATTCCAATGAAAAGTAGTAAAAAATATTTTAAGTTCCTAGTACTCTCTACGTTCTACTCCTATATTATAAGTCGTTTTGATTTTTTTTAATACACCCATTTTGCTAGGTATTTAACATATATTATATCTAGATACGTAGCAAAATAGATGTACTAAAAGAATATTTAAGTAACTTATATTTTGGAACGGAAAGAAAACCAGCGTTTGTCTTTGTGAAACAGCACTGATGTCCTTGGTTACTGCTGTTTCTTCCAGGTACTACTTCACCGGAAGGCTCACCGAGAGCAGCGACGTGTACAGCTTCGGAGTGGTCCTACTCGAGGCAGCCACCGGCGAGCCTCCGCTGGTGCCAGGCCAGGGCCACATCGTTCAGCGCGTCAAACAGAGGGTCTCCGCCACCGGCGACATCAGCTCGATCGCCGACCCGAGGCTCGGAGCCGCCTACGACGTCAACTCCATGTGGAAGGTGGTCGACACCGCCATGGCGTGCACGGCGGAGTCCGGCGCCGGGAGGCCGACGATGGGCGAAGTGGTGGCGCAGCTCAAGGACAGCCTCGCGCTGGAGTATGCTCGCGACAACGACGACCATAGCGTCCCGGTGAGCATCGCCGCCAGCGATAGCACTGCTTTGATGATGTCCGGGTTTGGTCCGTCGGCGAGGTGAAGCTGTACAATGGTCTTGTGTGAGTTTGGCTTCATTGCCCTTTTTGTTTTGTTGTATGTATCTACATACGTGTACAGTTAGAAGATTTTATAAACGTCATAATAGGATTTAATCTGTTGGTTATTATTTCTAATCCACAGTGAAGTGTAGATACTACCAGGATTTTGATTTAACTTTTTTGGTTACTATTTCTAATTTGATTTAACTAATCTGATCAGGGAGGAAGGAGTATTTGTAATAGCTTTATTTTTTTTTGACACAAAAAACTGTGGGGGAGATCCCCACAGTGCACCACGAAATTTTATAGATGATAGGGACCAAGGGTACTTACAGAGGGAATTTAGCTAAAAGCATCCAACCAAAAACAAAAAGATGACCGCAAGTCATCTTTAAACCTAACTGAAATAAGCATACATTGGGATTTAAAGATACTAAACCAGGTTGCCCGGTGTTGACTCTCTTCTATTGAAGACTTTATCATTTCGCAGCTTCCACAACTCCCATGCCGCAATCAAACTTGTTTCAGTGAAGCAAGGGATGGTATGCACGTTTTGCCCCTCAATGATTCTGTCCTTGATGTCAATTGATAGATCCCAAGATATACCAATCTTCTACCAGCAAGCACGAGCAAAGGAACAATCAAAAAGGAGATGGTCAATTGTTTCTGGTGCTCCATCATTGCACATGATGCAATGTAAAACCGCTCTCCACTTGCATTTTCCTTCTATGAAGCATTGTTTTGGTGTTTAGCTTGTCGACAATCATAAGACATGCAAAGAACTTAATTCTGGGCATGCATCTAGATTTCCATAACTCTCTGTATATGAGATGGGCCTCCATCCCCATGAACACATGCTTATAAAATTGCCTGGATGTATATCTGTCGCCCCATAGAGGCGTCCACTTGTCCTCTTTGCCCTGATCATATTCCAGATCATAAAGTTGGTTCTGAAGAGCTTCTAGTTCGTCTAGAGCTTGAGCAGACAAAGGCAAAAAGAAAAGTGTATCCAACTCTTCTGCCTGCATAGTTTCAAAAACTGAGATGCTATCAGAAATGGCAAAAGATGCCAATCTTGGGTATTTATAGCTTAAAACTTGTTGTGACCAAAGATCATCCCAGAAACATGCCGACCGACCACTGCAATCGTGCATCTGGTTACCCCTCTGAAAATTGTGCTGAGTCTTAGGACATCCTTCCACCAAAAGGATCCCACTTCTCTACTAGCATGAGGCACTTTATTGACATAATGCTTGTTCCAGATGAGTTTTACCCATGGGATATCATCATTATTATAGAATTTGCTCAGATTCTTCATCAAAAGAGGATCATTCTGCAAGCTAAGATTGATGATGCCACAACCTCCCTTATCTTTAGGTAGCATAACTGTGGGCCAAGCAACAAGATTCCCCCCTTCTTATTTTCAGAATTGCCTCTCCAAAGGCACTGCTTTCTTACCATGTCAATATTATCTATGACTCCCTTGGGTAGTTTGATTGTGCACATTGTATAAGTTGTAATAGGGGTAAGAGCTGAGTTGATCATTTCCAATCTACCACTATATGATAACCATGTAGAGCAAGTTGACAGTTTTCTTTCTACTCTGTCCATCATTGGAGTCAAATCCTCAAACCTAGGCTTTGTGGTTCCCATGGGCAGACCTAGGTAGGTAAATGGCATGGACCCAACTTCACATCCAAAAGTGCTTGCTAGTTGTTGCATTTTCCCTGGTGCAATGTTGATTGGGTACATTTGGGACTTGCTGTAATTCACTTTTAGCCCAGTTGACTCTGCAAAGGAATTGAGCATTGATTTGAGGAAGACCAGTTGCCTTGCATCCGCTTGTACTAATAGAAAAGTGTCATCAGCATACTGGACAATAGGGAAATCCCCTTCCATTAGCAGTGGTCTTTTTAGCTGGTTGATGTCTGCTGCTCTATTAACCAGTACTTGCAGGAGCTCAGCTGCTAGAACAAAAAGCAAAGGTGAAAGGGGGTCACCTTGTCTCACTCCTCTTCTACACTTGAAGAATTTGCCAGGAACACCATTGAGCAGAACTGCAGATGATGCTGAGGAAAGTATGGACTTGACCCATTGAATCCAAGTGTTTGGCAAACCAAAAGAGATCACCATCTGGATAATTGCATAATGTTCCACAGTATCAAAAGCCTTTTCAAAATCAAGCTTTAAAATTATCACTTCTCTTTTGGACTGGTGGCATTGATGTATATACTCATAGCCCCAAGCAAGACAATCTTGTATTGATCTTGATTTAATGAAGCCATATTGATTCTGATGAACTAATCTGAGTATGACTGATTGTAACCTGTCAGCTAGGAGCTTGGTGAGTAGCTTAAGGGAGATGTTCATCAGAGAAATTGGTCTAAAGTCATTCACAGTGAGAGGGCACTCTTTCTTCGGGACCAGGGTGATATATGAAGTGTTGATACTCTCTAACTTTGTTGTACCTTGATAGAAATCCAAGCAAAGCTTAAAGAAGTTAGTTTCACAATCTGCCAACACCTTTTAAGGAAGAGCCCATTGAAACCATCTGGACCAGGTGCTTTGTCTGATGGCAATCTTTTCACAATAGCTTCAATTTCGTGTGTGTCAAAGGGGGCACATAGGAAGTCAAGGTCATCTATGCGGTGTATCATGCTTGGCAGATAAAAAAACATAGTTGGTGAGGAGGACATACCCATTCTGTTTCTGAAGGATGACCAGATCAAACCAGCTTTACCCTCGTGATCAGAGATGATTGCCCCTTGTTCATTTTGCAACTGATCAATACTATTTCTTCTATGGGAAAGTGTTGCCATACCATGGAAGAACTTTGCACACTCATTCCCAAACTTTATTCTGTTAACAGTGTATGTATTGTTCCAATAGATTTTCTTGTAAAGCAATAGGTTCCTGAGATGATTTTTGATGATGCTTCTCAAATTGGTCTCAGGGTTAAACAACACTCTTTGCTCTTCTAATTTATCCAAAGCAAATAAAACTGAATTGCAGTTTTCAATCAGGACCTGTAGGTTTGATAAGTTCTTGCTCCAATGTTTGAGCTTGTATCTGAGTAACTTGAACTTGTGTGTCATGTTTTTTGCTACATCTATACTGAATGTAGTCGTGGACCATGCTTGTTGAAATCATTTCTCTCAGCCCAAAAATTCTCGAACCTAAAAATGTTTTCTTTTGGTATAGTGGTGCCTATTGCGATTTTGCATGGAAGATGGTCTGATGTGATTTTACCCAGGGGCTGAACTTCAGTGCTTGGGTAATCAAGGGTCCAGTTGGGTGATGTAAAGAACCAGTCTAGCTGTTCAAGCAAAGGATCTGTTTGCATGTTACTCCAAGTGTAAGCTCTTCCTTTTAGGGGTAGCTCAATGAGACCCAGATGACCTATTGCATCATTGAAGATCAACATGTCATTCAGATTTCCTCCATCTCTATTTCTGTTTGTAGTCGAACGATAAAAAATGAAGTCTCCTAGGAAAATCCACTTGATATTACCATCAATTGGATGGCTTTTGAACCAATCTATAAACATAGATCTATCAAGCTCAGCACAAGGACCATAGACATTGGTCAGATTCCAACATTCATTATTATGCTTTGATTTGAATTCAATCGTTAAGCCAAACTGTTGCTTGTCAATAAGTGTTCCTGAAAGAGCATGTGAACACATGGTGGATAAGTACCCATGTATGTTCAGTTTTGTGATGAGTGATTGCCCAACACTTGAGCGTTTCAGTTTGAGTGGCTTACCCTAACCTCTTTGCGAAAGCAAATGTGTGCCTATCTATCGGCTTGTGGTGTGCAGGTGCTATGCCTAGTGACAGTGGTCAATGGCGTGGAGAAGGTCGAGTAGAGGCTTGCCGTGCCGATGGTCTGAGAGCGGTGAAGGGCGGAAGCGGGGCTCGGATTGAGGGACCATGGGCGCCGGTGGACTAGCTGTGGTGGCTAGTACTTGGCACCGGCAAGTGCGAGAAGACATGGAGGTAGACCGAGTCAAGACGGTCGACGAGCGGGTCGAGCGGAGGCTCATGGGACTTGGAGTCCGACAAGGCGAGGACAAGGTGGCTCGAGTCGAGCGGTTTGGTGGTTTGGGCCTCAAAACCATCCGAGGACAGTTTCCGAGTTTGGGCCTCAAAACTCGGGGTTCGGTAGTTGAGCCCAAAGCTACCAGTGGCGGGTTTCCTAGGTTTGGGCCTCAAAACTTAGGTGGAGCTTCCGAGGAAGCGGGGATGTCACGTGACGGAATCCTGGAGGTTGCGTCGAGGCGACAACAACTCCTGGCAGGAAGCGGGGCCGTCCATTCAAACGAGTGGCTGAGAGTTACCGACTTGGATTACAATGTCTTAGGGCTAGGTAATTCGGTCTTGTATCTAGGAGGGTCTTTGGGAAATAGCCAAAGCCCGTTAAATAGGGGATGAAGGGGTATCCCTCATCCCACCTCTTGAACCCTAATCATTTGCCCCAACTCTCTCTCTCTAACCTCTCTCTAGTTCATGAGGGCCCTAGGTTGATCTCACCAACCTTTGTAAGAACTTGTGATCTTTTGGTGGAATCGGAGGCCTTACCCTCCGTAGGCCATGGTGCCTTTGATTTCGTGATCGAGTCGTTGTTTTGCTTGTGTTCTTCGCGTTTTGCTTTTTGCTCTCCCTTGATCCCGAGTTGAGATTTTTCTCTATGGAGTAGTTCTTGCAAAACCATTTGAACCAAGTTGTTCGTAATTGTGAGGAGCATCTTTGCACTGAAGGAATTCTCCTCAAACCTCACGAGTGCGTAGATTGGGCGATTTCTTTGTGGAGTTCTTCGTTCTTGAGCTTTCCCCCAAATCTCTTCTCCCCCCGTTACTCTAAGATGAATTGAGCGATGATTTCTTCGGGATAGCTCCCCAACTGTACAAGGATCATGCCTTCAAAGTTTGGTTGCAGTTGGTGATCATTTGGTTGAGTTTTGGGAAGATTTGGCGGAGTGGAAACCATTTTCACGGGTTCCAGCAGCTCTGCTCGCGAGCGTTGGACTAGGCTCCGGACGACTTTCCCTTAGCTTCGGACTATAGCAAGTGGTCCGGTGGTCTTGACCAGTGAACGTGTCAAGCAGCGAAGGGCGTCGGACAAATCTCCAGACTACTCGCTTTTGAGGCTCCGGACCATACCCCATTGGTCTGGTGGTCTTTGTTAGAGAGACAGCAAAGCGTCGGACTAGTCGGCATAGTCCGATGGCTAGTCCGAAGGTAGGGTAAGTCTACGTAGTTTTGCGTAGAGGCAAGGGTGAGCACCGGACCATCTTCATTGGTCCGGAGGTAGCGTCGGACTAGTCCGAAGGTGGACGTCCGAAGCTAGTGTGCTCCCTGCGTGATTTTGAGCCAACAGGTGAAGGCGTCTGACCAGGCACCGGACCATTGTCCATTTGTCCGAAGGTCCTAACTGAAGTGGTCTGGAGCCTCTATTGATTGCTGCGTTTTTTCGTTTGCATCGCGGTTTGTTTCTTCGGGTTCATAGCTAGCTCCGCTGTGTTCCTAGGACATCTCCTAGAACATCCACCCACTTGTGGGTCGTGAGCCTAGCTCTTGATTTGGGAAGTGTTTGGGACAAGGGTCAAGATCTTCCGAATGGAATTTTTATTTGGCTCCCATTCACCCCCCCCTCTGGTCGCCATTTTTCGGTCCTTCAATTGGTATTAGAGCCGGTTGAGGATCAATCCACCTTACACGATTCTTGATCCACGAAGGCGACATGGAGCGAGGTGCTGGTAAACCTCCTTACTTCGATGGAACCAACTTTTCCTATTGGAAGGTTCACATGTCCGCTTACCTCCAAGGGCTTGATACGAAGTTTTGGGAGATTTGTGAGAATGAGGACTACGTGGTTCTTGGCGCTCAAATCACCGACCTCCAAGTCACGCAACATGCGTCAAACGCAAGAGCCCGTAGCATTCTCTTCTCTTGTCTGTCTCTTCCTGAGTTTTAGCGAATTTCGAGTCTCACTACGGCGCGGGAGATCTAGCAAACACTCTTGAGATATCAGGAGGGCAACCCTCAGATCAAGTCCAGACTCTTCGACACGTACCGTAGAGAGTACGGGAACTTTGTTCAGTTGGCCGACGAATCTATTGATGGGATGTTCACTCGCTTCCAATCTATCGTCAACAAGATGCGTGCTAATTGTTGGTATTTCTTATGACTATCTCATAAATCCGCAAGCGCACAGATTATACCGTTGTAGCACTTCACCTAGGAGTATTCCAAGGTATCGTAATTTATATTATCCCAAAGGAAAACCTTGCTAGAAATGATAATTAGAGAGAGATCCTAGAGTGCACCTTAACTTAGTACCCACTAGTATAGAGGGGTAAACGATATATGTGATAGGAAGGGTTGATGAATAAAGAAGCTACGATAAAAGATACTTAGAACAGACTAGGAAGACTAGCTAGGTGGGAGGACAACGAGAGAGTATAGGGACTCCTTTGTACTTCACTCTACTTCAATATACTTAGCTAATTAACTAGTCTAAAAACTATAGTTTGTCTCCTTAATACAAGTATGCTAGGCGAGGGGATAGATCAGTGGGAGGACAAAACTCCTACCGGACCGCGCCCTCTTCTTACGGGGGCCTTACCTTTTAAGAACTTGCCTAAAAACACGTGGTGGAATACAAAGACTAGACAAGGCTGTCACCTCTTGCTAGCTACCACAAACAATCCGTGCAACAAGCGATAACCAAGGATAAGATGATGTATAAGCACCACGCTTACACATAACTTACTACTTTGACTACAATCTATAATCAAAGCACCCTATGAACGGCAATGATCGCATACAGGAAAGGTCACAAGGATCACAGACTATGGATGTAAAGGCTATTAAAGAGCAAAAGCATATAGCAAGACTATATCTATTATAGAAATGCTCAAAGTAAATACTAAGTAAAGTAAAGTAAAGAGAAAGATATATATATTGAATAAGATAAAGTCTTACAAAGAAGGAAAGATACAAGAGCTATACCAGACTCTCCAGAAGACAACTCCGGAAATCCCGAGCACAGCTCGACTCAACTCTAACTCCCACTCTAGACTAACTCCTAGAACAATCTAAGGAATAGAGCTTGTAGGCTTCTTCTTCATGATTAGAGAGGGGGGTATGGCCCTCTATTTATAGTAGGGGGGTGGAGTAGGGGCTACTCCATCGCCACGTCAGCGATCCAGGGCCTTCCATCCTCCACCGTTGGATCAAACCACCTCTTGAACCGTCATTACATGGGTGGATGTGATTCACCATGTGGGGAATTGGCAAGTGGGCCCTGAAAGGTCTAGATATGGAGGTGGCCCCTTCTTCTCATCCTTCTTCTCCTTGTTCTCTCTAATCTTGTCTTTGTCTTCTCTAAAGGTGTCATCGGTAATCACCTCACCAAGAACTTGGTTTGGTTTCATTATATCCAATCCACTCCTCACCAATAGAGTGACAAGCATCTCAAATCTTGAGGGAAGGTTCCTCAAAAATTTGAATGAGAAATCCTTGTCTTCCACTTTCTCACCAAGTGCCTTGAGGTCATTGACAAGCACCTCAAGCCTATTGAACATCTCCGACACATTTTCATCTTCCTTCATCTTGAAGCTTGCAAACTTCTCTTTCAAGATGTAGGCCTTTGCTCCCTTCATGGATTGAGTCCCTTCATAAGACTCTTCTAGCTTCTTCCATGCCTCATGAGCACTCTCCAAATTCTTTATTTGCTCAAACACTTCTCTTGAGATTGCTTCATGAATGGCACTCAAAGCAATGTCATTGTTTTGGAGCTTGTCTTCTTCGGCTGGGGTAGGTTCATTGACTACCTCAAACTTCTTGTTGACCAGCAACCATATCTTCCGGTTGATTGATTTAAGATAGGTGGTCATCAAGGCCTTCCAATAGCTATAATTGTTTCCATCAAACTTAGGTGCCCTCTTGGTGTTGTTGATTTGAGTCATTTTAACACCGTGGGATGTTAAGCCTACTAGCTTTGATACCACTTGAAAGGTCTAGATATGGCAAGAGGGGAGGTGAATAGCCTATTAAAAATCCTACAACAACACTGAAGCAAAATTGTTAGAATAAAACACGGCTTTAAGCAAGTTTTCTCTAGCTCTACGGTTAGGCAAGACACCTACCAATTCTAGTTACTAGCAAGATATGTTCTATGTCACACACAAGAGCTAGATTACTAGTGCTACTAGACTAAGCTACACAAGCTAAGCTAGAGGCTCTACTTTGCAAGAATGTAAAGAATGTAATGTAAAGCTAGAGATAGAATGGTTATACCAATCGTAAAGAGATGAATCAATAGATAACCAATCACAATATGAATCCTCGGTAGAGACAAGTTGACACAATGATTTTTACCGAGGTTCACTTGTTTGCCAACAAGCTACTCCTCGTTGTAGCGATACACCCACTTGGAGGTTCACGCGCTAATTGGCGATCACAAGCCAAACCCGTCACCGGGTGCCGCACAACCTACACAAGATGAGGATCCACAAGCTACGCAGAATCCATTAGAGATACCTTTCACGAACTCCCACGGGGTAGGTTCAAGAACCCCTCACAATCCACCGATCGGAGCCGGAGACTATCACCTTCCTCCGCTCAGCGATCCTCGTCGCACCAAGCCATCTAGGAGGTGGCAACCTCCAAGAATAACAAGAACTCCGCGATGACGACGATCATCAAGTGCCACTAGAATGCAATCAACAAAGCAATGCACTTGGATTCACTCAATCTCTCATGAATATGTCAAATATGTTGAGAGGGATGAGTGGTGGGCTTCTCACAAATGAACACAAGTGTGTGAGTAATGAGAATGTGCAAGAAGTGCCCCCAAGGGCTGGCCATATCACCTTATATAGCCCTCACTCATAACTAGCCGTTTTCCATTCATTTTCCTCTTCTCTGCGTACCTCCAGACGCACAAAACAGTGGGGGGTCCGGACCATTAACAGCGTCCGGATGCCCCCACACAACAGAGACAACTCCTCTGTTCACCACTCCGGACGCGACCTCCGGTCGCGCGCGCCGTGCTGTCCGGACTAACGACCATGCGTCTGGTCGCCTGCCATTCAAACGACTCTGTTTTCCGCTCGTGCCACAGCACACCACGTGCCTCCTGTCACTACTGTTCATAGGGTCCGGACCCGCTGTTACCAGCGTCCGGAAATATAAACCAGAGAACCCGAGAGCTCCTTCCTTATTTCTTCACCTCCGGACGCGTGTCCGGTTCACCAACCGGACCAACACTTGCGTCTGGTCCAAAACACACAGAGAGCAACAGAGAGGATCACGCCTCCGGACGCGCGTCCAGAGCTCTGCGTCCGGACGACAAACAACGTCCGGTCTCTTCTCCTCAGCACGACCAACAAGGGTTTGCCTCCGGACCCATCACCGATGGTCCGGACTCAGCCAGACCCTTGCGTCCGGAGCTCTATTTAGCTGCCAAACACTTCTCCAACTTCTCCAAGCTTCGAAGAGCCAACACTAAGTGATCTCAACACTTGTGCACGTGTGTTAGCTTTTAGTTCACATTTATCTTGGAATAAGTTGGTTGTTTTCACTAGTTCAATAGATTTTAATACAATGCATATGAACCTAGTGGCACATGATAACCGTAATCATACTTAAGAGCTCCCTCCTTGATAGTACGACTATCTATCCTAAATGTGATCACATCCTCTATGATGTCTTGATCACCAAACCGAAAATGGTTCCTAGCTTTCACCTTTGCCTTCATACCATTTTCCTTTCCACCACCATGCTAGAGCTTGTGCCATCCACTTGATCCACCTTGCTCCATCACATGGTATGTACCAACCTATCTCATGATTCACACTTAGAGATCCAAGGTTAGTACTTAAGTGGGTTTCATCAATTACTCAAAACCAAAGCACATGGGAGACTCTCAATCTCCCCGTTTTTGGTAATTGATGACAACCCTTCCATAAAGATATGAAATATAATAATTTTGAACTTGAGTTGCTTGTCCAAGCATTTTAATCAAAGATTCAAGATTTGGACAAGTTACACAAATTCGGTTTGGTAGTTATTAGCTCCCCCTACATATGTGCTTCAAGAGTTTGGTTCAAGTTTTGCACATATGTATAGATAGACAATGTTGGAGAGTAAATAGCTACCAAATGATGCTAAGGTGTAAGAGTAGACCTTTGAAGCATGATACCATTGGAGTGCGGAATTTAGAATCACCCTTAGCACCATGATTAGCTAGACATCAAGTAAACACTAGAAACCCCGTCAGATCAACATTAAAAGAGGGGGTTCTAGATACAACTTGAAAAGCCACTTGAAACTACTATCTAGCTTATCATCCTATGCATGCTAGTTGATCAATCATCATTTAATTTGTATCACTAGCAAGCACCACACAAGCATATATTTTGGATTTGAAGTACTTGTGCAACAATACATATGAGGATGCAAACATTCAAATGCAACAAGGTGTTAATGAGCTTACCCCCCTATTTGTATGTTCTCTTTCAAAATTGATTTTTCATTTTCTCCCTGTAAGGACCTAATTAGCCTAGAGGGGGGGGGGTGAATAGGCCTGTTTTTCAAAACTTAACAACTTGCTGTTAACATAGGCCCGACACTTCCGGCCTTGGGTCCGGCACTGCCGGGGTGGCCGACACTGCTGGCCTCTGGGGAGCAGTGCTGGTCATAGGGACAGATCAAAGCACAATTCGAAATGTAAACTAAATATGGAAATTGTGCTTGAATAGAAACCTTCCTAGAGGTGTAAGGAACGTCTAGTACCACCTGAAGATGGTAGCAACACACCCACCGAGTAGATCGGGTCCAAACCCTAGAAATCACCTTGCAAACAATATATATCAAAGTAAAGTAACAAGCATGCAGTGACACAAGATTTGACCCGTGGTTCAGCTCACCACCAAGGCTTGCCTACGTCCATGTTGTTGAGGTGTGCCACACAAGGCTCAAGCTCACCACAAAGGCTAGCTCTTTCCTCGGTGTCAAGTCAAGAGAATGAACCCTTGAGATGAGAGAAGTGTATTAGCAAATAGATGGGTGATACAAACTTCCCTAGGCTACCACACGAAGGAGGCAAGCTCAAGGGCAGCCTCTAACCGGCTAGGAACAAAGCTCCAAGAGTAAATAACTCAAACCGCCGGCCACCACGCAAACCAAATGCTTGTAGGAGTGAAGATCCGAGGGAGAAGCTTCTTCTCAAAGCTTGGAGGCTCAATATCTCAAAGAATGATTGGAAATCAATGGAGGAGAGTGGATAAGCACCAAGGGAGAGCAAGAGAGAGGCTTCTCTTTCTATTCTTGCGGAATGTGTAAATCAGAATAGCAGAACTAACCGTTGGGGGTGAGAGAGGGGTGTTTAAATACCTCCTCACAGTCCACTAGCTGAACAAGTCGCGGAAGTGCCGGCCTGCCCGGCACTGCCAGCTTGGAGGCCAGCACTGCCGGCCTGGGCAGAATAGCAAGGATTTGATCTTCAATAAACTGGCTGATTTGCCCTCTTTATATGTGGAGGTGTGATGTAAAAGGATAGATGCATTTGGTTCACTTGTTGGCATGTGTGTTGAATCCCTCTTAATAGTACGACATACCTAACTCAAATTCAAAGTATAAAAGAATTTAAACCCTTTGAGCTTGTTGCCATGCACTTTTGTAATTGGAGGGGTCCACCAACCTATTCATCAACCTCCTTAAGTTTAACCTGCTTGTCATACTCACAAAGTTTCATTAGTTTCCTAAATATGTTGTCATGTCACCAAAACCCACTTTAGGGCTTGATTGTACTTTCAATCTCCCCCTTTTTGGTGATTGATGACAACACACTTAGAACTTACAAAAGTGAATAATAATATGAGACAATGCAAGTCATGGGTGTAGAAGCTCCCCCTAAATGTGTGAATAGGTATTTGAATTTCCAAATTTGGCATGAAAGGCCAAGTTTCACACATTGGAGTGAAGTAGGGCTCCCCCTACATCCATGGCTGCAGTGGGGTGCTGAAAAGGTGTCACAAATATATACGTGATGCGTATGAACCTGTCTCAAACACAAATCAGAGGGGCTGCTATTGAGCAGTTCAGCACTGCCGGCTTGGCTGCAAACAGCAAGCCTGCGGAAGCTTTTACACGACCACACATCACAATATATATATAAAAGATAAATGCATACTAAGACAAGCATGATATATATGAGAGAGTACATGTCCACAAATAACACAAATAAAGTACTTAAGTGGCAATATTATAATAAAATAGTTTTATGTTGCTCTCTCATCTCACAAACTAAAAACTAAGATAACTAGCACCTGCTGCTCCTCCATGACCGTCGAAGATGTTGTACCCCCTTCACTTAGTAATTCTTCCCCTTTGGCAACAAGTCACCAAAAAGAGAGAAGAACCAAGAAGAAAGAGATACAAGCTACTCGCTGTCCTCCTCCATATGGTCATCGTCGTCGTCTCCATCATCATCTTCATCATCATCATCATCGTCATCATCATCATCATCATCATCATCATCATCATCATCATCAGGAGATCCTATGAAGTGAACATTGGGAGAAGATGCATGCTTGCTGCATCAACGAGTCTGGGGCTGCTCAATCTCCTCCTCATCCTTATCCTCCTCATCATCATCATCACCACCCTCATAGGTGGACTCCTCACTGAGCTCTGGAGGTGGAGTAGGAGGATCAATCTGTCTGAGCCCTTACTCCTTTCTGAACTCTCTGATCTCAAGCCTGATCTGGTAATAGTGATCATTTGCATAGCAGATGCCAACAAAGATCTTCTTCAAGATCCTACCAAGCTTGCCCTTCTTCCTGCCTCTGGAAGCTGCTGCACCTGAAGACTCAGGGATATCTGCTGCTGCTGCTGTCCTGGTGTCTCTGAGAGGAGTGTTCACCTCCTGAATTGCTGTAGCATGAATGACCTTCTCTGCTCTATAAGGCTCATGGACAATGTCCTTGTTGAAGATCCGGCCAGTCACCATCTCAATGATGAACATCAGATAGGGAGCATAGGGCAGCCCCCTTCTAGCATCCTCTGCAGCAATGCATATCTCATCCCATAAGAAGCGAGCAACTGAAAACGGTGGTGCTCCACCTCTCATCCTCCTCAACACATTTTTGGATTTGTTGTAGAGGTTTGAAGCAGATCCCACCTTGGGATAGAGAGTGGTCCTGAAAAGGTTGTTCAAGATATAATACTTGCTCCTCAAACCTTTTATCAGACCATCTGCCTTATGAGGCTCAATGTAGAGAGAAAAAATTTCATCATTTAACAGCCCTCTCTCATCATGAACATTGAAGCATTCTCTGTCCTCCTCACCAAAGCCAAGGAGGCGAGCAAAGGTCACATAGTCAACTCTATAGTGCACACCCTCTGTCATCCAATGCATCACAAAGTTCTCCCTATCCAGATAGTAGGTGGAGTAGAACTGATGGATGATCTCTGTGTTCCACCCATTCTGGAAACCCATCCAGTGATACATCCCAAGCTGTCTGCACTGATCAATGACCCTGTCAAACACATGATCTCTCTTGATTTCCAAGTGCTCCCAATCAACATACTTCATTTTGATGACTCTGGGTTTTGCAGCTTGAAAGAGGACAGTGAGATAATAGTCGGAATGAAACACATTCCAGAACCTGTAGTCCACACTCATGTCCTTTGGCACATCATAGGGATTGATGGCCCTTTGCTCCTGGACTGTCTTCCACTGGTTTTGGTAGTTGACTCTGACTCTGCCAGGGGTGTCCTGAGGCTCTCTGACAAGTACCTCCTCAGGATGCTCAACAAGATGTGAGCCATCGAACAACCCCAAATCCGGGGGTGTCCAAGGACAAACACCTTCTGCGATGGTTCTCCCTGCCCTCTGCAACTCCTCCTCTTGAATGATTATTTGCTTGGGATTCAGGCCATCATCAGCTCTCTAAGTGCGAATCTTGGACCTCACTCTTCCTCTTCCACCACCTTGCGATCCATCGACGTCCATCTATGCATTTAAAAGGAGAAAAGGTTAAGTTGCTGCACCTAGACAGTGACAAGAACCCTAGTGGAGAGATTTAACCAAAATCTAGGGTCAATGGACGATTGTAGGATAAAATGCATAGGTGCTGTCACCAGGGGTCCGACACTGCCGGCCTGTAGGCTGGCACTACCGGCCTGGTGCAGACAAAACCATGGCATGCTCCATCAATTCTCCATTGAAACTAGGTTTTGATCAAATCTAACTACTGGAGATATATCACCATTCATAATGCAACTACTAGCAACCTAAATCCCATCTCAAAAACCATACATTGCATAGATCGACCCAAGTTAGGGTTTCAAGTTATTACCTTTGAAAGAGAGGGGTGAGGATGCAGAAGGTCGGCTTGAATGGAGCTTAACATAGGGAGGAAGATCCTCCACACCTCCTCCAATGGCAGCACCTCCAAAGGGCACCACTGCCGGGGGGAAGAGAGGGACCTCCGGGCTCCCTAGGTCTCCTTGGGGTTAAGAGAGAAGAGGAGTGGTGTTTCTGTTGAAGGGATATGACTTGGGATGGTGTTCCCTCGGGTTGGGGAGAGAAAATAAAGCAAAACCCGAGAGCTAGGACTTAGGCCCGACAGGCTTGGGTCCCTTAAGTCCCGGCACTGTCGGCCTTAGCCCGGCACTGTCGGACACCCCGGCACTGCTGGCCTGGGGTGGGCACTGCTAGCCTGGCCAGGCAGTGAGGCACTATGCCACCATTATACTTTAAATTTATGCAATTGTGGACACATACCCCTTGCCATCTGCTGGTCAGTAAGCAAATCAACAATCATACTATGATCAACACATTCAAGTTTCTTTCAAAATTTGTTTTGAAGCACATAATTGAAACTTTTCAAAGTTTTGCCTAAGTCGATAGGTGGACAAATAGGTGTGTGCTATAGTTCAAACCACGTTACAAGAATCAAGTATATTCAGTTCACTACGCAAAGCACAAAACCTTGTCTCATCGAGAGGCTTGGTGAAGATATCGACTAGTTGCTTATCGGTGCTCACATGGCGAGTTGCGATATCTCCTTTTAATTCGTGGTCTCTCAAGAAGTGATGACGGATGTCTATGTGTTTGGTTCTGGAGTGACTAACCGGGTTATTTGTGAGTTTGATGGCACTCTCGTTATCACACAAGAGAGGTATCTTGGTGAATTGACATCCGAAATCTTTTAAGGTTTGCCTCATCCAATGTAGTTGAGCACAACATGCGCCGACTACAACATACTTAGCCTCGGTGGTGGAAAGGGCTACACAATTTTTCTTCTTAGAACTCCAAGACACTAGGGACCGTCCAAGGAATTGACACGTCCCCGAAGTGCTTTTTCGGTCTACCTTGCAACCGACGTAATCGAAATCCGAATACCCAAGTAGATCGAACTTAGAGCCCTTAGGATACCATAAGCCAAGGTTGGGAGTGAAAACTAGATATCTCAAAATTCTCTTAACGACCATTAAATGGCACTCTTTCGGCTTAGCTTGAAATCTAGCACACATGCACACACTAAGCATTATGTTCGGCCTAGATGCACATAAGTAAAGGAGAGAGCCAATCATGGAACGATATACCTTTATGTCCACGGATTTCCCTCCTTCATCAAGATCAAGATGTCCATTAGTTGGCATGGGAGTCTTGATTGGCTTAGCATTGGCCATGTTAAACTTTCTCAACATATCATGGGTGTACTTGGTTTGGCATAAGAAAGTCCCTTCCTTGAGTTGCTTGATTTGAAATCCGAGGAAGAACTTTAGCTCACCCATCATAGACATCTCAAATCTCTTAGTCATAATCATACTAAACTCATCACAAAATGATTGGTTAGTACTACCAAATATTATGTCATCGACATATATTTGGCACACAAAGATATCATTATTGATCTTATGAGTGAAGAGAGTAGGATCCGCTTTGCCTATTTCAAAGCCTTGTTTGAGTAGAAAATCCTTAAGGCATTCATACCATGCTCTTGGTGCTTGTTTAATCCCATAGAGCGCCTTATGGAGCTTGAAGACATGATGAGGAAACTTGGGATCTTCAAAGCCCGGTGGCTGCTCAACATAGACCAACTCTTGGATTGGGCCATTGAGGAATGCACTCTTCACATCCATTTGTTGAAGCTTGAAATCATGATGGGCGGTATAGGCCAAAAGCATTCGAATTGCTTCAAGCCTAGCCACCGGTGCATATGTTTCTTCAAAGTCCAAGCCCTCCACTTGAGTGAATCCTTGAGCCACTAATCTTTCCTTGTTCCTTGTCACCACACCTTGCTCATCTTGCTTGTCGTGGAAGACCCACTTGGTTCCAATCACATTTGTGTTGGGTCTTTCCACTAATGACCAAACTTTGTTCCTTTCAAAAATATTTAGCTCTTCTTTCATAGCCATCACCCAATCCGGATCATCTAAAGCTTGATCAACCTTGAGAGGTTCCAAAGAGGAGACAAAAGAGTAAAATTGACAAAAGTTTGCCAAATGTGAACGAGTAGTTACCCCCCTTTGAAGACTCCCAAGTATATTGTCAATAGGGTGATCCTTTTGAATTGTTTGCCTTAGCCTTGGGTGTTCTGTGGCTTCTTGTTGATTAGCTTGGCCATCATTGTACTCATACTCTTCAAAGATAGGTTGTAGGTTTCTTGGAGTTATTGGTGAAGTGGCTGCTACCTGTCTACTTGGTCCGGCAGTGCCGGCCTCTGGTCCGGTAGTGCCGACCACAGGGGCGGAGCCCTGACCAGGGAGCACCGTTGGACCTTCTTCTTCTTCAAGTCTAGGGGCAGTAGCTTCATCACCTTGAGGTTCCATAACTGTGGCTTGGATTTCTTGTGGCCTAATGTCACCAATAACCATATTCTTGGTTGCTTCACATGGTGGTTCCTCATTACCTACAATCACTTGATCAATTTGCTCTACTTGAGAGCCGTTAGATTCATCAAATGTCACATCTATCGCGATTTTAATTTTCCCTAAGGTCTTGTTGAATACACGATAGACATGCTCATTTGATCCATAACCAAGAAGAAAACCTTCATCAACTTTAGGTGCAAACTTAGAGGTTTTGGGTTTCTTGTTAAGTATGAAACACTTGCACCCAAAAACTCTAAAGTAAGACACCTTTGGTTTGTTACCGGTTAGGAGTTCATATGAAGTCTTCTTCAAGATCTTGTGTAGATAGAGCCGGTTGATGGCATGGCAAGCGGTGTTGACGGCTTCGGCCCAAAAGATATCCGAAGTCTTGTACTCATCTAGCATCGTCCTTGCCATGTCAATGAGTGTCCGGTTCTTCCTCTCTACTACACCATTTTGTTGAGGGGTGTATGGAACTGAAAACTCATGCTTGATGCCCTCATCATCAAGAAACTCCTCCACTTGAGTGTTCTTGAATTCGGTTCCATTGTCACTACGAGCTTTCTTGATTTGGAACCCGAATTCTCTTTGTGCTCTTCTAATGAAGGTTTTCACCTTTTCTTGCACTTGTGCCTTATCATACATGAAAAACACCCAAGTGAATCAAGTAAAATCATCAACAATAACTAAACCATGTTTTTTACCACCAATGCTTATGTAGGCCACCGGTCCAAAGAGATCCATGTGAATTAGCTCCAATGGATGCTTGGTGGAGACAATACTCTTTAGTGGGTGAGGTGCACCTACTTGCTTTCCGGCTTGGCAAGCACTACAAATTCTATCCTTCTCAAAATGAACATTGGGTAGTCCAAGAATGTGTTCATATTTTAGGAGTTTGGCCAAGTTCCTCATCCCAACATGGGCTAGTCGGCGATGCCATAACCAACCCATGCTAGATTTTGCCACTAAACAAGTCTCAAGCTTAGCTTTACTTTTGTTGAAATCAACTAGGTAAAGCTTGCCCTTCAAACGATCCGTAAAAACAATAGAGGAATCCTCCCTCTTAAAGACTTGCACACCCTTATCCGTAAAGAGACAATTGAAGCCCATCTCACACAATTGAGAAACGGACAATAAGTTGTAACTCAATGAATTCACATGTAATACATTTGAGATAGAATGATCAAGAGTAATAGCAACTTTACCAAGACCAATCACTTCCCCTTTGGAGTTGTCACCAAAAATGATGTTCTCACTTGCATTTAAAGTTGGGGAATATGATGAGAACATACTCTTCTCTCCGGTCATATGATTTGTACATCCACTATCAAGCACCCAACTTGATCCACCGGAGGAGTATGCCTACAAAACAAGTTTAGTTCCTAGATTTAGGTCCCCAATCAATCTTGGGGCCTTGCATGTTAGTCACAACAATTTTTGGAACCCATATGTTCATGCTTCTCTTATCATGTTTCTCATCACCCATAAATTCTGCAATGACTTTACCATGGTCATTGCACTTCAACATGTAACATGAGGACAAACTTCCTTGTGGTGACCTTGTCTTGGGTTGATAGGCAAACTTGTTTTTGGCCACCCAGATTGAGTCCTTGGGTTTCTGAGCAACCTGCTTTTGTTGGGGCATCCTTTTGGCATGGCCTTTGGCTTGAGCTTGATCAGGTGAAGCAATGGTGGCCTTCCCTTTCTTGGGGAGCGGCACTGCCGGCCTGAGGTCCGGCACTGCCGACCTCTGGTCTAGCAGAGCTGCTATCTGTGCAGGCTTATCTGCACCAATGCTTCCCTTCTTCTCAAACATGACACACTCAATGCCTTTGATCATTTTTCTACCATTGGTTTTACCTCCTTGAGTGTGTCCAAGCCCATCTTTGATTGATGGATGCCTTCCATCCTTGTATTGAATCTTCTTAGGCTCAACTTTGTCTTTGTCTTTCTTCTTTGAAACTGAAATGACATTGTTGAGCCTTGCTATTTCTTTCTTCATGGCCTCCATGTTGGCAAGGTTTGTGGAATAGGCATTCATATCAACATTATAGCATTTTCCACAACCTTGACTAGTGGATGGAGAAGATGCATTATTTGCTTTAGAGAGATGTGAGTTGCCCTCCCATAGAAGAGAGTATTGTGCCTCAAGCTCTTGATGCTTTTCAATCAAGCCACAATGCGTTTGCTTGAGGTCACCACACTCATTCTTAGTGAGAGCATGAGCTTCTTGTTCTTTGGCCAAGGCCTTAGTCAAAGAGCTCACCTCACTTCTTTCTAATTCAAGAGCTTCCTCACTAGCAATATAAAGATCATCTTGTTTGATAAGAGTCTTTTCTCTAGATGCTAGCTCAGCTTTGGTTGCCTCTAATTCATCCAATATGTTAGCAATGAAGAGTTTTGTCTTAGGATCCATGTTACTAGTTATTTCATTTATCTCCTCATCACTAGATTCATCATCACTAGAGTTATCACTACTAGAGATGTCTTTGGGGGGGAGGAGCTTTGGCTTTGTGTTTTGATTTTACCTTCTCACCCTTTGCCATGAGACAAGTGTGAGGGAAGCCTTCATCATCAGACATGTTATTGAAGAGCCTTGGTGAAGTGGATGGCTTGTGAATAGCTATTATGGCCATCTCCTCTTCTTCACTTGAGCTATCGGTTGATTCATCCCAACCATGTCCAATGTGAGTTTCACCCACATTTCTTCTCCCTTTCTTGTAGTCACCCTTGTCTTCTCTCTTGCCTTTGCCAAATCTGTTGTCCTCTTTCTTGTTTGGGCAATCGGCAATGAAGTGTTCGGTGCTACCACACCTAAAGCAAGTTCTAGATTGGGAACTTCCTCTTCATGAGCTTGTACCCATTGCTCTTTATCCCCTTGTTGAATCTTCTCATGAATAGGGCCATGTCTTCAATGTTCTCTTCTTGCTCATCTTCACTTCCACCATCACTTGATGTTGAAGCTTCGAGTTGATGCTTGATGGTCTTGGTTGATTGAGCTTTGCTTGAAGATGCATGCTTGCTGTTTTTGGAACAGCTAGGGGTTGTTTTCTTTGTGCTCTTGTTTGCCTTGAGATCCACATCCTTGATCTTCATGCCCTCCAACCTTGCTTGCATCTCTCCAAGCTTCTTCCCTTTGCAAATCAAAGGTGATAATCCTTCCAAGCACATCACTTGGTGTGAAGTACTCAAATCTCTTCTTGTCTCTAATCAATGTCACCACAGTTTCATTTCTTGGAGAATAGGCTTCAAGCATGATCTTGACAACCTTGTGGTCATTGACTTCCTCACCACCAAGTCCTCTTATCTTGCCAACCATAGTCATCAATCTATCAAACATTTCTTGTGGCTCTTCACCTTCATTGATCACGAACTGGTTGAGCTTGGCCATCAACAAATCAATCTTGGACTGCCTCACTTTGCTCACACCTTCATGTGCAAGATGCAAGGTGTCCCATATCTCCTTGGCCACTTCCAATCCCATGACCTTGTTGTACTCATCACCATCCAATGCGCTTAGCAACACACTAGTTGCTTGTGCATTGAGTTGGATGCATCGGAGCTCGGTAGTGGTGGGGCTTGTGGGATCAACTAGAGGATCACATCCATTGTGCACAATCTCCCAAGCACCGGGGTGAAGACCTACAAGATAAGCTTTCATCAAGTTTTTCCACTTGGCAAAGTTAGTCCCATCAAAATGAGGCAATTTGCTCGCAGGAACATGGAATAAAGGTTTATGCTCATGTTTAGAGATGGATGAATAATCAAAGGATATGGCAGAGTATTTCTTGCTGCCATCCTCCTCCTCCTCCTCCTCCTCCTTCTTCTTCTTCTCATCCTTCTTTGCAATCTTGGAGGCTTGGTATGATATATCATCATCACCATCGAAGCTACTAGAATCAACCTCCACTTGAGAGGCTTGCTCTTTGCTTTTCCTTAGCTCCTCCTCCTTTGCCTTGAGATCCTTTTTGAGAGCTTTCACTTCTCTTCTATGAAGCTTCTCGGCAAGCTTCAAGCTCTTGGCTTCATTGAGAGCTTTTTCTTCTTTTTGCAACTTTCTTGTTTCTTTCCTTAATCTTCTTTCTTATTTTCTTCTTGCTCTTTCTCTAGCGGACATGAGAGGAGTGGTCAAGTATTCCTCTGAGTCCACACTCTCACTATCTGTGGCATGAACGTCCATCTCCTTGGGGTCGACCACCTTGACCTTGGGATCAACCTCCTTAGCCTTACCCTCTTCGGCCATTACCTCGCACGGTGAAGTGCTTTATGAGGTAACCTTGCTTTGATACCACTTGTAAGGACCTGATTAGCCTAGAGGGGGGGGGTGAATAGGACTGTTTTTCAAAACTTAACAACTTGTTGTTAGCACAGGCCCGACACTGCCGGCCTTGGGTCCAGCACTGCTGGGGTGGCCGGCACTGCTGGCCTATGGGGAGCAGTGCTGGTCACAGGGACAGATCAAAGCACAATTCGAAACGTAAACTAAATATGGAAATTGTGCTTGAATAGAAACCTTCCTAGAGGTGTAAGGAACCTCTAGTACCACCTGAAGATGGTAGCAACACACCCACCGAGTAGATCGGGTCCAAACCCTAGAAATCACCTTGCAAACAATATATATCAAAGTAAAGTAACAAGCACGCGGTGACACAAGATTTGACCCGTGGTTCAGCTCGCCACCAAGGCTTGCCTACGTCCACGTTGTTGAGGTGCGCCACACAAGGCTCAAGCTCACCACAAAGGCTAGCTCTTTCCTCGGTCTCAAGTCAAGAGAATAAACCCTTGAGATGAGAGAAGTGTATTAGCAAATAGATGGGTGATACAAACTTCCCTAGGCTGCCACACGAAGGAGGCAAGCTCAAGGGCAACCTCTAACCGGCTAGGAGCAAAGCTCCAAGAGTGAAGAACTCAAACCGCTGGCCACCACGCAAACCAAATGCTTGTAGGAGTGAAGATCTGAGGAGAAGCTTCTTCTCAAAGCTTGGAGGCTCAATCTCTCAAAGAATGATTGGAAATCAATGGAGGAGAGTGGATAAGCACCAAGGGAGAGCAAGAGAGAGGCTTCTCTTTCTGTTCTTGCGAAATGTGTAAGTCAGAATAGCAGAACTAGCCGTTCGGAGGTGAGTGAGGGGTGTTTAAATACCTCCTCACAGTCCACTGGCTGAACAAGTCGCGGAACAGCAAGGATTTGATCTTCAATAAGCTGGCTGATTTTCCCTCTTTATATGTGGAGGTGTGATGTAAAAGGATAGATGCATTTGGCTCACTTGTTGGCATGCGTGTTGAATCCCTCTTAATAGTACGACATACCTAACTCAAATTCAAAGTATAAAAGAATTTAAACCCTTTGAGCTTGTTGCCATGCACTTTTGTAATTGGAGGGGTCCGCCAACCTATTCATCAACCTCCTTAAGTTTAACCTGCTTGTCATACTCACAAAGTCTCATTAGTTTCCTAAATATGTTGTCATGTCACCAAAACCCACTTTAGGGCTTGATTGCACTTTCACTCCCCATTGGTCAATTTTATATCTTTTCACATAATTTCTCCCCCTTTGTCATCCAATTGACACAAAAGGTGGGACCAATTATAGATATTCAAGTTTTAGCCCCCCCTAAGTGTGAGATAGATTATTTTCAACTTTGGTTTGAACTAAGCTACTTGCCCAAGATATTCAATTCGGTTTAAACCACAGACAAGCTTGTTCACACATGTTAATATGGTTATCTTGCCTATGTTGAATTAAACATTTGAGTTCATAGACATAGAGCAAACACTAGGATTGCAAGCACATTGTTGGTATTTCTTATGACTATTGGATAGATCTGCAAGCACACAGATTATACCGACGTAGCACTTCACCGGGAGTATTCCAGGCATCGTATTTTCCTCAAGGAATGATAGTGACCTAACTAGGATTAAAGATATGTCCTATGATGAATCAAGGGAGATTATGATAACTGGGTTGAGAGGTTCAAGATAGCACAGACGTCTAACAAGGGATAGCTGGTTATGCTGGCCTTATCGGCCCTTCTCTTGCAGGAGGTGACGGGATAGATCAGAAAGAGGGAAAAACTCTAACCGAACCGCGCCATCAAGTTGTATTGAAGCCTTACCTTTTAAGAACTTATCTTACACACGTGGTGGAATACAAAGACTAGATAGAGCTATCACCTTCTACTAGCATCCACAAACAATCCGCGCGATAAGTGGTTTACAAAGGCAAGATTAAGCTTAGACACCACGTCTACACTAATCTTACTACTTTAACCTTGGCCTAAGATTAAAGCACTTTACTCAGAGCAAAGCGATGATCAAGCGTGAAAAGTTGTATAATAGCTAAACCAGATTTAGAACACTGAATACTATAAAGAACTCATAAGAAGTCACTTACAAGTGCTAAACTTACAAGAGACTCGCATCCGCTGAGGAAGAACTCTGGAGAAGATTCCCGACAGACCCGAGGCTTTCTCCAGAAGGCTCCTCACTCTCCTCCAACTAGCATAACACTACCGAAGAGCTCCGCTAAGAGGCTAGAGAGTAGTTTCTCCAATGAGGCATTAAATGAATAGGGAGCTCTAGGGATCTATTTATAGCTAGAGGTGGAGTAGGGGCTACTCCGGTGCCACGTCAGCGATCCGCGTCACCTTCTTCAAGCACCGTTGGATCCAACTAACTTAGAAACCGACCAATGCATGGATGGTGTTGATTTCCATCATGTGGGGATTGAGTGAGGCGGTTGAGGGGGTGAAATCGCCATAGGGATGGTTCGGCCGAACCCCTATCTGGCCTATGGGCCCTCCTGGGTCTTCTAGAAGATGGCCCAATACTTAGGGGCTAAGTGGGGGCCTAGTGAACCCCACCTTTGGTTCGGCCAAACCCCATGTGGGGTCTGTGGACCACCTCTGCCTCCTGGACACTGGTCCCACCTGTCATATGCCTTGGATGTTGGTTCTGAGTTGAGTTGTCACGTTAATCTTCTTGATGTGGGCCCATGGATCCTTGTGCTTTGAATCTGGACCATTGAGAGGTGAATATACTTGGATCCAAGGGTAAAGAGTGTTCTTGAGGGTGTTACATGGATCATGGGGGCAAAGGATGCCAAGTGGGTCCATAGGGTGGTCGACCAACCCCCTAAGTGGGCCCACTGGCTCCCAAAAGTCCCCATTTGTCATTACCTGCATCAAATAGTCAAGGGACATGTGGAACTAGTTATTTGGCACAATATGTTCAGGCTATGCTTGTTTTCCTTTGAAAATGAGGATGTTGACGGTGTTTTGATGGTGACAAAATAGCTCTTAATTACCGTCAACACACATCAACATGTCATATGCCACCACTAGATCATATCAACTCATAGAAGTTATAGTGGTACCATATAAACATCAAATATTTTGTTTTCATGAATGAGCCTAGAAGCATGAGTTATGTCTAAATGCTCTACACAAGCCTAACAAGGTATGCATGAATGCTCTCAAATCAACTTTTACCTTGCATTGTTGGAGTAGAGGCATGTCATATAAGTGTGGGTGCATCAACTCATGTTGGAGAAATCAAGTATGTTCAACTCATTCCTTAGCTTGCAAAACCTCTTTTCATCTAATGGCTTGGTAAAGATATCGGCCAATTGATCTTCAGTGCCAACACTAGTGATAGAAATGTCCCCTTTCAATTGATTATCTCTAATGAATTGATGGTGGCCATCAATATGCTTTGTTCTTGAGTGTTGAACCGGATTGTTGGTGAGCTTGATTGCACTTTCATTGTCACATAGTAAAGGCACTTGCTTGAATTTTACTCCAAAGTCATTCAATGTAGCTCTCATCCAAAGTATTTGTGCACAACAACTCCCCGCACTAATATACTTGGCTTCGGCGGTAGAGAGTGCCACACTATTTTGCTTCTTTGATGACCATGAGACTAGTGATCTTCCAAGCAATTAACAAGTGACCGATGTGCTTTTCCTTTCTATCTTGCAACCCGCATAATCTGAGTCGGAGTATCCAAGTAACTCAAAGTTTGATCCTTTAGGATACCACAACCCTACATTAGGTGTATGCTTCAAATACCTCAATATCCTCTTTGTGGCTTTCAAGTGACTCTCTCTTGGAGATGCTTGAAACCTTGCACACATGCATACACTAAACATGACATCCGGTCTTGATGCGGTCACATAGAGCAAGCTACCAATCATTGATCTATATAGCTTTTGATCTACCATGTTGCCACTAGCATCACCATCCAAATTTCCATTTGTTCCCATTGGTGTACTAATAGACTTTGCTTCATCTATATTGAACTTCTTGAGCATGTCCTTGATGTACTTGCCTTGATTAACAAAAGTCCCATTCTTCAATTGTTTGACTTGAAGACCAAGGAAGTAACTAAGCTCTCCAAGCATAGAAATCTCAAACTCATTAGCCATCATGTTTCCAAACTCTTCACAAAACTCTTGATTGGTTGACCCAAAGATGATGTCATCCACATAGATTTGCAACACAAACAAGTTCTTCCCAATCTTCTTGGTGAATAGAGTAGTGTCAACCTTGCCCATAATGAATCCCTTAGAGAGGAGAAAGTCCCTCAACCTCTCATACCATGCTCTTGGAGCTTGCTTCAAGCCATATAATGCTTTCCTTAGCTTGTACACATGGTTGGGTTTCTTGTCATCTTCAAAACCGGGTGGTTGCTCAACAAAGACCAATTCATTGATGTACTCATTGAGAAATGCACTCTTCACATCCATTTGATAGAGCTTGATGTTGTGAGCACAAGCATAAGCCAATAGAATCCTTATTGCTTCTAGCCTTGCCACCAGTGCATATGTTTCCCCAAAGTCAAGACCCTCTACTTGAGTATAACCTTGTGCAACTAGTCTTGCTTTGTTTCTCACCATTATTCCATCTTGATCTTGGTTGTTGCGAAAGACCCATCTAGTGCCAATGACATTGTGGTTCTTTGGTCTCTCAACTAGCTCCCAAACTTGATTTCCTGTGAACTTGTTGAGCTCTTCATGCATAGCATTCACCCAATCAATATCTTGCAAAGCTTCTTCAATCTTGGTTGGCTCAATAGGTGATACAAATGAATAGTGTTCACAAAATGAAGCCAATCTTGATCTTGTTTGTACACCACTTGTGATATCTCCAATAATATGATCTATAGGATGATCCCTTGCAATAGATGTAGGTTGGAGTGTTGGAAGTTGATTGCTTGTACTTGGTTGATCATTGGGTAGAGTAGATGAACTAGTTTCTTGATCTTGAATTGGAGAGGATGAACTAGCTTGATTATCATTGAGTTGAACATTGGATGAAGGATTCACTTGATCTTCAATATCTTGCTGATCATCCACTTTCCTTGTCCGAATGTCCCCAATATCCATGTTCTTCATTGCATTGGCCAATGGTTCACCTCTCACATCATCATGGTTGATATTCTCATCTTGAGATCCATTTGTTTCATCAAACTCCACATCATGTACTTCTTCAACTATGCCATGAGTAAGATTCCATACTCTATAAGCTTTGCTTGTAGTTGAGTAGCCAAGTAGGAAGCCTTCATCACATTTCTTCTCAAATTTGCTCAATCTTGCACCTTTCTTCAAGATATAGCATTTGCAACCAAATACTCTAAAGTATGCAATATTTGGCTTTCTTCCATTCAATAGATCATAAGGTGTCTTCTCAAGCATCTTGTGACAATAGAGCCGGTTGCTATAATAGTAAGCCGTGTTGATAGCTTCGGCCCAAAAAGAATCACTCACATTGTATTTACTAAGCATAGATCTTGCCATATTAATCAGTGTCCTATTCTTCCTCTCAACAAGCACATTTGATTGAGGTGTATACTTGCTCGAGAATTGATGCTTGATTCCATATTTATCACAAAGCTCATCAACTCTTGTATTCTTGAACTCACTACCATTGTCACTTCTTACTCTCTTGATAGTTGTTTCAGATTCATTTTGGCATCTCTTGACAAAGATCTTGAATGTATCAAATGTTTCACTCTTGTCACTCAAGAAGAATACCCATGTATATCTAGTGAAATCATCAACTATCACAAAGCCATATTTGTTTCCACCAATACTAGTGTATGCGGTTGGTCCAAACAAGTCCATGTGCAAGAGCTCAAATGGTTTGCCAGTACTCATCATGCTCTTACTAGGGTGAGTATTTCCAACTTGTTTGCTGGCTTGAAAAGAGCTACATAGCTTATCTTTCTCAAAGACCACATATTTCAAGCCTCTAACTAGATCATGCTTAACTAGTTTGTTCAATTGCCCCATTCCAACATGACCAAGCCTTCTATGCCATAACCAACCCATGCTAGATTTGGATAGAAAGCAAGTTGACAATTGAGTTTCTTTGGCATTGAAATCAACTAAGTATAGATTCTCATATCTAAATCCCTTGAATATCAAGTTAGAGCCATCTACACTTATGATCTCTACATCATCAACTCCAAAGATACATTTAAATCCAAGATCACAAAGTTGAGCTATGGATAGAAAGTTGAAGTTCAAGCTCTCTACTAGCAACACATTTGATATGCTCATGTCATTGGATATAGCAATCTTACCAAGCCCTTTGACTTTTCCTTTGCCATTGTCACCAAATGTGATAGATTCAATACCATTGCAATCATTTTGCTTGATAGAGTTGAACATTCTTGAATCTCCGGTCATATGTTGAGTGCACCCACTATCAAGCACCCAATGCCTCCCTCTGGCTTTATAATTGACCTACAAAACAATTCAATTCTTCTTAGGTACACATACTTGCTTGGGTCCTCTGAAGTTAGTGACTAAGGATTTAGGTACCCAAATAGCTTTCCTTTTTGAGCTCTCATTGGGTGTACCCATGTACTTAGCAATTACACCTTTCTTGCCCTTGGTAAGCATATAACTAGAATCAAAGCGAATAGATGCATGTGTAAATTTTATCTTGCTTTGGTTTAGTTTGCAATATTGCTCATCATGCCCTACTTGCTTGCAACTAGTGCAAAACCGACCATTGCTCTTCACAAAGCGAGGCTTTGGAGTTGCAAAGGCCACCTTTCCTTTCTTGGGGGTATAGCCAAGTCCCTCTTTGCAAAGGAAGAACCTTTGGCTACCCAAGCACTTAAGCAAGCGGGCTTCTCCACCATAGGCATTGCCTAATGCTAGAGTGAGCTTACCAACCTCCTTCTTAAGGGTCTCATTCTCAACTATTAGTGTAGTGTCACAAGTGACAACATCACTAGTAGAGGAGGTAGAGTTAGAAGTGCTACAAGAAGGGTTAGTTGGGGTGATGATGATGGGTTGATAGAATGATTCATCAATTATATCACAAGTTGTTCCCATGTTACATGTTGAAACATGCTCTTTCTCCTTTTTTCTGCACAAGAGATGAGTGATCCTTTTCAAGCTTAGAGTGAGCTTTGCCAAGCTTCTCATGGGCTACCTCTAGCCTCTCATGAGTAAGATTGAGCTCATCAAAGGATTGCTTGAGAGAATGATTCTCTTTTCGCAATGCTTTGCACTCCTTTCTTGTGAGGTCAAAGTGAGTCTTAGCATCTTCCAACATCTCAATTAGTTCATCTTTAGTGGGTTCATCATCATCATCATCACTAGAGTCACTCTCATCATCGGATTGTACCTTAGTAGGCCAAGCCATGAAGCATGTAGATGGAGTGTCAAAGAGAGAGATCTTGTTCTTCATAGCAATGCTAGCAAGAGCCTTCTTCTTGCTTGATCTCTTCTCATCATCACTTGAGTCATCATCTTCACTTGAATCACTATCCCAAGTGACAACATATGAGCCTCCCTTCTTGCTCTTCTTGAGAAACATCTTGCTCTCTTTATTTTCTTTCTTCTTGCCCTTCTTCTCATCTTCATCATCACTATGATGAGGGCAATCCGAAATGAAGTGATCCTTGCTATTGCACTTGAAACACCTCTTGTCATTGTTCTTGCTCTTGAAGAAGTTCTTCTTCCTTTATAGCTCTATAGCCCTTTTTCTTCATGAACTTGCCAAATTTCTTGACAAAGAGGGCCATCTCTTCTTCATCATCTTCATCATCATTGCTTGAGCATTCATCATTGCTTGATTCATCACACTTTGCTTTGCCCTTTGATGATGATGTGGCTTTGAATGCCACACTCTTCTTCTTGTCTTCCTTCTTCTCATCCTTCTTCTCCTTGTTCTCTCTAATCTTGTATTTGTCTTCTCTAAAGGTGTCATCGGTAATCACATCACCAAGAACTTGGTTTGGTGTCATTGTGTCCAATACACTTCTCACCAATAGAGTGACAAGCATCTCAAATCTTGAGGGAAGGTTCCTCAAAAATTTGAATGAGAAATCCTTGTCTTCCACTTTCTCACCAAGTGCCTTGAGGTCATTGACAAGCACCTCAAGCCTATTGAACATCTCCGGCACATTTTCATCTTCCTTCATCTTGAAGCTTGCAAACTTCTCTTTCACGATGTAGGCCTTTGCTCCCTTCATGGATTGAGTCCCTTCATAAGACTCTTCTAGCTTCTTCCATGCCTCATGAGCACTCTCCAAATTCTTGATTTTCTCAAACACTTCTCTTGAGATTGCTTCATGAATGGCACTCAAAGCAATGTCATTGTTTTGGAGCTTCTCTTCTTCGGCCGGGGTAGGTGCCACCTCATTGACTACCTCAAACTTGTTGTCGACCACCAACCATATCTTCCGGTTGATTGATTTAAGATAGGTGGTCATCAAGGCCTTCCAATAGCTATAATTGTTACCATCAAACTTAGGTGCCCTCTTGGTGTTGTTTATTTGAGCCATTTTAACACCATGGGATGTTAAGCCTTTGAGTATGGTGTACTAGCTTTGATACCGCTTGAAAGGTCTAGATATGGCTAGAGGGGGGGGGGGAATAGCCTATTAAAAATTCTACAACAACACTTAATCAAACTTGTTAGAATAAAACACGGGTTTAAGCAAGTTTTCTCTAGATCTACGGTTAGGCTCACCTACCAATTCTAGTTACTAGCAAGATATGTTCTATGTCACACACAAGAGCTAGATTACTAGTGCTACTAGACTAAGCTACACAAGCTAAGCTAGAGGCTCTACTTTGCAAGAATGTAAAGAATGTAATGCAAAGCTAGAGATAGAAGGGTTATACCAATCGTGAAGAGATGAATCAGTAGATAACCAATCACAGTATGAATCCTCGGTAGAGACAAGTTGACACAATGATTTTTACCGAGGTTCACTTGTTTGCCAACAAGCTACTCCTCGTTGTAGCGATACACCCACTTGGAGGTTCACGTGCTAATTGGCGATCACAAGCCAAACCCATCACCGGGTGCCGCACAACCTACACAAGATGGGGATCCACAAGCTATGCGGAATCCACTAGAGATACCTTTCGCGAACTCCCACAGGGTAGGTTCAAGAGCCCCTCACAATCCACCGATCGGGGCCGGAGACAATCACCTTCCTCCGCTCAACGATCCTCGTCGCACCAAGCGGTCTAGGAGGTGGCAACCTCCAAGAATAACAAGAACTCCGCGATGACGACGATCACCAAGTGCCACTAGAATGCAATCAACAAAGCAATGCACTTGGATTCACTCAATCTCTCATGAATATGTCAAATATGTTGATAGGGATGAGGAGTGGGCTTCTCACAAATGAACACAAGTGTGTGAGTAATGAGAATGTGCAAGAAGTGCCCCCAAGGACCGGCCATATCACCTTATATAGCCCTCACTCATAACTAGCCGTTTTCCACTCATTTTCCTCTTCTCTGAGTACCTTCGGACGTAGAGAACAGTGGGGGGGGGGTCCGGACCATCAACAACGTCCGGATGCCCCCACACAGCAGAGACAACTCCTCGTTCACCACTCGGGACGCGATCTCCGGTCGTGCGCGCCGCGTTGTGCGGGCTAACGGCGATGTGTCCGGTCTCCTGCCGTTCAAACGGCTCTATTTCTCGCTCGCGCCACAACACACCACGTGCCTCCGGTCGCTACTGTTCATAGGGTCCGGACCCGCTGTTACCAGCGTCCGGAAATATAAACCAGAGAACCCGATAGTTCCTTCCTCATTTCTTCACCTCCGGACGCGTGTCCGGTTCACCAACCGGACCAACACTTGCATCCGGTCCAAAACACACAGAGAGCAATAGAGAGGATCACGCCTCCGGATGCGCGTCCGGAGCTCTGCGTCCGGACGGCAAACAACGTCCGGTCTCTTTTCCTCAGCGTAGCCAACAAGGGTTTGCCTCCTGACCCATCACCGATGGTCCGGACTCAGCCAGACCCTTGCGTCCGGACCAGAGTCCAGAACTCTATTTAGCTGCCAAACACTTCTCCAACTTCTCCAAGCTTCTAAGAGCCAACACTAAGTGATCTCAACACTTGTGCACATGTGTTAGCTTTTAGTTCACATTTATCTTGGAATAAGTTGGTTGTTTTCACTATTTCAATAGATTTTAATGCAATGCATATAAACCTAGTGGCACATGGTAACCGTAATCATACTTAAGAGCTCCATCCTTGATAGTATGGCTGTCTATCCTAAATGTGATCACATCCTCTATGATGTCTTGATCACCAAACCGAAAATGGTTCCTAGCTTTCACCTTTGCCTTCATACTATTTTCCTTTCCACCACCATGCTAGAGCTTGTGCCATCCACTTGATCCACCTTGCTCCATCACATGGTATGTACCAACCTATCTCATGATTCACACTTAGAGATCCAAGGTTAGTACTTAAGTGGGTTTCATCAATTACTCAAAACCAAAGCACATGGGAGACTCTCAGCCCCCCCCTCTGACCTCTAGATGTGGCCCCACTGGTCAGGGGACCAGGTGGGAGCCAGGTGGGCCCAGGGGGTGGTCGGCCGACCCCCCCCCCTTGGGGTCCCTGGCCCACTTCCTCCTCCCCGCTGTTGGTCCCACTGGTCATTGAGGTTGGATGATTGTTCTGAGGTGGTTGTCACGTTTATCTCCTTGGTGTGGGCCCATGGATCCATGTGCTATCTTTGTGAGCTGTTGAGAGGAAACATAGAGTGCTCCATTGGATGGATTTCACTCTAGAGTGCCTCTCTTGGATCATGGCCGAGAGTGGAGAGCCTGGTGGGCCCATAGGGTGGTCGGCCGAGCCCCCATGTGGCTCCCACTGGCTCTCCTTTGCTTCATGTCGGTGTTATGACCCGGGGGTCAAGACCACCAACGAGTAAATTTGTATATCGCGTGCTCCCTCTCTTAGACATGATGCAAGATGGACACAAGGTTTATCCTGGTTCGGGCAAAGAAGGCCCTACGTCCAGCGGGGGAGGATGACTTGTATTATCTCACACCCAAACGTGCTCGTACAGGGGGGGTACAAGCTATGTTACACGGGGTTGCTCAGAGTGAGCTGCGGCCCAAGGCTAGCGGTGCTGCCCTAGGCTACGGGTTGGCTGCTCGAGGGGTCGATCGAGCAGTGGTGTGTGGTAAGAGTACTGAGTCGTCTGGAAACTCAGAGACCGGACGGCCGAGGGCCTGGAGATCCCTTTCTTCTACCTCGGCGTCCCCTTTTATAGACCAAGGGGAGGTCCGAGGGTACAGGATCCTAACTGTCGTAGTATGGGCAGCGTGTCCGTGGCACAGTGTTGGCGGAGGGACGACGCACACTGTGCTGGCATGGCCTTCCCGTCCTCTTGGCGCTCCGGGTCATGGTGGCAGTGGAAGTCGCCGCGGCACGTCGCGGCACAGCTTCCGCAGACGGGCGCGAATCCCACAGCTGAAGCGAGACGGGGCGGATGGGATGGGCCCCATACTGGAGTTGTCGGAGGGAGGGGTCGAGCCCCTCGGTCGAGGGGGGGGTGGGTCGAGCCCTGCGTGGCTCTGCCGTATCCCAAAGTCGTTGTCGAGGGCTGCACTGTTCACGTTCCGAGGGTTGCTGCTGGAGTCCGTACTCGCGTCGTGGCGACAGTGGTGGCACAGTTGACAGGAATTGGGGACATGAGGGAGAGTTGTTGGATTTGAATGCGGACGCTGGCGCCCATGACGTTAGGCGGTTTTACTTTAACCCATGCCGGGAGCAGTTGGGCTGATCGAGCCTCCCGCCCAGGGGTTGTTCGTTCGACCCCTAGTCCATTGCTCGTCGTCGAGGTAGGGTCGGAGCAGAGGCGGAGTCGGAGAGATCAAAGTAGAGGCCGAGGGGTCGTTCATTCGACCCCTCGTCCGTCGCCTGGTGTCGAGGTAGGAGCCAGGGGGTCGTTCGTTCGCCCCCTCGGTCCGTCATTTATCGTCGAGGTGGAGGCCGAGGGGTCGTTCGTTCGGCCCTCGTCCGTCATTCGGCGTCGAGGTGGGCCGGCCCGCGTCTTGTCGCCATAGCTGGTGTAGGGGGCCCTCGAGTGATGGGCCTTACCTTACTGACTTGAGCAGTGGGCTGGTCCCTGTCTTAAAAATGGTTGCTATGTTTAGCGTTAATCTAACGAAGGGTTTAGGGTACCCCTTACCTTCCTACCCGACAGTAGCCCCCGAGGCCCCAGAGGAGTGATTGAGAACTCCTCTTGGGGCTATGATATGTGTTTTTTCGGAGGGAGAAGGGGTCACCCGGAGGTTTTTGCCCTTGACCTGCAGGGTTAGTGAGAGGTTCGATTCTCCGTGGGGTGCGCGCGAGCGCACCCCGCGGGGGTAGCCCCCGAGGCCCCAGAGGAGTGATTAAGAACTCCTCTAGGGGCTATAATATGTTGTATCGAGGGGTTCCTTAAGGATACCTGGAGACGCGGCGCCCTCTCGAAGGGTCGATTACGTTCCTTTCCCTGAAAAGAGAAGTGTTCGAGGGCGGCTGTCGAACCCTACCGAGGGCCAGCCTTCGCTCCCTCGAGCATAACTGGAGTCAGAGCGCCCCGCCCGAGAGGTCGACTCTATCTGCCAGGTCACGAGTTTTTCGACCCTCTTTCGTCGAGGGGTGCCGTGCGTAGTCGGGCCCTCGAGCCCTCGAATGGCTAGGCCTTCACTACCTCATAGCATCCTTCCCACGGATCCTTGCGTTCGGATTGTGGGGGGAAGAGCATCGTGCTATCCTCGTTAGGACGAGCCCGAAGTCCTCGGTGAGCTGTTCTCGGGCATGAGTCCATTAGAAATGGTGCCCAGTACGGGTAAGAATCCGAGTGAGAACTCGTGCCCCATTCGATAGGGGTCGACTAGTGGCCCGGAGGCGTTCTAATTTAAGTAAGACCGTAAGGCTTACTAAGCACGACCATATGGATTACCAAGGTGCCAACCCCATTCGATAGGAGTTGGTGGCTCGATGCCTCCCAGCGTAGGGATCCTTAGGTATTCCTTGGTTGTGCCTCGGATATGTCCCAGGGGACCTCGAGAGTTCGTTCTCGAGCTAGGGGCACGCGCCTGGCCCCCCCGGGACATCCCTGACTTGCGTACTCGAGGGCGGCTGTCGAACTCCGTTCGTGGAGCCAACCTTCGCTCCCTCAAGATTTGGGGGTGGACCGGAGTCCGTTAACCATGGGTCCTTCCTGACCTCAGGTACTCGAGGGCGGCTGTCGAACCCTATGTAAGGGCCAGCCTTCGCTCCCTCAAGATTTGACGGATGGTTCGTCATCCGACGCTATCCTTAGGAGGAGGAGTCCTGCCTTGTGGAACGCCGAGGGGGAAGAACGGGTAATTATATTGAACTTGGGGACATACCTGTGTTCTTGCCCATTGGGCTGGAGCTCTCAAGGGAGGCTGTCGAACCCCACGAAAGGGCCAGCCTTTATCCCTTCGAGGCTGGGGAGTGGACTGGAGTCGACGACCCGAGGTCTCCCCAGACCTCGGGTACTCGAGGGGGGCTATCGAGCCCGTTCGTAGGCCGGCCTTTGTCCCCTCGAGATTTTTGGGGTGGACCGAAGTCCTAACCCGAGGTCATTTCTGGCCTCGGGTACTCGAGGGTAGCTGTCGAACCCTCTTTCGAGGGCCAGCTCTCGCTGCCTCAAGATTCCTTACCTCCGAAGATAACGCTTCCGGCCACGCGCCTTTTTAGGCGATGTCCGTTCGGCGCAACAGTGGTAGTTGCAGGGCAGAGTGCGGTGCGGAGCCCGACGATGGGACATAGTGCCTTATCCTGGAGGAATACGAGGAGGGGGAGTACAGGCGCATTAAATGCAGAGATTCTCTTGCCTGTTTCGCCGGATCCGTCCGTTGGCGTCCCGCATATAAATAGCGAAGGTGAGGAGTCGGGTGCTCTTTCCGCGTACTTGCCTTCCTTGCCTCCTCGCCTTCGTCTTCCCTACCTCCCTCTCCCCGCCATTGCCTTAGGCGCCCCACGAGCCAGAACTCTGCGCACGCGAGAGAGAAAGAGAAGGGAGATAGGGAACGTACCTTCCGCCCCTAAGCCCGAGCGCATCATCCTTCCCGATCCCATGGCCATGTACAGCCTCGTCGGTCCCGATGACTGGCTCGCGTCTTCGATGACCGCCTTGCACCTGGGGGATCTGGTGGAGATCGGCCTCCTCCGTCCTGTCACCTCGACCGAGCGACCGGAGTGGTTGTTGCCGTCGCCGGACCATACCGTGCCCAACCCGCCGGAGGGGTATGTGGTGAGCTTCGAGGTTTTCCACCGGGCGGGACTAGGCGCCCCGCCCAGCCGTTTTCTACGTGCTATCCTCCACCACTATGGCGTGGAGCTCCAACATCTCACCCCCAATGGCGTCTGCCAGGCGGCGGTCTTCGCCGCCGTATGCGAAGGCTACCTCGGGATCAAGCCCCACTGGGAGCTGTGGCTTCACCTCTTCGAGGCGAACATCTTCCATGTGTCGGCCGTCAAGGGTACCCACAAGAGGGTCAGGGCCGGGTGCTGCTGTATCTCTCTCAAGCGGTCGGAGCTCTGGATCCCGAGGAAGCTGACGTCAAGCCACTCCGGATGGCATTCCGAGTGGTTTTACCTAAGGAACAACGACAACCTGCTCCCGGCTTACACCGGGAGGACGATCGACGCGCAGCCTGACTGCTGGAGGTACGGCGTCGTGCAGAGCAAGCAGCGCCGCCTCGACAACCTGCTGGACGCGGTCGGGCGTCTGAGGAAGGAGGGGCTCACGGCGGCGATCGTTGCGTCAGTGTTCCACCAGCGGCGGGTCGTGCCGCTGATGGCTCGACCCCTCCGCCTCGACGAAATGCGTCCGGGGGTCGACCTCTCGGGGTGTCGCCTCCTGGGAGATGAGCTACCCCCGGATAGGGTGGTCCGCCGCGTCCGCTGCTTCTTCGCGGGCTTGTTCGACGCCAAGAACGTCTCCAGGATCCCCATGAAGCCGGATGAGGGGTACTTCGAGCTAGTAAAGTCCTCTCCCTCTGTTAGAGTTCTCGTGTTTGCCTTGTCCACCCTTTTTGCTTGTGCCCTGACTGCCTTGCGTTTCCCAGGGGAACGTTCCCTTCCGGAGGTCGCTCCCGCCGGTGAAGGAGGACCGGGCTGAGGCCCAGGCGAGGCGCCTCCAGGCCGAGAAGGACAAGGCGACCAAGGACAAAGCCAAGGAGGCTAGGGCTAAGAGGGCCCGGGAGAAAGAGGCGAGGGATCAGCGCCGAGCCTGACAGAGGCGGGAGGGCCTTCCCGAGGAGGAATCGCCCTAGGAAGAGGAGGACGAGGAGGAGGACAGCGACAGCGATGTCGAGGAAGTGGACTGGAGCGAGGGGGAACAGATGGCGCCCGAACAGAGGGTGGCCGTCGGAACCGGAGGAGGAGAGGGGTCGACGTTGAGGTTGGCCCCTACTGTTGAAGCCGAGCCACGGGGGGCGCGCTCCGTGGCTTCTCAAGTCGAAGTGCCGCGGTAGACGCGGGGGCGGTTATCGCGATCCCCGTCGGGGGGTCGAGCGGACACACCCTCGGCGCCTGCTGGGTCGAGTGCGCGGGCATTGGGCCTGTCGACGCGGGAGGAAACCAACGAGGGGATGATAGGAGCGTCGTCGGCCCCTGCCCAGGAGACGGTACCGAGAGTGGCCTCGACCCCCGCCCCCCGGCGGGTGGGGTTCAGGAGCTCGATCAGCCCGACGGCCGTCGGCCAAAAACGCCTGGCCCCGAGGGGGTAAGTTGCCTTCGAGGGTGTTGTTCGCATTTTTCTTTTTGTTGCTGATGACCTGTGCTTACCGTCGTGCACGGGTTTCTTTCTTAGGTCGAAGCGCCCGCAGGGGGACGCGTCCCTTGCCCCTGCCAAGAAGCTGAAGGTGGGAGCTGCGGCCGGGGCGGCCGCCGAGGCCAGTCCCACTGCCCCGCCCCATTCGACGCTTACCCCCGAGGCTGTGTGGGCAGCCAAGGCCCGGGAGGCAATGGAGCGAGGGGCAGCGCAAGGCGCTTCGGCACCTGCTCAGGCGGGAGAGGAGACGGGCCTGCCCGCCCCGCCAGCGAGGGCCGCCGAAGCGACGGGCGTCGCCGCGCCCGTGCGACCATCGGCGGGAGTCGCACCCGGCGCCTCGGAAGGCGCGGGACCTGCGTCGACGGCGGTTGCGATCGAGGGGAGCGAGCCTCAAGCCGCCGCCGAGATGGAGGTGGTCGGGCCCCAAGCTGCCGCGAACGAGGGGGAGGCCCCGGCTCTCCCGACGCCGGGGCGGTGGCCCGAGTGTCTAGCCTCGCTGGAAGCACGACTGTGGCTCGAGCGTGAGGACACGGCCGCCGCCGCGTCTGAGGGCCCCTCGACGACGCTGGAGGTCGAGGAGGAGGGTCGGGTCGAGCGGCCCGAGACGATACCCGCACCGAAGAAGGGCGGGATGCTGATGGATCCCACCGCCGAAGAGGTGGCGGAGATGGTGGCCGAGCTGGTGGGCTCGGCGGAGATGACCCCCGTCGCATCCCCTCATGCGGAACAGGAGGTGGCTCAGCCTCGCCTCGAGGCTGGGGGGCCGTCGTCTCGAGGTAAGCCGTGTTTCGACTTACTCGGGCCGTAGTGGGTCTGTGGTGTCAGGTACTGATTACCTTGTGTCTTTCACCGTTCAGGGCCGTTCTGCTGGCCTGGACCTCCTCTGCCCGATGGTGGTGGCTCGGCGGGGCCCTCGATGTCCTCGTGGGGTGGCCTCGAGGCCGGGGGAGGCCAGGCGGATGGGTCTTCCCCCTTCTTCACTTGGCAAGAGGAGGTGGAGCGCCGCGGGGGTCCCGACGCCGTGCGCCAGGACGTCATGCGGAATGTCCAAGAGAGGATCGCCGCTGACAGCGCACACTGGGGAGAAGGGGTCCTCGAGCTGGCGGACCCTCAAGACCCTGAGCAGCTCTTCTTCACGCTTGACGTCCAGGCCGAGCTCCGGCAGTGGGAGCACCTCGAGGAGTACCGGGCCTGGTTTGAGCACTCGGTGCGCCTCGCTGCGAATGTCGCCGTCGCGGACATATGCCGGGGGATGCAGGTGGGTTTGGTTTTCCCTTAGGATTTGCTTGGGTTGACTTATTGCTGTTTGCTGACGATCTTCCTTTTTATCCTTGTCAGATGCTGCGGGCGAGGTCCTATGACAAGTCTCAGTTCATCCTCCAGGCGCAGGAGCAGCTCCCGACCCTCCGCGCCTTGCTGGAGAGGGCGGAGGGCGACGCTGCCCGGGCGAGGGCCGAGGCGGCAGCCGCTCGGGAGGATGCCGAGTCGAAGGTCGCCCATGCGAGGGCCGGCTTTGAGGCCGTGCAGAAGGAAGCCCGAGCGGTCTTGGACTCAGCACAGTCGAGGCTCGGCGACGCCCTTCAGTTGACCGTCACGATTGAGCTAGAGCGGGACGCTGCCATCGAGGCCAAGCGCAAGGCCGAGGAAGAGGCTACCCGGCTGAAGGAGGAGTTGGCCCGGGCGACGGAGGGCATCCGAGGGCTCTGGGGAGACCTCGACGCCGTCTCCCGCGAGCGCGACATGCTGGCCGCCTCGAAGGAGAAGGCTCGGACCCGCGCGACCTCCCTGGGCGTGGTGGCGATGAACCAGAAGAGGGCCCTCGATGACGCTGGCAAGACCATCGAGGGCCTCGAGGCTAAGGTCAGGGGTCAGGCCTCCGAGCTTATCGACATCCGCCGCCAGCTCAAGGAGACCGAGCAGAGCTACGCCACTCTAGAGGCGCATGCCCAAGTTGAGTGTCTCGAGAGTGTTGCAGAATCTGCCCTGCCTCGACCCTCTTCCTGCTCTTTTGGGTTTTGACCGTGTTGTGTGCTTGTTTTGGCAGAGCTTGCGACGGATAAGGCCCGCGCCCACGAGGACCTGACCAATCTTCAGGGCCTCCTCGGGGCTGAGGCGAACCTCAACGCGAGGCTATCGGGCGTCATCAACACCTTCTGTGACGACCTCTCGGTCGGGCCGGAGCTGGAGGTCGAGGATGACGCTCGAGGGGACTCCCTGCTATGCCGCTTCTACTCCATGACGCAGGAGGTGACGGAGCACGTCCGTGGCGCCCTGCATGTGGGCGTGAAGCGGGCCCTCGCTGTCGTCAACTCGGCCTACAATTATGACCTCAACATCGTTGTCAATGGGTTTGCCACCGACCCGAGGCTGACTGATGAAGAGAACGACGCGAGGTGCCAGAAGTTGATGGATCTTGCGGAGGTGCCCGGAGGCGAGCTGGCGAAGCTCTTCGAGCCCGTGGTGATCTCCTCGGCGGACGGAGATGGTGCCAAGTAGCCCTCGGATGGTGTCGATGAGCTTTTGCAGACTCTTCACCTTCCGATGTGGTCAACGCGTGATGCCCAACTTCCTGCATTGCTTCTTGAGGTCGGAGACCCCCTTGATGAGTAGTCCCGGGCCTGCAAGCCATATCTGGACAGGAAGGTCCATGTAGTAGTTAGGCTTTTGTAATGATACAATTCCGAGCCCCCGAGGGCTTCTTATGTCTAATGCATTTTGATAGAAATGCATATTGTTATTTTCGTTTCTCGAGCTTTCCCTGCTTTTCTTTGCCTGAGTCGACACTTGTGGACTTAAGTGTTCGACGCGGGCTCATATCCCTGGAACGGGGGGAGCGAGCGGGGATACCGTAGCCCTGGGGCATAGGTGAGTCCCTGGCTCGACGACACCCACGACCCTTAGGGAGTTCAAGGCGTCTTTACTTAGTCGTGAAGCGTACTCGAGGGAAAGGTCGAGAGGGAAAGTCGAGTTTCGAAAAAATGTTCGAGTTTTTTCGGGGACTTAGGAGGGGGGTGCCCCCCCTGTTAGCCCCCGAGGGAGGCTCGACTTTGCTGGGCAAAGTCGAGGCTACCTTAGTGCTGTAAGCGGGTGTGTCTTGTTATTTCTACTTCTCGAGCTCTCTCTGATTTTCTTTGCCTGAGTCGACGCTTGTGAACTAAGTGTTCGACGCAGGCTCGTATCCCTGGAAGGGGGGGAGCGAGCGGGGATACCGTAGCCCTGGGGCGTAGGTGAGTCCCTGGCTTGACAACACCCACGACCCTTAGGGAGTTCGAGGCGCCTTTACTTAGTTACGAAGCGTACTCGAGGGAAAGATCGAGAGGCAGAGCTAAGTTTCGAAAAAACGTTTGAGTTTTTCGGGGGCTTGGGAGGGGGTGCCCCTCCTATTAGCCCCCGAGGGAAGCTCGACTTTACTGGGGCAAAGTTGAGGCTACCTTTGAGTTACGAACGAATATGAAATGTGTTTCGAGAACATTTTATTCATCCGAGGATTTGTACATAAATGCGAAAATGTACAAGGCGTCGAGGCCTCAGGGATAGAAGCGACGTAGCTGTTCGATGTTCCACGCGTTGGTGAAGATCTCGCCCTTCTCGTTCTTCAGCTTGTAAGTGTCGGGCTTCAACACCTCTGCCACGATGAAGGGTCCCTCCCAAGGTGGCGTCAACTTGTGACGCCCCTTGTTGCTCTGCCGACGGCGCAAAACGAGGTCACCGACGTTGAGGTCCCTTTTGCGCACGTTTTTGTCGTGGTAACGCCACAGCGTTTGCTGGTGCTTTGCCGACTTGAAGAGGGCCACATCTCGGGCTTCCTCGAGCTGGTCGAGGGAGTCCTCTCGTGCTACTGTGTTGGCTTGCTCTGTGTTGGCTTGCTCGCTGCAGGCTTTCAGTCGAGGGGACCCGTACTCGAGGTCAGTGGGGAGGACGGCCTCGGACTCATAGACCAACAAGAACGGAGAGAACCCCTTAGCTCGACTTGGTGTCGTTCGGAGACTCCATAGCATAGCGGGCAGCTCGTCAACCCATCTCCTGCCATGTCTGTTCAGCCGATCGAAGATCCTTGGCTTGAGGCCCTGCAAAACCATACCATTGGCACGCTCGACCTGACCGTTAGTTCGAGGGTGGGCGACTGCGGACCAATTCACCCTGATGTGGTGATGGTCACAGAAGTCCAGGGACCCCGAAGCGGTGGATGATGTCGGTGAAGAATAGCACGGCTTGTCGAAACTAGATGTTGGCGATACGTCGAGCCTCGATCCACTTCGAGAACTTGTCGATAGCCACGAGGAGGTGAGTGTGGCCACCCTTGGTTCTTTTCAGGGGGCCGACCATGTCGAGCCCCCATACTGCGAATGGCCAGGTTATGCGTATCATCTAAAGAGCTTGGGCGGGTAGGTGGGTCTACCTGGCGAAGAATTGGCATCCCTTGCAAGATCGAACGAGTTCGGTGGCGTCGGTGATGGCCGTCGGCCAGTAGAAGCCTTGTCGAAAGGCACTTCCTACCAGCGTTCTCGGCGCCGCGTGGTGGCCACAAGCCCCCGAGTGTAGATCCTTCAGCAATGCCCTCCCCTCCTCGAGGGTGAGGCAGCGTTGAAGTACACCCGATGGGCTACGTCGATATAGCTTGTGGCCGTCCCCATACAAGACGTAGGTTTTGGCGCGTCGGGCTACACGACGGGCTTCCATGCGGTCCTCTGGGAGTTCACCCCGTGTCAGGTACTCGAGGTAGGGTGCGCGCCAATCCGTCGGAGGGGTTGGCGCGGTGGTAGCCTCGTCGATCTCCATGACCTCTTCCCCGCTCGAGGGGGGATCGGTCGAGGGGGGTGGATCGACCCCTTGCTCGAGGGCGAGAGCCCCCGAGTCCAGGTCGATGGACGGCTTGTGAAGATCCCTCGAGAAGATGTCGGGAGGGACCGTGCCTCGAGTAGACGCGATTTTGGCCAGCTCGTCGGCAGCTTCGTTGTACCGACGGGCGACGTGGTTGAGCTCGAGGCCGTAGAACTTGTCCTCGAGTTTTCGGATCTCCTTGCAGTAGGCCTCCATCTTGGGGTCGTGGCAGCTCGAATCTTTCATTACTTGGTCGATCACCAACTGCGAGTCCCCTCGCACGTCGAGGCGTCGAACCCCGAGCTCGATGGCGATGTGCAGGCCGTTGACGAGGGCCTCGTACTCGGCGACGTTGTTGGAGGTGGGGAAGTGGAGGCGGATGACATAGCGCATATGGACCCCTGAGGGTGATATGAACAGCAATCCAGCGCCTGCTCCCATCTTCATCAACGATCCATCGAAGTACATGGTCCAGAGCTCGTTCTGAATCTGCGCTGGGGGTAGTTGGGTGTCGGTCCATTCTGGAACGAAATCTGCCAGTACCTGAGACTTGATGGCCTTCCAAGGGGCGTAGGAGAGGGTCTCCCCCATGAGCTCGGCTGACCACTTGGCGATCCTTTCAGACGCCTCCCGGTTCTGGATTATCTCTCCGAGGGGGAAAGATGAAACCACAGTGACTGGGTAGCCCAGGAAGTAGTGCTGGAGCTTGCGCCGAGTGAGGACAATAGCGTACAATAGCTTCTGGATGTGGGGGTACCTCGTCTTGGTCTCGGAAAGCACCTCGCTCACGAAGTAGACAGGCCTCTGAATCGGCAGGGCGTGTCCTTCCTCCTCCCTCTCGACTACTACGACCGCGCTGGCTACTTGGTGTGTTGCTGCGACATAGAGCAAGAGGGGCTCGGCCGGACTCGGGGGTACCAAGACCGGGGGCGAGGTGAGCAAGGCCTTGAGCTTCGAGAGCGATTCCTCGGCTTCGGCGGTCCACGCGAAGTGTTCCGTCTTCTTCAGGAGGCGGTAATGGGGTAGGGCCTTTTCTCCGAGCCTCAAGATGAACCGGCTGAGGGCGGCGAGGCACCCCGTGACCCTCTGCACGCTCTTTAGGTCATTGATCGGGCCCATCCTCGTGATGGCGGTTACCTTCTCGGGATTGGCCTCGATTCCGCGCTGGGAAACTATGTACCCCAAGAGCATGCCTCGAGGGATCCCGTAGACACACTTCTCAGGGTTTAGTTTTATGCGATTCGCCCGGAGGCACCCAAACACGATCTCGAGGTCTCTAACCAGGTTTCCGACTGTTTTGGACTTGACCACGATGTCGTCGACATAGGCCTCGACAGTCGGCCCTATGTGTTTCCCGAAGACGTGGAGGATGCATCGCTGGTAGGTGGCCCCGGCATTTCGCAAACCGAAGGGCATGGTGAGGTAGCAAAACATACCGAAGGGGGTGATGAAGGAAGTCGCGAGCTGATCGGATTCCTTCATGTTTATTTGGTGGTAGCCATAATACGCATCAAGGAAGCAGAGAGTTTCGCATCCCGTAGTGGAATCTAATATTTGATCGATACGTGGCAACGGAAAAGGAACCTTGGGACATGCCTTATTTAAACTAGTGTAGTCTACACACATCCTATCCTTCCCATTCTTTTTCTTTACAAGTACGGGATTAGCTAACCACTCGGGATGACGCACCTCCTTGATGAATCCGGCCTTCAAAAGCTTATCGACCTCCTCCCCGATGATCCTGCGCTTCTCCTCGTCGAAGCGGCGCAGGCGTTGCTTCACCGGTTTGGACCCGGCTCGGATGTCCAAGGAGTGCTCGGCGACTTCCCTCGGAATGCCCGGCATATCCGAGGGACTCCATGCAAACACGTCGGCATTCGCACGGAGAAAGTGGACGAGCACTACTTCCTATTTGGGCTCGAGGGTGGCGCTGATCGTCAGTACCTTCCCATCCGAGAGGCCGGGGTCGAGCGGGACGGTCTTGGTGTCTTCTGCCGGCTTGAAGTTGCCAGCGTGTCGGTTGGGGTCGGGGATCTCTCCGGACAAGTCGTCGAGGGACGCGAGGATGGCCAAATCCTCGACAACTTCGGCTTTCTCCACGCACTCGACGTCGCAGTCATAAGCATGCTCGTAGGAGGTGTCGACGGTGATGACACCCGAGGGCCCCGGCATCTTGAGCTTGAGGTAGGTGTAGTTCGGGACCGCCATGAACTTGGCGTACCCTGGTCTACCAATGATGGCGTGGTAGGTGCCTCAGAACGCAACCACCTCGAAGGTCAGCTCTTCCTCAGCTCTTCCTTTTGGAAGTTCGAGGGGACGCCGAAACAGACAGGTAGCTTGATGCGGCCGATCGGGAGTGCCTTCTTCCCTGGGACGATCCCATGGAACCCCCCCCCCCCCCGCGTTGTGCAGGAGCATGGTCCTAGGGATTCCCAGGAGGTCGAGGGTCTCGACGTAGATGACATTGAGGCTGCTCCCTCCGTCCATGAGTACCTTTGTGAGGCGGGTGTTGAGGATGATCGGGTCGACGATGAGCGGGTAGACCCCAGCGTTGGGGATGTGCTCGGGGTGGTCGTCCTGGTCGAAGGTGATCGGCGTGTGTGACCAGTCGAGGTACCGCGGAGCTTGGGCTCGAACGGAGAAAACCTCTCGACGCTCCCTCTTGCGCTGGCGCGTGGTGAGTCGAGTCGAGGGTCCCCCGTAGTGTTGACACAAAAAGCGTCAGATCTGTGAACACCTCGGGCTATTACCCAAAGCTCGGTATTCCGGAGGCGTGCCAGTCGATTTGACCAATCAATCGACAAGGATGATAGCTAGAACAAACTGAACGAGACGACAGCGATGCGCCCGGACGTCAAGGCTTAGATTGATCAGGGATAACTAGAGCAGAGCTGAATGAGGCAAACAGCGATGCGCCCGGATTGCCAAAGCTCAGAGGTACTCCCACGCGGAACTAACAAGGATTTGACGGAGATCAAGGTGATGCAGCCCGTCGAAAGCTTGAAGAACTCGTTGAAAACTATAGCTAATGTAGTAAAAGGGTAAATTGCGATAAAAAGGTAGAATAAGATAAAATTGGTTTGTTTTTTATTTTGATTGGTTTTTTTTCATAGCCCTCGGGCACATATTTATACTCCCGCATGGAGAGTTGTACAAAGACACCACACATATCCTTCCTAAAACAAACTCCTACTTTAAAGGAAACTGACTCGCGCAGGAGCCGGATAACAATATTTATTTCCTAAACAAACACACCTATTTTAAAGGAAAATAAACGACTCATGCAAGAGTCGGACTCAAACTACTATAATAATATTGGTACAAAACACCAGTTTCCTTATTCTCCTCCTCGATGAAAACTTTCCATCGGCAGATCCCTTCAATCCGCACCTTCCTTCTTTGGCCACTTGTAATCCTCCGCTGCCGCTAAGTGCTAAGTCACGCCCATCGGCATCGACAATATTCCCGATCGGCAATCGGCAGCATCTCTTCATCGGCAATCGGCAACGAGCCCTTATCGGCAATCGGCAACCATCTTCCATCGGCAATCGGCAAGCCATCGGCAATGACTTTTTCATCGGCAATCAGTTTCAGCAAGACTTCACCAATTAATTTGTCGGCAAAGCTCACCAGCTTCCATCGGCAACGCACTTGGTCTTCCCGCAGCACTCTCCCATCGGCAACATCGGCTCAAAAATTCTCCCGATGTCGATGGAGAACGGCCACTGACCAGTCAAGCCTTAGCCCATTTAACACGTGTCGAAAAACGGTGTCAACACATGCCCCCCAGTTTCGGAGCGTATAACACTTTACGTGCCGAAATTCTCTCCACTGTAGCCATCGCTGTAGCCGTTGCTGTAGCCGTTACCTCCGAGATAGATGTACGATTTCCTCGATCCCCGCGTGTGGAACCGCAATTTAATAATAAAATCCCTCGATTGTAGCACAAACAGTTGCAAACCACCTCGATCACCGCGCGTATCTACTGCGGGCCTCTCCACATTCCTGCACAGTGTGGAACAGAACCCTAAAATACCGCTGAACAGGATTATAAAAGTTACCGGGATCCACACTGCCTTTTTACCCGAGCCCATTTTCACTTTCACCTTCCTGCCTTCGTCTTCAACCTCCAGCCGCGCTGAAGAACACAAGCTCGAGCAACAGTGTTCCTCCGTAATTAAGGACGAACTGCAAGCATTCCTTCGACTCCAATGGCGATCCAAGTCGACATCCCGAAGGTAAGAGTCATTCTCCACTCAATCCAACCTCTCTGCATGGTTCTTTTCCTCGCAAAAACCTGGATTTATCCCCATTCTTTTAATGATTTGTCCCTTCTTCTTCGAACCCTAGGAGCTGTACAACAAGGTAGTCATCCCACTCGCTGATTCCAACCTGAGCTGCTTAGGCCCATGGGCAATCCAGACCCCACATTCATCATTAATGCAGAAACCAACCGGATTCCGTTCAGATCTGAACGTTTTGACCTAGGATTGTGGAAGGACACATTCCGCTCATGGCCCAAGCACACTAAAGGATGGAAGAACTGGTACTTGAGAGTAGTCAGATCACAGCAAGTGTACTGGCAGGAGCGTAACTTGGATCAGTGTATTAGGCTCTCAATTGTCGTTTCAGAGAAGAACGAAAACTTGATGATGGCAGCTTCATACTTCTGGTCCGACAGCATGAACACTTTCCTCTTCAGGCATGGACCAGCTACCCCAACCCTTGCCGATGTCTACATGCTGACCAGCTTGGATATCACCTCTGCCGATACGCTTAGCCTCTTTAAGAGAAAATCTGAGTACAAGGTGAACACCCGGAGCATCGGCGGCTGGACAGGTTATATTCAAGAACACCAGAAAACCGGATCGGTAACCCAACGGGAGCACGCCATCTTCTTAAACATGTGGTTGGAAAAGTTTGTCTTCTGCAGCAAAACCATCGGCCCGACCACCATGCACCTCCCAGTGGCCGAACTGCTTGCCAATGGCATGAGGATCCCTTTAGGCAGGTATCTTCTTGGATCAGTATACCGATTACTGCATCAAGTGTCCCAGAAGCTAATGCTAGGAGAACCCATCGGCAATCTCGGAGGCCCCTGGTGGTTTGTCAATCTATGGTTGAATGCACACATGCACAAGGCCCTCCAGTTTGACTTATTTGCCCAACAATTCCCAAGGGATATATCGGAAGATTACCGATACGGGGATGACGAATCGGCAACTCGCCCTCCGCTTAACTTTGGAGAGGCTATCATAGTGCCGCCAGGTACTGATGCCGATGTAGAGCACTTCGGCTATTATTTCCAGAAGTTTTACAATGGACTTCCCTCCTCGGAACGGACCTGGTGGCCATATATTGATGAACACAACCAGTTCCCTCTGCTGTTCAATTTGACCGATGTGAGCCTGCCCGAGAACCAAGCAATCATGAGGGCCAGCATTACTCCCCGAGCTATTCCAGTAAATATCTTTGGATCTGGGAAGAATGCCCCACCATCCTACGAGTTCTACTACCCATCGGCGGCAGTGAGACAACTGGCATTTGGCCAACTGCCGATCAAGCTCTGCTTCTCCAAGGTGGTAAGACCCAGGCAGACAATCTCCAGTAATCTGGACTGGAATAAAGTCATTAACCTTCCTGCCAATGTCGATCTGTCAGACCTTGACTTGTCTTCCTGGTCGCCAACCTCCTTCATCACCAACGAGTTCAAGTCTTGGTGGCAAGAGTGGAAGTGCCAGCTACTTGCCAAGTCTTCGCACTATTATCGGCACTTGATCGATGCTGATTACGTCATCCCCGATGACGCAGTAAGTCTGCTATCTGACGTACTTTTATTACTTTATTTTTGTCATCGGTATCAGCACCTAACCCCTTTGCGCCTGACAGGCCGATGATCCAGTCCCCACAACGAGTAACAGTGGTAGGTCCTTTAATCTTCGGATAATGGGCCCCATATCGATCATCGGCAACAAAGCTCCGACGCTGGCCGCCTTCACGCCTCAACAGGTACCTACGCCGACACCCACAAAAGCCCAGGCTACATCGGCCGCTGCCGTTGCCCTGACACGGGTTTATGTAGTAAACTCGCTTTTACCCGTACCGATTACATACTGTTTTATTGGCAACATTTATCTTGTATAACTTGCTTTGTATTTTCAGGCACTATGGTCATCGGCATCTGCTTCCAGCAGGCAAACACCTTCCAGCCCGGCTGCCGATGGCCCCCGGTCTTCGTTAAAGCGGGTCGGCTCCCCTGTTGCTGCGCCGACGAAAAAGAGGCACCTGAGGCTAGCTTCTCCTCCACCATCGGCTCCAACTGCGCCATCAACTGCCGATGCGCCACCAGCAGGACTACCTCCGGTCCCAATCGCACTAACTGCCGGCGGGTCATCGGCAGAACCTCCATCGGCTTCTGTGCCTGATCAACCGATGGATGATGTCCCCGGCCAGGAGATAGCAGCTGCTGCGACAACCGAAGCGGCATCGGCATCGGCATCGGTACCGGCTGGGCTCAATGAAGAAACAACACCTGCCGTAGCAGCGGAGGTAGCATCAGCATCGGCACCATCAGCCAATGAGAGGGCAGCATCGCCACCACGTGAACCAGCCGCCACGTCGGAAGCGGTGCCGATAATAGCACCACCAGTACCGATGGCACCGACTGCCTCTCCGGCCCCATCATCGGCATCTGCGGCCGACGTCCATGATGAAGCTGGACCATCCAGCATACCAAGTCCCAGGCAGGAGATCCGCTTCAAGACGGTAAGTTATCATCCTAAAGCTTACAGTACAATCTCCCGATCAGCAAACTCTAACCTCTGTTTTCAGGCTCAAGATTCTCCGGACAGCCTCTTCTCCTACAGTTTAAACCTTCAAAACGAAGATGGACGTCAAGGCCGCCTTCAAGCGGACAGCCTATTTTCCTTTGCCGTCAACGTCCCCGATGACGATGAAGAGGAGATCTCCGTCCCAACCTTGTCGGCAGAGGTCAAATCTAAGCTGGAAGAGTTGCTTTCCTTACTGCTACAAGACACATCTCAACTCATCCAGGATTCATCGGCAGCAAGGATTGCATTCAAGGACATCTAGAGCCATCTTTCCGCCGATGTAGCAGAAGTCCTTCTCCAGGCAACCTTCCTCGACATTAAGCAGATTCAATACCAGAAGCTTACCCGTCGCATTGCCGATAGGGCCGCTCAAGCCAAGAGCGAGGAAGAGAAGCTCAAATTCAAACATATTGCCGATGAGAAGCACAAAGGCATCGGTCAAGCAGAAGTCTCCATCGGCAACCTTGATCAAGAAATTTCCCGACTGTCGGCAAAGAAGGAGGAGCTGCTTGCGGAGTTACAGAAGGTTGAGGGGGATCTGACTGCAGCCAACCAGCAGAGAACCCAACTATCCGACTCCATCAAGGTCCTGCGGCAAGAAAGGGACCAAAATGCACAACAGGCTATACTATGGAAGAAGAAAATCAAGCCGGTCGAGGGCTCTGCCGATGCCAACGCTAAGGAGATGGACGATATAGAGCAAATTCGTCTGCGTGCGATATCAGTTATCCACTCCTTGCTATAATGTCTGTTGTATCGGCAAGAATTGTAACCTGATACTTGATTTTGACTTGTAATATAATGTCAGTCTGTTTTTACCGATGTTTTATAATTTTCTTTCATCGGCATTCGATTAAGCACTATGCATCTACCCATATGCTAGGATAATACCTTTTTAAGTATTTGCCGTTAATCGCTCTAGAGAACGCCACTCCTTCGAGAGTTTCCAAAATGTACGCATTACCAGGAGCAGACTGTTTTATCTGATAAGGACCCTCCCAATTAGGGGACCATTTTCCAAATTTAGAGCTCTTAGTCCCAATCGGTAAAATCAACTTCCAAACCAAATCGCCATCGGCAAACTCCTTCACTTTTACTTTCTTGTCATACCATCGGGCAACCCTCTTTTTATTCTCTTCAATGCTAATCAATGCCCTCAACCGATGACCTGCCAAATCTTCTAACTCATCTTTCATCAGAGTAATATAATCATCGGTCGTCAATTGATCCTGAAAAGATAATCGCCTAGAACCAGTTTTGATTTCCCAAGGTAGGACAGCATCGTGCCCATAAACCAACTGATACGGCGAGACCTTAGTTGCACCATGACAAGCCATCCGATATGACCACAAAGCTTCGTTTAATACCATGTGCCACCTTCTAGGGTTTTCCTCAATCTTGCGCTTTATAAGCTTAATGACTCCTTTATTAGTCGCTTCATCTTGACCATTAGCTTGAGCATAATAAGGAGAAGAATTTAACACCTTGAAACCCATGCTAGCAGCAAAGTCATCAAACTCTCCTGATGTAAACATGGTCCCTTGATCGGTAGTAATGGTCTGAGGAATACCGAATCGGTAAACGATGTGCTCCTTAACGAAATCCACCATGTTTGCTGATGTCACCTTCTTCAAGGGGATTGCCTCAACCCATTTGGTGAAGTAATCGGTAGCAACAAGTATGAACTTGTGCCCCTTGCTCGACGGTGGATAAATTTGGCTGATGAGATCAATGGTCCATCCTCTGAATGGCCAGGGCTTGATTATAGGATTCATTGCCGATGCAGGTGCCCTTTGCACATTACCAAACTTCTGACAGTCCTGGCACCCTTTGAAATAATTGAAGCAATCTTCAAGGATTGTCGGCCAATAATATCCATTCCGCCTAATCATCCACTTCATCTTGAATGCCGATTGATGTGCCCCACATACACCTTCATGGATTTCACCCATCAACTCTTTCGATTCCTCTTTGCCGAGACATCTAAGCAAGACTCCATCAATCGTCCGATAATACAACTCATTATCGAGGAGCACATACTTAGTAGCTTGGAACCTTAGACGCCTTTTAACTTTCCTGGATGGATCTCTCAAGTAATCGGCAATCTCCTTTTTCCAGTCATCGGCAACTATTACCGATGTCATGACTTCTTGAATCGACTGATATCCCGAGGCATTCTGTGCTAGCCGATTGGCCTCTTCATTATGCAACCTTGGAATGTGCTCAAGGCGGTATTCTTTGAACTCTTTTAACAACTGCAAACACCGCTCATGAACAGCAATCAAAACTTCACTTCGGCATTCATATGTCCCGATCAATTGATTAATCACCAACATGGAATCACCGAAGACTTCAACAGATCGGCACGCACCTCCCTGAGTAATTCCAGTCCCTTAAGCAAAGCTTAGTATTCAGCCTGATTGTTCGTGGAAGTAGCAACAATCAGCAATGAGATTTCATACTTCTGTCCTCGGGGTGAAATCAAGAGGATACCGATACCTGCTCCATCCTTGCACGTAGACCCATCAAAGAATAAAGCCCAAGGAGCAATCTCAACAAAGCTCACCATATTGCAGTGCTGAGTAACAAAATCGGCCATCACCTGACCCTTAACAGCCTTAGCCGATTCATACCTTAGGGCAAACTCTGACAGTGCCAAAATCCACTTACCGATTCGTCCACTCAAAATCGGCATTGACAGCATATACTTGATCACATCATCCTTGCAGACAACAGTGCATTCGGCCGACAGTAAATAATGCCTTAATTTAATGCAAGAGAAATATAAGCATAAGCACAACCTTTCTATCGCCGAATATCTGGTTTCAGCATCCACCAATCTTCTGCTCAGGTAATATATTACACGTTCCTTCCCTTCAAACTCTTGAATTAAGGCTGATTCGATAACACCGTCATCGGCAGACAAATATAACCTGAAAGGCTTCCCGTGTTGAGGTGGAATCAAGACTGGAGGATTCACCAAGTATTTCTTAATCTCCTCTAAGGCTGACTGCTGCTCTTCTTTCCATGTAAACTCTTGATCGGCTTTCAACTTTAACAGAGGACTAAAAGATTTAATCTTACCAGACAGATTGGATATAAATCTTCTAATGAAATTAATCTTGCCGATCAGAGACTGCAACTCAGTCTTGTTGGTAGGAGCAACCACCTTGTTAATTGCATCAATAGACTTTCTGCCGATTTCAATGCCTCTCTGATGCACCATGAAACCCAGAAACTGCCCTGCCGATACGCCAAATGCACACTTGTTAGGATTCATCTTTAACCCATGCTCCCTGGTACACTCCAATATTTTCCGCAAATCGGCAAGATGCTTTCTGAAGTCTCCAGACTAAACCACCACGTCATCAATGTAGATTTCAACTATTGTGCCGATATACTTATGAAAGATAAAATTCATTGCCCTCTAATAAGTAGCACCAGCATTTTTCAAGCCAAAAGTCATGACCACCCACTCAAATAAGCCAACGTGACCTGGACATCGGAAAACAGTCTTGGATATGTCTTCTTCAGCCATGAATATTTGATTATACCCAGCATTACCATCCATGAAGCTAATAATCTGATGTCCAGTAGCAGCGTCGATCAACAGATCGACAACGGGCATCGGGTAGCCATCCATCGGCGTAGCCTTGTTCAGATTCCTGAAATCAATGCAAACACGAAGTTTTCCATTCTTTTTATACACAGGAACCACATTAGAGATCCAATCGGCATATCGGCATTGCCGAATAAATCCAGCTTCGATTAACTTTGTAATCTCAGCCTTGATGTCGGGTAAAATAGTAGGGTTGCATCGGCGCGCCGGCTGCTGATGTGGTTGGAAACCGGATTTGATGGGTAACCGATGTTCAACTATCGATCGATCTAAACCAGGCATCTCTGTATAATCCCAAGCAAAACAATCTTTATTCTCCTTTAATAAATCGGTTAACTGCTGTTTACATTGGGAATCTAACTTAGCACTAATAAAAGTAGGCCTAGGTTTACTACCATCGCCGATATTGATCTCGAGCAAGTCATCGGCAGACGTAAAGCCCTGCCCCAATTTTCCATCATCGGCGAACTGATCCATTAAGACTCCTCCTCAGGACCGACTGTTTGGATCGGCTTGATGCGGTAATCGGCAATTTTGAGGAACTCTTTATCCCAGGCTTCGCCAGATATACACCTGGTCTGTTCATAAGTCTCCAACTCTGTCGATGCAACAGTAGATGGGGCCTCACCGTGGACGACCTCAATTCTGTCCCCAATCCACTATACCAGGCTCTGATGCATAGTAGAAGGGATACAACAATTGGCATGGATCCAATCCCTTCCGAGGAGCAAGTTGTAAGTGCCTTTGCCGCTGATTATAAAGAACGTTGTCGGCAAAGTCTTACTACCGATGGTTAAGTCAACACATACGGCTCCCATGGCGGTTGACACATTGCCTTCGAAATCTTTGAGCTTCATGTCGGTCTCGACTAAGTCCTGGTCACCTTTGCCAAGTTTCCTGAACACGACATAGGGCATTAATATTGATCGACGCGCCACCATCCACCAGCATCTTGGTCATCGGCTGACCATCCACTTTGCCCTTGACAAACAGAGCCCTTAAGTGCTGCCTCTCATCATCAGCAGGCTTTTCAAAGATAGCCGCCATCGGATCCAGCACCAATTGTGCCATACGGGCAGCCTCTTCATCATCGCTAACGGGCGCCATGAACTCCATCGGCAACATGACAACCATGTTTATATCTGTCGATGGATCCCTGTCCTTGCGCTTCGGCCCCCATTGCTTCTCTCCTGAGGGTTCTACACCGTCATACAGGTCATCGCGGCGCTAGCGCTGAATCCTCCTCTTCTGGGTTTTAGTCAAACCCTTAGGGCACCATGGAGGAAGCTTGGTCTTCCAGACAGGTTGGTGCTGCTTCCCACCGCTTACATCGGCACTTCTTCCGATGTTAGGATCTCTGGAGAATATCTCTTCGTCGGGCATTCTAGCATTGACCATCTCCTCCAGCTCCCCTGATCAACACGCTTGCCAAGCCGATCATGGGCACTGAGCTTGCCCCCCAGTCGGTCATGTGCCGATCTGTTCTCTCTGAGCGGCCTGGCGTACCTGGGTGCCTGATCATCAAAACAAGGTCTCTTACCTGACCGATTGGCTGTGTAGTACCCATTGCATTCTGGACAGTTATCGGCAGTGGGCAGCTTGATGCCTTCCTCCCAGCAATGAACAAAGAAGGGACACCTCCAGTGGTCCTTGTGTCGAAGCCATTCCCGATGCTCCTCTTCTTCTTGCCGATACCGTTCTTCACGTGATTGCCGATGATTTCGCCTTGGCTGTTTGTGCGTGATCACAACCCCAGGAGCCCTGTCGGCACTGTTACCTTCATTGGCAACCTTCTTACCCCTTCTGTCATCGGCAGACCTCCTTGCGTCATGCTCGGGCGCTTGGCAATTAGGGTCTACCGATGAGTTCCTTCTGGCAGCTTCCGAAGTCAGCACTATGGTTTTTTCGCTGATCTCCACCATATTGTTGGGGAACGGGTGCTGATCTATCTTCATCGGTTTCTGGATTTTAGAGTTTTCAAACTTGATACGCCCAGATTCAATCTCTGACTGCAACTGCTGCCTGAATACCTTGCAGTCATTGGTACTGTGTGAGGTTGCGTTATGCCACTTGCAGTACCTAATCTTCTTGAGCTCTTCGGCCGATGGAATCACTTGGTTGGGCGCCAACTTGATTCGCCCCTCTTGCAGCAATAAGTCAAACATCCTATCGGCCTTGGTGATGTCGAAGGTGAACCTCTCAGTCTCCTTTTGGCCGAACGGACAAGACACAGGCTTCTTATCCTTCACCCATTCGGCCGCATCGACATTCAGCTCTTCATCCGATCCAGAATCTTCTTCTTTTCCGATGAAGGTCACCTTCTTGTTCCACATCTTCCTGGGCTTGAAGGCTTTGATATCCTGATCGGCAATCCTCTGCACCAGGTGACTTAGGCTCTCAAACTCTTGGGATGCGTACTTGTCCTTGATGTGCGGCAGTAACCCTTGGAAGGCCAAATCTGCCAGTTGCCGATCATCAAGCACCAGACTATAGCACTTGTTCTTCACATCCCGCAGTCTTTGCACAAAACTCTCTACCGATTCGTCGTTGCGTTGCCTCATTTTGACCAAATCGGTAAGCTTCTTCTCATGTATGCCAGCAAAGAATTACTTGTGAAATTGCCTCTCTAGATCGGCCCATATAATTATAGAATTTGGAGGCAACGATATGAACCATGTGAATGCCGATCCAGACAATGATGAGGAGAACAATCTCACCCTTAATTCCTCCCTGCTGGCAGCTTCTCCGCACTGGATAATGAAGCGGTTGATGTGCTCCATTGTTGACGTGTCGTCTTGGCCGGAGAACTTGGTAAAATCGGGCACCTTGTACCGATTTGGAAGAGGAATCAAGTCATATGCAGGAGGGTACGGAGTCCGATAGGAGTATGTGTTGACCTTGGGTCTGATGCCGAATTGCTCTTTCATGACTTCGGCAATCTTACCAACCCAGTACGCGTCCTGCTCTTGTCGACTCATTGGCTGATTGTCGACCGGTGGAGTCGGCTGACGCGCCTCTTGAAGATGTGCAGTAGTCGCGGGCGCAGCACCAGTCATCTGAAACACTATGCATCGGTTGACTTACCGATGGATAGTTTGGCACACTTGGCGGACTTGGCTGAACTGTCACATTCATCGGTTGTTGTACCGATGGTCCGCTCTGAGTGTAAGTTGGGCCTCCATAGTGATACATTGACACGCCAGGCTACTGAGCCGGCGGCTGGTTGACCCATCCAGGATTATAAAGCATCGGCATATGACTTACCGATGGCTGATAGCTGACCGGAGCATGTGGCTCTTGAATTCTAGAGCAATTGATCACCAGATTACCCTGGGGAATCGGCATTCCATCTTGAGAATTTGCCACCAGAGACTGACTACCGGTGGTTATAATGTGTTGCATCGGCACAGAGCTTGTCGATGGTGGCATCAGAGGTATCTTGGGGATTACTTGGAGATCGTCAGATGGCACTTGTATGGTTGGAGCAGGCGCAGAGTTGTGCATCATCGGGGCCATCGGCTGTGACTGCATTACCGATGCCGTAGAGTTCCTCCAGACTAAACTGTCTCCCTGCACCAGATTAGAACCAACATATAGATTCGGAGGCATATCGTATCCCCACCAGTTAGCGGGGGCTGGTCCTGAAGTTGCCAACGCGGCTGGATCTGCGTTGAGCTTGGTAATGTCGCCAGCGTTCGGTCTTGGTGATGTAGCCACATCGGCAGACGGTTCCACAGGGGTGGAAGACGCTATTGGGGCCGCCGATGGGCTTGTAGATGTCAATCCAGGCTGATGATACGCCGGACCGACATACCGCGGTGCATGTCCTTCTTTGAATGTTTGCGCGACGTCATTGTAGACAGTATTGGACAGCACGCTGGAGTGGTTGATCAATGCTTGATTTACAGCAGTATTAACCATCTCCTGTAGCTTACTAGGGTTGGCGTCGTACGTGACCTGCCGTGGCAACGGCGGATCTTGCTTCTGAATTGCTTCGCCGCTCCTGCTGAGGCTGAAGGACTTGAGATACAGCTGGTTGTATTCCTCCATAGCCCGCTCCATGGCCTGCTTCTGATCATCTTTCAGATCGGCCTCAGACACTTCAATGACATTCCTCTGGTTGACATCGGCGTGATCACCCATGCCGAATGTGTAGATCTGTATAATCTGGTCCCACCGAGCGTGCCAAAAGAGGTGTTGACACAAAAAGCGTCAGATCTGTGAACACCTCGGGCTATTACCCAAAGCCCGGTATTCCGGAGGCGTGCCAGTCGATTTGACCAATCAATCGACAAGGATGATAGCTAGAACAAACTGAACGAGACGACAACGATGCGCCCGGACGTCAAGGCTCAGATTGATCAGGGATAACTAGAGCAGAGCTGAACAAGGCAAACAGCGATGCGCCCGGATTGCCAAAGCTCAGAGGTACTCCCACGCGGAACTAACAAGGATTTGACGGAGATCAAGGTGATGCAGCCCGTCGAAAGCTTGAAGAACTCGTTGAAAACTATAGCTAATGCAGTAAAAGGGTAAATTGCGATAAAAAGGTAGAATAAGATAAAATTGGTTTGTTTTTTATTTTGATTGGTTTTTTTTTCATAACCCTCGGGCACATATTTATACTCCCGCATGGAGAGTTGTACAAAGACACGACACATATCCTTCCTAAAACAAACTCCTTGCAGGTCGTTCCGGCGATGAACGCCATAATGACCTCGTGGTCGGAGATGTGGGTCAGTGCGGTACGCTCCCTCGAGAATTGGCTGGTGAAGGCGCGGAGGGTCTCTCCTGGCTTCTGCTTGCAGCTGCGGAGGTCCCAGGGGTTGCCCGGCCGCTCGTAGGTGCCTTTGAAGTTGCCCTCGAAGATCTTGACTAGGTCGGGCCAGTCTTGGATCAAGTCCGGGGGCAGCTCCTCAAGCCATCTGCGAGCGGTGTGGGAGAGGAACAATGGGAGTTGCCGAATGATGACGTGGTTGTTATCGGCTCCACCCAGCTGACACGCCAGCCTGAAGTCGGCAAGCAAGAGCTCTGGCTTGGTTTCGCCATTATACTTGACCAGGCTGGTGGGTGGACGGAAACAGACGGGAGGGGAGTTCGCCGGATGGTTCTGCCAAAAACTCGGGGCCCCGGTGGCTCCGGGGACCGACATCGATCTTCGTCGCTATCATAGCGCCCACCTCGGTGAGCGCTGTAGCCTCGAGCCTTGGCGTCGCCATAACGGCGTCGATTGTTCACCCGAGGGGGTCGATCGTCGACGAGGCGTTCCTGAACCGGTCGTCGCTCGACTTGGCCCTTGGGCGCCTTGTTCTGGTGGACGGATACCTCTCGATTTTGTCGAGGGAGTGCTCCTTGTCGCTCGGAGGCAGCCCCTCGACGCCTTGAGGCCGAGCTTTCCACCTGCTGCACGGCCGCAGTTTGGAGAAGCCCCTGGATCTCGTCCCTGATACGCCGTACTTGGGGTGTCGATGGCGCCGGCATGTCGCGGAGCAGCATTGCGGCCGCTACGACATTCTGGCTGGCGCGGTTGAAGACTCGGGGCTCGTTCGCCCCCTCCTCGACGATTTGCCGGTGGACTTCCCGGGCCCGCTCGCGAGCTCCTCCACCCTGCGGGCGCCCTCGATCCCGCTCGAGGGCGTGCTCGATTGCTGAAGTCGCAGGCGCTCCTCCTCGAGCTTGTTGAGAAGCTCTCAGACTTGCGCGATCTAGACGTCTGGGGGTGGATCGGCTCTATCAGGACTCGGGGGGTTGGCATCTCGTGCCGGTGTAGCGTTGGCCCCTCCTCCTTCTTCTGTGGCCGCGGTGTCGTCGACGTCCTCCTGGGGGTCGGCTTGCTCGTCAAGGTGGAAGCATTCCCGGGTGGAGTCGTAACTCTCGTCGGGAGAGTCCGAGTCGGGGTCGGCGTGGTAGAAGTGGGGGAAGGACCCCCTGCGCTCCTCCGCCAGGCGCCGCCGTAACATGCCCCATGTCCGGGGTAGTCCTGGCTCGCCTGGTGAAGAGGTGGCGACGGGGTTGGTCGTCGCACGTGGCGAGGTCCCTGGGGACCCGCGACGTGTCTGTATCTGCAAACCTGCGAGGGCAGAACAGAGTCTTGCGCTGTCGTGGAGCCCGTATGGGAACGGGTCACACGGAGGTGACGGGGTCGAGTGTGTCAGAGAGGCCACGGGAGCTTCCGGGGACGACGATATGGCAGTGCCAAAGTCCCACTCAGAGGGGCGCCCGCCCTCGGCCCGCGGGCATGGGTCAAACAGGCCCCTGCGGGGAGGGACTGTGTCGCCAGCCGGGGCCGGGGAAATGGCATCCGGCATCTCGGAGTCTGCACGGTGATGAGCGCGTCGGAGTCACTCGTGCCTCCTCCTGATCGCAGGCTAGAGGCGCAAGCGGAGGGATCGTCGCCCGATCCTTGCTGGCCCCGGCGTACCGGTGCTGCTGCTGTCTAGGCCACGAGTGAAAGGAAAAACTATGAAGTGGCCCTGGCTCGTGGATACGAACCCTAGACTGCCGAACCAAACCACGATGGTGAATGGAAACGGTGGGATGGTGGAATCCATCTGAGAGAGTAGTTCGGAGTTGATCGACACGCAATTCCCCCTACCTGGCGCGCCAACTGTCGGTGTTATGACCCGGGGGTCAAGACCACCAACGAGTAAATTTGTATATCGCGTGCTCCCTCTCTCAGACGTGATGCAAGATGGAGACAAGGTTTATCCTGGTTCGGGCAAAGAAGGTCCTACGTCCAGCGGGGGAGGATGACTTGTATTATCTCGCACCCAAACGTGCTCATACAGGGGGGGTACAAGCTATGTTACACGGGGTTGCTCAGAGTGAGCTGCGGCCCAAGGCTAGCGGTGCTGCCCTAGGCTACGGGTTGGCTGCTCGAGGGGTCGATCGAGCAGTGCTATGTGGTAAGAGTACTGAGTTGTCTGGAAACTCAGAGACCGGACGGCCGAGGGCCCGGAGATCCCTTTCTTCTACCTCGGCGTCCCCTTTTATAGACCAAGGGCAGGTCCGAGGGTACAGGATCCTAACTGTCGTAGTATGGGCAGCGTGTCCGTGGCACAGTGTTGGCGGAGGGACGACGCACACTGTGTTCGAGACTGCTTCCCATATGGGTTGAACTTGAGCGGTGTCCTGTATGACTGAAACCGGTGTGTCAAGTCCTTTGACTTCGCCTGGTTGGTAAGTGGCATCACCTTGCTTACAACCACTCGCATACAACTTGAAATGTGCCTAAAACTGAAATTTGGTTGCAAAACTCTGAAACTTGATAAATTCATCCAGTTGGGTCATTGGCTTGTTGTATGAACTTTGCTAGGGATAGTTTTACTTGCTATACATGAGATTGCTTTGAGATAGATCCTATCTAGTTTGCCATATCTAGTTGTCTCTAGGAGGTGATACCCTTTCTCTGCTCTCACATGTAATGCTCTCTAAAATAGCTTCTAAAGTGATCTTAAGCTCAACTTGAGTCTTTGTTGGGCAAGTAGAGCTTTTTCTATTCTCACAGGATCACATCACTTAGAGCATTTATTCATTGTCTTAGCTCTAAGTATGAAGCTTTTGCACTCATTTTGCATTTCATGGCTTTTGTGGTACATATCTTGAGTTTGTGAGCTTTGATGAGCTACATGTGTCACCAAGGGGGAGAGGATGTGCATTTCACTCCATTTTCAGCCATCTACTTCCAAGGGAGAGAAAGAGTGCATCTCATTGGTTTCGTTGGTTTAGAGCTTCTTTGGTCAAGGGGGAGTTTTTGTGCTTCTTTTGCCCTAAGGCGCTCAGTTGGTTTCTTGAGTGTGCTTTTACCCAGGGGGGAGCTTTTGCTAGATATGTTGAGCCTTTGCCTCTTTTAGAGGGTCTAGCTTGCTTTGTTGGCTTTGATAGGTTTTGATTGCTTCTTGAGCTCTAGTTGATTTGATTGGTATCTTTTGAGCATCCCTTGGTGTTTCAATTGGTTTTCTGAGCTTTGAGAGTTGTGATTGGTATCTTGGTCTTGCTAGTGGTGTTGAGCCCGTTTTCTGCCTCTTCTTGAGGGCTAGCTTTGTTTTGCTTGGTTGCGTCGAATCGTTGCCCATGTCTTTGGGAACCAAGTTTTGGACTCGTTTTGCTTCTCTCAAGTGACCCCGTTTCGGCTTTCTTAGCTTTTTGGTCATTTGGGGAGCTTTTGTTGGGGATACTACCTCGGCGTATCCCTAGGGACCTTATGGGCCTACCGACCAGGAGACGGCCCAGCCGCTGTGCTCGCCAAGGACTCCGAAGAAGCCTTGCTCGCCAAGGAAGATTCTAGTAGATAGACTCGGATCCCTTGCCATAAGGGACCAATCGTAATCTGTTAGGATATGGAAATTGTAACCCTGCTCCCCGGCTATACAAGGCGAGCAGGGAACCCCCTCAAAAAAAATCTCTTAGACCTCTCTCAGATCAACTACAGATCTTGTAACCTAATACACAAGATCAATCCATCCACCAAAACACAGGACGTAGGGTATTACGGTGATTTGTCGGCCCAAACTTGTCTAAATCGTCATGTCTACGCTCTCTGTGTTACGCTTGATCGTCGTCGCCACACCTCCGCCTACAATCTACTACCATAGGGTATCCCCTAGGTAGACTGCGATGCGTATTTCGTCGACAGTTGGCGCGCGAGGTAGGGGATGTGTGCATCGACGTCATGGCTCGTCAAGCGGTTACCTTCCCAGATTCGATGGTCCTACCGACAGACGGTACCGTACTTCAGATTAGATCCATCTCCTGGACTGTCGGATCTACGCCTCGGCGGACAGACGCGCCGCTGCTCGCGTGCCGTCCCACCACGTCAACGCGTCACCTGCGGAAGAAGATCAGCGTCGATGACCTGGTCGGCTCCCTCGATCGCTCCAACGCTAGCATCACCGAGTGCATCGACCTCGTCCAGGCCGTACGACGTCGGCTCCCCGGCCATCATGGTCACCGACCACGCAACCACCGAACCACAAAGACGACGACTACAGCGATCAGAGGTGTCCATATCCCTCCGACTATGCCTTACGGGCTCAGCAATTAGGCGGTGCTTTTTCAAAGCCAGATGACCCGACTATCGCCACGTGCCGCTTCAGGAAGGTGCTAGTCGATGGTGGCAGTGCACTAAATATCATCTTCGCCGACGCATTCTGCCAGCTCGATTACTCAAAGAAGGATCTACTGCCAACGAATTTTCCTTTCTGGGGTATTATCCCAGACAAGGTATCTACACCAGTAGGACAAATTACACTCACTGTGCAATTCGGCGATCAGAACTACATTAGAATCGAGAACATCAACTTCATCGTCGCTGACATTGAAATAACCTACCATGCGATCCTTGGTCGCCCGGCACTCGCAAAGCTCATGGCAGTACCACACTATACCTACATGGTGCTAAAGATCCCAACGCAGCAAGGCATCCTCAGCCTCCGCACCGACCTGAAAGTCGCATACGAATGTGAACAACAAACAATCAACACCGTCGGGAAGCCTCGCCCCCACTGCTCCATCACCACCGACAACCCTATAGCCAAGAGACCAAAGGAGATGCAAGCACCAACAATCAGCACCGACCCCTCTTGCAAACACATGTGAAGGCTTAAAACTTCTGCAATACAAGTAGACCATATATTTAAAGAGGTTCAATGAAGTTTGTACTCCTTTACTCTAATAAATAAAGTAATATGTTTTCTGTTATCGACCCGTGCAACCAAACTCCTGCAAAAACGCCGATGGCGTTCGACGATTCCTGCAAAAATGCATACGGCGTTCGACGACCTCTCCAAAAACACCCCCACAGTGTTCGACGACCTCTCCAAACGCATTACGGCGTTCTCCAAACAACCTGGCCATAACCGGAAACCTTAAAATCTGATCTATCAATTTCATAACGCATAGAAGTAGCTACCCTACGCGGTATGATCATATTGATAGACCTCTCAAATGATGTGTCTCCAACAACCGAGAAACATCACCTGGGTTGAAGGCCATGAGGATATGTGCCCAGAATCTGTATACGAACACGGTACGGTCGACGACTCTACAAGCAGCATGGCTTTGCGCCTAGCATCTGCAGGAACGGTCTCCACAGGCCCTAGTCACGCCACGATCGAACCCCTCGGAAAAAGGTTCTGCCCCTAGCATCACCCTAAGCGCGCATGAGTTGTTCGCCCTCTGTGCAGAAGGTTGTTAGCAGCCTACCTTCCTGGTAATCCATGTGGTGCATATGCGTGCAGTAGCTCTGGTCTCTACGATCTGGGCCACAGGGAACCCAGGGCCGAACGATTCATCGCTACGGCTCACGACTTAGGAGGCACGACAAGGACATACAAGTGAAACAAAAGCTCACCGCCCGGACATTTTACAGCTTTGTAGTTTTCACTTAAACGTCCGAATTAATGTATCTGGGATACAAACTATGGCTGCCCAGCAGCAAACAGACCAACGTCCTTAGCCACAAATTCCGCAATGCGGTCAGCAGCCGCCTCCAGACGATCCACATCTTCATCCGAAGTCCCTAATGTGAACCCGGTCTCCACACGATCAAGCTCGACCTTGGGATAATGAGATTGCAACATAGCCATACCATGAGCAACCACACTTCGCGTCGCCGAAGTTGTAAACAATTGAAGTCTGCCCCATAGGCCGCGAACTCTCGCCAACACACTCTCCATGGTGACTCGGCCCGCAAGTTCAGGGATGAGGTCCTGACCATCAACACACCTCACCACAGGGGCGATCTCCTGCGCCAGCGAGCAGAAGTTATCATAATAAGAGTCCACCTTTGCCTGCAAGTCTGCAAATTGAAGACAAACATTGCCCTAGTGAACTGTGGAAGTAGCAAAAACCAATTAAGGGAGCCATCCAAGCACAACAACAGGCAGAAAAAGTCTACCTTCGTGCATCGTCTGCATCTTGTACATCTCTCGTTCGACGGCATCAGTCTTCTCCTCCGCAAGGCATTTTGCTTTCTGAGCATCAAGCAGTTCTATGCAACAAGCAAAAGAAGTTATCACAAGGACGGTGCACTAATATTTAAAGCCAAGAATAACGAAGACTTACGAACGCCAAGTTCGTCAACTTGCGATTGAAGCTCGTTGGTCTCCCGCTCTCGACCTCGGATTGCGGCTCGCAACACCTCTGAACACTGATGCGCCGCATCCAAACTTTCCTCCAGCTCCGCAAACTGACCCTCGACACGAGCAACGTCACCACGAAGACGCTTCTTCTCATCAGACAGCTTCGCAAGCTGGTCGGCCATCATATTACGCTCCCTCCCCGACTTAAACAATCCCTGCGACGACACAGTACCAATTCAATTAAAGGAAACGCGGAGACAACGCACAGCTAAGCCACGAGTCCGATGTTACCTTGAAACGGCCGAGCAGTTCACTGGCATCACTAAGGAGGGCACTCGCTTCCTCTGCAGCCTCGTCCTCCTTGATAACAACAAAATCTTCACCATTACGACGGAAAGTACGAAATGGCACCGCCTTCGGCTCCTTCTGAACACGAGGAATCTCCTCCACTACCTCTGGTCCTTCATGCAGCACAGCGAATTTCTTCCTCCTCTTTGACCTCGGATCGGGCACCGAGAGCGATAACGGATTCGACATAACATCACAAGCCGGCTCTGCATCCTCGGTGGCAGAGCCAGCGGCACCATTATCAAACGCCACCCCCTCACTCGAAGCAGGCTTCCCCTCACAAGCTGAGAGACCAGCAGGCGTAGGGACACTACTTCTCTCCGAGCCAACGTGCGGTTCCCCGGCAACACCCGGCTCATTGTGACGAGACTTCACCGGATCCTCAGAATTCGGTTCTCTGCCAAAAGCAACATCATAAGCAAGTCGACAAAGGAGACCAGGACTAATACAAAAGTATAGCACTTACAGATGTGATTTTCGACGACCCCTCACGAACCTACGACTCGGAGCCTCCTCCGTGGAGCCGGATGAAACAACCGTAGGCGGACGTTCCAACGGCACAGCAGGATGCTCCACTCAAAAAGAATCCCCCACAGCTACCTTGGGATCTGAACCAGAACACCCTTCTCCGTCTAGGGTCACAGTCGCCGCATCCTCTCCACCTGATCTCTCGTCAGACGAATCAGATGTCGACACATCCAGATGGACGGCGCCCTCGTTGATAACAAACTTGCCACCAGTCTCTACTGACGGCTTCAGCTTTTTTTGGAGCGAGTCAGTCGGACGCTTTCCGACTCGATCGCAATGAACCCGACGCTTCTTATCCAGGGGATTATGCACTACTTGCTCGCTAGAAGACTCGCAACCACCTCCACCCATTATATCTTCCACATTCCTTGACTGATCAACACCAAGAGGCCACTCCACCGATGGAACCCGAGAAACGAAGACGGCACAATCCTGACCAAAAAACTCTTTTAGTCAAAAACCACAAAAAGCTCAAAAGCTAGATGGACGCTACAGAAGCAAAATCAGAACTCACCAATGGTGGCGGTAACCTAGCACGAAACGCATCACGTGAATTTTTCAGATAGGGAAAGGAAAGATCAAAGATTGCAGCAATACGGTCAAATCCTTCTTCTTGCTCCAATCTTTGGGGCACTTCGCGGGTCGGGTCACTATGACCAGTGTAAAGAAAGGCAGGATGAACCCGGTCCTTACAAGGCTGACAGCGCCTCATCACAAAGTTCCAACCAACCGAAACACCATCAATCGACGACCGATCCATCAACATTAGCAGGTCCTCCACCTGGTCCATCGCCGCCTTCGAAGGGGTCGCCGACCAGTTAGGTTGTGACACCGGGATGCTTGTCGGGTCGCCGCGCGCGAATGGTTTCTCCTAGGTCACATAGAACCAGCGAGACTTATACTCCGCAACCTTTGAAGGCAACGGAGTAGCAATGTACACATCCGCCATACCCTCCCGAAGCTGAAGGTATACATAACCAACAACTCGCGATGCGGCGGTCCCATTTGGTTTGAGCCAGAAGAAGTAACAGAATAACTCGAAATACGGCTTGATCCCCAGATATGCTTCACAGGAATGCACAAAAACAGAGATGTGCAATATCGAGTTCGGATGGAGGTTGCACAATGAAATTTTGTAAAACTCCAAGAGATCGCAGAGAAAAGGGTGAATCGGAACCCCGAATCCACGCCAAAAGAAGGGCCCGAAGACAACGAGCTCACTAGTGTTAGGGTCGGAAACTTCTCACCGGCTGCCACCCTCCAACCCACAAGGGACTTGTCTTGAAGAACACTAGCAGTAACAAGAAGCTCGATATCCTCTTCCTCCATGTACATTTAGCCCAGTGTTTGGCCCAATCTGGAAGCACATCTACCATCCTCGAACTCTTTCCCCCCTTCTTCACCGACGAGCGAGTATTCGGCCTCTTCCGTGGAGCCATTGGCTGGATAAGACTAAAAATCGCAATAGATCTCGAAGAAGAAGAGGATAGAAGAACGCACGAAGCATCAACAAGAAATAGAAATATGGAAACCACCGCCGCCGCCGCTTTCCCCTTTTATACCCAGGGGCGCAACAAGGGTTTTTGGGAAACCGCAACGACCAAAAGAGGAACCGCCACGCCCACCTTCTGTGCCGTGACTTGGGCCGCTGACCGCCAGGATTGTTTCGGCCCATTTACTCCTTTATCTTTACATTTTCAATTACAGCTAAATTCCTTGATTTACGGTTAATGATTTTCTTTGCAATTTCAAACAACGCTACAATCTCGGGGACTGGCCAAACAGGATTATTACTCTCATATAGCACCACCAGATGACTACAGTAACCCGGCCGACACGGATGAGAAGGTCGCCCGCACAAACAAACTCGGGGACTCCGTCCATAAACTCGAGCATTGGTCGCATCTTCGACCAGGCTCGGGGACTTCATCCAGCTCCACACCAAGCAAGGCTCGGGACTACGACCAGGGCACCAGAGAACGGCGCCCGAAAGGACAACACCCGGGGACTGATGCCCGGGGACTGCGAATAAACGATCCTGATACAAGAAACTCTTCAACCTCCCCACATCAGGATCAGGGACCAACGTTTCTTGCATCAGGCTCGGGGACTGCAGGTATTTACGGTCGTTTTTTACATAACTCACGCGTCAATACATATCTACTACACCATTTCATAAAGCATGGCACCAAGTGCATATTTCACCTGCTACCATGCTCGGGACTAAGTGGGTACACTTCACCTTGCGGTGAATGTACTAAATTTCTTCTCGACAAAGCTCTGCTATTTTTTCTATGTTTTTTTGCAGAGCCTAAGTGGGTACACTTCACCAGGGTAGGACCTTTCAAAAGTTTTCTTCTTCAGCACGTCACATTCATCCGACAAGCAACCACAACGTTCGGCGAAGCGACCAGCTCGCCCATCAAGCTGCGACGCTCTCGACCAGATTGACCTGGTCGGGAGACTTCTACGAGCAGCACCTCGACCAGCCATGTTGGTCGGGTTCCACGACGACCGCTTCACTTGATGGCGACCAGCTCAACACCTCCAAAGATGGCGCTGCGGGCTCATTTGAAGATTGCAACGTGCTCGGGGACTTGTTGGGGATACTACCTCAGCATATCCCCAGGGACCTTATGGGCCTACCGACCAGGAGACGGCCCAGCCGCGAGGCCTTGCGGCACGCGACCAGCCGCCGTGCTCGCCAAGGACTCCGGAGAAGCCTTGCTCGCCAAGGAAGATTCTAGTAGATAGACTCGGATCCCTTGCCATAAGGGACCAATCGTAATCTGTTAGGATATGGAAATTGTAACCCTGCTCCCCGGCTATATAAGGCGAGCAGGGACCCCCCTCAAAAACGATCTCTTAGACCTCTCTCAGATCAACTACAGATCTTGTAACCTAATACACAAGATCAATCCATCCACCAAAACACAGGACCGTAGGGTATTACGGTGATTTGCCGACCCAAACTTGTCTAAATCACCGTGTCTACGCTCTCTGTGTTATGCTTGATCGTCGTCGCCACACCTCTGCCTACAATCTACTACTATAGGGTATCCCCTAGGTAGACTGCGACGCGTATTTCGTCGATAGCTTTACCTTGTGGCTCAAATCTAAAATGCACTTGTGCTGACAATGCACTCATCAAGGGGGAGATTGCGAACATATGGTGGATAAGTACCCATGTATGTTCAGTTTTGCGATGAGTGATTGACCAACACTTGAGCGTTTCAGTTTGAGTGGCTTACCCTAACCTCTTTGCGAAAGCAAATGTGTGCCTGTCTATCGGCTTGTGGTGTGAAGGTGCTATGCCTAGTGACAGTGGTCAATGGCATGGAGAAGGTCAAGTAGAGGCTTGCCGTGCCGATGGACTGAGAGCGGTGAAGGGCGGAAGCGGTGCTCGGACTGAGGGACCATGGGCGTCGGTGGACTAGCTGTGGTGGCTAGTACTTGGCACCGGCAAGTGCGAGAAGACATGGAGCTAGAACGAGTCGACCGAGTCAAGATGGTGGACGAGTGGGTCGAGCGGAGGCTCATGGGTCTCGGAGTCCGACCGAGCGAGGACAAGGTGGCTCGAGTCAAGCGATTTGGTGGTTTGGGCCTCAAAACCATTCGAGGACGGTTTCCGAGTTTGGGCCTCAAAACTCGGGGTTCGGTAGTTGAGCCCAAAGATACCGGTGGCGGGTTTCCTGGGTTTGGGCCTCAAAACCTAGGCGGAGCTTCTGAGAAAGCGGGGATGGCACGTGGCGAAATCCTAGAGGTTGCGTCGAGGTGATGACAACTCCCGGCACGAAGCGGGGCCACCCATTCAAACGAGTGGCTAAGAGTTACCGACTTGGATTAAAATGTCTTAGGGCTAGGTAATTCGGTCTTATATCTAGGGCGGTCTTTGGGAAATAGCCAAAGCCCGTTATATAGGGGATGAAGGGGTATCCCTCATCCCACCTCTTGAACCCTAATCATTTGCCCAACCTCTCTCTCTCTAACCTCTCTCTAGTTCATGAGGGCCCTAGGTTGATCTCACCAACCTTTGTAAGAACTTGCGATCTTTTGGTGGAATCGGAGGCCTTACCCTCCGTAGGCCATAGCGCCTTTGATTTCATGATCGAGTCGTCGTTTTGCTTGTGTTCTTCGCGTTTTGCTTTTTGCTCTCCATTGATCTCGAGTTGCGATTTTTCTCTATGGAGTAGTTCTTGCAAAACCGTTTGAACCAAGCTGTTCGTAATCGTGAGGAGAATCTTTGCACTGAAGGAATTATCCTCAAACCTCACGAGTTCGTAGATCGGGCAATTTCTTTGTGGAGTTCTTCGTTCTTGAGATTTTCCCCAAATCTCTTCTCCCCCTGTTACTCTAAACCGAATTGAGCGATGATTTCTTCGGGATAGCTCCCCAACTGTCCAAGGATCATGCCTACAAAGTTTGGTTGCAGTTGGTGATCATCTGGTTGAGTTTTGGGAAGATTTGGCGGAGTGGAAACCATTTTCGTGGGTTCCAGCAGCTCTGCTTGTGAACGTCGTACTAGGCTCCGGACGACTTTCCCTTAGCTCTGGACTATAGCAAGTGGTCTGGTGGTCTTGACCAGTGAACGTGTCAAACAGCGAAGGGCGTCAGACAAAGCTCCGGACTACTCACTTTTGAGGCTCCGGACCATACCCCATTGGTCCGGTGGTCTCTGTCAGAGAGACAGCAAAGCATCGGACCAGTCGGCATAGTCCGATGGTGGTAGTCCGACGGCTAGGCCAAAGGTAGGGTGAGTCTGTGTAGTTTTGTGCAGAGGCAAGGGTGAGCACCGGACCATCTTCATTGGTCCGGATGGTAGCGTCGGACTAGTCTGAAGGTGGACGTCCGAAGCTAGGGTGCTCCCTGCGTGATTTTGAGCCAGCAGGTGAAGGCGTCGGACCAGGCACTGGACCATTGTCCATTGGTCTGGAGGTCCTGACTGAAGTGGTCCGGAGCCTCTATTAGTTGCTATGTTTTTCCGTTTGCATCGCGGTTTGTTTCTTCGGGTTTGTAGCTAGCTCCGTTGTGTTCCTAGGACATCTCCTAGAACATCCACCCACTTGTGGGTCGTGAGCCTAGCTCTTGCTTTGGGAAGTGTTTGGGACAAGGGTCAAGATCTTCCGAAAGGAATTTTTATTTGGCTCCCATTCACCCCCACCCTATGGTCGCCGTTTCCGGTCCTTCAGAGCAGAGCTGCTCCAGAGAACCAATAGTCCCCCCGAAGCCCCAATGGAAGGGATGAAATCAAAGTTGTCAAGACGTCTTGGAGCAAACTTTGTAATGTAGGCCAAATCAAAAGAATCACGCTTTGTCTCTTGAAGGAAAAGTACAGTGCATGAACTTTCCTCTATCTTATTCCTAATCGCATCCCACTTGCCAGTAGCATTTATTCCACGGATGTTCCAACACAAAATGTTCCAATCACGTGTACTCATTATGGAAACATTGACACAAGACCATAGCAAACTGCCCCCCACAGGAATGATAGCGTGAAGTTTGCATGAAGCACCCAGGGTATAGAAAGAGTTCGCGTGTAACTGGCTGAGGGCCATAAACGCAGATCAAATACACCGAATACTGATCAACTATCAGAACCATATACCAGCAACAGATAATTGGGAGAGCGCAAATCAGAGAGGGAAAACCACAATGACCCATCATTAAGTACTCCAAAAAGTACCAGCCACTACAGGCTACACCAAAAGTTTTGGGCTGATCAGCCAACAAGTTCTCAAAGGAAAGCCCGAAACTGCTAGCAGCTAAGAATGCAACTAAGAAATGACCCCTGAGGGCCTGACAAGAAATAAAAGGAGTTTGGTGCCAAGAACTAGGAGACACAGCTCCAGGATAAAGTAAAGGTAAACTAATCATTAGCGATGGTGTTGGTGATGGGCGCCTGCATCAGGGCGTCATCAGATAGCTCCTCAGGAGCTGCCCCGCACTCTAAACCCCAGCTCCTTAGCAGTTCGATGGGGATTGGCCCAGCCTGACCAGTGGCTTCATCTATGAGGACCGTTGTTGGCCTCTTTCTTTTCTTCGAAGGATCTGCATCCAATCTGACTGTTCTGACATGGTAGCCTTCCTTTGCACTGCTCAACCTTGCGCTGCGTCGGACTATACTCTCCACAAGTGGAGTAGAAGAAACGCCTTGCCTGGAGATGGTATTAAGCCCACATTTGCGTATGGGCTTGGTGGGCTGAAAGCCTTCTTCAGATTCAAAATCAAAAGATGGGCCATCATTTTGCCTTGCCACCAAGAACATATGGACCTGACACTGAGAGGGATCATCAGAAGGAGCAATTGGAACTGTGAGAGCAACCTTAGTTCCCTTCTCTATTATTGACATCAACTTTGGGTCAACATCCATTGCATTTTTCTCTTCCATTACTAGGGAAGCCTTGGGTTTCGATGTACGCTTGTAGACATTTAGGACCCTTGAAAGGATGAAGATGCCCAAGAGGGGGGGTGAATTGGGCTTGTTTTATATTTCTAAAGCAAATATGAAAACCTATCAAATGCCAATCACCCCTAGTGCCTACCGGTCGTGTGTCCTAGCTAGAAAAGCGGGTAGCAGTTCATGGAATTGAAAAACAACCTAAGCAATTCTAGTAGCAACGGAAAGAACAAGACGAAATGTAATGCGGAAATGTAAAGAGCTAGGGAAAAGGAATTCTCGTTGACGCAGCGATGTTTTCCCGAGGTATCGAGGTGTCAACACACCCCCCTAGTCCTCGTTGGAGCACCTCGCAAGGTATCGCTCCCCCTCTACCCGCGCAAGGGTAGAGTGCTCTCTACGGGCTGATTCTTCACCACTCCGGCTCGGTGAATCGCCCACAACCGATCACAGAAGCTTGGAGATGAGCCACCGACAATCTTCCGGTGATCACTTCCTTCGAACACCACCAAACTGTCTAGGTGCCATCGAACACCAAGAGTAACAAGCACAAGACCTTCACTTGACCAACTAAAGGCTAGGAAGGTGGATGGATGCACACAAGTCACTCCTAATCACTCTAGGAGGGAAGAACAAGATGGAATCTCTCAAATTTCTCCCTCACTAGGCACTTGGCTCTCCAAGAACTCTCTCCAAGGTTCCTTAGGTGTAACACAGGCCAAGAGAGGTCCTAAGGACGAGGAGGGCAACTATAAATAGTCCCCACCTTCAAAACTAGTCGTTACTTGCTTTTTCTCTTTTCTGCGTATGCGTCGGACTAGTCCGGAGCGCACACCACCGGACCAAAGCAACTGGTCCGGAGCTCACTCGCAATTCAAAAACCACTGGAAAGCAGGCACCGTCAGACCACTCTCTATGGCCCGACGCCCTGGTCCGACGCTCAGGTCCAGAGCCAGGGTGCTCACTGAGTTGAAAACTCAACTGAGCTTGGCACCACCGGACCACTCGCTATAGTCCGGTGCCCTGGTCCGATGTAGAGGTACGGAGCCAGGGTGCTTACTGAGTTCTCAAACTTCTCTGACTAAGAGCGTCAGACTAGCCGTCGGACTCACCGTCAGACTAGTCCGGAGCCTCCTCTGAGGCTGACTTCCTCCGGCAGGGACCACCGGACCACTCACCTATGGTCCGGTGCTTTCCAGACAGGTGGTCCGAAGCTATCTCGCTGATCTTTTGCCTAAGTCAGGGACCATCGGACCACTCTCCTTGGTCCGACGCCTACTTGGCATACTGGTCCGGAGCCTCTTTCTCCCCCTGTTTCAACTATTTTCACTAAGTCTTTTCTAGGGGTTTTGCTCCTACCATTTCTAGGGTTAATCAAGGGCTGATAGCAAGGTCTCTAGGACTCGTTGTGACAAGTGTGCACACACCAACTTTCCCAAACTCTCCTAGGTCAAGCTACTAACCTCATACCCCCCTTTATAGTACGGTCAAAGGAAAAACAAAGTCCTAGCTATACTTAGTGCCCTTCTCAACCTTATGGCACTAAGGACTAGCCTAGTCTTCAACTTGAATCAACATCCTTTGAAACCAAAACGATTTCCATCTTGGGGGCATGAATGTCCATTAAGCCCATTCTTAGCATCACTATTGACCTAACTTATAATGACTTTTCCTCTGCAAAACACACGTTAGTCATAGTGACCTAGCATTGTTGTTAATCACCTAAACACAAGGGTCCATGATTCTTCAACCCTATTGCGATTCTCCCTGTTTCTCTTGTCAATGCAGTCAGCCCAAACTTTTAGAGCAATGGCTGCTCCTGTAGGCCTCCAAGGCACAATATCCAAACCATTGGGAACAAAAGTATCAGCTCTGTTTACCAGCAGGGAACGATCTATGACCAAGGGCCTGAAAACTGAAGAGGACAACAGCCTTGCCGACATGTCAGCACTTTCAGAACTCCTCTAAAGGGTGAACCCTGGTATATTTCTACTTCTAGCACTATTGTTTTCCAAAGACAGGTCCCAGGACAGCTGAGCCACAGATGAAAAGGTTGGATCAACATCAATCTCAGAGCCTTCCCCACGCAGAAAACACAAAGGTCCACCAGACAGCTCAAGGTTGATAATGTCTTAGGGATGCATAGGATGATGGGGTGGTTGTTGATTCTGCCGATTCTGCTGATGAGCTTGTTGAACTGCCTGCTCCCAGGCAGGCCAGCCTTCATTCTCCACTGGAGTCGTAGGGGCTACATCACCACGGAGTGGGTAATAGCCTGATGAGGCCAATTCTGCTGTTGCTTCTGAAGATTGCCATGAACTTGGCCATCACCTTGATTTTCACCCATCCAATCTGGGAAGATGGGGTTTGAGCCAATCACCGGCTGCCCAAACTCTGGATGTGGCTCCCCATCAAACGGAACTCGGTCCTCTTCTCCCTGAAATTCATCTGGGAATTCACCATCAAGAATGTAGACTGGCACAGACCAAGAGCGGTTGATGCCTCCCATTACAGATCCTATAGAAACAACCAGGCTTCGGGGGACTCTGTTGGGGCTAAGAAGCAGCACTCGAGCAAGGATTCTTGACTTGTTATTATTGATATACCATGCCAGGACCCGACCAAAATGCTTTGACATAGACATCATTTTGAAAATCCAGAGGAAAAGCAAGAAACATGATCCAAGCCAGTGGCGGACCTGGGACCAAGGCCACTAGGGCCATGGCCCTAGTCTTCACCCCTAATTATAGTGGAACAATTGTCATTTTTCTATAGCTAAGTACAATTAGGACTAATCTCTAATGTAATGGCCCTAGTGTAGGGTCGAGATGGCGGACTAGAGGGGGTGAATAGTCTTTTCTAAAAACTTAAGCACAACGGCTAACCGAAACAAATGCGGAATTAAAACTATCGGTCTAGCCAAGACTACACCCCTCTATCTATAACTTTAGCACCTAGCAAAGTATACTAATTAGGCTCACTAAGGTGCCAAGCTAGGAATCTTACCTAAACAAGTCTAGGTTGCAAGGTCACACAAACCTAAGCAACTAGTACTCTAAGCACAAAGGGAGCTCCTATACATACTAGTAAGCAAAGCATAAAGCACCTAAGCTCACTAGCAATGCTCTCTAGCAAGACTACACAAGCCAACTAGAGAGCTCAACTTACTTAGCTACACAAACTAAGCAATGTGACTAACAAGGCTACACAAGCCAATTAGCCACTCAGGAGATACTTCTATGCTACACAAGCAAGAAGGTAACTAGCAAGATACACAAACTATGCTAGTTACTAAAGCAACCACTAAACACTAGCACAAGTAAGAAATAATAAGTATGAGCTAGTGAGTAGAGAATGCAAACCACCGAACTGTACTACCGGTAGTAGGATCGGTACTACCGGTGGCTGACCGGTACTACCGGTGGTAGCGTTGTAGCTTCGAGATCCAAGGAAGATGAGCTTTGAATCCGGATCCGAGCTTTTCCCCACACTCCTTGAGGTTGAGGGTGATGATGTTGAGCTTTGCTTGGATTGCTTCCTCTCCAATTTGTAGATTGGGGCTTCCCAACCTATGAACTTGAGGGAGAGAGGAAGAACACGAAGAACACAATAGCAAAGGATAGTCGAAGCTATCTCCACAACATCAAGCACACGAGACTCACAATTTATACCGAGGTTCGGCAACTCTACACTAGAGTTCCTACTCCTCGTTGTTGAGGTGACCACGATGGTCGGATTCTCTTTCACCTCCTTGCCTCTCCCTTGAGTCCCACACAAAGAGTGCCCAAGGTTTTCACTAAGAACGGATGGGGATTACAAACACTTCGATTGTCGTCACAAATGAACAAATCATGGGCAAGAACGAAGAACGCCTAGCCGGCTAGGATTCCAAGAATCCAAGAGAAACAAATGCAAATTAAACCGGCAAGAAGAGGAAATTGAATGCTCAAGTTGTATATCAATCCTCTCCACTCTCAAATCTCACTTCTCTCTCACAAATCCACCAAGGATTGAAGCCTAGGAGCATAGAAGGAGAGAGAGGCACTTGGGACCCTTTTTCTTCGGTGTAGGAGTGGAATAATGGGGGTGACCACCGCCCCAAGGGAAGGGCGGCCTATTTATTCCCGCAGCTCCTGATGCACTACCGGTACTACCGGTGTCCCACCGGTACTACCGGTTCAAGGAATTCGACCGTTGGAGCTTCCCGACCGTTGCACAAAGTTAGCCAACCGGTACTACCGGTTGCTCACCGGTACTACCGGTAGTACAAAAACTGTGATGCCCTCGCATGCGAGAAACTCCCATCGGGAGCTGAGCGGTACCACCGGTCTTCACCGGTACTACCGGTGGGAGACCAGTAGTACCGGTGGCTCAGCAAAAAGCCACCGAAGCACTCTTCTAAGTAAACGATTTGCACCGCTTCTCTCAAACGTCTCTAGACTAGTAACTTGAGCACTCTTATCCTCATCAAGCTAGTCTACTATGCATCCCTCTTGATAGTACGGCTTTTCCTATAACTCAACCTGGTCAAACACTTCTCTAAAACCTCTATGACCGGTGAAATGAAATGCTCTAAGTTATACCTTTGCCTTGTGCATTCCATTTCATCTCCTTCTCCAATGTTGATGCAACATACACACCAACCTATCACAAATGATATGATCCACTCCATATCATCACGTGACTGTGTTGGTTCATCGATCTTGACCTCACTTGCTCTTCACCGTTGCGTTGGTCCATCGGCGCCAAGCATCACTCGCTTGCCCTTCACACTTGCAACCGGTCCATCAAGCCAAGCCTCATCTTGATCTTCTCCACCTTGATCACATGACTCCATGTCATGTACCATGTACAATAAACTCCTTCATCACCAAGTTGAGCACCATCAATATGCACAAACCATCTCTCCACCATGACTTTATTGGTTGCTCACACTTGTGTACCTAAGGACTAAATCACCTGTGTGTCTCACATTAAACACATATTAGTCCACCTAAGTTGTCACTCAATTACCAAAATCACACAAGGACCTTTCACCTAGTCTTTGGTCAATCCTGGGTCCGCCCTGATCCAAGCTACCCTTGTGTATGCACAGTGGCGCGAGTTGATTCCCCCATCATGATTGACCACACGGACGGCTCTATTGTGAAATTTCATCGGGCTATTGCGAACTAACTAGTCCCTTTGAGGCACATTTGCTAGTTTAATCAGACCCAGACCTAGTGGAGAAAGATGATTGGACACTATGCGGACGTGCTGAGTATCCTCCAGAAAGTGCACCACCATTGTCAAAAAAGGCCTAAGTTGGTTTACCTCCGCGGGCATTGGGTGAATGGTGACGATGGCATACTCTTCGTGTTCACGGGGTGGCTCACCACCAAAAGCCAGCCATCCTCTCGCCGGACGATTCCATCCATGATTAATCATCATGCCAGCAAGAAGGAAGGGTGTCGGGTTGACTTGGAAGTTCGCCATGGTGTCCTGCTCCTCTACCTCGCCTTCTTCGCCGAGAGTTTTGGCAATGGAGATTTCAATAGGGTTTTCTGGTGTGGAAGGGTGAGAAACATAAGGCAAGACTAGATTGGATGGATTTATGCCCAATAGTGAAGGCGAAGAGACCGGGGCATCTTTGCTAGTATCGAGGAAATCAGGGTTTTCCAACGTTTTGCTTCCTTTCGAAGCCATCAGCAGAGGTTTGGCCTTCCAAACTTGCTTGGAGCGGGCCGTCTGAGACCTGGGCCGATGGGCCTTGGACCTGCAAACCCTCATGACATGCCCTGGCTTTAGGCATTTGAGACAGTAGACAGGGGAGCGGCACATGCTGCGAACATGGCCCAAAGCCAGACATTTGGAGCATGTGTGGACCTGGTTTAAGGAAAACGAGTTTGAATTTGAAAGACGTGAACGGTCACCCGCGTAATCCGCTGTGATCATCGGTTGACCAAACCTTGAGCTAGATCCAACGTTTTGATTTTTCCGCCCCCAAATTTCCAAAAAACAAAATTCTGAGCTGACGATGTCAGTGTAGGATTGATCTGGGTGGAGAAAGAACCAAAATTGATTGTAGAACACAGAGTTGGCTTTTTTTGGTCATTACCAGAGCCAAATTGTCAGCAAAACGGACCTTCTTGACTGTTTTCTTTGCTAGACGCTTGCCAGATTTTGAAAGAACCAGATTCCATTCTTTTTCTTGCTCGAGTTCCCAAGCATATTTTTCTCTCTCCCAGTGAGGAATACCATTACTCCAGAGATGAAAATACACATCGAATAGGGGTGTAATCACTCTTCGGAGATTATAAATCTCAAACCCAACACATTTGGAGAAAACTGAAATGCGAAAATGATTCGTACTTAGGAATTTAACATGGAAATCCGAAGCGCGACCCCCCAAACAGGATTCCAAAGAAAGACTCACTGAATCTTCCGTCAGGCGGAAGAGAAATCTTCTGAAGGTGACCAGGAGGAAGAAAGATCTAGAAGGAGAGGGGGAGGGATGGTGTTGTACCGGGGACTTGAAATGCCTACGGATTTCATCTTGAAATTGCAGGCCAATATCAAAATCTAGGCGAGACGCGAGATCTGAAGAGGAGCCCATTGCTCCTCGATGCAATAATCACCCGGACTTCAGAGGGATCCATGACCGCCGACGAGGGGGGCGGTGGGGGTGGGGGCGGCGAGGGGGGGGAGCGGGGCGAAACATTTTTGCTTGCGGGTTTGTTGCTTGAATATATTTTTTCCTTTCCTGGCTTTGTTGATCTTGTAATAGCTTTATTATTGATAGTTTTCTTGCAATAACGGCCAGTGTAAAGGATCTTTGCTGACTGTTGTCGTAAGCACGCACCGGTGTTTATAATACCTTCACTTGCCATACCGTATTGTCATCTAATCAGTGCACTACACATTCACATATGTCTAGATATAGTCAGTTCCCCACATATTATACTAAATTGAGTGTAAATTATTTATTTAAGGCTCTAAATGAATTTAAATAAAAGTTTTCAACTACAAAGTTATATTACTTTTTGAGATTTACATTTTTTGTTTAGGAAGTTTTCTATCTGAGGTCCTTTATATAATTTGAATTTAATTTTTTTTAAATTAAAACGTAGTCTTGCATGACAAGATGATTTAAAATCAAAAAGTTGTCAACCATAATGTTTCATAACTTTTTAAGATCTACAGAGTTTATTTCAGTTGTTTTCTTGATCCACTTATTGGAGAAGGTGTTGTGATCCCTTGTGAAGGTATTTGTCAAAGGAATCGAGCTAGTTTGGGGTGAGCACGCAGATTGGGCAATTTTTCTTTCTCCAGTCGTTTTTCTTCCCCCTTTTAGTTTTTTATGTATTCCAAATTTTATGAGGCATAAAAGGTTATGATTTTCATGGAGTAACATCATAACTACCTCAGAAGCCTGCACACCAAATTTAGGATCAATTGGAGTTGATTTCGTCGAGTTTAAGCTTAAATTTGAAATTATTTCCAGAAATCTGCTTGCTAATACCGGACGTGTCCGGTATTTTAAACTTTCGAGTTTGGAGTTGAAGTTTTGTGGAGACCTTCCCTTTGGTGTCTAGAACCTATGGTTAAAATTTCAGATTTTTTGGACACCATTTGATAGGGTTTTTTTATTTTTCCATTGAGGTCTCCCTGTGTTGTTCCGCATACCGTGTCCAGTATTCGCTGGAGCAGTTCTGAGTTTTTCGCATCTTGAGTGTTTGACCTCCGTTTTGTGTTCCGTCTGTTGCGTTGGGTCTCTACCACTCCAAGGAACTTATCTAGGTACACTTGTCATTAGTTGATTTGGGTATTTTAGATTCCAGAACTCGCTTCTTCCTTATAGAAGTTGAGTATCTCATCTTCGCTCCTTCGGCTCGAAAATTGAACCTAACATGTTTGTGGTGTCCTGCTTTGTTCCTAGGGAACATCCACCCTCTTCTTTGGTCGTGGACATCACGGTGAGTGTGTTTGGCTTTTGGCGGTGCTTTTTGGACAGTGGTCAAATCTTTTTAAATAAATTTTAAGCTCTCATTCACCTATGGTCGCCATCTTAGTCCTTCAAGGTTAGTGTGTGTCAACTGCCATATGCTGCTTGCTTGACTCTTTTCTTTTCTCTGCTTGCCCCCACACAAGGGAGATCTTCATCTTTGATTTCTTGGTTGCTCTCTACTTTCTTCTGCTCTGCGTGGTGGATCTTGTGACATCTGTACGGTACCCAGATCTTTTCTCTGGTTCCCCCACGTAGAGATCTGATCTCTACGCTGAGGAAAGGCTTCCGCTTGTTTCCACGTAGAGATCGGATCCCCAGTTCCCCACTGAGAGCAGTAGAATTCATTTTTTTTCTTCTTCTTGTTTCCCAAATATACCGATTGGTTTAGGGCCTATCTGCTTGTATATGTTTCAGTTAAGGATCGCAACGGGTCGGTTTTAGTTCGGATATCCCGCGGGTTTCGGGTCCAGCGGTTTTGGTTTTGGTGGTAGTTTTTCGCCCACGGTTTTTGGGTTTGGGCCCCGAAACCATTGGGTTCGGTTTCGGGTTTGGTTTTCCACTCGTGGATATCCAATGGATATCCATTCGGGTTTCTGGTATCCGTTCGGGTTTCGGGTATCCACGGGTTTGGTTTTGGTGATGAATTTCCACCCGAATCGGTTTCTGTTTTTGTTTCGGTTTTCGACTTCGGGTTTCGGTTTTGGGTGTATGGAGACTTCACCCGATCCAAACCCGACCCGTTGCCATCCTTAGTTTCAGTGGGCCTATGTACATGTTCTATTAGTTATTGGGTTGTGGACTGACTTGGGGTTTTTCAACCGAAAATAAACACAACATAATTTGGACAACACAACCGCAAAAAACAAAAATTACATATTTGTGGGTCTTGTTTACCTGATGGCTTTTGTGTGTTACTGCCTTCTAAAACACATATTTGTTTCTTTTTTTAGATAAAGGATAGTTAATATCCGGCTTCATCTACGTAAAGTAGAATCAGACCATTATTACAGAATTGCAGCACCCAAACACACAAACTGAGTTCTTACAAGAAAACACTAAACTCAAAACTACCCGCGAGAGTTTAGACTACTAAAGACTAATCCAGCTAGCAGATAACCATTCATTTGAGGCAAAGAACTCCAATATAGACTCTTCGAGGAGGCCACTGACAAGGATAAGTACATCCCTCTGTTCCTCATGGCGCTGTAACTACGCCCACACCCGGAGCCAGTGCGTTCCCCTAAACAATACCTGCAAGAAAGATTTGGGTCTACAATTGTCAAAAACAACTTTATTTCCTGTAAGCCATATTGCCAACATAATGATGTTGTTGTAGTTAGTAATAACAAGTTTGGTTTGGTCCTTACCAAATTACACCAACGATGAAAAACATCATACATGCTTATTGATCTCGGTATCCCAAACACTATGTGCACAACTCGCCACAAGAAATTAGCATATGTACAATTAAAAAACAGATGTTGAATTGACTTAGGTTTATGACAGAAGCAACAGTTTTTATTCCCATTCCAATTTCTTCTGATGAGATTGTCTTTAGTTAAGATACCATCTTTTTCAGATATCACATAAAAGTTTTAATCTTGATTGGTAATTCAGCATGCCAAATTTCTTGAGACACTCTAATCCCATTACTAATTAAGGCAGCGTACATTGATCTAACTGAGAAAAGACCTAATGACTGTAAGGACCAGATAAACTTATCACGACTTTCCTGCAAGTTCAATATTGATAACAAAGAGACAATCCTATTCAAATTCTCCAAGTTATTGCTCACTAACGCTCTTATAAAAGAGACATTTAACGGTGTGGTTTGAAGAATATTCGAGACAGTGACATGTTTCCTACAAACAATATTAAACAAGGTCGGATACTTTAACTTAAGAGGTTCATTGCCAAGCCATTTATCTTCCCAAAAATCTAATTTGAGAGCCATCCTGAAAGGATCAAGATGCCCAAGAGGGGGTGAATTGTGTTTATTTCAATTTCTAAAGCAATATGAAATCCTAGCAATGCCAATTACCCTCTAGTGCCTACCGCGAGTGTGTCCTAGCTAGAAAGCGGTAGCAAGTCAATGAAAGTAAGAACGATGCGGAATGTAATGCGGTATAAAAGAGTAGGGATAGAGATGCTTGACACGGCGATGTTTTGTCGAGGTATCGAGGAGTCGACACTCCCCCTAGTCCTCGTTGGAGCACCTCGCAAGGTATTGCCCCCCCCCCTCAATCCCACGCAAGGGATGAGTGCTCTTTACGGGCTGGTTCTTCTCCACTCCGGCTCGGTGAACCGCCGACAACCGATCACAAGTCGATGGAGAAGGGCCGCCGACAATCCTCCGGCGATCACCTTCCTCCCAAGCACCATCGGACCGTCTAGGTGATGTCGATCACCAAGAGTAACAAGCCTTGATCTTCACTTGACTCAATCAAGCCTCACAACTAGAGTGGATGCACACTTGAACTCTTGGATGAACTAGAGAAGAGGATAGATGGATTCATGAATTACTCTCTCTTTCTCTAGGGCTCTTGCTCTCTTCTCAACCTTCTCAAGCAACACAGCAAATGAAATGAGCAAAGGCAAGGTGAGAAGGCAAGGGGTGGGCTATAAATAGCCCCCACACACTCAGCCCTCGGGCCGAGAAAAACATGCATTTTAAGTTGGTGATGGACGCTCCGTCGCTAGCCCCAACAGCTAGTTCATGTTCACGTCAGCAGGCAACGAACGCTCCGTCGTTTGACGACGAACGCTGCGCCTCAGCGTCCGGCGCCAACTGGCTGCTCTCGGGTTTCTGGGAAAATATTCTCGGACGCTCCCTAGCATCCCATGCCCATGCGACAGACGCGTCCGTCGCAAAATGGGTGTTTTGGAAGCTCTCTGTGTTGGCGACGAACGCTCGGACGTGCTTACGTCAGCGTCCGGCGCGCCAGACAGCGTCCGACGCCCAGAAAACTCCTCTCTCAACTTCGGTTTTCGTCGCGATGAATATGGAAGTTGTTCTAGGCTATCTTACGGTCACCATAGGCTTGCTTAGAGCTAAGGAAGTCAAGTGTGCACCACACCTAAGTCATGAAGCTTTCCTAAGTCAAGCTACTAGTCTCAACCCCTCTTTATAGTATGGCCAAAGATCAAATAAAGTCATATCTATACTAAGTGCCATTCATCTCCTTATGGCACTTAGCCTATCACTCTAGGGTCTTCATTATGTCTCCTTGAAATCCGAAACGATATCCATCTTGGGGACTAAGTGATAACCATTGATGTCCATTCATGTTGATCACTATGGCTAAGCTACGCATAGCCTCTGCAAAACACACATTAGCCATAATAATCTCTAATTGTCGTTAATCACCGAAACCAATAGGACCATGATCCTTCACATCCTTTAGCTTGAAATAACCAAGACTAAGAAACTGATCTGTTACATTCCTTTGTACACAATTTCATATGTTTCTTAGGCTTCCAACAACCATGTCTTAGCTACCCAAAAACACATAGTTTTTTTAACGTTAAAATCTATGTGTTTTACATGAATCCAACACACATGTGTTGGTTTGTGATAAAACACACGGTTGTATAGTAGACAACCTCTATATATATAATATAGATATGTGGTGTTACTGGCTCGCTAGATTTCCATCTCACAATGTCCCTTCCTAGATCTAGCAGTAGTGGTGCTGGCCGTGCTAGATTGATTGTCCTTGACAATCGACGACAAGGCCGTAGTTGATTTTCTTCCAACGTGTCAAATGTGATTTGAGAAGTTCTCGTGGCATTAGATCATGCGGCATTTCTAATTTTTGGTGCCTATTGCTAAGGATAATTGACAAGGGTTATTTCCCTTTGGCTATTGTCTACGGTATTAACACTACTACATAATTTATTTTGCATGGCACTTGAAAAATCTTAACTATGGCAGTCAAAACTATAAAGCGTCATGGTTAACCGAGGCATTAACCGAGACGGTTATTTTTTATTAACAGAGGCGGTCATAAATAATCGTCTCGAAAAATGAATTTACGGAGGCGGTCTTCTTAATACAACCGCCTCAAAAAATAAGGCTCCAACTATTAGCCCAACAAGTGGGCAGCGTGGGCGTGGGCAGCGTGGGCGCCCTTCTGCCTGGTCAACACCGGCCGCGGCACGCCGTTCGTCAACGTCGTGGAGCTCAGGCCGCTCGTGGGTGCGCTGCTCTATACCCAGGCCGCACCGGGCCTCTTCTGGACAACGTACAAACGGCTAAATATGGGGGCAAGCAGCTTTACACGGTACGTACCTTATATATATGAAAAAATTTACGGTGTTTGGAATAAACTAGAGATATCCATTTCAATAGATCCAACGGTTGAACCAATATAGAGGAACTTAAGTTGTGGGTCGCAACCTATAATACGTAGGCCAGAACCTATTCACAATTTAATGGAGAAGGATACAGTAGTACATTTACAGTCTCAGAGCTCCTCATCTCCAATTTGCGCTATATGTCGCCTGTCCCTACGGCGGCTCGATGACACCCCAACGTCGTGTTGCCGCCGGCCAACTCCAGCCCGAGTAGGCGCGTGCCAGCCATGACCGAGTACACATCCGCGATCCGTCCTTGCCCAGCTCCTTCCCGGCGAAGTTGTTGGCGTACAACCATACAGGGCATGCTGCTCCCATGGCAGGCCCTGCTGTGCCGCGTGGTAACTGGTAACTGGTAACGCCTGGGTGGCCGGATTGGATTGGCGCCGGCGACCCTGGGCAGCTGGCCCCTGCTGCTCGCGGTGGTGATCCCAGCCGGAGCCGGAGGCAGGCCCTCGAATGTGGGCGACAGCGATCACCGGGCAGGCAGGCTGCAGCGAGGCCCTGTCGGCTGATCTGTATTTTCTTCAGGTTCTCGCAACGGTGGACTGTGTTGAGACCAAAGTATACAATTACTAGAATACCCTTAGTTATAGTTAATCAATTCTGTTTATGATCCACAGCCAAAAATAATTCGATGGGTGGAACCGGTGGTTCCTTCCCAGCACAGTAACAAACCTCTATATATATATATAAAATAAAGAGTAAACTTCACTAGCGGTCCTCAAACTTCTCCTGAGTTCTCATCCAGGTCCCGGTACATTCAAATTGCATATTTACCTCCCTAAACTTGTCCCAAGATCTCATCACTACGTCAAAAACGATTTTTTACAGCGGACCTTTTTTATTTCTAGCAGCGGGCAACTTTGTCCGTTGTTGTTAATAGATTTCCCGCGGCGGGCACGTTAGGACGCCCGCTGCGGTTAAACATTTAAAAAAACCCAAGAGCCCACCGACGAGCCCGCACCGCCGCGCCGCCTCGACCCTGCGACCCCGCGCCAGGACCACGACGCGCAAGGGGAGGGGGTCGCGTCCCACCCGCGGCCAGGAGCAGATCTCGCGCCGCCGCGGCCCCGCAGCGTCGTGCCGCCGTGAGGAGCTCCGCCGCGAGCCTCCGCGACTGCGCCGCCGCGAGGAGCTCCGCCGCGAGGGGCTCCGCGACCCCGCGCCACCACGAGGGGTTTCGCCTTGGGAGAGAGAGTGGGGGGCGCCGCCGCGAGGGCCTCCGCCTTGGGAGACAGAGTGGGGGGCCTCTGCCCTGGGAGAGAGTGGGGGCGCCGCCCTGGGAGAGAGAGAAGCTGAGGGGGAGAGAGAGTGGGGGATTGGGCTGGCTGTTGGAAACCTTAAGTCTTGGTTTTATATGAGCTACGACTATTGGGCCTCGCCCTGGGCTTAATGGGCTTCGGCCTTAACTGTGGCGGGCCTTATTGGATGTCCGCTGCGGTAAATCGATTTACCGCAGCGGACAAAAATACCCGTCACAGTAAATAAAAATTTACCCACTGTGGGAAAGCATGGGATTTTCTGCAGCGGGCAAAATAAGTGTCCGCCACAAAGGGTTTTTTTTCAACGTTGCGCAAAATCGTTTTTTACGTAGTGCATCTAGGTCCCGGTACTTTCAAATTGCACATTCAGCTCCCTAAACTTATTTCAAGTTCTCATCCAGGTCCGTCCTGATACTTTTAAATTGAACATTTAGCTCACCAAACTTGCTCCAAGTTCTCGTATAGGTCCCGATAATTTTAAATTTCACATTCATTCATATCCTTAAAGTTGTATTGATGTACCATTATGGTCGATCCACTCATGTACCATCATCCTCACGTTCACCCAATTGCACGAGCCTACCTTACCCTAAGCTCATAGCCACGCAATGCTACACCATGTTCGACCTCCTACCTTGCACATACCTATGTTGCATTTGTCAGTGCAACGTCACACCTATGTTTCCATGCTAGACCATGGTGTGCTCACTGCATCGTCATGTTGCATGCTTCGCTCAACCTACAACACTACAATGATAGTGAGAATGAGCATGAGCTCCTACTTGACGAGGGAGCGGAAGAAGTATGTTGGTGGTGTTGAATGCAGTTGTCGCGAGGCAAGGGAAGGCGGTGAGGTGAAGCAGGAGTGAGTCAAGTGGAATTGAGGAGGGCCATAGTAGCGGAGCCTTGGCTGGGAGCTTGGGACATGTTGCAGGGAAACCATAGCAAGGGCGACCATGTGGCGAAGCAGGTCCTATGAAGCTAGTTTTGCACATGCAATGCAGTGTGTGAGGAGGGGATGGATCGAAATGGTACAATAATATAATTTTAGGGAGTTGGCGTGTATTTTTGAAGTCCTAGGGCTGGAATGAGTACTAAGGACAAGTTTAGAGAGCTAAATGTATAATTTGGGACCAGGATGAGAACTTGAGACAAGCTTAGGGAGCTAAACATGCAATTTAAGAGTATTGGGACATTGATGAGAACTTAGAACAAGTTTAGGGAGCTCAATGTGCAATTTGAAAGTACCGGGACCTAGATGAGAACTCGGGACAAGTTTAGAGAGCTAAATATGTAATTTGAAAGTACCAGGACCTGAATGAGAACTCGGAACAAGTTTGAGGACCGTTAGTGAAATTTACTCTAAAATAAAATATCTCTTTTTGGAACACAAGAAGAAGTAGTTATATCAACCATATATATAACCCATGCATTCTGAGTTACGTACGATGATTTGCTCTGGTGGTGTAGGTATCCTGCTGATCAATACGACCGTTTTTGGTCGACGGTGGAGAATGTTAACCCACGGTGGGTGAACCTATCGGCCCCTGCAGGGTCTATTAATGTGGCCATAGATTCCCCCGTGCCGTCGGCCGTTCTGGAGACGGCCGTCGCGGCGGCGGGCAACGACACGGCGCTGACAGCCATAACGTGGCACGACGACAGCAAGTACTCGTTTACGACGCTGGAGCACTACGCCGACTTCCAGAACACCCAGCTCCGACAGTTTGACAGCTACTCGGGAACGGTATACCCGTCGTACAGGCCCCTGTACCTGAGTCGAGGCAGTCTGTACAAAGAATCCTACAAGGCTACCGACGGCAACTACAACATCACTTTGGTTGCGACTAACACCTCCGTGCTGCCTCCCATGATCAATGCGCTCGAGATCTACCTTCGCGTCCCGTACGAGAACCCGACGACACTCCCTCAAGACTGTAAGTCCTCCTTCCTCTCTCTCTCTCTCTCACTGTTTACTTCCAATCCAAATTCCAATCCCAATCGTAAAAGGGCCTTGCAAATGTTGACCGTCTATCCGTCTTGACCCTGCGCTCCCAACGTGCTCGATAGAATGTCGCTCAAGGTTATGGGTCATGACACTGATGAACTGGGTCTAACGATGAGGCCAGGATAGTAGAATGGTTTGCCAAAAATTCTGCTTTGAGTTGATTCCTCCCAGCCCCATTTCCATCCCTTGTAGATGTAGATAATGGTTCCGGAAGTCATGTATCCGGGTGAACTAAACACCCAGTTCCCCCAAACATAAGTCCTCACCTTATTTTCTTGCATGCCAGTTGACGCCATCATGGCTATCAAAAAGGAGTATGGAGTGACGAAAAACTGGATGGGTGATCCATGTTTCCCAACCAATTATACTTGGGATGGCGTGAAATGCAGCAATGCAAGTGGTACCGCAGCGAGGATAACATCGTTGTGAGTATCTGGAACATTATTTAGCAGCTTCCACACCGTGCTATTAATTGTGTTAGTATATATATTATTAGCGCATTTGATTTATGTTGAATTGCAAATTCTCATGCAGAAATCTATCCAATAGCTATTTGCATGGCGCGATATCTAAGAATTTTTCTCTGCTCACGGCACTCCAGAATTTGTAAGTGCTATCTAACAGACTCTACTTTCATTATTTATGTGCTCAGAGTCCATGTTCCATGGGATCATGACTGACGTTTACATTCTGCTACCTATGATCACTGTATATGTTAGGTCCAGCATGTTTGTCATATATATGTATGTGAGGATGTTTTGTTCGGTTCTAAAACGTGCAGTTAGCATGGTCATCTTTTCCAGTTAATAAATTAAGTCACTCTCTCTGGTTAAATTTCACCATGTGTAATTTACCTTCCTCTATAGCTTTCATCAAACGGCTCCATCAAAATTTAAATGGATATGGTGCAATTAGAAAATCTGTTCATTAGCCACAGTACTGGTCAGGATCATGTTCCCAATGGCTGAGCTATAATAAGGCTTTTACTTCCAAACATTAGCTTGACATGTCATAAATCACGCAATAGAATGGTAAAACCTAGATTTTTTTTAAAATTCCCTTCATATAGAGTTTGAATCGACTCCTATGTCAAATTCTCAATGGCTGAAATTTTGAAACCCGCTTGCTCACACACTGCAAATGTTTCAGGGATTTATCTTACAACAACTTAAGTGGCTCCATACCTGATTCCATACCAAGTTTGACTTCCCTAAGAGTTCTGTAAGTATATATTTGTTGCAAATAATTACCAATCCAAGGACTTTACTAATTGCCTTTCACTTTCTACAGAAATGTATCTGGCAACCAGCTCAGTGACGACTCCCTATGTAAAAATTATACTGGGTCACTTATTTTCAGGTTTTGATTTTCTTCTTGAGGTTTCATTTTCCCATTAATGTGCTTGTGAACTTTTTGATAGTATATCTGTTTCTAGGATCTCTAACCAAGTGAGCAGTTAAAGACAACTTCCCCTCCCAGAGTAAACCCTGAGTGTCTAACCTTGTTGTCTTACATATTTCAGACATGATTCTAGTAAAAGTGCGTGCAACAAAAAGATAACTGCATCAAGGAAAAGCACGGTTATCTTAGTTACTTCAGTTGTGGTTGCTGCGTTGACTGTATCCGCCATTGTTCTTGCATGTTTCATCTTTAGAGCAAAAAGGAAGTCTACTGGTGTGCATCCTGTCGCTCTATCCTGTATTACCATGTGTATTTTCATTTTATTATTCTAACGTCATACTTGTGCAACCAGTTTCTATAGATGATCACACAAGAAATGCTCAACTCGAGATTGCTCCAAGAAGTAGAACGGATCAAGGGGATCGCCTGCAAGATAAGGAGAATAGGCAGTTCACATATAAGGACCTGGAAAAGTTCACTGATAATTTTAAACAGTTCATAGGACAAGGAGGCTTTGGAGTTGTCTATTTTGGCCATTTAGAAGATGGCACTGAGGTTGCTGTCAAGATGCGTTCTGAGGCTTCATCACATGGGCTAGATGAATTTTTAGCTGAGGTACCAAATTTTGAGTCAGCATGAATTACTCATGAGTCATGACGCTTTTTTAAAAAAATAAATGAGTCATGGCACATTATAAATGCATCGCATACATGTGAATCAACTGGATGAGCCACATCACAGAAGGAGCTTATATGGCAACTAATATATATTTTCTATGTTTGTAATCGTTACGTTACGTAGGTTCAGAGCTTGACAAAGGTGCATCACAGGAACATCGTTTCTTTGGTTGGTTACTGCTGGGAGAAAGATCATTTAGCACTTGTTTATGAGTACATGTCTCAAGGCAATCTTTATGATCATCTGAGAGGTTTGACTTCCTAACTTATTTGACAAGACTGTAACATTTTATCTAACGGTCGTTCTGATAACAAATCTAATTGTATTACTTTTCATGTCTGCATCTCAAATAGTTCTGTGCACATTACTGGTCAAGTTTGACCATTCAAATTTTAAAGCTTTATTTATTTCCAAATAGTACCACTATTAAAACATAGTGACTGTTTTAAAACCTGCAATATCTTCTGAACTTGACATGCAAAGTCGTTGACACAGTTGCGCTCTGTTAATACAATGAAGGTAAAATTGCTGCTGCTGAAACCTTGATGAGCTGGGGAACACGTGTACAAATAGTGCTCGAATCTGCACAAGGTATGCTCAGTGAAATAAACTTATATCAAACTCAATTTGTTTTTAAGAGAATCTGCCATTTGTTCTTCTTTTTCCATTTTCACCTGTTGACATTATTTCTGTTGTAGGTCTGGATTATTTGCACAAAGGATGCAGCCCACCAATAATTCACCGGGATGTGAAGAGCAGTAACATTCTACTGGGTCAGAATCTGCAAGCTAAAATAGCAGATTTGGGACTTAGCAAAACATATATTAGCGATGGCCATACTCACATTTCAGCCACAGCAGCTGGCACGGCTGGTTACATGGACCCAGAGTATGTCTCTCTTCCCTCTGTATGCTATAACATTTTATTTGGTACTACTTTGATACTTACATTCCTTGTTTCTTGTATTATTCCAGTGATGAAAAGTACGTAGTAAAAAATGGTTTAAGTTCCTAAGTACTCTCTACGTTTATAAGTCGTTTTGACTTTTTTAATACACCCATTTTGCTAGGTATTAACATATATTATATCCAGATACTAAAAAAAATACGTAGTAACTTATATTTTGGAACGGATATATACAGGCCCGAAAAAAAACCAGCGTTTGTCTTTGTCAAACAACACTGATGTCCTTGGTTACTGCTGTTTCTTCCAGGTACTACTTCACCGGAAGGCTCACCGAGAGCAGCGACGTGTACAGCTTCGGAGTGGTCCTACTCGAGGCAGCCACCGGGGAGCCTCCGCTGGTGCCAGGCCAGGGCCACATCGTCCAGCGCGTCAAACAGAGGGTCTCCGCCACCGGCGACATCAGCTCAATAGCCGACCCGAGGCTCAGAGCCGCCTACGACGTCAACTCCATGTGGAAGGTGGTTGACACTGCCATGGCGTGCACGGCGGAGTCCGGCGCCGGGAGGCCGACCATGGGCGAAGTGGTGGCGCAGCTCAAGGACAGCCTCGCGCTGGAGTATGCTCGCGACAATGACGATCGCAGCGTCCCGGTGAGCATCGCCGCCAGCGATAGCGCCGCTTTGATGATGTCCGGGTTTGGTCCGTCGGCGAGGTGAAGCTGTACAATGGTCTTGGGTGTGAGTTTGGTTCGTTGCTGGTGCCTGGTTCTCTACACTCCACAATACTACGTTTCCAACAGCTTCATTGCCCTTTTTGCTTTGTTGTATGTATCTACATGTGTACCGTTAGAAGATTTTATAAACGTCATAATAGGACTATATGATTTAATCTGTTGGTTATTATTTCTAATCCACAGTGAAGTGTAGATAATACCAGGATTTTGATTTAATTTTTTGGTTACTATATTTCTAATCCACAGTGAAATGTAGATAAGACCCGGATTTTCATTTAATTTGTTGGTTACTATTTTTATTCCATAGTGATATGCACAATTGTGTCTAAATACAGTACGGCACCATATGATTTCATTTGTTGCACAATTACCATTGTTTGGCAACCCAAAGTAACGTTTCACATGTCTGATTGTTTATAAAAAATAAATTTTAATTTTTAAAATTCAAACGCAGTTTTGCATGACAAGATGATTTCAAATCAAAAAGTTGACAACTATAATGTTTCATAACTTTTCGATATCTACAAAATTTATTTTAGTTGTTTTCCATCCGACGTTATTTGAAAATTTTAAATTTTTCAAATTCAAACACAATTTTGCATGACTAGATAATTTAAACTTTTCGATATCTACAAAGTTTATTTTAGTTGTTTGGTCATCTCTGTTCATCTGACATGGTTGTTTTAACATTGTTCACGAATCTTATATATATATCTCCTATAAGAAAGATATATAAAATTTGTGAACAAATTTATTTTCACTTTGTCATATAAAAAATGATCAAAATAAACATTGTACATCTTGATGAGTTACACAACTTTGTAGTTGAAAATATTTTCATTTGAATTAATTTACTATGTTAAAATGTGTTTTGAAATTTTCTTTGTAGAGTGTAAAAAGAACACTTGGCAAACTATGTGGCGCTCGACAAAGAGCCAGATTCCTGTAGCTGTACCAGTTGCTCTCGTGTACCAGAAGATAGACCGTTCATCTTTTAACAAATGAAGTAATATCCTTTTTATTTGTCCATTGTCTTTAGCTCTAATAATAATCTACATATCTGTCACTACGACAGCAGATGATTGTCTTGTCTAAGTTTTTTTTTTCAAAAAAATATCCTGATTATTATTCCGGTCGGTTGGTTCGATCTTATTATAGCTACTAGGGAGTAGGGATGCAAAATCCTTAAAATAAATATAGATGATAATGAAACTTTTGTTTTGGGATGGACATGCAGATACATGTTGCACTAAGCTAATTGCAGACGTGTTGGTGTTTAGAGGACTTGAAACCAGTTGCACTGCTAGTTTAGGACATGCATATATATGTTGGTTTAAAAGACAGACACATTATTGCATCCATAGGCGCGCGTCGTCGTCGTTGATCCGTTCCGTGTTGTACGGGTGCATGCACATTGCAGTATATTGCACAGCCACGAGGCCACACGAGGCTGGTACGGTCGGTAGTAGTAGGTTGCATTGTTATTTATATACCATCTTATTAAAATTGTCATTTAATTATTTCCTGGTTTGTTTGACTTTGCTTTTTAGAGTTTATAAAAAAAACAACAAGAGGCTGGTTTGTAATAAAATTTAGTTGCGTATAAAACTCTTGTTGAGACCAAAATAAAAATGTGTTTTTCTAAAAACTTAAAATTGTCGTTAATCGCAATCAAAACTTGCTGAAGCAAGCCGCCGGGCAGGTAGCTAGCTAGCTTGGGTATATATCGTTGTTGTTGGTGGTGGTAGTCGTCGTCGTCGCGTGTCTCATCAATGGCGCCGTTGTTCTTGGTTTTGTTTGCTGCATTCTTGGTGCCGCCGCCTGTGTATGTCGTCGGCGGGCAAGCAGGTTTCAGCTAGTTGATGCATGCATATTATATCCTCGGTCGCTTGCAATTGCATGCTTAATTTGCTTACTCCTGCTGCTGCCTGCTGCAGGCTTCCTGAGCATCGACTGCGGGCTGGATGATGGCAGCAACTCGGGGTCGGGGGGCTACCCGGACAGCAAGACAGGCATCGACTACGTCCCGGACGGCCACTACGTGGACGCCGGCGAGAACCACAAGGTATCCCCAGGCCTGGATCGCTCCTCGTTCACTCCTCTTCAGACGCTGAGGAGCTTCCCGTCGGGGCAGCGGAACTGCTACGCGCTGCCCACCGTGGCCAGGACCAAGTACCTGGTGCGGGCGGAGTTCGAGTACGGCAACTACGACGCCAAGAACAGCTCGTCGTCGCTGCAGTTCGACCTGCACCTGGGCGCCAACTACTGGAGAACCGTCTACCCGGATGCGACGACAAGCTACGACGTGTACGAGGCGGTCTTCGTGGCGTGGGCGGGGTGGGCGCCGGTGTGCCTCATCGATACCGGCCGCGGCACGCCGTTCGTGTCTGTCTTGGAGCTCCGCCCGCTCGGGGACGGCCTGTATCCGCAGGTTGCTCATGGACTCATCCTATCCTTGTACAGACGGCTAAACATGGGGGGAGCCGTTTCAACTACACGGTATGTTACATACTATATATCTTTCTGGCCGGCCCGTTGGGGACTACAATATGGTTTTAATGTTTATATACTTCCTCCGTTTCAAATTATAACTCGTTTCATTTTTATCTTAAGTTTAACCACTCGTCTTATTAAAAAAATTATGCAAGCATAATCAAATTAATTTAAATTATTCTTGTAGATCATTTATTAAATAAACAAGCCACAACAAAATAAATTATTTTATACAAATTTTTGAATAAGACAAGTGGTCAAATTTCGAATTAAAAAAGTCAAACGAATCATAATTTGAACGGGGGAGTACTTATTATTGGTTTGTGGTTAGGTCTGCCGACACGACGGACAACATTTAGTCTACCATCAGGGTGTACCAACGCGAGATATATATATATATATATATATATATATATATATATATATATATATATATATATATATACTAGGACGGTACGCGCGCGTTGCTGCGTGTGGACCCGGTGGTTGTGCCCGTGTGTAAATCAAAAGATTCATTGAGGGATGAAAATGGATTGGATCATAGCGAACAATAACTTTCTCGTATTTTAATCCTATTTTTATCGGATTTAAATCATGTCAGATATTATATGGTTTCGGATAAAAAATAATTTTTTTAGATGTCAGAATTGGTACGAATTTAGACCCATTTCAGAGCGGAGGCAGACTTTTCTTTGGATAATATGTGGTTACGTGTTGTTTTTTATGATAAGAAACAATTCATTAGATGTCATTTATATTTACAAAATAAAAAAAAATAAATTAATAACTATACAATAAAATATATACTATGCTTCAGCACTTATAACAGGTACATCACGACACGACGAATAACAAAATACAACAATATATTCATTAGGATTACTACTCCATGTTATATGAAAAGATACTTAAATTAGTGTAGGAACTACTTTCTCCATCCTAAATTATAAGACATCGCAAGAATCTTGGAGAGTCAAAGCATCTTAAGTTTGACCAAAAAAGAGAGAAAATTATAAGATTTACGATATCAAATGTGTATACTATAAAAATATAATTGATGAAGAATCTAATGATACTTAATTGACATTATAAGTGTTATTATATTATCATATAAGTTGGTCAAATTTGAGATATTTTGACTCTCCAACATCTAATGTCTTTATTTAGATGGAGCTAAGTATATATAACGATGCTAGCGCCATGGAGTTTAGACTTCTATTGTTGTGCTTGGGCTCTTAAAATATTTAGATTTTCTATTTAAACCAGATATCCAGTGTTCAATTCTTGGATAATGCATATCATCGATTTGACAATACCATATATACACCGCATCGCATATAATAATATTTGGATATCGTATCCACAACTAAATATTTAAAACACTTTCTTCTTGTTCTTAAAATTCGAATTCAAAACAGATCGGAGTAAAGTATTATCTAGACCAATTTTACCTCTACATGTATAGCAATGAATATGAGACCCTTAATATTTTTGTCGCACACGGAGGACTTGCAACAGCCTGCTGCGCTTAGCGTGTAGAGCACGCCACCGACACAGGAGTGTGCCGCGTGAGCCTCAGGCGACGGCCAGTACGGTTCCACCGCACGTCACCTGGCACGCGTCGACTTAAGTCTGTAGTCCTCCGGAATTCTTTCCGTGTTAAAGAGATATATACATACATATATATTATTCTATACTTTAGGTGTAGAATTTATTCTACACCACAAGACAAAATTGACTTGAAAAAATATTGAGTAGTACTAAGTGACGTTTAGTATGAGTCATTACTACACTCAGCACCACGAAAATACAGAATAATACTAACTCGTGACTATCGAACGATACTGAATTTTTTCAGTATAACACCTTGTTATAGTACAAGTAGTATACACCTAGGGTGTAGAATAGCACTTGTGTGTGTCTCTATGTGTAGAGATATATATAGTAAATCACATAATAATGGGTTACGGTTACTATACTCTCATGAATTAGCAAAGTAATTATCGTAACTCAAAGTGGTTTCATAATAGGTTATTCTAGCTGCATAATAATACACGTGTTAGCTTTTTGTAGGTACATTAATTAATTTCACTATGTAACGTATCTAGACAAATCTAAGCGCGCAACAAAACTTATGTATGTCTATATATCTTTCTCTCTATATATATATATATTAATAAAGAGGTAAAATTTCAGCCGTTTTTTGATCCATCTTTCCCTAAATAACTCCATGAATGTTCGTCTATGTCTATTTTTATATGGATTGTATTCTACTCTAATACGAGTTGCAACTTGAAACTTATATCAAAATTAAAAACCCAAGAGTCCCGTCTAATTCCAAACGAATTGGGTCATGTAGGTAAGATCTCTAGATTAAATAGAATCCTAATCCAACTCGACGCCATGGTTTTTCAATTGTAATGAAGAAAGCATCTGAAATCCAGATTCGCCTGAAGATATAGCAGGAGGGGGATACGTGAGGCCCAACTGCGATTATTTGAGCCCATCAAAAGAAAAGAAAAACATATCTATGTGTTTTATTCGATCCCGTTACACAATTAAACATTGTATTTTTTTACTAAAGCAATAAAAATAGACTTCCACTAAAAATAAACATTAGATTGTTCCTAAAAAATATAAACATTAGTCATTAGTCTCCCGTTGCAACACACGAGCATTTTTACTAGTATATAGAAAGGTACCAAAGAAGTTATAATTAGAAAAGAGGAAATAATTTAGGAAGGAATAATAAGGAGTATTAAATTTAGAATCTTTCTAGTACAATTTCCTGAAGTCGATAATTCAAAGGAAAATTATACAATTTCCTGTAGTTGGAGTACATTTTTCTTCCTGGTATGACGGTATTGTGACTTGTTGATCTGGTGGTGAAGGTATCGTGACGATCCATGCGACCGTTTCTGGTGGCCCATGGAGTCTGCTAGCCCAAGGTGGGCGAACAAAACGGCCCAAGGGCCCATTAAGGTGGACGCGAGCCCCCCAGCGCCGTCCGCCGTTCTGGCGACGGCCGTGGCGGCAGCGGGCAACGACAGGTCGCTCACCGCCGTAACGTGGCAAGATGACAGCAAGTCCAACTCGTATGTGGCACTCCTGCACTTCGCCGACTTCCAGAACACTCAGCTTCGAGAGTTCAATATCTACGTCGGCGAGAATGATCCGTCGGGACAGCAGGAACTGTTGAGCCCCCCGTACATGACTTCGCGCACGGTATACACCCAGCCATTCAGGGCTAAGACCGACGGCAAGTACAACATCACTCTTGCTGCGACCAACGCCTCCGTGCTCCCTCCCATGATCAACGCGCTGGAAATCTACTTGGTCGTTCCAGACAGGAGCCTGACGACACTCCCGAGTGACTGTAAGAACCCCTGCGCCCAACGTGCTCGATTAAATGTCGCTTAAGGTTATAGGCCATGGCACTGAACTGGCCGGCCGGGTCTATGGATGAAGCCAGGATATATATATATATATATATATATATATATATATATATATATATATATATATATATACTAAAATGGTTCCAGAAGTATCTCTGGTGGTTAAATGTCCCTTTTTGTTTTTTGTTTTGTATGCTAGTTGATGCCATCATGGCTATCAAATATGAGTACGGAGTGAAGAAGAACTGGATGGGTGATCCATGTTTCCCAACCAAATATACTTGGGCTGGCGTGAAATGCGGCAATACAAGTGGTAACACTACGAGGATAACATACATGTGAGTATCTTGAGCATCATTCGTGAGGTTCTACACCTTGATATTAATTGTCTTAGTATATCATTAGCTAATTTAATTTATGCTGTGAATTGCAAATTCTCATTCAGAAATCTATCCAACAGCAATTTGCATGGCGCAATATCTAAGAATTTTGCGCTCCTCACGTCACTCCAGAATTTGTAAGTGCTAGTATCTATCTAAGCAAGACTAATGTCCTCTGCTTAGTTTCTATAAAGTAACAATATCATACACACACTACTCTCCGTTAGTTTCTATACCGAGGACTGAGGAGATATAACATTCGCTACACCTCATTTTTGGTGCATGTATGTAAGGATGTTTTGTAAACATGCAGTTAGCATAGAATGGATGAGGCTATTTTAGGAGAGCATCTTCTCTGTTTTCTTTTTGACAGCATGCATGTTTGGCATAACTGCATTGTCATCTTTTCCAATTCACAAATTATGTCACTCTCTCTGGTTAAATTTCACAATGTTTAATTTAGCTTCCTCTATAGCTTTGATCAAATGGTGCAATTACAAAATCTGTTGATGAGCCTCAACATACTCAGTTCGTCGGGGTCATGTTCCCAATGGCTGAAGAATAATAAGGCTTTTATTTCCTAACATTAGCTTGATATGCCATAAATCATGCAATGCAATACAATGGTAAAACCTAGATTTTTTTTCTTCAAATTCCATTCATATAGAGTTTGAATCGGCTGCTATGTCAAATTCTCAATGGCTGAAATTTTGAACCCTGCTTGCTCACACTGTGCAAATGTTTCAGGGATTTATCTTACAACAACTTAAGCGGCTTAATACCTGATTCCATACCAAGTTTGACTTCCTTAAGAGTTCTGTAAGTGTATATTTCTTGCAAATAATTACCAATCCAAGGACTTCACTAATCGCCTTTCACTTTCTACAGAAATGTATCTGGCAACCAGCTTAGTGACGACTCCCTATGTAAAAGTTATACTGGGTCGCTTATTTTCAGGTTTTGATTTTCTTCTTGATGTTTCTTTCTCTCGTTAATATGCTTGTGAACTTTTGGATATTATATATCTGTTTCTATAGGATCTCTAACCAAGTGAGGAGTCAAAGACAACTCCCCCTCCCAGAGTAAACTCTGACCTTGTTGTCTTATGTATTTCATTCAGACATGATTCTAGTAAAAGTATGTGCAACAAAAAGATAACTGCGTCAAGGAAAAACACGGTTATCTTAGTTACTTCAGTTGTGGTCGTTCTGCTGGTTGTATCTGCCATTGTTCTGGCATGTTTCATCTGTAGATCAAAAAGGAAGTCTACCGGTGTGCATCCTGTTGCTCTATCCTGTATTACCATGTATGTGTATTTTCATTTTATTATTCTTATGTCATACTCGTGCTGTCATGCAACCAGTTTCTATAGATGATCCCACAAGAAATGCACAACCTGAGATTGCTCCAAGAAGTAAAACAGATCAAGGGGATCACCTGCAAGATAATTGTGTTCAAACAAATCACCTGCAAGATAATGAGAATAGGCGGTTCACATATAAGGACCTGGAAAAGTTCACTGATAATTTTAAACAGTTCATAGGACAAGGAGGCTTTGGACTCGTCTATTTTGGCCATTTAGAAGATGGTACTGAGGTTGCTGTCAAGATGTGTTCTGAGTCTTCATCACATGGGCTAGATGAATTTTTAGCTGAGGTACCAAATTTTGAGTCAACATGAATTTGGCATGCATGTAAATCAACTGCATGAGCCACAGCACAGAAGGAGCTTATATGTCAATTAATGTATCTTTCCTATTTCTGTCATCTGCTTTCATAGGTTCAGAGCTTGACAAAGGTGCATCACAGGAACATTGTTTCTTTGGTTGGTTACTGCTGGGAGGAAGATCATTTAGCACTTGTTTATGAGTACATGTCTCAAGGCAATCTTTATGATCATCTGAGAGGTTTGACTTCCTAACTTATTTGACAAGACTGTGTAACATTTTTATCTTACGGTAGTTCTGATAACAAATCTAATTGTATTACTTTTCATGTCTGCATTTTAAATAGTTCTGTCTACATTACTGGTCAAGTTTGACCTGTCAAATTTTAAAGCTTCATTTATTTTCAAATAGTGGCACTATTGATTAAGAAGCGTACAGCTATGTCACTGTTTTAAAATGGCACTTGCAATATCGTCTCAACTTGATACGTGAAGTCGTTAACACAGTTGCGCTCTGTTAATACAATGAAGGTAAAATTGCTGCTGCTGAAACCTTGATGAGCTGGGGAACACGTGTACAAATAGTGCTCGAATCTGCACAAGGTATGCTCAGTGAAATAAACTTATATCAAACTCAATTTGTTTTTAAGAGAATCTGCCATTTGTTCTTCTTTTTCCATTTTCACCACCTGGCATTATTCCTGTTATAGGTCTGGATTATTTGCACAAAGGATGCAGCCCACCAATAATTCACCGGGATGTGAAGAGCAGTAACATTCTACTGGGTCAGAATCTGCAAGCTAAAATAGCAGATTTGGGACTTAGCAAAACATATATTAGCGATGGCCATACTCACATTTCAGCCACAGCAGCTGGCACGGCTGGTTACATGGACCCAGAGTATGTCTCTCTTCCCTCTGTATGCTATAACATCTAGGAGTAATTTGGTACTATTTTAATACTTTTATTCCTTGTTTCTTGTATTTCAATTTCCTAAATATGTACAGGCTGGAAAGAAATCCAGCATTTGTGTTTGTAAAACAGCACTGATGTCCTTGATTACTGCTGTTTTTTCCAGGTACTACTTCACCGGAAGGCTCACCGAGAACAGTGACGTTTACAGCTTCGGAGTGGTCCTACTAGAGGCAGCCACCGGGGAGCCCCCCCTGGTGCCAGGCCAGGGTCACATCGTCCAGCGCGTCAAACAGAGGGTCGCCGCCACCGGCGACATCGGCTCGATCGCCGACCCGAGGCTCAGAGCCGCCTACGACGTCAATTCCATGTGGAAGGTGGTGGACACCGCCATGGCGTGCACGGCGGAGTCCGGCGCAGGGAGGCCGACCATGAGTGAAGTGGTGGCGCAGCTCAAGGACAGCCTCGCGTTGGAGGATGCTCGCGACAACGACGACCGCAGCGTCCCAGCGAGCATCGCCGCCAGCGATAGCGCGGGTTTCATGATGTCCGGGTTTGGTCCATCGGCGAGGTGAAGCTGTACAATGGTCTTGTGTGTGAGTTTGGTTCGTTGCTAGTGCTTGCTTTCACGAGTTACGTTTCCCACGGCTTCATTGCTTTGTTTTGGTGTATCTACATATGTGGAATTGTGGATCTGAAGGCACCGTAATGTTTTTTTATATATTTTTTATTTTACCTTGTCAGCCCAGTCCGCACAATGGTTCTTTTATTTTTTTATCTTGTCGGTCCTAGAATTCAGCTTGACATCCCAATTTTTTTTTAATTTACGCTTGGCCAAACCATTCTTTTTTTCCTCTTTTTTTACCCTTCGTCAGCATGTAAGTTTTTCTTTTTTCTTTTGCCTCGAATACTAAAACCTTTGCGTAACATTTTATTCTATTATAAGTTCTATCAAGTAGAAGATGTTAAACAAATATACAACATGCTTATATCGACCGCCGCATAAGATCAACCTAATACAACCATAGTCGGACCATTCTAATAAGAGATATCTAGATTCGATATTTTACATTAAAAGACTAAACCTAATACAACCATAGTCGGACCATTCTAATAAGAGACATCTAGATTCGATATTACATTAAAAGACTACCAATACTGATACAATGGTGTGACCTAGAAGATGACCTTGCGTCCTCGTGGCTGTCCGGACCGAACAGTCGGGAAGAACTTGTCAAGTGCTTCAGTCTTAGACGCAGTTAAATCACCACCAAAAGACCTCCAGCTTTGACGTAGATAACGCTGATAGACCCTTCATACCAGCAAGTCACCCTGCTTGGAAGCAAGTACATGAGAGGGGCTAAGCCACCACCAACCACTTACTCCGCTATGGTATCACTAGATTAGCATGGACTACTTTAGAGGCTCGCGAATTAGTAGAGTTTCTTTTACGTGCCACTTCGTTGATGAAGCTATCGAGGTGGCATTTGGCAGAGTTGTTGTTGTCCTTAGTCGAGCGGGTACCCACCGACGGAGAACTTGGAAGGGTTGAGTCCATGGCCTAGTGAATGGGTTGCGGAGGTGGTGTCCGCGCTAACGTCGGGTCCTCATCCCCCAGCTGGGGGTCGTTGCTACTGGGCCTCATCTTGTTGGGGGGACACCGGCGGTGACAACTAGTGATCAAGATAAGGCCCCGCGACAATCTAACGGTTGGCGAGCAAGGCTGTGAACTCCTTCACCATCAGGTTCTCCATGATGTCACGACCATGCATGGTGTTCGGGTACAACATCTGCGTCAACGGATTAGGCTTGACAAAGTTCGTTGCATAGGATGGCTCACTTGCCCACCGAGCTTCAACAGTGGAGGCTAGTGCTATCTCTGAGGCCCCTATCGACTGCATGTGATGCCTCTTTCTTCGGCACCGCCTTCTCCTTCGGTGTCGGCGACCGCCGTTGGTAGGAACGACATTATCTAACTTGGCCTTGCCAGAGTCTTTTTGAGCCATCATGGTCCGCCGGCCTAGTGGAGTAGGCATTACAAGTGCCACGAAGTGGACGTTGCAGCTAGTGACCTATGGCTCTCGCATCGCTTGTACTCCAAGAGCCCAAGCACCTTAGCTTCTTGTAGTCACGTGTAATGTGTCAAAATCTCCTACACTGCAGACATCATTGGGGGCAGCTTGTAGTTTGTCACCCGATGCGCGGAGAAGAGACAATTGAGGCACTTGACGAGAAGATCTGCCGAGACGTGCCTCGGTGGTTGACGACTTCCCATTTGGCCTTCGTTGTTGGCCCATGTGGCTCAGCCGAGGTGGCCGCAGGTCGCGTCTCTTATCAATGGAGGATCTCTCGCCACCCATCAGTGTTGGTGGTGGAGACCCGTTCACGATGTCCAAGGTGTTGGCGTGCCGGGATGCAGGCCTCCGCTGCTCGAGTCGTCGAGGAGGTCATCATCGTTCGTCCAATGATGGTCCTTGGAGAGTCTCGTTGCACCACCTCAAAATAGAAGGGGCGGCTTTGGAGGATAGGGGGACGACGGGCTCAGAGTTTGGGCGGACAGGTGAACGAGGAAGGCATTGAATTCAGAGGCGACGGGGCAGCACTCGCCTCTAGTCCCGCTTCCGAGAGCTATGCCGTGATGGTAGTGGTTGGTGCTAGTTGTCGCTGTAGCGGTGAGCAAGGCGTCGCTGGGGCCTCCATGGCCGTTAGGGACCACAGTGTGAAGGGCCCGCCATCATCTAGCCAGACGATGTCCGTACCGAATCCCATGTCAACGGTGACAGCCCTCGGTTGTTGAGAGGGCATGGGTGGCGGCGTTGGCTCTATAGAGGAAGGAGCCGACACCAGAGGCGACGGTGGCTGTGGCATGGCCTCCTTGCCAATGGCCGATGCGCCGGCAGACGACTTAATAGCCTCCGCACGTATGTCGGCCGCGACAGTGGTGTCCGCGTTCAGCTGCGTGGTTGTTGCGGCAACAACTGTGTCATAAGAGGCGGAGATGGTGGAGGTGGCCGTAGGGCCAGATCCGGCTCATGCGTAGCTTCGCTCCTGGTGGCAGGGGCACGCCGATAGAGGAGCTCACCACTGACGACGACGACGATCATGTCGTGCCCACGTTCATCTGATCGCGATTGAGGAGGGGAGGGGGAGTGGATGGAGGAAGAGGAGGAGAGAGGGGAGGAGGGCACTAGCACCGCGTCAACAACCAACGACGGTGGGGAGGCGTTGAAGTAATTTAGTTTTCAAATATAAACTTCTGGCATATTCTATGACTGATAAGCCGGTTGATGCTGTTTTTAACTATTTTGTTGTGAGATAAAAACAATATACCATGGCTAATAAGTCGGGTTGTCACACCCAATTTTAAGAATAAAATTGAATGCGAATAACTTATGTGTACCCAGAGATCAATCACACACATAAGCCGACAAATCTTTAAATAGTACCATCACTGAGTGCTTATTACATAACGAATAATATTCTTAAACATAACAGCGGAAAATAAAGATAGCTCTCGCGACGAAGCTCCACTTCACAGGGAACGCCGACTGGTTGACCACTAGCCTAGTACTCCTCACGGTAGTCTTCATAGCCATCTGATGAGGATGATAAAGCAAGGGTGAGCACTTAAAGTACTCAACAAGAGTAACATAGGGTTATGAAGCTCAAAGGCCGACACTGTCTGAACTGCGGTTGCTTTTATCTTGGTCAAGTTTTATCAACACTTAGCTTTAGTTATGCAAAACCCAATTAATAACCACATGATAAGATTAATAATCAACATTAATAATTAAACAACATGATCATCTACACTGTGAGTTTTCCAGGCCGCTCGTGACCGTGAGCACGGCTATCATGATAGATTTACACTCTGCAGAGGTTATACACTTTACCCACAAGCCATGTAGCCCATATGCCCGGGTTTATAACTCCCATAACACTGCCAAGGTGAGCGGGCAGGGAACACTATGAAGTCTTTCAAAAGCCCTTTCTAACATGTAGCAGACCCTACGGACCCAATGCAAAGGGGTATATGGGACACCCCGATGGTACCATCCGCAGCGGTCCCCATCCAAGCTATACCCCATAACCAGCTCGACAAAGGTGCCTTTCACGAACCACAAGCATGCTAGTCCAAACTTCATACTTAACTAAAGCCAGAGCCATTATAGCACTCATGGTTGCATTTAAATCCCAGCTTTTGCCCTACAGTGGGGTCCTATTCCAAGTTGCTACAAAAGCCAATTTTATCTCATTGTTGCATATATCATTAATCAATATTCTTCTCATACTTCATAAAGCATAGCAGAACTACCCATATGCAAAAGTATCCCAAGGTGACAAGGTACAAGGTAACAAACTATGGTAAAGATCTAAATAAGAGTCAATTGAGACACATGCAATCATGACTAGGTGAATTAAAGTGAATAGGTAATAAGGATGATCCCATATTAAACTTTCCTTGATCACAAAGCTCTTGGTGGTCCTGATCTGCTGCAAAGAACTCTTGCTCACCGAAGATCTCACCGGCTGTACTCGATCAACATCACCATACAATCATCCGAACAATCATACACAAAGCAATAAAGATTTAATTAGATCATTACACCATAAACAGTAAAAAGATTATGAAAAAGGTTTTAAAACAGATCTATATTATACTACGATCACATAGACGCGAGAATTACGCTAAACGGATCTAAAACGAAGAAACTATAGATTAAACAAGATTTTAAAGAGCAAAATTAAAGCATTAAAAGAATTAATTTACTTTTATTTTCAAAAGTGATTAACATAGATGAAATCTATACTACTGGATAGAGCATAAAACTACGAATCTAACGCAACTTGAACGGATCGATTTGGATCTAAAACGAGCAAATTATAAGGTTTTTAAATCAGTGGCAAATCTGTAAATAGAGATTTTTATTTAAATTTGAATTAAAACAGTTCTAAAAAGAAATACGCTTTCCAGAGGGAGAAGCGTAGAGATAGAAACCGCTTTAGGACTGCGGGTTGAGAGTCAAAGAGTTCAGAGACTCTTTAGCAAATGTGCCACGCGAAGGGGTATGGATCTATAGGATCCATCCGATCCAATCTGGACGGACTGGATTAGAAGGAGGGAGGGTGCGGTGGTTCTCCCACCGGAGCAGAGGGGCGCACGGCGGCGGCCATGGCCGGACAGAGCCGAAGCTCGCCGGCGCAAGGGGTCCCGAGGCCCTGGTGCTCGGTTTCTAAATCCGGGAGCACCGGGAGAGAGAGGAGAGGAAGGCGAACTCACCTAGGAGCTCGGTGGGTTTCGGGGACGAACGGGGACGGCTGGCGACGGTGAACAGCGGCGGCGGCTTCCTGCAGAACGACGACGAGGTCAACCGGAGCGCAAAAGAAAGGAAAAAGAGAGAGAGAGGGCGTTTGGCGGCTTCGCGAAGGCGACATGAGGCTCTGAGAGGGCTTACGACGGCCGGAGACACGGTACGGTGGCTCGGCGGCGGACGCGGTGCGAGGCGAGGCAATGCGATGGGAAGAGGCGGCACGGGCGGTGCTATTTAAAGGGGTCGAGGGGGGGGGGGAAGGGAGTCCCACGCGGGTACGCGCGAGGAACGCGCGCGGCGGTTGCGGGCGCGGCGGCAGAGTCCCGCTCGGACTCGAGGAAGGGGATGGGGCTGACAGGCGGGCCTGTGCTGTTAGCCACACAAGGGAGAAGGAGGGGGAGAGGCCGCGGGCCTGCGGGGTAGACTGGGCCGAGGCGAGGGATGTGGCTAACCCAAGCGGGAAGAGTGAGGGTGAGAGCGAGGGAGCAGGCCGGCTGGGTGGTCCGAAAGGCCAAACGGGGAGGGGGGGGGGGAAAGGTTTTCCTATTTTCTTTTTCTTTTCTGCTTTTCTTTTGTAAAACTTTTCCAAATAGAATTTTCAAAAAGGGTTTTGAATTCCTTTTTAAGTTTTGCAAATTCAACCAACACAAGAGAAAATGCAGAGGCGTGAAATGCACAAACATGTGGTAACCCTAGCATGTGATTTGTTTTATTATTTTCTTTATTTAATTCTATGATCACAAAAATTACTTGAAATAAATCAAATTTAATTTAAATTTAAATCTAATTTGCTAACTCAAAGTTTAGTGTGTTACACGGGTTGATAAGCCAAGCGAACATGACGTTTGTCTTGGATGCCTTTGTTCATAAGTTTTCTATTTCCTTTTTTCATTTCTTACCCTTTGTCAACCCAAATCTTTGTTTTCCTTTTAACCATTTGTCAACACAAGAATTTGCCGCAAGTTTTTTTAGCTTTCGTCAATCTGTAATATTTTTTCTTCTTCTTCGTCATCATCATTTGTGAATTCACCGCAAGTTTTCTCTTATTTACCCTTTGTCAACCGAAAAAAATACCTTTCTCCACAGGCATTATTTTTTTTTTGGTAAAAATATTTTCCTTTTTGCCCTTTCTTCACCACTCACCAGCAAACAAAATTTAACTTTCCTTTTCACCCTTTCTCTACCCGCATTATTTTTGGAGCACCCGGTTGGGCTTGGGCAGTTCCCAGCTCGCGCCGCCCGCCGCTGCGTCATCGATTCCCCATTTCTTTCCCGCCTCCTCCTCCCGCCTCTTCCCCTCCCGCAAACCCCCCAAACCCTAGCTGGCTAACGACCCCGCGCACACGCCCCGTCCTCCCCTCACCCATGGCGCTCAAGCAGAAGGGCACCGATGCCGCCGCCACCGACCCCAAGAAGCGCCGCCGCGTTGGCTTCTCCGGCACCGGTACCAAACTCGACCCACTCATCACCCTCTCATTTCCGGCGCTTCGTGCGTCTGGTGGCGAGTCTGCGCTGCAGGTCCCATTCGTGTTGTGACGCGGCGGCTGTCTTGTTGGGCTCCGGCGTGTGTTCATTTTTATGTTTATTTTTGGCCTGGCGGCTTACGCTGGGGCGTCTTGCCATGGATATGCGCGCGGAACGCAGATGAGACGGTGGTGCTTCTCATTTAGATGTGTCTGCCTTGCTTAATTTGGTGGAAAGATGTTGCTAAATTGTTAGGCTTTGCCCTGTTTTCCGGACTGAGGTTGTGCATTGCCCGTAATGAATTGATTGTCTGCCTGTGGAGCATTGGATCTGGCCCTTCTTTTGCTTGGTTAAGCCCTGATGCAGTGTCTTTAGAGGTTTTGGATAGTCACAGAGGTTAAAATGTGATAGGATAGTGAACCTCTCCACCTTTTGCATTCTATTCATTCTTAGGTTTTTCTCTATTTTACTTTCTTTGTGGAGTGCACTTGGCATAATTCAAACTGTAGACCTGTTTTGCCTTTTGCAATCCTGAAGAGACATCAGACTTTTGTGGTTCTCAGTCCCATAAGGATTGCTCTTTGAGATACAATAATATAAGTTAACTTACGCTGTTTGTTCATCTTTGTGGATGCCCCTTGCCCATTTCTGTACTTTCAGCCGTTTTTGTTTATTTCGGATATGCAGGTGAACTGGTTAAGTCACTTTCTATTTCTTTTTGTTGTGCAGATGCTGGTGTTGAGGCAAATGAGTGTATTCAAGTGTTTCTAGGTATGGAATTGTTTTCAGCATTCCTATGCAAATTGCAAATTTTAGCAACTATTACACCCCTTCTGGTTCTTTATGTACTATGTATGCTTGTCCCTTTGTCTCTCATTCGTGCTAGTTTTTCTACAACTTTTTTCACATATTGAAGTTTTTTGAAGTTATTAGCAATTTCACAAATTCTATATTTATACTCTGAATCATAATCCTGTTAATTTGGTTCCTTCGGTTTCTTATTTTTTTTTCTTGCATTGGTTTTATGGCAGTAAGGAATCCAGACGAGGTGGGCTCTGTAGACTGCACTTCTATCCAGCCATTTGACCTAAACCATTTTTTTGGCGAAGATGGAAAGATATATGGTTACAAAAATCTTAAGGTAAAGGACTGTTATTGAAATAACAGACTCCAGCCCTTTCTCCCACTAGCTTGACATGTTAGTTATCTGACATAATTGTATTGGATGTGCTTATTTGTTACAGATAAATGTGTGGATAAGTGCTAAATCATTCCATGGGTATGCGGATATTTCATTTGATGAAAAATCTGATGTGAGTACTAGTTCATCAAAGAATACTCAAGTAACTATGTTGTTATGAGCCTATTTGATTATATCATTTGATCTGTATAGAATTTTGACTTCTTTAAGGGTATAGATTTTTTTTAAATAAAACTTTTAGTATGTGCAGGTACTGCATATGATTGCCAGCCGTAATTGATACTCCTTTAAAATTGCTTTCTGAATCCAAACTGCAAAGAAGTTGTTGATACTTCTGTCAGTCACAAACTTGTCCCTTGTAATTGTAACCTTTGACTTGTTTTACACTTATTATGTCCATTTCTTCGATGTATCAATGACACCTCACAGATAACCTTCAACCGTAATTCCTCATCTTTGATGTCTTCCTTTAACATTTGAATATAGTGGAATAGTGGATTCTATTGTTCAATGAGTGATGAAATGCAGATTTTAAAATTTCGGTTGACATGTATTTGTTAGTAACTGTAATTAGTCGTTCCTGTTTTTCTCAAGTCAATGACAAAGCATTTTTACTGATATCTTCCAGGGAGGGAAAGGAATAACAGATCTTAAGCCTGTTCTTCAGGTCTGTTTTGTCCACAATGTTCTTATATAAATACAGCCAACCTCTGTGCATGATAGTTCCTATGTCCTAAGCTTTGTTTATTCTATAATAGAACATTTTTGGAGAAAACTTGTTAGAAAAAGAGGAATTTCTTCATACATTTTCGAAGGAATGTGAATATATCAGGTACTGAACAGTAGTATGCTGCAGCAGTATTATTTGTTGCTTCAGGAAGCATGACATAGTTACTTGTTCTTACTGCTACAGAACTGCAGTGACAAATGGTAATGCCATTAAGCAGGATAGCTCATATGAATCAGATTCAACAGTTGAGGTAATCATTTTTTCCTATAATCCTATGCATTTTTTATTTTGATTTGTAACACTTGTTTAACTTTCTTCTCTGTTTTCAACTCATCCAACTAAATTTGTTCATGTTTACCCTTTAATAAATTTAGGAAAATATGTTTTCTAAAAAAAAAGTCCAATCACTTTGTTAAAATGCATATATTTTCTATATTCAGAATGTTTAATCTGGTATGTAGTATGAATCTGTTAGATCCATGGAAATGTACATTCAGTCTATTCTCTGTTTTTCAAAATGTTTTCCTATTCAGTTCCCATCAAGTTTGAGATTGATTTGCATATAATTTCCAGGTTGTTCGAGTTGAACTCCAAGGTACTGCTGCATTTCTTTATTCTCGTCTGGTACCTCTTGTTCTTCTTCTGGTTGAAGGTAACTGAAGGTTTTGAAATATAATATTCTGTTTTACTCGGGACTTCTATTTTCTTATATCGTTGCACTCTAGGTTCCACGCCTATAGATATTGGAGAACATGGATGGGAAATGCTTCTGGTAGTAAAGAAGACAACACAAGAGGCCGTTTCAAAATTTGAACTGCTAGGTTTTGCAGCTGTGCATAACTTCTATCATTATCCTGAGAGTACTCGCTTGCGAATCAGCCAGGTTGGCCATCTTACAGCTTGACTTTCTATTTACATCATTTATGTAGGGTGTCCAGTATTTAGTCCATTTCTTTGAAGTTGTTCCATGGCACTGCTAGGCTATTTTTTTTTGCTTTTGCACCCATGTGCAGTCTTTTTTTTTTCAGATGTTAAACTGACATTGACAGAGGTGCATAACCAAATCTTTTGGAAAGTAAAGCAATTTTTTGGTCTTGCTAAGTGCTTATATGTTCTTGTTGTATTTTTCAGATACTTGTCTTGCCACCTTATCAGGGTGAAGGCCATGGTCTTCGTCTTCTTGAAGCAATCAATTATATTGCACAGTCTGAGAACATATATGATATAACCATAGAAGAACCTTCTGATTACCTACAGTATGTGCGGTCATCCATTGACTGCCTCCATCTTCTCACGTTTGATCTGATCAAACCTGCACTCAGTGCTATTGTCTCGTCTCTGAAGGAGACCAACCTATCAAAAAGGACTCAAAGTTTAAGAATGGTTCCACCAGCTGAGCTGATGGAGACTGTCCGCCAGAAGCTGAAGATCAACAAGAAACAGTTCCTCCGGTGCTGGGAAATTCTAATCTTTTTAAGCCTTGACTCTCAGGATCATAAGAGCATGGAAAACTTCAGGGCCTGCATATATGACCGGATCAAGGGGGAGATCCTTGGCAGTGCCTCAGGAACTAACGGGAAGCATCTGTTGCAGATGCCGAGCAGTTTGAATAATGAGGCATCTTTTGCTGTGTATTGGACACAGGAGAGTGGGGACGCGGATAACCAAACTGTTGAGCAGCAGCCAGAAGATCTCAAGACTCAAGAGCAGCAGCTCAATGAGCTTGTGGACAACCAAATGGAGGAGATTGTTGGGGTCGCCAAGAACGTCAACTCACGTGGCAAGGACAAGCTGGTGCAGCTGCTGGCTCAATGAATTTCGGTGACTACTAAGTCAGATGATGATCAGATGATGTTGTTGAAGCTCACCTGGTGAGTGGTGAGCTCCCTTTTATGGGTTAGCTTCTGTGTAGAAAGGGAAATGTTTGGTTATTGCACTGTCATCGTAGTGTTAGAACCAATACAAACCTAGACACTGAGTAGATTTTATCACGGCATATTGTTATGTACTTCAATTCTGGAATCTTTGCTGAGGATGTTATTTTGTAGATCGCTTGGCAACCATGCCAAATCTCAGAAGTCACAGAAGTGTTCCATTTCCATGCACTACCCATTTAGCCTGAGGCATTGATTGATTTTTTAGGGTGATCACTGACTAGTGATCTGTTCATGATTAACGGTCGATACCTGTTCCTCGAGCGTATTTTAGTCTAGCTACGGCTTTGTTTGGTACCACGGTCCAGAGAAGCGCTTCTCAGATAAGCTGCGCAAATATGGAAAATGAACTTATTTGAGAAGCGGTTATGGTCCAGCTTCTGTGGTTTAGTGTAAATGGGGGTGGTGGTGAGAAGCGTGGCTAAAAAAAGCTATCAAAAAGCGAGCTGTTTGGCTATTAGTTTCAATTTATTTTGGCCACAAGCAGCATTTAAGCTGTTCCAAACAGGGGCCTACGTCAGTAAATGATATCGGTCCAACATCTTAGCGAATCGAAACATGTGATGCAGCTCACAGTACCTTGAATCGAAACATGTGATAAGAACAAGCACGTGCTATCAAGAACCTTCTGAACAGACAAACACTAGTGTCGAGGCGATATTATTTCTTCAAAACACGCATTTCGACTTTCAGTTGTGGCCATCAAGGAGCCAGATTCAGGTGCACGGGTACAGGCACAGATTTAACAATCTGAATTAGAACTCTCAACTAGGGATTAGACGTGAGTTTCCTTTCTATTTTTATAAACTAGGGATTTGGGAAACTTTTAGTCTGCCATTGCAAATTTTAATTTGGAGAAGCCAATAAAAACTAAAATATTCAATGTAAGGGGCTGGACATTTCAAATAATAATGTCTGTTCCAAATTATAAAATATTTTATTTTTTCTAAATATATTGTTTTTATCTAAACATAAATATATCTAAGTATATGGCAAAAGCTATGTATATCTAGAAATGTCTAAACGTTTTGTTGTTTAGAATGGAGAGAGGAAAGTTGGAACCGAGAGACAAACAAGGAGAGAAATCTAACTAAATAACAGGGGCAATATGAATTCTAGTTTTGGCAACAATAAATGATCTCAGGAAAAGTAAACACGGGATGTAAGAAAGGCAGCTATCTTAGCAGATAGTATTGTGATAACCAGTAAAACACGCACAAATGCTGTTGAACAACGAATAGAGGGTAATCATGGTGGCAAATAGGATATCGAAGGAAAGCTGATGGAAACTGAACAGAGCTATGCACGGTGGAATGGAAAGACTCACGCTCAATTTCTCAATCCCTCACTTCAAGCTAATCAATCCTGTATGTTATTAGTACCACACAATTACATACAAACATGGGAAATATTTGTCAAAAATACATACAGAGCACGGGGAGCTCATAATATTATCTGGATTCTGGAGAAGCTGCAAGCTCACAACAAACATTATTACTCGTACACACAAGCGTGGACTCTCAAAGTCCTTACACACACAAGCAATTGCAGAATCAAAGTAGCGCATAATTATACACTAGTTGTCTTCATATGACAAGGAGTTGACCAAAAAACCCGCCGTAGACTTTTAGGCCTTGTTTGGATGCGCATGTATCTATCTCGAACCACATGGATTGGAGTGGATTGAAGTGGAAATTAGTTAGATACACCCCAACACATGTGGTTCGAGAAAGATACATGCGCATCCAAACAAGGCCTATAGAGACGGATCAACCATGTACCGAATCCAGGTTCAGGCACTGCTTCATCTTGCCAATGGACGAAATGTGGACACCATATCACTCCCTCGGCTAGCCCTGATGCTACTGTCCTTCTCACGAGTTTCCTCCAACGCCAGGCTCTCTTTAAACTGTATCACAACTGTGGCCATCGTTGGCCTTTGAGCAGCAGAATCCGCGGTGCACATCATAGCTGTGTCGATTACCTTCCACATGGAGCTGATGTCATAGGCATTTCCAAGTCGCAAATCGGCAATTGAGTCGACGTCACCAGTGGCAATCTTCTGTTTAACACGCCAAATGATGTGGCCATGGCCTGGCATTATTGGTGGCTCACCGGTGGCTACCTCAAGCAGAACAACTCCGAAGCTGTACACATCACTGCTCTCAGTGAGCCTTCCAGTGTGATAGTACCTGAAGAAACAGCAACAAGAAGTTCAAGAGAAACACTTCATACCAGCGGCTGGCAACAATGTTTCACTACAGCTGCGCTACATGCACGTTCGCTAAACGCAGCATTAGACGAGCCTAATTTTATTGAATAAGAAAACTGCAAGAGAAGGAAACCGTGTTGCCTGTATTAATGCGGGTTTTACTAGCTTTCTTTCACTTAGTACTCATTCAAGAAATAAGATAAATGGAAAAAAAATACCGAAATGTTAATATAATACATAGGGAAAGATAAGACATACTCAGGGTCCATGTAACCAGCTGTGCCAGCTGCAGTGGCTGATATGTGAGTTTGTGTATCGCTAAGATATGTCTTGGAAAGTCCAAAATCTGCTATTTTAGCTTGCAGATTTTGACCCAAGAGAATGTTGTTGGTCTTCACATCACGGTGAACTATTGGCAAATTGCAACCTTTGTGCAGATAATCCAAGCCTTTATATATCACAGGAAATGCCAAAAAATGAGAACAACAGTAATGACCATTTGAAGGATTTTGCTTAATTCCAGTTTTCTTGATGTGCTTTTGTTGCGGCATACCTTGTGCAGCTTCAAGCACCACTTGTACACGTTTCCTCCAATTCAAGGCTTCAGAAACACCATGTTTACCTTCAATGTTAACATAACATAACAGTTTAAAAGCTTCACGTGTCAATTTCAACAAATTTATGGAATGTTTCCTTTTCCTAGATTTGATATGATCTTCTATAATGGAATTGCAATATATATAGTTAATAACCATATAATGATCCTCTCACATACACATTAGCTGAAATCAGACACTAAAATAAAATAAAGCGTAGGCAGGTGGTGGGGTTTAAGGTAACTGGGTTACAGCATCAAGTCACCCTTCATCCCAATATTAAGATGGACTGACGATATAAGCAGGATGCTGGCAAATACTTCGCAACCAGCTGTCACTAAGGATTAGGCACTTCAGTATCAGTAGGAAGACGTGTAGATACCCCAAAAAATGCTTCTAATTTTCAGATACCAGAATTATTTATAAGTCAGTCAAGATAGTTTCTCAGGTCCAAACCATGCATAGATATTTCAAAAGTAAATAGAAAAGATCACATAGCTGGTTATGCCTAAATCAATACTCAATAGGCTTCCATATACCCTTAAAAAAAAATCCCTCTTCAAAATAGACTTTCCGTAGACATACCTCTCAGATGATAAAAAAGACTGCCCTGAGACATGTACTCATAAACCAGTGCCAAATGATCTTTCTCCCAGCAGTAACCAATCAAAGACACTAGATTCCTGTGATGCACCTTTGTCAAGCTCTGGACCTATGTAACAAGGTACCAAACGTACATTATTTGGAAAGTAAAATTGATAATATGCTTTTTATATGAAATTTGGTACCTCAGCTAAAAATTCATCAAGCCCATGTGATGATGATTCAGAACGCATCTTGACAGCAACATCGGTGCTGTCTTCCAAACAGCCATAGTAGACAGGCCCGAAACCTCCTTGTCCTATGAACTTCTTGAAATTATTAGTAAACTTCTGGAGCTCTTTGTATGTGAACTGGCGATTCTCAGTTTTATTCAGGTTGTACCCATGACCTTTTTTTGCTTCGTGAAGCATTATCAGGTTCTGGATCTCTTGTTGGGCCATGTATGGGGACTGGTTGCACTAGTATCACATAAGAAAGGTCAAGTATTATAAATTGAAAGCGTTAATACATGTCAGTAAAGAATTGAGCAACAGGATGCACACCATTAGGCTTTCTTTTTTGCCACCAGATGAAATATGCAAGAAGAAGTAAAATTACTACCAACACAGGAACCACTACTGAAATAGCTATGATAGCTACTTTATTTCTTGGCGGGTTTGGTGAAGGTTTGTTGCATACAGAGCCACCATCATCTCTGAAAGTACAGAAAATCAGAACTGGATCTATTTTCGAGGAGAAAATGTCTTAAACAGTCACTAGTTTGAAGGTCTCAGCAAGAGATACAATACAAAACTCAGAAGCATATTAATGGAATGAATATTGAGAAAGAAAATCAAAACCTGAAAATAAGTGATCCAGTATAATTTTTACACAGAGACTCGTCACTCAGCTGATTGCCATAGACATTTCTGTAGAAAGTGAAAGGTGATTGGTAACGTCCTTGGGTTAGTAATAATTTGTGATAAATATACACTTACAGAACTCGTAGGGAATGTGGTAGGGAATCAGGTATTGACCCGCTCAACTTGTTGTAAGATAAATCTCTGAAACATTTGCACAGCTACAGTAAGGCAAAAGTACATAGATATTTGATTCAAACTCTACAGGAAAGGAATTTAACATATCAAGCTAGTAGAAAGAAATAAAAGCTTTATAGTTCAATCATGGGATCAGGAACATAGTCCTGAAAAGTATGCTCTGGTACATCAATTAATTTTCTAATAGAATTATGTCCATTTAAATTTTCTGGAGCCGTTTGATCAAAACAAAAGAGCAAGGTGCATTAAATATTGATAGATTTAAACAGAAAAGATTGATTTCATTTATTAATTCGAAAATATGATGATGGAGTTATGCCAAATATTGCCAGAAAAGGCTCTCGTACTATTGCCTCATCCATTCGATTGGCAACCACAGATTTGAAACAGAACAAGACATGCACGAAAATGAGGTGCAATCCATGCTAGTTAAAGTAGAACCCAACATATGTCACGAATCCAATCTACTCGGTATAGAGATTTGAGCTTGGGGAGAGTGGTTTATTGTATTATAGTTTTACAGAGGTCTGGAATCTCTTCGCTTCTCAGCGTCCGGTATGCGTGTGGAGGTGGGACTTGCAGCGTGAAGTCGGAGCTGCTACATCAGGCGATGTAGCTCGGCAACGATGATATGAGGCAAACCCCCTTCTTTGCCGATTGGACTGCTTCGGAGGTCGGGCAAAAGTTGGAGCGGGGCGGAGGGTCTAGATTGGAAGTCGGTGCTGCTCTTCGGTTTGAGCTTGGCAATGATGACCTGTTATGGCCTTTCGCTTCGGGTTGTCTGTCTGTTTTCATTAGGATCGTCTGGGGTTTACTATGGGAGGTCGAAGCTGCTGGCTGCTTTGCAGTCATGCTCGGCAACAATGTCTCATGGTGGTTTTGTGCTCTTCCGTGTCGTGTGGGTGGGTCAGCCCTTCTTGTGTCCTGTTTTGGCACCATGTTTGGCTACCCTTCTTGTATATACAGTTCATTCATCTTAATTGAGCGGGAGAGCTCCTGCCTTTATTTTTTTTAAAAAGAGGTCTGGAATCTGGATTCATTCCAAAAAATTTCTCTAGACTAGTAGACTGGTTCAACAAAGTTATTAGAACAGAACACGTAAGTCAAAGAAACTGACTTATCATGATCACACAGGTAGTAGAATGGGATTGCCAGTCATGGAACATGAAGTCCCGGGACATAAATAATGAAAGCAGAGGATATTAGCCTGCTGTTATATAGCACTTACAAAGTCTCGAGTGCTGTGAGCCGTGTAAAATTCTTAGATATTGTGCCATGCAACGAGCTGTTGGAGAGATCTCTGCATGATGAGAATTTGTAATTCAGCATAAATCAGTTATCGAATCCATTAGTAATATACCAGCACATACGAGATCATGGTGTAGAAGCTCCTCAATAATGTATCAGATACTCACAGTGATGTAATCCTGGACGTGTCACCGCTTGCATTGCTGCATTTCACGCCCTCCCAAGTATATTTGGTTGGAAAACATGGATCACCCATCCCGTTTTTCTTCACTCCATACTCGATTTTGATAGCCATGATGGCGTCAACTAGCGTGCAAAAATATGATCATGACTATGTTTGAGAAGTGGGTTTAATCAACTAGATACAATACAAGAATTACTCAACAATTGCATATACAATAGAGGAAAAGGGGAAAAAACAATTCGAAGTAGTAGATTTTTTGACAAAGCATCCTGGCGTCAGACCGAGTTCAGTGCCACAGCCTTAAGCGACATTTAATCGATCACGTTGGGTACATGGGTGCCGTGGGCGCAAGGTATGGCGCATCAGGTGGGCGTTACGATTGGAAGCTAAGACGATGCTAAATGGCCCAGATTGCCGCCACCGCTGCTGCATTCTAGAGGGTGAGGTCCTTGCCACCCTCATTGCCGGAGACGCCGCCGCCATACAGCAGTAAGGTGATGGAAGAGACATGAAACATGGAAGGTTCTTCCGTGACCGTGCAGGCGTGCAGCTCAACTTGTATGGAAGCGAGCAGAGCAGAGTGTAGCCACCTACTGACCTACCCATGCTTGCACAATTTGTACGGCCGTACACATGTATTGGCATTGAAAGGGAGTTGAGTTTGTTTATCCAAAAGTTTTGGTAGTACTTTCTTCGTTTCATAATAGATAACGCTATGCAATGCGTATAGGTCACACTTTTTAACTTTGACTAGTTTTGTAGAAAATACGTACAACATTTATATCTCTAAAATACTATCTAATGATACTAATTATGTATTATAAATATGAATATTCTTTTGTATATAATTGGTCAAAGGTTTAAAAAACTAAAAATGACTTCCATTTTGAGACATATGGAGTATGGTAGTGGTTGATATATTTACCAATTAATTTTGAAAATATGAACTCTATTCTTTTGGCAGCCTTGTCCGAGACATAAGGCATAAATGTGTGGATAGAATAACGAGTATAAAATGATTCCAGATGTAAATGCACAAGAGAGAAATAATATATAAACGTGGTTCAAATAATTTAGAAATAACATATGATTATATTTTATAAGTGAATTATTAGAAACTCTTGGAGATGATCTTTTTTATTCGTAAAAATCTATTTTTTTTGAAAGGAAATATTACGTACACTTGGTGATGCTCTTACAACTCATTATATAGGATATAGACAGAGGCCGTGGTGCCCAAACCCGTTTGATAATATATTTGGGTTTGTTCTCAGTGATAAATAAACAAATAAATAAAAATGATAATTTATAGATGAACAAATGTGGGTTACACACTTGCAGTCATAGAAGTGTTGCAGTAAGAACATGGTTACCAGATCAACATCCAAAGATTTTATGTATCTAGATGTATACAGATAAATAAAATGATGTATCTTTTTGAACAGATGGAGTATATTGAAGGTGAGTTTGAGACTTTGAGGGAAGAGAGCCGAGCTGACTGGCTGACGGATCGGAGGACTTACAATCTTGAGGGAGTGTCGTCGGCATCTCATAAGGGACGCGAACGTAGATTTCCAGCGCATTGATCATGGGAGGCAGCATGGAGGAGGCGTTGGTCTTAGCAAGAGTGATGTTGTAGCTGCCGTCGGTAGCCCTGTAGGGTTGTATGTACACATGGGATGGAGTCAGGTACGATGTGTTGTACGACCTGAGTTCCGGTCCCGATTCCTTCTCGTTGACGAGGACATCAAACTGCCGAAGCTGGGTGCCCTCGAAGTCGGCGAAGTGCAGGAGCACCACGAACGATCTGGAGCGCGTACGTCCTCACGGTGAGCGCCGTGTCGCTGCCCCTCGCCACGACGGCCGTCTTCAGGATGGCCGAGCTAGTGCACGCCGTAAATGGTGTCCGGTTGGATGGTCCGTGCGGTCGATTGGTTCACCCACCGCGGGCTAGCGTTGTCCATGGGCCACCAAAAGCGGTAGTACGGATCGTCAGGATACCTGCTTGGTTGACAATTCATTCAATCACATGGAGTCTAGTCTAAGGGCAGGAATGAAGATGAAAGACGATAGATGTGACATCGCACTACCGTATAATCCCGATGCTTTCCCCCATGTTTCGCCGGTTGTACATGGACAAGATTACGCCTGGCGCGACCTGCGGATACAACCCATCCCCGAGTTTCCTGAGCTCCAGCACGGACGACATGAACGGCGTGCCGCGGTCGGTGTTGACCACGACGGTCAAATTGGCTTTTGCGCAGCGGGTAAACCCGTCCGTCACCGTGGGAAGGCCATAGTTAATCGTTGACTTCCCGCAGCGGGCCACTTTGCCCGCTGCGGTTAACCGATTTCCCGCGGCGGGCACATTAGAACGTCCGCCGCGGTTAAATATTTAAAAAATAAATAAAAAAAACATAAAACCCGCCGGCGAGTCCATTCTTGAGCCCGCGGGCGAGCCCATTCTCGAGCCCACCGACGACCCAAGCCGCCGCTCGCGCGTCGCCGCCCGCTGGCCCCACGCTCCGCGCGACCGTGGCGCCCTGCTCCGCGCGACCGTGGCGCCCTGCTCCGCGCGACGCAGCCCACTGCTCTGCGCGCCGCGCTCCGCGGGACCCGGAGTGGGAGAGGAGGAGACGAGCGGATCTTGGGCTGGAGGGAGCAGGTCGGCCATGGGAGTCGCGAGCCGCGCTGCTCCGCGCAGGCGCCGCCGCCCGCCAGCCCTGCGCGCCGCGCTGCTCCGCGCGTCACCCGCTGTGCCGCGGAGGGCTTCACACACCGGTGAGGGAGAGAGAGGGAGTGGGAGAGGGAGAGGAAGGGAGAGGGAGAGGATGGGAGTGGTAGTGGGAGCAGCGGCTTGGGATGGGAGTGGGAGTTGGACTCAAACCCTAAATGTTCAATTTATACCAGCACTTGTTATGGGCCTCGGCCTTAACCGTGGCGGACCTCATATGATGCCCGCTGCGGTAAATCAATTTATCGCAGCGGACAAAAATGCCCGTCACGGTAAATAGAAAAAAGACCGTCATAGGAAAGCATAAGATTTTCTGCAGTGGGCAAAATAAGTGTCCGTCACGGAGGGCTTTTTTTCCAACGCTGTGTAAAATTGTTTTTTGACGTAGTGGACCAGGCACACCAGCGCCCACCCCGCCCACGCCACGAAGATCGCCTCGGACACGTAGCTGCTCTTGGCATCCGGGTAGACGGTTTTCCAGTAGTTGGCCCCCAGGTGCAGGTCGAACTGCAGCGACGACGAGCTGTTCTTGGCGTCGTAGTTGCCGTACTCGAACTCCGCCCGCACCAGGTACTTGGTCCCGGCCATGGTGGGCAGCGCGTAGCAGTTCCGCTGCCCCGACGGGAAGCTCCTCAGCGTTCGATCACTTGCCACAAACAAGCTCTCCAGGTCGGGGGCTACCCTGTGGTTCTCGCCGCCGTCGGTGTAGGAGCCGTCGGGGAAGTAGACGATGCCGGTGCCACTGTCCGTGTAGCTGCTGTAGTTTCTGCCGTCATGGCCGCAGTCGATGCTGAGGAAATCTGCTGCATCCACGACGAGACTCATCAAATTCCGAGGTCATACGATCGATGCAGTGAGAAGCCATAGATTGGTGGTGGTACCTTGCTGACTCACGGCGACAGGGGCAAATAGCAGCAGTAAAACCAAGAACGCGAGCGCCATATTCCTAATGGTCTGAGCTACGAACAACGATCATCGCAGCACTAAGAGTAAGAGAGATCGAGACACTAGCACTACTTAGAATAGTTGACTTCTCCTGGTGTAAAATATTACTACCGGTCATTACATGAGAATTCTCACTTAAAGACATTTAGTAGGAAAAATTTCTACTAAATTTTGAATACCAAAACACTAAGGGGTCGTTTGGATCCCTTCATTTGGTGGAATTGGAATCTACATTAATAAATTAAGCTATTTAGCTTGAAATTTGACATTCCACCACTTTCCAAAGTTCATATTTAAGTCTATCTTAAATTCATAGGGTGAAAAATGAAAATTGATTCTATAGATCATCATTTCATATTTCTATTTGCAAGCTGAGATATTAATATATTCCTCTTTCTAAAAAAAACTTATAACATGTTGTTTAAACTCACTCTCCTACGATAAAAATGTCTCTCATACAGTGAACAATAATATGCAATTATAATTCATATACAATCATATTAACTTAAATAATATATCTCTAAATTATAATTATTAAAATGAATTCAATTCAGGGATCCAAACAGAGCTAAGAGAACTTTTGGATTTGGGTAGTAATGACGAATGCACGCCTACTAAATTTTGATTTTTTCAAAGGAAACGGTAATCTGGAGGAGAGGAACTGCCTCCGTTGTCAAATACAAGAGGTCAAGGATCCAACTTTATCCTCAATCAAGTTTTTTTACCTTTGGCCAAAATTATAGAAAAGAATAATGGGAGTTGCTAAAATTCAGGTGCCTGAAATTTATATTTCTTTCGAGCGAGCAATATGTTTGCAGCGAAAGTTTATTTCTTCCGTCTCTCACTCTCTCATCCAACCTTCCATCCCTCACTTCTCTTTCCATCCCCCGGTCCATTGTTCCTCACCCCTCTCCCCTGTCCATTCATCCCACACTCCTTTTCCATCCATGAGTCCATCATCCTTCATTCATCCTTCGTGTGTTTTGAGTTTGGAGCTACAAAATCTTTTGTTATAGCCACGCCACTCATATCATAGCTCAATCGTCAAAAACCCGTTCACGTCACGACACACATGCAAGCATATTGCTCGCGTTCCATCTTTTTTTACTCATCAATTTATTGGTAAAGAGCCCGTTTGCTGTAAAGAGCACTCGGTAAAGATCCCGTCTGCTGTAGTGATAGCATCTTGCAAAGCTTGTTAACACAATTTTCTAATTCGGTTTTACACTAATATTGCTCGCACGGTGTCTTAGCACTCGGTAAAGGCTTTGCCGAGTGCTGAACCGAAAAAAAATCCGAAAGTAATAGCCAAAAAAATTTAAATACGGAGAAGCCTCCACCAGCTATGACCCTCTCATCGCAATTTTTTTTTGCAAATTTTAGAGCATTTTTTGCAACTTGTGGCCGGTGAGTTTCAAACCCACTACTTCTCCCTGGAGCATCGCCTCCTCTAACCACTACATCACTCTAACTTGTTTATATATTGTGTTAAACTGATTATAAATTGTTTTTAAAGCCCTAAATGAATTCAAATAAAAAAGTTATGAAATACAAAGTTTCATAACTTTTCGAGATATACACTTTTCGTTTAGTAAGTATTTCCACCCGAGGTCGTTTACCAAATTTGAATTTCAAAATTTTGAAATTCAAACGCAGTTTTGCACGACAAGATGATTTCAAATAAAAAAGTTATCAACTGCAATGTTCCATAACTTTTTGACATCTACAAAGTTTATTTTGATTGTTTTGTCATCTAAGGTCGTTTGGAAAATTGAAGTTTTAAATTTTCAAATTCAAATACAGCTTTGCATGAGAATATTAATTCAAATTAAAAAGTTGCCAACTATAAAGTTTCATAACTTCTTGACATCTACAAAGTTTATTTTAGTTGTTTGGCCATCCGGGATCGTTTGAAAAATTCAAGTTTTTAAATTTTGAAATTCTTCAAATTCAAATGCAGCTTTGCATGAGAATATTAATTCAAATTAAAAAGTTGCCAACTACAAAGTTTCATAACTTCTTGACATCTACAAAGTTTATTTTAGTTGTTTGGCCATCCGGGATCATTTGAAAAATTCAAGTTTTTAAATTTTGAAATTCAAACGCAGTTTTGCATGATAATATTAATTCAAATAAAAAAGTTTTCAACTACAAAATTTCATAACTTCTCGAGATCTACAAAAGTTTATTTTGATTGTTTGATCATATGTTCATCCGATATGATCGTTCTAACATTATTCACAAATCACATATCTCTCTCTCGTAGTTTCATAAACTACGAGAGAGATGTAAGATTTATGAACAAATATATTTTTAGTTTGTCATTTGAAGAAATGAGTAAAATAAACATTGTACATCTTGATGAGTTATACAACTTTGTAGTTCAAAACCTTTTCATTTGAATTAATTTATTGCTTCAAAATAAGTTTTAAAAATTTTTTTGCCGAGTGTCAGATAAAAAACACTTGACAAAGAGCTCTTTATCGAGTGTCAAAAAACAACACTTGGCAAAGAAGCTTCTTTGCCGAGTGTAAAAAAAACACTCGACAAAGAGGTTTCTCTCGGCAAAGCCCGAGACACTGGGCAAAGTTTGTTTCTCCCGGAGTGTATAGCTCGAAGTTCCTAGAGTTTTCGTGCCACTACAAACGGTCACAAAGGCCACAATTGGTGACCTGTTGCTGTCTCGAAGTGGTGCGTATGATTTTATCTGATGTGAAAGGAAGAGAAAGTGGAGATAGAAAGATGTGGTCTTTTATGAGATATATATTCCTGAGTAAAGTGCACCAGCGATCCCTAAACTTGCGCTTTTGTGTCATCCCGGTTCCTAAACTCGCAAATCAATCATTTAGATCCTTAAACTTGTTTGGTTGTGTTATCCTGGTCCCTAAACTTTTAAATCGACCGTGTAGGTACTTAAACTTGTTCATTTGTGTCATCCTGGTCCCTTAACTTGTTTGGTTGTGTCATCCCGGTCCAAACAGAACAATCTAAAAACTAGATATCAACAAATAATTCATAACTTTTTTATACGAACTCGAATGAAAACAAACTTTATATCAAAATTGTAGATCTCGACATGATATACAACTTTATAGTTAAAAAGTTTTCTATTTGAATTTATTTAGTGTTCGAAAAGTTAATTTTAAATCTGAAATTTCAAAACCTATAATCATTCACTAATATTTTGGGAGCCTAATGTTTAATAGCAGATGGTATTATGACTAAAAAAATCCGAAATGGCACATCAGCCAAAATCACCATTGAAACTGCTTTGAACTATTTTAAGGGGTAATTTATTCGGTTTTAAAAGTTAAGAGAGGTAAGTTGTCTGATTTTATGTTTGAAGATATATTTTTTTTAAATTCAGAGAGACAAATCAGACTCTCCTAAATATCACAAGTCCACATGATAGCAAATTAATTTTAACAATCCCAAGTATTACATATTGAAGCTTACAAAAAAGAAAGAATAAACAAATAAATATATATGGTATTTGCCTATTGGGCTGTAATTTAGAGGCCACGCAGCCCAAAATCACTTGCTCTGTACTACACGTCACAGACTCGCCACGCGGCAGTGCATCTCTGAAACTAACGGGAAACGTCTGTTGCAGGTGAGCAGTTTGAACGAGGACGCTGTCCTTTGCTGTGTATTGGATTGGATATATATACAGGAGAGTTGAGACGGAGACGGCTAAACGGTTGAGCAGCTGCCAGAAGATGTCTAGACTCAGGACCAGGCAACTCAATGAGTTCGTGGGGTCAACCAAATGGAGAAGATTGTTGGGGTTGCCAAGAAAATATCTCTAAAAGTGGCAAGGACAAGCTGGTAAGGCTGGCGGCTAAGTGATCCCTGCTTCAGATGACACTAACCTGGCCCGTTGAAGATCTCTTCTATGGTTTTAAGGGTGTTCACTGATTAGTGACCAAGTTTATAAAGAAATGCATTAACGTCTACAACAACAAATTCTTTAAATTAAATCGGCCATGAATGGAACTTAGAAGTTTAGAGAGAGTTAAAATGGCATATATTTTGGAACAGCAGTAAAACACAGCAAAAATGCAAATTAACAATAACTAAAATTGTAGTCACAGAGACAAGACAATAGATATCAAAGGAAACAATTGAAAATGTCAAGTTTTGTATGGTGGAATGGAAAGGCTCAATCCTCGCTTAAGATTATTTGAGCATTTTTGTTGTCACTATTACTAGTCAGATACATAACATGGGGAGCTCAGTCCCCGGAGAAGCTGCAACTTAATTAACCTTATTTAGAGCATCTCCAACAGTTTGATAAAAACCACTTGTCAAATGTTGTATTTTAGCAAGTTGCTAAAATAATATACCAAATAAAAAAAAGACTCTCTCCAACAATTCTTTATTTCTAACTTGCCAAATCAAAAAACAAAAAGAAGGGCCCACTATTTGGTTGTTGGCCGGTACTGTACGGGTGATCCCGCGGTCTTCTTCGCGCGACCAACAGCACACGCAGACCAGCACGCCTGATCATTGCAGACTGACATCACGTCTGATCATTGCCACCGACAGCACACGCATCCATACAATGCAACAGCACAAGCATCAGTTGCATGCACACACATCCCGTGGAACAGTCCCATGCACACACGTTAAAACAATTCAGAAACAATTGATCAAGCACTACAATGACATCAAATATTTTAGAAACAATTTAGTGTTTATGTGCAGATATCTGCTGGCAGGTGGCTACCTATGTGCGGCAACACGTAGCATCGATTCAGGAAGGGATACAGGTCCAGGGAACGGCACGAACTGATGCAGCATCAATTCATCTAGGACCTGAATCCTATATACGAACACGAACCCTATATACATACGCACACAATCAGGAAGGGATAGAGGTCCAGGGAACGGCACAATCTGATGCGCGGGATCAATTCATCTAGCACATCAATCCTATATATACGCACACAATCAGGAAGGGATATCTTCCAGAACAGAAACGACGTACCTCCCGACGGGAAGAGACGCACGGCAGAGACTTGATGGCGGCGGCTGGTTCCTGATCGCGTGATCGCGGTGGCCGGTTCCTGATCGCGGCGGTTGGGACCCTGATCGCGGCGACCGGTTCCTGATGGCGGCGGCTGGACCTGATGGCGGCTGCCGGCCGGTTCCTGATCGCGACGCTGGTCGGCTTGGCAGGCGCGGGAAGAATCGACGGAAATTTCCACCAGCGCGCGGGAAGGGAAGCGAAGACACCGGGCTCACGCGATGGCAACCCGTATGCGCGCGCAACTTGAATTGGCAAACTGTTGGAGAATATATTTTGCTTATTTTACCAAAATTTGAAGGATGACAATCCATTTACCAAACTATTGGAGATGCTCGCACACAAAAGCGTGGACTCTCCAAGAGTCTTTGTACATATACACAAGCAGATTAAAAAACGGTGCTTCCTTTATACACAAATATAGAATGATGTGGCCTTGGCCTGGTACTATTGGGGGCTCTGCCGTGACTACCTCAAGCAGCAAATGCTAAACGTCTCTTTCAGAAGGAGTTGCTGTTGCTGATGCATAGAGTCAAGGCTAGTCACAATCTGCTTTTTGAACAATGCATTCAAAGTCTTTTGTAATGCTCAGATGTAGATTTCTTTTCTTTGTCACCTTCTTTGTTCTTTAATTTCTTAGCTAGTCTCTAGCCTCTAGCCTTTAGCCTTTTATATCTTTTTCTTTGTGTTCCTTGTTCCTTCCTTTTCTGTTTTAATAAAGCTTTCTGTAGGCCGGGGCTCTGCCCCTCCAGTTCTTTCAAAAAAAACTTCAAGCAGAACTACTCCGAAGCTGTACACATCGCTGCTCTCATGACAAGTTCAAAATAAAAACTCGATGTAGACATGTAGAGGGATACATCAGCGATGAACCAAACCCAGGTAGAGGTATAAATTCATCTTGCCAATGGACGAAATGCGGACACCATAGCTTCGACACCACTCTCTCGGATTGCCCTGTCCTTCTCGCGAGCTTCCACCAACACTAGGCTCTCTTTTAACTGTATCACAATTGTGGCCATAGTCGGCCTTTGAGCAGCAGAATCTGCAGTGCACATCATAACGCTCTCGATTAGCTTCCACATGGAGTTGATTTCATAGGCACTTCCAAGTCGCAAATCAGCAACTGAGCCAATGTCGCCAGTGACAATCTTCTGTTTGACACGCAGAATGATGTGACCTTGGCCTGGTACTATTGGGGGCTCGCCTGTGACTACCTCAAACAGAACTACTCCAAAGCTGTACACATCGCTGCTCTCGGTGAGCTTTCCAGTGAGGTAGTACCTGAAGAAACAGTAACAAGAACATTGAAGAAATTAAAAACAACACCAGACAAGCCTGATTTTTATCAAATAAGAAAACTGCATGGCTAAGAAACCCTGTGGCCTACATTAACTCGAGCTTTACTAGTTTTCTTTCACGTACTTTGCAAAGTAAGATGTTTATGATGCACTCATTCAATAATAACTGACATGAAAAAGTTACCAAAATGTCAATATAGTACAAGGGAAAGACATACTTAGGATCTATGTAACCAGCTGTGCCAGCAACAGTTGCTGATATATGACTCTGACTATCTGTAGAGAGTTATGTTTAGGGTAAACACCACACACCCATAAGGGGGGGGGGTGACCTCATATATATAGTCGGTATGGCTTGCAGTACATGTACAATTAACAGTACGGTACTAATACAAGACAAGTTATACATATCTCTAATACCCTCCCACATTCGAAGCGGGAGAATCTCGGACGCAAAGACTAGACCGAAAATCAATAACTATACATGCAAGCCTTTGGTCATGATGTCCACGAACTGATGCGATGATGGAACATGGAGCACCCGAACTTGTCCCAAGCTAACTCTGTCACGGACAAAGTGAATATCAATCTCTATATGCTTCGTACGACGATGATGAACTATGTTAGCTGTCATGTACACTGCACTAACATTGTCACAATAAACAATCGTTGCTGAAGACAAGGGCGCATGAAGCTCCTGAAGAAGCTGTCGTAGCCAACAAGATTCTGCCACAACATGAGCGACAACACGATACTCAGCCTCAGCACTGGAACGAGAAACTGTTGTCCATTGTTTTAAAGACCAAGACACCAAATTATCTCCAAGGAAGACACAATACCTAGAAGTAGACCACCGAGAATCAGGACAACCAGCCCAATCCGCATCAGAGTACGCTGTAAGACGATCAACCGGTCCAATGCCAATGTGAAGACCAGTTGACAACGTACCCTTGACGTAGCACAAAATATGCTTGATGAAAGCAAGATGTGGCTCGCAGGGATCATGCATGAAGAGGCACACTTGCTGAACAACATAGGCAATGTCAGGACGAGTAGCGTAAGTTACTGAAGAGCGCCGACGAGACTCATGTACTGAGAAGCATGTAGAGTGACATTTGGCCGTGCTGGCATGCTGAAGATCCACCGCATACTGCCGCTGTGAAAGAAAGAGACCATCAGAAGAACGAGTGACAGAGATCCCGAGAAAGTGATGTAGACCCCCTAAATCTTCCATGGCGAACTCCGAGTGTAGACACCGGGTGATGCGATGAAGAATATCAGCTGAAGATGCCATGAGGACGATGTCATCAACATAGAGCAATAAGAAGGCGACCTGATAACCCTCTTTGTAGACAAAACGAGAGGTGTCAGAGGCTGAAGCGACGAAGCCCAAGGTGCGGATGTAGCTGGCGAAACGCTGGTACCATGCCCGAGGTGTCTGCTTGAGTCCATACAAGGACTTCTGCAACAAGCAGACATGATCAGGCATTGTAGGGTCAACGAAACCAGGTGTCTGCTGGTGAAAGGTCCTAGATGGCTAGAGGGGGGGGGGTGAATAGCCTAATAAAAATCTACAAACCACTAGAGAAAAGGTTAGAGAAACACTTAAGCGAAGTTTTTTTTTCTCTAGCTCAACTAGGGGTGCAAAGCCACCTATCCAAGCAATTCTAGTTAGTTAAGTTCCTAACACACAATAGCAAGAACCTAAGGCACTTAACTCGAGCTAGCAAGAAAAACTAACAAGCTAAGCTAACAAACTAGCTAGAGAGCTAACTAAGCAAGATATGAACAAATGTAAGTACAAGGAGGAATAGGATTGTTATACCAATGCCTTGAGATGGATGAATGTCAATAAGAAGAACCAATCCAATGAGAACACCAAGAGTAGCCGGGAGATAAAGGTTAACACAATGATTTTATCCTGAGGTTCACTTGGTTGCCACCAAGCTAGTCCCCGTTGTGTCGATTACTCAAATGGTGATTCTATGGCTAATAGTCAATGACAAGCCTAGCTCACAACTTGAGCGCCACAAGAATCCACCCAAGTGAGAGTAACTCAATGACACGAGCAATTCACTAGAGTTACCCTTTGGCGCTCCGCCGAGGTGGGTACAAGCCCTCTCACAATCGATGAAGCCAACCGCAAACAATCACCAACTTGTGCTAAAGCTTCTCCACCGCCCAAGCCGTCTAGGTGTTGGCAAACACCAAGAATAACAAGATCAACACGGCGATGACGAACACCAAGTGCTACTAGATGCAAATCACTAAGAAATGCACTTGGATGCACTCTATCTCTTATGGATTGAGCAAAGGATCAAAGAGATGAGTGGGAGAGGTGCTCGAGAGCTCACAAGAGTATGCAAGAATAGAATTGAGTGAGGTAGTGAGCTTCAACCATCCATGGGGCTTAAATAGACCTTCTCCAAAAACTAGCCGTTATTGCTTGTGTCAAGGGCGACAGAAGCTCTTTAAGTTTTCGTCAGACGCTCCGTCGCAGCGTCCGTCGCGCTTCCAGAGAGCTCTAAAAACTGTCTTTCTTCATTGGACGCGTCCGTCGCCTTGCCGTCAGACGCTCGTCAGCGTCTGGAGCCTTCGCGTCAGTGAGTTCTGAGTTCAAACGGACGCTCGTCTGAGTTTGGTCCAACGTCTGTCGCTATTTCTTCAGCTTCTGTCGACATCGTCTGTCGTGCGAGCATAGAGCATCCAAAGAGCTCCCAAATCCGATAGACGCGTCCATCGCTTGGTCGACAGACGCTCCTCAGCGTCTGTCGCGATGTCTTAAGGTGCCTGAGCTAGGGTTTTCCCATCGGACGAGTTGTTGCCTTGAGCCAACGTTTGGTGCCAGCGTCCAACGCCCTTTTCTTGCTCCTTTCTTGTTTCTTTCTTTTCCAACTTTGCTCCAATGTGCCAAACACTTATGGTACTTCCTTAGAGCAGATGTTTAGCCTATATTTTATGTCTTTTAAGAAAGGCTATGTTACTAGGTTGATTAATGCATATGCAATAATGACAACACCTAGTAGCACTTGATAACCATAGCCAACACGTCTTTCCCTTCTTGATAGTACGACTATCTATCCTAAAGGTGATCACACTCTCTATAGTGTCTTGATCACTAAACAAAAAATAAACCTATAATATACCTTTGCCTTGAGGCCATTTTTGTTTTTCTCTTTCTTCTTTTCCTTATACATGGAGCATTTGATCCATCATGATCATCCATCTAGCTCCATATGTTAAGGTGGATCACCCTATCTTGATCATGCACTTAGCAATAGGGTTAGTCCATAGGTTTCATCAATTAACCAAAAACCAAACTTGGGCTTTCAATCTCCCCCTTTTTGGTAATTGATGACAACCTCTCACAAGTGAATATATTGAATGAAAATTTCAAATTTTGTAGTATTAGCTCCCCCTACATATGTGATATATGAGTTTGGTTCATTTTGATCACATATGCATGAATAGGAATTGTGGGAGAGTGAATGCTACCAAATGATACTAAGGTATAAGGGATGTACCTTTGAAGCGTGATACCAATTGGAGTGCAATATAAAACCATCCTTAGCATCATGAATGCCTAGAAACCACTTGAGCGCAAACTTGAAATACCACTTGGAAAGCTACTACTTGGAAAAACTTAGCTCAAGAGGAATTAGGCTAAGACCTAAGCATGCTAGTACTTCAAGCATCAAGTCAATTATATGTTTCTAGCATTCACCATACAAGCATATCATGAATATAACTACATATGCAAGCAAGCACTCATGAATGCGCAAAGATATGCAACAACTTTATTCATAGGCTTGCTCCCCCTACATGTGTGCTTTCATTTTCAAAATATTTTTCTTTGTGTACTACTTACTTCTCCCCCTTTGTCATCTATTATCATAAAAGATGTGCTCAAATTAAGGATTATTGGAGAGAAGCTTAGTTATGGTTCAATCTAGATTACTTGCCCTAAGATATTTAACTCGGTTTATGTAACACCCCTGGTGTTAATCACTTAATTAAAACTTGATCATGTCATCATATGCATTAAGCATCATTCATTTGTTTGAAAACCTGGATATGCATTAAACTAAAATGAGTTTACTTGCTTATGTTTGATCCATGGTGTGATTGCAGGGTCATCTTTTCAAATTCCAAAATTTAAATTTGAATCCAAACCCTAATTCCCAGAGGGGGTGGATTAAACCCTAAACATGATTTTCAAAATCTATAAAGAATTTGCATATGGTTGTTTAAGCAATGTGATAGATCTCTGTTTGATTTGCATTTGTTATGTTTACAGTTTTTTAAGTGTTGTTCAAGTTTTTAAAGTAATCTTAAAGGGGGTAAATCCTTTTAAAAAGGTTTTAAATTTCCCAAAAATGCATTTTCATTTATTGGCTGAATTTGAAAATGTGCACATTACCAAAAGTGTAGATCATGAAATTTGGAGAAACTTTGGTGTTCTAAGTTTTTCATGAAAACCCTTGGAAGCTTGAGCAAATTGCAGATTAGTACCAAGGGCAGTTCAGTCAATTCATCGAGCATCTGCATGTCGAATGGTTCCATGGCGTCGACACCTGTCCGGCCAGCTGCCGACGCCACCGTTCGCCATCTGGCCGTGACGCGCATTCCATCTCGTGCGTGGCATCACCACGACTCCATTGCTGTCTTCAAAACGGGACGCCGTCCACCCCTTGCCACTCTTTCCACGCTTCGACGCTGCCCGTTCTGCTCTGCTCACGCCGCCGAGAGAACACTTCGTGTCGCCGAGCTCGTGCGAGCACTCCAGCCACTGCCAACCTTCCAATACACTGTCTAAGTCTTTGCCTTGATCTCGCGCATCTTCTGGGTCACTTGGTTGAAGCAGCCGAGTACTGGTTGACAGACGCAACTTCATCTTCCTCGGCTCCGGCGAAAGCGCCGCCTCTCTGGTCCGCCGTCGTCCGGGCTAACTAGGAGCCGCATTGCTTCTTTCTTTCTCGTTTCATCTTCTCTGTTCATAGATGAACCTCGTCAGCTTCGCCGTTTCTTCTTTTGTGGCCTACAGCTTCGGGAACGCCGTCGTTGCCGCTCTGTTCGTCATTTCCGTCGGCTCGGTCTTCGTCGACCGCTCATTCTACTTCATCTCCGGCCACCCTAGCAAGTGTTCCACAACCGGGGTAAGCACCTCGAACTATCCGCGCGGTTGGTTTTTTTTGAATCGGGCCGTCGTGCTCTGTTCGCGAGCTCCGCCGCAGTTCATGGCTGTCGCGGCGGTGCACTCATCGTCGGGACGTGTTAGTCCATCTTTTTCGAGTCCGAGTTCTACGCTAGCTTCGCGTAGTCGTCCTGAGTCGAGTCGAAGTGTTGTTTGTTCAAGCGCGTGCGCATTTTTGCCGACGCACGTCGCTCAGAACTCCGCCGTCCGCCATGGCCGTCGGCGAGGTCTTTCTGTTGAGCTTTTGCTTCTTTCTCGTTGCGGTCCACGTTGTATCGGGGGCGCTAAGCATGCTGGGGTTGTTGGTTGAGCCAATTACGGCTTGTGCTCGCCGGCATACGCGCGACCGAGATCGGACCGTCGCGGATGTCGCCGGTGAGGGCGTTCCAAGGGTTTGAACGGGCTCTGTCGTACCTCGATGGGTTCGGGGGTTTGATGCGTTGAGTCCAGCGCATGAGTTGTTTTAGCCGCTAAGTAGTCGCCGACGACGCGCCGCCGTGTTTTGTGGTCACCGGCGCCGCTGCTCTATTTTTGGGTCACTGACACGCGGGACCCAGGTGTCAGTGAGAGCGGTGAAGGGTTTTTCTAATTTGCAGTTTTGCACAGTAATACTTTTTGTTATTTTTGTATGTTTATTTTTGCGCATAAATAAATTCTGTAAAAATTTATGTATGCTCTATGTGATGTTTAGTATTTAAGAAAAATATAACATGTCCATGTTCAGTATGTTTTTAATCCTGTAAAAATGCTTAAAGTAATTAAAAAATGGTTTTTCTATAAATTTCCATGCTCTGTTTAATGCTCCAAAAATTCTGAAAATTTTTGTGTAACCTTTATACACTTATTTCTTGCATTACAAAAAGTTTGGGAATTTTTGGATGAATTGTTGAACATGGCTATTTGTTTAATTAATAATAAAATGATTAGCAACCCTAATGACTTTAGGTTTTGAGTGATTTTGGATTGTTTATGGTTAATGGTCAACTGTCTAGTGACAACCACAGTATGGACATGTATGATATATTGTTGTTTGCTCAGTTTTTTTGGACATAATTATTAAACTTAGTAATTACTTTAGTCATGTTGTAAGTAAATTACTTTATGCTTTAGTTTAACTTTTCCTTTATGAAGGAAAGTTATACTCAAGATGTTTAATCTGTTTTGTTCATCTTTTAAGTGTTGTTTGTGTGTTGCAAATCATTATGTCTATCCTTTCAAGCATTATCTAAGCATATCATTGTATCGTGTAGATTGTTTGTTGGTTGGGTTGGATAATCCCTCTTGTGAAGGGGATTTCTCTCTTATTGAATCTGAGCCCGAGTTTGTGTATCCCTCCAACCAAGGCAAACCCCGGTGCATTCAAACCCTTCCTTGTATTTAAAATGTTTTAATTAAATACACTTATGGTTATTATTGCATTGTTCTTACTTTATTAAATTCCTACTTGATGCATAGCCTTCTCCTCTTGTTAATTGTACCTTATACCTTGACACTTGTTTAAAGATGGAAACTTTTGCCAAAAATGCTTAGTATGCTTAGAGTTTTCTAGTAGGTGATTCCCGGTCACTTACACATAGCGTATTGTTTTGGCAAAAGGTTATGCTCTTTTGAGAAAGGAATGTTATTGGAAGTAATAATTCGTGACCGGACGGACACGGTGTTGGAGAGCCATCAGCGGTGTCTGGTGAGCGGGTTCTCTCCGTCTGTGTCGTTAGGGCTTTGCCGTTATTAAAGTCTGAGGGTTATGACTTTGGAGTACTTATCATATACTTTTGGAAGCCGGACTCTGGCTATTCTCGTTTTAAGAACGGTCAAACCGCACTGGGAGTGGAGAGATGGCGAGAGTAGTCTGTACCCTCCAAGTTAGCGAACTGGATGGAGGTGTACTGTGCTCTCGGGTGATGGAACCCCGGTTTTGGCGAGAGGATCCAGGGAAAGGTAGTCATATGCGTGCTTTAGTGCTACATATGTCGTGTGTTAGGGAAGCCCCAGCTGGGATAAACCGGTTCGAATCGTCGTGTTCCTCGGATATGGAAACATAACACTGTTTTTATCAACGTAGTTAATAAACTTTAATCAGATACTTAATGTTTTCCTTTATGGGTGGTTTATTACCATGTTATCAATCATAAATTTAGATTGATACTTGAGTAATCCTTTTAAATGAATTAAATGAATTTCAATTCTTTTTATAAATGCTCATTTATGCAAAATACTTGATTCTTGCAAACCACACCTTGAATCCTATGACTTGCATACCTTTTGTCCCCCAAATATTTTCTTTTATCGGATAAGTCTTGTTGAGTACCCCGTACTCAGGGTTTGTTAACCCCTGTTGCAGATGAGGGTCCCAGTCCGGTCTGTATGGCTTCGTGCTGCATGACCGTTGTTTCAGTTGATAAGGATGAAGAGTAGTTGTCTTTGCTTGACTCTTGGGCAAGAACCTCGGTTGTTTGTATATACTCTATCAGCAGCTTGATATTATATTATCTTATGACACTTAAGTTATGTTTCAAAACTTATGGTTTGTTATATGACTTCAAATTTCCGCTACTTTGATGTAATATAAATTATCGTATTATTTCTGCAATGTTTGTAATGAGAAGATCCTGTTCGGAAAGAGGTGAATGACCCGCTGTAAAGTGGTGACACCTGACGGACTAATTAAGGATTGGATCATTTGTTTGGGATTAAGTCGGATGGACTATTAATCCTGGCAAGTGGGCCCTTTCTTAAAATGTTCTGTCTCAGTTTAAACCATAGACAAGCTTGTTCACACATCCTAGAATGGTTATCTCGCTCATGTTGAGCTAAACATTTGAAGTTCATATTTTAGATCAAACACTAGGATTGCAAGCCCACAAACATATTATATGCTACCACTAGATGATATCAAATATAGAAGCAATAGTGGTACCATATAAGCATCAAAACATTTGTTTTTCATGAATGAACCTAATGAATTGATGTGTAGATCTCTACAACTAAAAAATACAAAGAACAATCGTCCCCGGCTCTCTTCGCTTCACCCCGCAACATGGTTTCACCCGGCGACACGAAAACTTATCCACGCCTTCGCTTCACCCGGCCTTGGCGGAAGTTCCCCGCACGAAGGCTCCTCTGCCCGGCGATTCAGCGCCCACACACACGCGCGTGCCCACCTACCTAAAACCGCCCTTCTTCAGCTCCCAGCCTGCCCACCCCGAACCTGCACCTTCCCGGGTTGCCCGGCCTGCAACCGTGCCCCGCACCCGCCCTTCCTCGCCCGTGCGGCCGCAGTCTCGGCCATCGACGCCCTGCCGCACAGTCACCGCCCGGCCGCCGAGCGACGTCCCCGTCTGCGGCTCGTGCGGACACCTTCCCCAGCCACCGGCGCCCACGGCTCCACAGCCCGGCCGCCGCAGCGGCGCGTGCGGCCCGTCCCTGATGTACGGTTCAAGGCGTCTTTCCTCGACCAGCCACAGCAGCGGCGGCCCGGCCACCACGCACGGCCACCCACGGTGAGTAGCAAATCCATTGTACTGTAAAAGAATCTAAGCAGTTTCATCAAGGAGAAGGATTGCCTGATTGAGATGATGAAGCGATGGAACATGAAGCGATCAATCTTGCTTCTTGCAGTACCTATAAGAAATGTGCATGCGCTGGTTCTTTCAAAGCATGGTCCAGGTGAACTTTGTATGTGCACTTATCTCAATAGCAGTGTGTTGTTCTCTCTTGATCTGACAATATAGGATAGATGATTTACTAAATTTGTTTTAAAGTATGACACCATTTTCTTATTCACAGAGTGAGAGAGTAATTTTCAGTTATGCATTCATAGAGAGACAGAGCCACATACTGTTAGATGCACACCTGCCAATTGAAAAATCATATAGGCTATGTGTACTTTATGTGAATGATACAGTTCTTATACTTGACAATATTAGTATACTAGAACTATATTACAAAGCATGATGGACTTTGTGTCTTGCTTGACTATGGATTTACAGAGCTTCTCATGCTTAATTAGATCTCATTGTCGAGCTTAGATTTTTTTCACTGTATTCTAAATCAGTGATCTTTGCAATATTGATTTAAACGGAAACTAGCTGGAGCTTCATGAGTTTTCACAAAACATGAAAATTATAATATATTTTAGGTTTAATTCATGAATGCTGGCCTAAATTTAGACAGCAGGCCATTACTAGACTTGTATCTTAGCTTTGTTAGCAACTGGCCTATGGTTAACCAAACTCTGAATTTGTAGGCACACGAGTGATTCCTGGACTGATTTATAATTTAAGGAAACACTATTGACATATCAGGTGAACACAGGAACAAATTAACTTCACACAGCTGTGAGACTTTCAAAAGAAATTATTCTTGTAAGTGTTAAAGAGAGCACAAGAATGCAACAATTGGCAGGTTAAAGTTCCCACGAACCAATTGTAGTTGCTATTATCAGCTACACCATCTAATCCAAAAAAATCATTTCGAGATTTATTTGATCAGTGGGGAATATTTTAGGATCCATTGCACTCTTAATTTTAGATTATAATTAGAAGTATCACCTAATACATACACACATGAAAAATGTGGATGATACCCTCACTACTACAGATTTGCATATCACTGCCGACCCATCACTGTCGGGTCTGGAAAACCGGCACTGATGAGTCTTCACTGCCGGTTTCAGCCACGAACCGGCAGTGAAGGTCCTCATCACTGCCGGTTCGTAATTTAAAAAATCAGATTTGTAAATTAAATGTTTGAGCCACTAAACGAATTCAAATGAAAAAGTTGTGAACTACAAAGTTTCATAACTTTTCGAGATCTAGAACTTTCATGTAGCAAGTTTTTTCATCCGAGGTCGTTTACAAAAATTTGAATTTTAAATTTGACACATTCGAACGTATTTTTCCGCCACTAAACGATTTCAAATGAAAAAGTTGTGAACTACAAAGTTTCATAAAGTTTCGAGATCTACAACTTTTATGTAGAAAGTTTTTCCATCCGAGGTCGTTTAAAAAATAAAAAAGTCAACTCTACAGGTATATCAGTGCAGGTTCGAGCCACGAACCGGCACTGAAGCTCATCATCACTGCCGGTTCCAGCCCCGAACCGGCAGTGATGTTCACTGCCGGTTCGTGGCTGGAACCGACAGTGATGTACCTGTACCATTATTTTTTTTGATTTTTGTAAACTACATCTGATAGAAAAACTTTGTACATGAAAGTTGTAGATCTCGAAAAGTTATGAAACTTTGTAGTTCACAACGTTTTCATTTGAAATCATCTTGCCATCGAAAAATCCGTTTGAATGTGTCAAATTTGAAATTCAAATTTTTGTAAACGACCTTGGATGAAAAAACTTGCTACATGAAAGTTGTAGATCTCGAAAATTTATGAAACTTTGTAGTTCACAAATTTTTCATTTGAATTCGTTTAGTGGCTCAAACAATCATTTTACACTCGGTTTAGTATAGAATAGGAGGAAGGACTAACGAATCTTGACACAAGTGAGTCATGGATGGAGTGGTAGAGGTACCGCGCGAGGGTGAGGTCTCGGGTTCGAATCCCGGCCGGAGCGCGTTCACAAATTTTACGCAAAAAAATGCGTAATTTTACGCGAAAAAATGCGCGACTTGCGATGGAGACAGGCGGGTTCTAATGGCTTGGTGAATATATCGGCAAGTTGATCATTGGTGCCAACACTTGTGATTTTGATATCACCCTTTAGTTGATGATCCCTTATAAAGTGGTGCCTTACATCAATGTGCTTGGTTCTTAAATGTTAAACCAGATTGTTGGTTAGCTTCACCGCACTTTCATTGTCACATAGCAATGACACTTGCTTGATTTTGATTCCAATGTCATCCAAAGTTGCTTTCATCCAAAGCAATGGAGCACAATAACTACCTGCACTTATGTATTCGGCTTCGGCGGTAGAGAGTGCAACACTATTTTTCTTCTTTGATGACCAAGATACAAGTGACATGCCTAGCAATTGACATGTGCCCGATGTGCTCTTTCTATCAATCTTGTATCCCGCATAGTTCCCATTGGAGTGCTAATGCCTTTAGACTCTTCTAAGACAAACTTCTTCATCATATCCTTGATGTACTTGCCTTGACTGACAAAGGTGCCATTCTTCAATTGCTTGATTTGAAGAGCAAGGAAGTAGCTAAGTTCACCAATCATTGACATTTCAAACTCATTTGCCATCATCTTGCCAAATTCTTCACAAAATTCTTGATTGGTTGAACCGAATATGATGTCATCCACATAGATTTGTAGCACAAATAGATCTTTGCCAAGCTTCTTGGTGAATAGAGTAGTATCAATCTTCCCCATAATGAACCCTTTCATACAATTTTCTAGGTGCTTGCTTCAAGCCATATAAAGCCTTCCTCAACTTGTACACATGGTTGGGCTTTTTGTCATCTTCAAATCCAAGAGGTTTCTCAATATATACTAGCTCATTGATATAGCCATTCAAGAAAGCACTCTTCACATCCATTTGGTATAGCTTGATGTTGTGTGCACATGCATAGGACAATAGAATTCTAATTGCCTCTAATCTTCCAACTGGTGCATATGTTTCTCCAAAGTCAAGACCCTCAACTTGAGTTTATCCTTGAGCTACTAATTGTGCTTTGTTTCTCAAAACTATACCATCTTGGTCTTGTTTGTGTGTAAATACCCATCTTGTGCCAATCACTTGGTCTTGTTTGTGTGTAAATACCCATCTTGTGCCAATCACATTGTAGTTCTTGGGTCTTTCAACTAGTTCCCAAACTTGGTTTCTAGTGAAATTGTTGAGCTCTTCATGCATAACATTGACCCAATCAACATCTTGTAGGGCTTCTTCTATCTTTGTTGGCTCTATGGATGACACAAATGAATAGTGTTCACAAAAGAATGCCAATCTTGATCTTGTTTGAACACCACTTGTAATGTCACCAACTATTTGATCAATGGGGTGATCTTTTGCAATGCTGGTTGGTTGGAGAGTTGGAACTTGATTGCTTGAGCTTGGTTGATATGAACTAGCAACTTGTTGATCTTGCAATTGAGAACCACTAGCTTGCTTGAGAGTTGAGTTGAGCACTTGATCTTTATCATCTTCAATGTCAATCACTAAGCTTGTCTTGGATGAATATCACCAATATCCATGTTCTTCATAGCCTTTGACAATTGAGATCCACTCACATCTTCTAGATTCTCATTTTCAACTTGAGAACCATTGATTTCATCAAATTCAACATCATGAACATCCTCAAGTATACCACTAGCCGAATTCCACACTATATAGACTTTGCTTATGGTTGAGTAACCAAGTAAGAACCCTTCATCACATTTCTTGTCAAACTTCCCAAGTCTTGTGCCTTTCTTCAAGATATATCATTTGCAACCAAACACTCTAAAGTATGCAATGTTGGGCTTTCTTCCATTCAATAGCTCATATGGTGTCTTCTCCATCATTGGGTGACAATATAATCGATTGCTAGAGTAGCAAGCGGTGTTGATAGCTTTGGCCCAAAAGGAGTGACTCACATTGTACTCACTAAGCATAGATCTTGTCATGTCAATCAATGTTCTATTATTCCTCTCAACAAGGCCATTTGATTATGGAGTGTACTTGGCCGAGAATTGATGCTTGATTCCCCATTCATCACATAGCTCTTCAACTCTTGTATTCTTGAATTCACTTCCATTGTCACTTCTCACTTTCTTGATGGTAGTTTCAAACTCATTGTGACATCTCTTGTCAAAATATTTGAATGTGGCAAATGTATCACTCTTGTCATTGAGAAAGAATACCCAAGTATATCTTGTAAGATCATCCACTATGACAAATCCATACTTGTTCTCTCCAATACTAGTGTAAGTTGTTGGACCAAACAAGTCCTTGTGCAACAACTCAAATGCTCTACTAGTGCTCATTATACTCTTCTTAGGATGGGTGTTACCAACTTGTTTGCCGGCTTGACAAGAGCTACAAAGTTTGTCCTTCTCAAACACAACATCTTTCAAGCCTCTTACTAAGTCATGCTTAATCAATCTATTCAATTGCTTCATCCCAACATGACCAAGCCTTCGATGCCATAGCCAACCCATACTTGATTTAGAGAGTAAGCAAGTAGACAATTGTGATTCACTAGTATTGAAATCAACTAGGTAGAGGTTCTCATATCTAAAGCCTTTGAAGATCAAGTTTGAACCATCTACACTAATGATCTCAACATCATCTATTCCAAATATGCATTTGAATCCAAGATCACTGTTGATATTTGTTAACGCAAACAGAGAAATTACTAGGAAGTAATCCGCAAGCGCATGAATACCGGTGAGCACTTCACCCGGGAGATTATCCAGAGTATCGTATTTATTTATCCATGGGGAGAAAGGGTGCATCTGACTAACCAATCTATTCTATTAACCTTTAGGCTATTAACAGGTGATCTTGATATGAGCGATTAGAGAAGACCGCGACTGTAGTCTCGTTCTAGTCTATATTAGATATGTGTTATTATTCTATTGGGGGAGAACCGTCGTGATAAGAGACACCTTAGAGAATGCTTACCACGCGGCCTATAAACCCTACCAGTCCTTCTAACGGGATTGTGGGTTCCAAAGGTATCTACGGAATTATCACTTTCCGAGCTACTACCACAAATCCGGCTAGACAGGGGATATATATGAGTGACTTAGCCCAAACACCACGTTTACGCTAAAGACGATTACCCTACTCTCAATGTAAAGAGAATAAATTAAACTCACAAACCAAAGAATAATAAACAGGGAACTTACTAGAATTAGAAGTCGAATTACTGAAGAAATCCTAGGAGCAAGCCTCGGGTTAGGAGTCTTGATCCCATCGATACAAACTGGAGAAGAGACACCCAGGCCTAGCTTCCTCCAATCTACACCTCCACTCTAACTCTCTCAATCTAATCTCACATGTATGCTAAGCCCTAGAGAATAGATCCATAAGGGATCCTCTCTGGCGAATCCTCTCTGGAAAATATGTAAATGAATAATGGATTGCCTTTAGCTAGGGGGCAGGGGTCCTCCTTATATAGCCCCCTCAAATAAACATCAGCCGTCGGATCAAACCGACCTTAATGGAGGGGTTAGATTTAATCTCAAAGGCGGTGGAACCCTAATCCGCGAGACTGGCGCTGATTGGTTGCAGGGTTTAGGGCGGGCGCCCTAAGGGGTAGGGCGGGTGCCCTGCCTGTGGGCCCGCTTGCCCTCTCGTTTCTTCCCACGCCTTCTTGACCCTTCTGGATTGTCCTTTTTCCTACGAATGATAATTATCTCTATGTAAACCTTACATGTGGGCCTTTCCTCCATATTTCCTGATATCCCCCTGCAGAAACATACATTCACCAAAACTCATGGAATTCTGTCAGTATAAACCCTGTGTCTAGGTGGTGTGTTGCAAATATATCCTTTCTAATGTTTAGTTGACGGTTAAAATTGATACTTAACGACCGTCAACAACTCCCCCAAGCTTACCTTTTGCTCGTCCCTGAGCAAAGATGAACTCAAAGATGGATCAGGAGTTGCTACAATGCTTTCACGCCTTAAAGGTACATATGCGTTCAAACAAGAATTCTCCTCTGGATTAGAGTAACTATTCTAACTTTCAAACTTACCCATATTACGTTTAACCATGGGGCTTATAGCCATCACTTGGGTCTTGAGCAATTGAACAGTAGAATGATCAGGCCAAACACTATGTCTCAAGCTCTTCACTTTACCTTTATCCTGGAGTTTTGCAAAGTTTTCGAAATAAAACTCAAAGTTTCTTTTTATGACCCTCTCAAGTCTCTCAATATGTGGTATTTTTGGATCCTCACCAAGGCAACGATGGTGTTATTCCTTCTCTTACTCACCCTATAACTAATAGGCAATATATGGAGTTCATAGGTAGGGAGAAACAACACATACATACTTGCAAAACATATATTGTAAAGTCAAACAATGGATCCAGAGAAACATGGCATACAATCAAATCAAGATGTGCATGTGTATGGGATATATAGTGGATGTCTGAGGATGAATATATATGTGTGGTGGATATATGAGGGTGTATGGTGGAAATATGAGGGTGTATGGTGGAAACCTAATTCTACTCTGCTCCTTGAATACAAATATACATACTTCTCTCTTTTGGAACTTGAATTGGAACTTGGAACTTTTTGAGAGATCTTGGGGGTTGCTTTTCTTTCTTTCTTTTTTTAAGAGAGGCATGCATCTAAGTACCCATTCTTTTGATAGGACACTTGTCCATGTTTTACTCTCTTTTTTATTTTTTATTATATATATATATATTTCACAACCCCAAGTCTCTTTCTATAATAACACTTTTGAGAGATGATAACAAAGAAATCTTTGGGGCAGTTACATCTATGGTAGGTGGAGAACTGGGATAGTTTTGGTTGTTTACTCTCAAGGTAGGAGTAGAGCATTTTTCTGGTGGATCTGGATGGTATATATGTGGATGCGTACTTCCAGGATAGAAGTAGCATAAATGTGGATGCGTACTTCTAGGATAGAAGTGGAATATATGAGTGGAGTGTACGTGATCTTGATTTTAAAAGCATGACAAGTCTCTAAGGGTCAACAAAGCTTGACAAAACTCAATGCAAATACAAGCAGTAAATATGATAGTGAATGTTTTCCTAATCTACCAGGCATGTATATATGGGTGTGGTAGGAATTCAAGCTCTCGTCATATAGAAACTTATCTTGTAATATTTTCCTAATATGATAGTGAATGTTTTCCTAATATGATAGTGAATGTTTTCCTCTTTTTTTAGAATTTTATATTTTATGATGCAAGCGAAAAAATAAAAATTATTTTTGTGCCACCACAGTAAATTCCCTTATGGTATTACCATAAGTTCTCTCACATGGGGCTTAAAGATTTTCTTTTTGCAATGCGGAAATGTAGATATGTCATGGTAAAGATGATTATACAATGGAGGGTATGAGGAATGAGAATAAAGCTAGGAATACTTATAAGTGATATGCTAGAATGCAATTAATGCAATTAAGTATCTTAATAGATTGGCGCTAAGGATTTGTTTAAGTTTATGAAGGTGATTATGCAATGGATGATAGCAGAGCAAAACAACACTAGAAATTTCGAGTGTGTAAGCTAAACTAATGCAATGTGAAAATTAAATATGGAAATTTGATTTTATGTTGGTTAATAGCGCCAGAATTAATTATGGTGGTGGAATGTAGAATTAAATATGCAGATAACTTACCGATTTTACCTTTCGGTAAAGGTTCAGAGATTTAGGTCCATCGATCCGGACATCTCTTCTGGTTAAAATATCTTCAAGAGTGTTATCCAATCCTGATGAGAACTTGGATGTTTGTTCACCTTGCGTTAATGTTTTGATGAAGTCTCTTCTTCCACCCTTTCTTAGTCTGAGGTTTCACTTCCTGCGATTCACTGTTTTGAGGTTCTACTTCTTCTTTGCTCTCTGTAGCTTGTGATACATTGTCCATTGGTGGTACAACTTGTTGACACAAAAAAGTGTCGGATCTGCAAACACCTCGGGCTTATACCCGAACTCGGTTTCCAAAGGTGTGCCAGTCGATTTGACCAGTTAATCGACAAGGACGATAACTAGAACAACGATGAACGAGACGACGGCGATGCGCCCGGACGTCAAGGCTCAAATTGCTCAAAAAGTGGAACTCGCGAAGTAGATGGAGGTCTTGTGGATGCAGCCCGTCGAGATCGTAAGAACTCGTGAATAAACTAGAACTAATGCGATAAAAGTAGATGCTGGAAAAGTAGATAAAAAGTAATAGATTTGTATTTTATTGATTGTCTTTTTCTACACCGCCCGTGGGTACATATTTATACTCCGGTAAAAGGAGTTATACATGGACACGACTCATACCTAAACAAAACTCCTATTTTTAAGGAAATAAAATGACTCGTGCAAGAGTCGGACTCAAACTAAAACAATAACACTAGCATAAAATCGTTAGTTTCCTTATCCGTTTTCCTTACGATGAAACTTTCCATCGACAGACTCTTTCAATCTGCAACTTCCTTCTATTGCCATCGGCAACTTCCTGCTGACGTCAGCCACATCAACCTGTATCCATCGGCAATATTCCCGATCGGCAATGTTCTCCTGTTTCCATCGGCAACACCCTTCTGATCAGCCAATACCTTCTTTTGTTTCCTCAATCTCCTGTCTTCATCGACAATCCGATTGGTGGGATTCTGATGCCGATAAGGAAAAACAACCATCTTTCTACCGATCGGTGTAACTACCATTCTACCGATCAGTGTATCCGGTTCATATTGACACGTACAAAAAACGGTGTCAACACATGCCCCCCAATTTCAGAGTATAAAATATCTTATGCACCGAAATTTGCTCTATTGTAACCTTTCCCTCCAAAATATCACTGCCATTTTGATTACCGCGCGTTGTCACTGTAAATTACCAACACCCCTTGCAACTGTAGCACCAACAGTTATAATTTTCTCGATCACCGCGCAAATCAACGCGATATCCTTCCATATTCCTGCTCAGTCAGAAAAGAAAACTCAAAACGCCCTTTAACCTAGGCCTATAAAGACCACCGTCCGTCCTCTCTTTCACCCTGAGCTCACATTTTCACCTTCATCCCAACATCATCCCCAAAGAGCACTATTACAGCGGCGGTTCTTCTTCTTTCATCAGGAGGCATGACTCTTGCAAGAACTCTGCTTCAATGGCGATCAACTTTACTGCTTCCGCGGTAATCTTTCTTCTTTCCCTGTTGTATATACTGCAGTTTTATCATTCCACATTGCTTTTCAATCCCCTCTCTCCTTTTCTCTTTGCTTTCTGGATCTAGGAAATGCGCAACAAAATAGTGATCCCTACCAATCGAGAACATCTGTGCTGTTTAGGCCCAATGGGGAATGCCGATCCAACCAATCTTATCAACGTAGAAACCAACCGCATCCCTTTTAGATCCGAGCATTTTGATCTAGGTTTATGGACAGACACCTTTCGCTCCTGGCCTAAACCTACCAAAGGGTGGAAGAATTGATACCTCAGGATAGCCAGATCACAACAACTCTATTGGTCAGAGCGCAATATCGACCAATGCATCAGACTATCTATTGCCGATATGGCAAAAAATGAAAACATGATGATTGCGGCCTCTTACTTCTGGTCCGATACAATGAATGCATTTTTATTCAGACATGGACCAGCCACCCCCACACTTGCCGATGTACATATGCTTACCGGCCTTGACATTTCTTCTGCCGATCCTGCCACTCTTTTTCGCAGGAAGTCTGAACGTCGGGTAAGTACCCGCAATATCGGTGGTTGGACCGGATACATCCAAGAGTATCAGAAGACTGGATCGGTAGCCCCAAGGGAGCATGCTACCTTCCTTAACATGTGGTTGGAAAAGTTTGTTTTCTGTGGCAGAACAGTCGGGCCTACCAACATCTATCTTCCCGCAGCAGAGCTTCTGGCCGGTGGAGGATTTCCCCTTGGCCGATACCTCCTTGGTTCAGTTTATCGCCTTCTACATCAAGTATCGGAGAAATTGCTACTTGGCGAACCCATCGACAACCTTGGAGGTCCTTGGTGGTTCATCAACCTGTGGCTGAACGCCCATATGCACAAATGTCTCCAATTTGATCTGTTCAACCAATAGTTTCCAAGAGACATATCTGAAGACTATGTCTTTGACGATGATGAATCGGCAACCCGTTCCCCACTCAATTTTGGGGAAGCCATGATAGTGCTACCAGGAACCGATGCCAACGTCGATCAATTCGGCATGTTCTTCTAGAGGCTCTACTGCGGAATCCCTGCTGCAGAATGAGTCTGGTGGCCTTATATCGATGAAAACAACCGATTTCCACTCTCCTTCAATCTTATCGATGGGAATATACCACAAAACGAAGCAATCATGAAGGCCACCCTCATTCCCCGAGCTATTTCGGTTAACGTTGTCGGGACCGGGAAAAACTCTCATCCATCATACGAGTTCTATTATCCATCGGCAGCGGCAAGACAACTAGCATTCGACCAATTGCTGATCAAACTTAGCTATGTCAATGTGATTAAACCAAGAGAGGTCATCTCCAGTGCTATAGATTGGAATAAAATTATCACTCTCTCTCCTCATGCCGATGTAGCCAACATCGACTTATCTTCTTGGGCGCCGACATCCTTCATTACTGAATCATACAAGTCCTGGTGGCAAGAGTGGAAGGACCAACTATTTGCTCCATCATCACACTACTATCGGCACTTGATTGATGCTGATCATATCATACTCGATGACGCGGTAAGCTTATTTCCGATACTACTTCGTTAACTTTTCAAATATATCGGTAACTAACCCTCTGTCAACAGGTTAATGATTTGACCCCCAAAAAGAGCAAGAGCGGCAAACACTTCAACTTGCGACCGATGAACCCTACATCGACCATCGGTAGTAAGGACCCTTCATTGTCTGCCCTTATGCATCACAAGGCAGTTCCCAAGGTTACTATCAGAACTCGGCCATTACCAACCGATGATGCTACCATCGCTGCCGCCGTTTTGGCACAAGCCTTCACGGTAACAAGTCTTCATTTATCTGTATCGATCATAACATGTTTAATCAACAATTTTTACTCACTTTGCACCAAATTCTCTTCTGCAGCAGACAAGTTCATCGGCAACCATCCCAAGTGTTCAAACCTCTATGGCTCAACCTGCCGATCCCCCCCAAGTGCAAGGGTCAAAACGCCAAGGCTCTTCAAGTGTTGCTCCCTGACCAAAACGTAAGAAGCCATCAGCTCCAGCTGCATCTCCTCAAGCTCCTGGCGATATACCAACACCAGAGCTAGTATCGGCACCTATCCCTGAGCAGCCACAGACTGAGATTCCTGACCAAGGGACAGCATCGTCACCGCAAGAGATGGCCGCAACAACGGAAACAACACCGGCATCGGCACCAGCATCAGTACCAGATGAAACCCCCAACCAAGGAACGGTCCCATCGCCATAGGGTTAGCTACAACAGTGGAAGCAACATCGGCCTCAACACCAGCACCAACACCAACCGTCCCTCCTGTCGAGGCAAATTCATCGACAACTTTTGCCGATCCTCAAGATACGGTTGCGTCAGCTACGTCAAGCCAAAGGCAAGAAATCGCTCTAAAGCAGGTAAACTGGGAACATTCATCATAACTCCGCGATATATAAGCTTCTAACTGACAAATTTCAATTCTTATCCTTTCAGGCCCAAGACTCTCCCAACAGCTTATTCTCCTTTGCTGTTAATCTCCCAGACGACGACGAAGAAGGAGAGAGCTTTATTCATGTTCCAATCGTTCTATCGATAGAAGCGAAATCCAAACTTGAAGCACTGCTGCTCCTACTGCAACAAAACATGTCTCAACTAATCCAAGATTCAAGTGCAGTAAGAGTAGCTTTCAGAGAAGTTCAAGACCAATTGCCTGCCGATGTTGAAGAACTGCTCTTCCAAGCGGCATTCCTCGAGAGTCGGCAACTACAATATCAAAGAGCTTCACGACGCATTGCCGATAGAGCTGCTCAAGCAAAATTCGAAGAGGAGATACTCAAATTCAAGCAAGCTGCGGACGAAGAACATAAAGACATTGGCCGTCTAGAAGCTTCTGGTAGCGTGCTCGAACAAGAGATCACGCATCTATCGGCACGAAAAGAAGCGCTGCTAGTTGAGCTGAAGAAAGTTGATGAAGCTCTAAGCAAAGCCAGCCAAAAGAAGGCTCAACTCCGTGCTGCCACCAAAGCTTTACAACAAGAGAGAGATGCCGACGCCCGTGAAGCCCTTCTGTTGAGGAGAAAGCTCAAGCCAGTCGAGGGTTCTGCCGATGATGACGCCAGGGAAATAGAAGAAGCAGATCAAATTCGCCTTCGTGCGATTTCATCTATTCAAACCCTGTTGTAATTTGTTGTACCCATAACCGTGATCTTGATGGCTGTTCTTGTAATATAACGTTTCATTTGCTGATGTTTCGCATAACGACTTTATCATCGGTACTTACATTTGTATTACTTCATGCATCTATCCAGATACTAGGAAAATATTTTTTCAAATATTTACCATTGATTGCTCTGGAAAATGCAACTCCTTCGAGAGTTTCCAAAATATAAGCGTTGCTAGGAACCCTTTTCGGCAAACTCTTTCACCTTTACCTTCTTGTTATACCATCTGGCAACCCTTTTCTTGTTGTCCTCGATACTGATTAGAGCTCTTAGCCGATGACCCGCTAGGTCTTCTAACTCATCCTTCATAAGGATATCATACTCATTGGCCACTAACTGATCCTGGGAAAACAATCGTCTAGAACCAGTTTTAATTTCCCAAGGTAGGACAGCATCATGTCCGTACACAAACTGATATGGCGAAACCTTAGTAGCACCATGACACGCCATCCGATACGACCACAAAGCTTCATTCAGTACTATATGCCACCTTCTAGGGTTCTCTTCAATCTTGCGCTTGATAACCTTAATTATTCCCTTATTAGTTGCTTCAACCTGACCATTAGCTTGAGCATAATAAGGAGAAGAATTCAACACTTTGAACCCTATACCGATAGCAAATTCATCAAACTCCCCCGACATAAACATGGTCCCTTGATCAGTCGTAATAGTCTGAGGAATTCTGAATCAGTAAACAATATGCTCCTTCACAAAATCTATCATGTTTGCCGATGTCACATTCTTCAAAGGAATAGCTTCAACCCACTTCGTGAAATAATCAGTGGCAACGAGTATAAATTTATGCCCCTTGCTTGAAGGTGGGTAAATTTTGCCGATGAGATCAATGACCCATCCTCTAAACGACCAATGCTTGATTATAGGATTCATTGCCGACGCAGGTGCCCTCTGAACATTACCAAACTTCTGACAATCTTGACACCCTTTGAAGTACTCAAAACAATCCTCAAGAATTGTCGGCCAATAATATCCATTTCGCTTAATCATCCACTTCATCTTGAATGCTGATTGGTGTGCTCCACATACTCCCTCATGAATTTCACCCATCAACCTCTTTGATTCCTCTCCCTTAAGACATTTGAGAAAAACTCCATCAATTGTACGATAATACAACTCATCATCAAGGAGCACATACTTGGTAGCCTGAAACCTCAACCGTCTTTCAACTTTCCTAGACAGATCTCTTAACTAATCGACAATCTCTTTTCTCCAGTCATCGACAACTATTACCGATGTCATTACTTATTGAATTGGCTGATACCCCGAAGCATGTTGCGCCAATCGATTGACTTCTTCATTATGCAACCTAGGAATGTGTTCAAGACGATATCTCTTTGAATTCCTTTAACAATTATTGTCGGTGTTATGACCCAGGGGTCAAGACCACCAACTAGTAAATTTGTATATCACGTGCTCCCTCCCTCAGATGTGATGCAAGATGGACACAAGGTTTATCCTGGTTCGGGCAAAGAAGGCCCTACGTCCAGCGGGGGAGGATGGCTTGTATTATCTCGCACCCAGTGTGCTCGTACAGGGGGTACAAGCTGTGTTACACGGGATTGCTCGGAGTGAGCTGGTGCCTAAGGCTAGCAGGGCTACCCTAGGCAGTGGGTCGCTTGCTCGAGGGGTCGCTCAAGCAACGGTGTGGGTGTGGTACGAGTATGGAGTCGTCTGAGGAGTGGAGTCTGAAAAAGTCCCTCCAGAGTCCAGAGATCCCCCTCCTTCTACCTCGGCGTCCCCTTTTATAGACCAAGGGGAGGCTCGAGGGTACAGGATCCTAACTGTCGCAGTATGGGCGGCGTGTTCGTGGCATAATGCCGGCGAAGGGACGTCGAGCACTGTGCCGGCATGGCCTTCCCCGTCCTTTTGGCGCTCCGGGTCGTGGTGGCAGTGGAAGTCGCCATGGCACGTCGCGGCACAGCTTCCGCAGACGGCGCGAATCCCACAGCTGAAGCGAGATGGGGCGGATGGGACGGGCCCCATACTAGAGTTGTTGGAGGGAGGGGTCGAGCCCCTCGGTCGAGGGGGGTCGAGCCCTGCGTGGCTCTGCCGTATCCCCGAAGTCGTCGTCGAGGGCCGTACTGTTCTCGTTCTGAGGGGTGCCGCTGGAGTCCGTACTCGCGTCGTGGCGACAGTAGCAACACAGTTGACAGGAATCAGGGACATGACGGAGAGTTGTTGGATTTGACTGCGGACGCGGGCGCCCATGGCGTTAGGCGGATTTACTTTAACCCATGCCGGGAGAAGTTGGGCTGATCGAGCCTCCCATCCGGGGGTCGTTCGTTCGACCCCTGGTCCGTCGCTCGTCGTCGAGGTAGGGTCGGAGCAGAGACGGGGCTGGGTCGATCGAAGTAGGGATCGGAGTAGAGGGCGAGGGGTCGTTCGCATCGACCCCTCGTCCGTCACCCGGTGTCTTGGTAGGAGCCGAGGGGTCGTTCGAACGACCCTCGGTCCGTCATTTATCGTCGAGGTGGAGGCCGAGGGGTCGTTCGTTCGGCCTCGCGTCCGTCATTCGGCGTCGAGGTGGGCCGGCCCGCGACTGGTTGCCATAGCCGGTGTAGGGGGCCTTCACGTGATGGACCTTCCTTACTGACTTGGGCAGTGGGCTGGTTCCTGTCTTAAAAATGGTTGCTATGTTTAGCGTTAATTTATCGAAGGGTTTAGGGTACCCCTTACCTTCGTACCCGACAGTAGCCCCCAAGGCCCTAGAGGAGTGATTGAGAACTCCTCTGGGGGCTATGATATATGTTTTCTCGGAGGGAGTAAGGATTACCCGGAGGTTTTGTCCTTGACCTGCAGGGTTAGTGAGAGGTTCGATTCTCTGTGGGGTGCGCGCGAGCGCACCCCGCGGGGGTAGCCCCCGAGGCCCCAGAGGAGTGATTAAGAACTCCTCTGGGGGCTATGATGTGTTGTATCGAGGGGATTTAAGGTTACCTGGAGATGTGGCGCCCTATCGAGGGGTCGACCTCGTCCGCCAGGTTGTGGGCGTTCTTTTTCCTGAAAAGAGGAGTGTTCGAGGGCGGCTGTCGAACCCTACCGAGGGCCAACCTTCGCTCCCTCGAGCATAACTGGAGTCAGAGCGCCCCACCCGAGAGGTCGACTCTGTCTGCCAGGTCACGAGTGTTTTTCGACCCTCTTTCGTCAAGGGGTGCCGTGCGTAGTCAGGCCCTCGAGCCCTCGAATGGCTAGGCCTTCACTATCTCGTAGCGTCCTTCCCACGGATCCTTGCGTTCGGATTGTGGGGTGAAGAGCATTGCGCTATCCTCGTTAGGACGAGCCCGAAGTCCTCGGTGAGCTGTTGTCGGGCATGATTCCATTAAAAATGGTGCCCAGTACGGGTAAAAATCCGAGTGAGAATTCGTGCCCCATTCGATAGGGGTCGACTAGTGGCCCGGATCCGCTCTCATTTAAGTAAGACCGTATGGCTTACTAAGCATGACCATATGGATGACCAAGGTGCCAACCCCATTCGATAGGAGTTGGTGGCTCGATGCCTCCCAGCGTAGGGATCCTTAGGTATTCCTTGGTTATGCCTCGGATATGTCCGAGGGGACCTCGAGAGTTCGTTCTCGAGCTAGGGGCACGCACCTGGCCCCCCCGGGACAACCCTGACTCGCGTACTCGAGGGCGGCTATCGAACCTCGTTCGTGGAGCCAGCCTTCGCTCCCTCAAGATTTAGGGGTGGACCTGAGTCCGTTCACCACGGGTCCTTCCTGACCTCAGGTACTCGAGGGCGGCTGTCGAACCCTATGTAAGGGCTAGCCTTCGCTCCCTCAAGATTTAATGGATGGTTCGTCATCCGACGCTATCCTCAGGAGGAGGAGTCCTGCCTTGTGGAGCGCCGAGGGGGAAGAATGGGTAATCATATTGAACTTGGGGACATACCTGTGCCTTTGCCCATTGGGCTGGAGCTCTCGAGGGAGGCTGTCGAACCCCACGAAAGGGCCAGCCCTTATCCCTTCGAGGCCGGGGAGTGGATTGGAGTCGACGACCCGAGGTCTCCTCAGACCTCGGGTACTCGAGGGGGGCTATCGAGCCCGTTCGTAGGGCGGCCTTTGTCCCCTTGAGATTTTGGGGGTGGACCGAAGTCCTAACCCGAGGTCATTTCTGCCCTCGGATACTCGAGGGTAGCTGTCGAACCCTCTTTTGAGGGCCAGCTCTCGCTGCCTCAAGATTCCTTACCTCCGAAGATAACGCTTCCGGCCACGCGCCTTTTTAGGCGATGTCCGTTCGGCGCAACAGTTGCAGGCGCAGGTCGGAGTGCGGTGCGGAGCCCGACGATGGGACAGAACGCCTTATCCTGGAGCGATACGAGGAAGGGGAGTACAGGCGCATTAAATGCAGAGATTCTCTTGCCTGTTTTGCTGGATCCGTCCGTTGGCCTCCCGCTTATAAATAGCGAAGGTGAGGAGTCGGGTGCTTTTTCCGCGCACTTGTCTTTCCCGCCTCCTTGCCATCGCCTTTCCTGCCTCCTTCTCCCCGCCATTTCCTTAGACGCCCCGCGAGCCGGACCTCTGCGCACGCGAGAGATAAAGAGAGGGGAGATTGGGAACGTACCTTCCGCCCCCAAGCCCGAGCGCACCAACCTTCTCGTTCCCATGGCCAAGTACAGCCTTGTCGGTCCCGATGACTGGCTCGCGTCTTCGATGACCGACTCACGCCTGGGGGATCTGGTGGAGAGCGGCCTCCTCCGGCCTGTCACCTCGATCGACCGACCGGAGTGGATGGTGCTGCCGCCGGAGCATGTCGAGCCCACCCCGCCGGAGGGGACGTGGTGAGCTTCGAGGTCTTCCACTGAGCGGGACTAGACGCCCCACCCAGCCGTCTTCTGTGCGCGATCCTCTACCACTATGGCGTGGAGCTTCAACACCTCACCCCAACGGCATCTGCCATGCGGCGGTCTTTGCTGCTGTGTGCGAAGGCTACCTTGGGATCGAGCCTCACTGGGAGTTATGGCTCCATCTCTTCGAGGCAAACATCTTCCACGCGTCGGCTATCAAGGGTACCCGCAAGATGGTCAGGGCCGGGTGTTGCTGCATCGCCCTCAAGCGGTCGGACTTCTGGATCCCGGCGAAGCTTTCGTCAAGCCACTCTGGATGGCACTACGGGTGGTTTTATTTGAGGAACGACGACAACCTGCTCCCCGCCTACACCGGGAGGACGATCGACGCGCAGCCCGACCGCTGGAGGTACGACGTCGTGCAGAGTAAGCAGCGCCGCCTCGACAAACTGCTGGACGCGGTCGGGCGTCTGAGGAAGGAGGGACTCACGGCGGCGATCGTCGCGTCGGCATTCCATCAGTGGCGGGTCGTGCCGCTGATGGCTCGACCCCTCCGCCTCGACGAGATGCGTCCGGGGATTGACCTCTCGGGGTGTTGCCTCTTGGGAGACGAGCTGCCCCCCGAGAGGGTATTCCGCCGCGTCCGCCACTTCTTCGCGGGCTCGTTCGATGCCAAGAACATAGCCAGGATCCCCATGAGGCCGAACGAGGGGTACATCGAGCTGGTAGAGTCATCTTCCTCTATTAGAGTTCTTGTGTTTGCCTTATCCGCCTTTTTTGCTTGCGTTCTGACTGCCTTGCGTTCCCCAGGGGAATGTTCCCTTCCGGAAGTCGCTCCCACCGGTGAAGGAGGACCGGGCTGATTCCCAGGCGAGGCGCCTCCAGGTCGAGAGGGACAAGGAGGCCAAGGACAAGGCCAAGAAGGCCAAGGCTAAGAGGGCCCGGGAGAAAGAGGCGAGGGATTAGCACCGGGCCCGACAGAGGCGGGAGGGCCTTCCTGAGGACGAATCACCCTCGGAAGAGGAGGAAGATGAGGAGGAGGAGGATAGCGACAGCGATGTCGAGGTGGACTGGAGCGAGGAGGAAGAACAGACGACGCCCGAACAGAGGATGGCCGTCGGAACCGGAGGAGGAGAGGGGTCGACGTCGAGGTCAGCCCCTACTGTCGAAGCCGAGCCACGGGGGGAGCGCCCCATGGCCTCTCAAGATGAAGTGCCGCGGCAGACGCGCGGGCGGTCGTCGCGATCCCCGTCGGGGGGTCGATCGAGTGAGCCCTCGGCGCCTACCGCGTCGAGCGCACGGGCGTCGGGCCCGTCGGCGCAGGAGGAAGTCAGCAGGGGGATGATGGGGGCGTCGTCGGCCCCTGCCCAGGAGACGGTGCCGAGGGCGGCCTCGACCCCCGCCCCCCGGCGGGTTGTGTTCAGGCCCTCGATCGGCCCGAAGGCCGTCGGCCAGAAACGCCTAGCCCCAAAGGGGTAAGTTATCCTTCCGGCTGGTCGATGGTACTTGTTATGTTTCTCTTTTTGTTGCTGACGACCCGTGCTTATCGTCGTGCACGGGTTTCTTTCTCAGGTCGAAGCGCCCGCAGGAGGATGCGTCCCTCGCCCCTGCCAAGAAGCTGAGGGTGGGGGCTGCAGCCGAGGCGGCCGTCGAGGCCGGTCCCACTGCTCCGCCCCCTTCAACGCTCACCCCCGAGGCGGCGTGGACAACCAAGGCCCGGGAGGGATGGAGCGAGGGACAGCGTAGGGTGCCTCGGCATCTGCCCAGGCGGGGGAGGAGACGGGCCTGCCCGCCCCGCCGGCGAGGACCGCCGAAGTGACGGGCGTCTCCGCGCCCGTGCAGCTGTCAGAGGGAGTCGCACCCGGCGCCTCGGAAGGCGCGGGACCTGCGTTGACGGTGGTCGTGACCGAGGGGAGCGAGCCTCAAGCCGCCGCCGAGATGGAGGTGGTCGGGCCCCAAGTTGCTGCGAACGAGGGGGAGGCCCCGGCTCACCCAACGCCAGGGCGGTGGCCCGAGGGCCTCGCTTCGTTAGAGACGCGACTGCAGCTCGAGCGCGGGGGCACGGCCGCTGCGACGTCTGAGGGCCCTTCGCCGACGCCGGAGGTCGAGGAGGGGGGTCGGGTCGAGCGACCCGAGGAGACACCCGCCGGAGAAGGGCGGGATGCTGATGGAGTCCACCGCCGAAGAAGTGGCCGAGATGGTGGCCGAGCTGGTGGGCTCGGCGGAGACGACCGCCGTCGCAGCCCCTCGTGCGGAACCGGAGGTGGCTCGGCCTCGCCTCGAGGCTGGGGGGTCGTTGTCTTGAGGTAAGTTGTGCTCCAACTTATTCGAGCCGTAGTGGGTCTGTGGCGCCAGGTACTGATCTCTTCGTGCCTTTCCCCATGCAGGGCCGTTCTGTTGGCCGGGGCTTCCTCTGCCCGGTGGTGAAGGCTCGGCGGGACCGTCGACGTCCTCGCGGGGTGGCCCTGAGGCCGGGAGAGGCCAGGCGGAAGGGTTTCCCCCCTTCTTCTCTTGGCAAGAGGAGGTGGAGCGCCGCGGGGGTGCTGCCGCAGTGCGCCAGGGCGTCATGCGGGAAGTCCAAGAGAGGATCGCCACCTGCAGCGCGTACTGGAGACAAGAGGTCCTCGAGCTGACGGACCCTCAAGACCCTGAGCAGCTCTTCCTCACGCTCGACGACCAGGCCGAGCTCCGGCAGTGGGAGCATCTCGAGGAGTACCGGGCCTGGTTCGAGCACTCGGTACGCCTCGCCGCGAATGTCGCCGCCGTGGACATATGCCGGGGGATGGAGCTGGGTTTCGTTCTCCCTTAGACTTTGCCCGGGTGGCATGACTGTTCTTTTTCTGATGATCTTCCTTTTCATCCTTGTCAGACGCTGCGGGCGAGGTCCTATGAGAAGTCCCAGTTCATCTTCCGGGCGCAGGAGCAACTCCCGGCCCTCCGCGCCTCACTGGAGAGGGCGGAGGCGGAGGACGCCCGGGCGAGGGCTGAGGCGGCAGCCGCTCGGGAGGATGCCGAGTCGAAGGTCGCCCACGCGAGGGCCGGCTTTACGGCCGTGCAGGATGCAGCCCGGGTCGCCCAGGAGACGGCGCAGTTGAGGCTCGACGACGCCCTTTAGTCGACCGCCAAGGTCGGCCATGAGCGGGACGCTGCCCTCGAGGCCAAGCGTAAGGCCGAGGAATAGGCCGCCCGGCTGAAGGAGGAGCTGGCCCGGGCGACGGAGGGCATCCGGGGGCTCCGGGGCGACCTCGACGCCGTCTCCCGCGAGCGTGACACGTTGGCCGCCACGGAGGAGAAGGCTCGGACCGGCGCGACCTCCCTGGGTGTGGTGGCGATGAACCAGAAGAGAGCCCTCGATGACGCCGGCAAAGTCATCGAGGGCCTCGAGGCTAAAGTCAGTGGCCAAGCCACCGAGCTTATCAACGTTCGCCGCCAACTCGAGGAGACCGCGCGAGGCTACGCCACCCTAGAGGCGCATGCCCAAGGTAAAATTCTTGAGAGTGTTGCTGAATTTGCTCGGCCTCGACCCTTTTTTGGTTTTGACCGGGTTGTGTGTTTGTTTTGGCAGAGCTCGCAGCAGACAAGGCCCGAGCCCACGAGGACCTGAACAGTCTTCAGAGCCTCCTCGATACTGAGGTGAACCTTAACGCGAGGCTCGCGGGCGTCATCAACACCTTCTGCGACGACCTCTTGGTCGAGCCCGAGCCGGAGGTCGAGGGTGACGCTCGAGGGGACTCCCTGCTGCGCCGCTTCTACTCCATGACGCAGGAGGTGACGGAGCACGTCCGTGCTGCCCTGCATGTGGGCGTGAAGCGGGCCCTCGCGGTCGTCAACTCGGCCTACAATTATGACCTCAACGTCGTCGCCAACGGGTTTGCCACCGACCCGAGGCTGACCGATGAAGAGAACAACGCGAGGTGCCAGAAGTTGATGGATCTTGCGGAGGTGCCCGGAGGCGAGCTGGCGAAGCTCTTCGAGCCCGAGGTGATTCCCTCGGCGGACGGAAGTGGCGCCGAGTAGCCCTCGGATGTTGTCGATGAGCTTCTACAGACTCTCCACCTTCCGAGGTGGCCAACGCGTGATGCCCAACTTCCTGCATTGCTTCTTGAGGACGGTGACCCACTCGCTGAGTAGTCCCAGGACTGCGAGCCATATCTGGACAGGAAGGTCCGTGTAACAGTTAGACTTTTGTAATGATACAATGCCGAGCTCCCAAGGGCTTCTTATATCTAATGCATTTTGATCGAGATGCACATTGTTATTTTCGTTTCTTGAGCTCTCTCTGCTTTTCTTTGCCTGAGTTGATGCTTGTGGACTTAAGTGTTCGACGCACGCTCATATCCCTGGAAGGGGGGAACGAGCGGGGATACCATAGCCCTGGGGCGTAGGCGAGTCCCTGGCTCGACGACACCCTCGACCGTTAGGGAGTTCGAGGCGCCTTTACTTAGTCGCGAAGCATGCTCGAGGGAAAGATCGAGAGGGAAAGCCGAGTTTCAAAAAAACGTTCGAGTTTTTCGGGGACTTAGGAGGGGGGTCCCCCCCTGTCAGCCCCCGAGGGAGGCTCAACTCTGCGGGAGCAGGGTCGAGTCTACCTTTTTGACCACGAGTGGTGATGTCTCGAGCCACCCTTTCTTCCACCGTCCTTGGCGCTCCACTTTTTGGCGCAGTTGTTGGACGCACGCCCGAGACCCTCGAGGGGGGGAGCGAGCGGGAGTACCTTAGCCCGAGGGCGTAGGAGAGTTCCTGGCTCGACGACACCCACGACCCTTAGGGAGTTTGAGCATGTGTCCTACCCTGCGCTAAGCGTGCTTCGAAGGGCAGAAGAAAGAGAGGCGTCGAGGGGTAGAGAAAATCTACCCAAGTTACAAATGAAAATGAAAGTGCTAGGATCGCGGATTTTCTGTTCATTCGAGAATTTGTACATAAATGCGAAAATGTACGAGGCCCTGAGGCTTAGGGATAGAAACGACGTAGTTGTTCGATGTTCGAAGCGTTGGTGAAGATCTTGCCCTTCTCGTTCTTCAGCTTGTAAGTGCCGGGTTTTAGCACCTCTGCCACGATGAAGGGTCCCTCCCAAGGTGGCGTCAACTTGTGACGCCCCTTGTTGCTTTGTCGACGGCGCAGAACGAGGTCGCCGACGTCGAGGTCCCTTGTGTGTACGTTTTTGTTGTGGTAGCGCCGCAGCGTCTGCTGATACTTTGCCGACTTGAAGAGGGCCACGTCTCGGGCTTCCTCGAGCTGGTCGAGGGAGTCCTCTCGGGCTACTGTGTTGGCTTGCTCGCTGTAGGCTTTCAGTCGAGGGGACCCGTACTCGAGGTCAGTGGGGAGGACGGCCTCGGACCCATAGACCAAGAAGAACGGAGAGAACCCTGTAGCTCGACTTGGTGTCGTTCGGAGAGTCCATAACACAGCGGGCAGCTCGTCGACCCATCTCTTGCCATGTCTGTTCAGCCGATCGAAGATCCCTGGCTTCAGGCCCTGCAAAACCATACCATTGGCGCGCTCGACCTGACCATTAGTTCGAGGGTGGGCGACTGCGGACCAATTCACCCTGATGTGGTGATGGTCACAGAAGTCCAGGAACTTTTGGCCGGTGAATTGCGTGCCGTTGTCGGTGATGATGACGTTGGGGACTCCGAAGCGGTGGATGATGTCGGTGAAGAACAGCACGGCCTATCGAGACTGGATGTTGGCGATGGGTCGAGCCTCGATCCACTTCGAGAACTTGTCTATAGCCATGAGGAGGTGAGTGTGGCCACCCTTGGTTCTTTTCAGGGGGCCGACCATGTCGAGCCCCCATACTGCGAACGACCAGGTTATGGGTATCATCTGAAGCGCTTGGGGCGGGTAGGTGGGTCTGCCTGGCGTAGAATTGGCATCCCTTGCAAGATTGAACGAGTTTGGTGGCATCGGTGACGGCCGTCGGCCCGTAGAAGCCTTGTCGGAAGGCACTTCCTACCAGCGTTCTCGGCGCCGCGTGGTGGCCACAAGCCCCCGAGTGTAGATCCTTCAGCAATGCCCTCCCCTCCTCGAGGGTGAGGCAGTGTTGAAGTACACCGGACGGGCTACGTCGATATAGCTCGCGGCTGTCCCCATACAAGACGTAGGTTTTGGCACGTCGGGCTACACGACGGGCCTCCGTGCGGTCCTCTGGGAGTTCGCCCCGTGTCAGGTACTCGAGGTAGGGTGTGCGCCAATCCGTCGGAGGGGTTGGCGCTGCGGCAGCCCCGTCGATCTCCATGACCTCTTCCCCGCTCGAGGGGGGATCAGTCAAGGGGGGTGGATCGAGCCCTTGGTCGAGGGCGGGAGCCCCCGAGTCTAGGTCGATAGACGGCTTGTGAAGGTCCCTCGAGAGGACGTCGGGAGGGACCGTACCTCGAGTAGACGCGATTTTGGCCAGCTCGTCGGCATCTTCGTTGTATCGACGGGCGACGTGGTTGAGTTCGAGGCCATAGAATTTGTCCTCGAGTTTTCGGACCTCCTTGCAGTAGGCTTCCATCTTGGGGTCGTGGCAGCTCGAATCTTTCATCACTTGGTCGATCACCAACTGAGAGTCCCCTCGCACGTCGAGGCGTCGAACCCCGAGCTCGATGGCGATGCGCAGGCCGTTGACGAGGGCCTCGTACTTGGCGACGTTGTTGGAGGCCGGGAAGTGGAGCCGGATGACGTAGCGCTTGTGAACCCCTGAGGGTGATATGAACAGCAATCCGGCGCCTTCCCCCGTCTTCATCAACGATCCGTCGAAGTACATGGTCCAGAGCTCATTCTGAACCTGCGCTGGGGGTAGTTGGGTGTCGGTCCATTCTGCAATGAAATCTACCAGTACCTGAGACTTGATGGCCTTCCAAGGGGCGTAGGAGAGAGTCTCCCCCATGAGCTCGGCCGACCACTTGGCAATCCTTCCAGACGCCTCCCGGTTCTAGATTATCTCTCCGAGGGGGAAAGATGAGACCACAATGACCGGGTGGCCCAGGAAATAGTGCTGCAGCTTACGCCGAGTGAGGACGATCGCATACAACAGCTTCTGGATGTGGGGGTACCTCATCTTGGTCTCGGAAAGCACCTCGCTCACGAAGTAGACAGGCCTCTGAACCGGCAGGGCATGTCCTTCCTCCTCCCTCTCGACTACTACGACCGCGCTGACTGCCTGGGTAGTTGCTGCGACGTAGAGCAAGAGGGGCTCGGCCGGACTCGGGGGTACCAAGACCGGGGGCGAGGTGAGCAAGGCCTTGAGCTTCGAGAGTGATTCCTCGGCTTCGGCGGTCCACGCGAAGTGTTCCGTCTTCTGCAGGAGGCGATAAAGGGATAGGGCCTTCTCTCCGAGCCTCGAGATGAACCGGTTGAGGGCGGCGAGGCACCCCGTGACCCTTTGCACGCTCTTGAGGTCGTTGATCGGGCCCATCCTCGTGATTGCGGTTACCTTCTCGGGATTGGCCTCGATCCCGCACTGGGAAACTATGTATCCCAAGAGCATGCCTCGAGGGACCCCGAAGACACACTTCTCAGGGTTTAGTTTTATGCGATTCGCCCGGAGACACCCAAACGCAATCTCGAGGTCCCCGACCAGGTTTCCGACTGTCTTGGACTTGACCACGATGTCGTCGACGTAGGCCTCGACGGTCGACCCTATGTGTTTCCCGAAGACGTTGAGCATGCATCGCTGGTAGGTGGCCCGACGTTTCGCAAACCGAAGGGCATGGTGAGGTAGCAAAACATGCCAAAGGGAGTGATGAAGGAAGTCACGAGCTGATCAGACTCCTCCATCTTTATTTGGTGGTAGCCGGAGTATGCATCAAGGAAGCAGAGGGTTTCGCATCCTGCAGTGGAATCCACTATTTGGTCGATATGTGGTAGTGGGAAAGGAACCTTGGGACAGGCTTTATTTAAACTGGTGTAATCTACGCACATCCTATCCTTCCCATTCTTTTTCTTAACAAGTACGGGGTTGGCTAACCACTCGGGATGATGTACCTCCTTGATGAATCCGGCCTTCAAAAGCTTATCGACATCCTCCCCGATGATCCTGCGCTTCTCCTCGTCGAAGCGGCGTAGGCGTTGCTTCACCGGTTTGGACCCAGCTCGGATGTCCAAGGAGTGCTCGGCGACCTCCCTCGGAATGCCCGGCATATCCGAGGGACTCCATGCAAACACGTCGGCATTCGCACGGAGAAAGTCGATGAGCACTGCTTCCTATTTGGGCTCGAGGGTGGCGCTGATCGTCAGCACCTTCCCATCTGCGAGGCCGAAGTCGAGCGGGACGGTCTTGGTGTCTTCCGCCGGCTTGAAGTTGCCGGCGTGTCGCTTGGGGTCGGGGATCTCGCCGGACAAATCGTCGAGGGCCACGAGGATGGCCGACTCCTCGGCAGCCTCGGCTTTTTCCATGCACTCGACGTCGTAGTCATATGCGTGCTCGTAGGAGGTGTCGACGGTGATGACCCCGAGGGCCCTGGCATCTTGAGCTTGAGGTAGGTATAGTTCGGGACCGCCATGTACTTGGCGTACCCCGGTCGACCGATGATGGCGTGGTAGGTGCCTCGGAACGCAACCACCTCGAAGGTCAGCTCTTCCTTTCGGAAGTTCGAGGGGACGCTGAAGCAAACGGGTAACTTGATGCGGCTGATTGGGAGTGCCTTCTTCCCTGGGACGATCCCATGGAACCCCCCGCGCTGGGCAGGAGCATGGTCCTCGGGATTCCCAGGAGGTCGAGGGTCTCGACGTAGATGATGTTGAGGCTGCTCCCCCATCCATGTGTACCTTTGTGAGGCGGGTGTTGAGGATGATCGGATCGATGACGAGCGGGTAGACCTCAGCGTTGGGGATGTGCTCGGGGTGGTCGTCCTAGTCGAAGGTGATCGGCATGTGTGACCAGTCGAGGTACCGAGGAGCCTTGTCTCGAACGGAGAAAACCTCCCGACGCTCCCTCTTGCGCTGGCGCGTGGTGAGTCGAGTCGAGGGTCCCCCGTAGATCATGTAGCAGTCGTGGATTTCGGGGAAGCCTCCTTTTTTGGCATCGCCCTTGACGTGGCCGTCACAGGGCGGGTCTTCCTTGCCGTCATCTCTCCTAAAGCCGGGAGGGATGAAGTGCTTTCGAAGCATGCGACAGTCCTCGAGGCGGTGGTTGGCCGGTCCCATATGATAGGGACAAAGCTCCTTCAGCATCTTATCGAAGACGCCCCCATCGGGAGGGGGCCCTCGAGGCTTCTTCTTGTCTGCCGTAGCGACAAGGTCGTCGGGCTCGACGTTGCGTCGGCCCAGTTGGTTCTTCTTCTTCTTCTTCTTCCTGCCACGTTGCCGTTGTTGTTCCTTCTGGGCCCGTTGTTTTTCTTGGGCTCGTTGTCCGAGCCCCAGGCTCATCCGCCTTGCCCTTCCCCTTCTCTGGAGGTATCTGGAAGAACGCGCCGACGGCCTCTTCGCCAGCTGCGTAGTTGGCGATGACGTCCATTAGCTCGTTGGTGGTCTTGGGGGTGTTTTGCCCCAGCTCCCGCACCAGCTCCTTGCAGGTCGTTCCGGCGATGAACGCCGTAATGACCTCGTGGTCGGAGATGTGGGTTTGTGCGGTACGCTGCCTCGAGAATCGGCAGGTGAAGGCGCGGAGGATCTCCCCTGGCTTCTGCTTGCAGCTGCGGAGGTCCCAGGGGTTGCCTGGTCGATCGTAGGTGCCTTTGAAGTTGCCCTCGAAGATCCGGACCTGGTCGGGCCAGTCTTGGATCAAGTCCGGGGGCAGCTCCTCGAGCCATCTGTGAGCGGTGTCGGAGAGGAACAGTGGGAGTTGCCGAATGATGACGTGATCATTGTCGGCTCCTCCTAGCTGACACGCCAGCCTGAAGTCGGCAAGCCAGAGCTCTGGCTTGGTTTCGCCGTTGTACTTGACCAGGCTGGTGGGTGGACGGAAACGGATGGGCAGGGGGGGGTCCGTCGGATGGTTCTGCCGAAGACTTGGGGCCCCGGTGGCTCCAGAGACCGACATCGGTCTTCGTCGCTGTCGTAGTGCCCACCTCGGTGAGCGCTGTAGCCTCGAGCCTCGGCGTCGCTGTACCGGCGTCGATTGTTCACCCGAGGGGGTCGATCATCGACGAGGTGTTCCCGAACCGGTCGTCGCTCGACTTGGCCCTGGGGCGCTTTGTCCTGGTGGACGGATACCTCTTGATTTTGTCGGGGGGTACTTCCTATCGCTCGGAGGCAGCCCCTCGACGCCTGGAGGCCGAGCTCTCCGCCTGCTGCACGGCCGCAGTTTGGAGAAGCCCCTAGATTTCGTCCCTAATACGCCGTGCTTGGAGGGTCGATGGCGCCGGCATGTCGCGGAGCAGCATTGCGGCCGCTACGACGTTCTGGATGGCGCGGTTGTAGACTCGGGGCCCGTTCGCCCCCTCCTCGATGATTTGCCGGTGGACTTCCCGGGCCCGCTCGCGAGCTCCTCCACCCTATGGGCGCCCTCGATCCCGCTCGAGGGCGTGCTCGAGTTGCTGAAGTCGCAGGCGCTCCTCCTCGAGCTTGCTAAGAAGCTCTCAGACTTGCGTGATCTGGACGTCTGGGGGTGGATCGGCTCTTTCAGGACTCGGGGGGTTAGCATCTCGTGTTGGTGTAGCGTTGCCCCCTCCTCCTTCTTCTGTGGCCGCGGTGTCGTCGACCTCATCCTGGGGGTCGGCCTGCTCGTCGAGGTGGAAGCATTCCCGGGTGGAGTCGTAACCCTCATCGGGAGAGTCCGAGTCGGGGTCGGCGTGGTAGAAGTGGGGGACGGATCCCCTGTGCTCCTCCGCCAGGCGTCGCCGCAACGTGCCCCATGTCCGGGCCAGTCTCGGCTCCGGGTGCTCGCCTGGTGAAGAGGTGGTGACGGGGTTGACCGTCGCACGCGGCGGAGTCCCTGGAGACCCACTACGTGTCTGTATCTGCGAACCTGCGAGGGCAGAGCAGAGTCTTGCGTTGTTGTGGAGCCCGTACGGGAACGGGTTACACGGTGGTGGCGGGGTCGAGTGTGTCGGAGAGGCCACGGGGACCCCCGGGGACGATGATACGGCGGAGCCAAAGTCCCGCTCAGAGGGGCGCCCGCCCTCGACCCACACGCATGGGTCAAACAGGCCCCCGAGAGGAGGGACTGTGTCGCCTGCTGGGGCCGGGGAAACGACATCTGGCGTCTCAAAATCCGCACGGCAACGAGCGCGTTGGAGTCGCTCGCGCCTCCTCCTGATCGCAGGCCAGAGGCGCAAGCGGAGGGATCGTCGCCTGATCCTTGCTGGCCCCGGCGTACCGGTGCTACTGCTATCCAGGCCACGAGCGAAGGGAAAGACTATGAAGTGGCCCTGGCCCATGGATACGAACCCTAGACTACCGAACCAGATGACGGTGGTGAATGGAAATGGTGGGATCGTGGAATCCATCTGACAGAGTAGTTTGGAGTTGATCGACACGCAATTCCCCCTACCCGGCGCGCCAACTGTCGGTGTTATGACCCAGGGGTCAAGACCACCAACTAGTAAATTTGTATATCGCGTGCTCCCTCCCTCAGATGTGATGCAAGATGGACACAAGGTTTATCCTGGTTCGGGCAAAGAAGGCCCTACGTCCAGTGGGGGAGGATGGCTTGTATTATCTCGCACCCAGTGTGCTCATACAGGGGGGGGTACAAGCTGTGTTACACGGGATTGCTCGGAGTGAGCTGGTGGCTAAGGCTAGCAGGGCTACCCTAGGCAGTGGGTCGCTTGCTCGAGGGGTCGCTCAAGCAACGGTGTGGGTGTGGTAAGGGTATGGAGGCGTCTGAGGAGTGGAGTCTGAAAAAGTCCCTCCAGAGTCCAGAGATCCCCTCCTTCTACCTCGGCGTTCCCTTTTATAGACCAAGGGGAGGCCCGAGGGTACAGGATTCTAACTGTCGCCGTATGGGCGACGTGTCCGTGGCATAATGCCGGCGAAGGGACGTCGAGCACTGTGTCGGCATGGCCTTCCCGTCCTTTTGGCGCTCCGGGTCGTGGTGGCAGTGGAAGTCACCGCGGCACGTCGCGGCACAGCTTCCGCAGACGGGCGGGAATCCCACAGCTGAAGCGAGACGGGGCGGATGGGATGGGCCCCATACTGGAGTTGTTGGAGGGAGGGGTCGAGCCCCTCGGTCGAGGGGGGTCGAGCCCTGCGTGGCTCTGTCGTATCCCCGAAGTCATCGTCGAGGGCCGTACTGTTCTCGTTCCGAGGAGTGCCGCTGGAGTCCGTACTCGCGTCGTGGCGACAGTAGCAACACAGTTGACAGGAATCAGAGACATGACGGAGAGTTGTTGGATTTGACTGCGGACGCGGGCGCCCATGGCGTTAGGCGGATTTACTTTAACCCATGCCAGGAGTAGTTGGGCTGATCGAGCTTCCCGTCCGGGGGTCGTTCGTTCGACCCCTGGTCCGTCGCTCATCGTCGAGGTAGGGTCGGAGCAGAGACGGGGCCGGGTCGATCGAAGTAGGGATTGGAGTAGAGGGCGAGGGGTCGTTCGCTCGACCCCTCGTCCGTCACCCGGTGTCTTGGTAGGAGCCTAGGGGTCGTTCGAACGACCCTCGGTCCGTCATTCGGCGTCAAGGTGGAGGCCGAGGGGTCGTTCGTTCGGCCCCTCGTCCGTCATTCGGCGTCGAGGTGGGCCGGCCCGCGACTGGTTGCCATAGCCGGTGTAGGGGGCCTTCACGTGATGGACCTTTCCTTACTGACTTGGGCAGTGGGCTGGTTCCTGTCTTAAAAATGGTTGCTATGTTTAGCGTTAATTTATCGAAGGGTTTAGGGTACCCCTTACCTTCGTACCCGACAATTGTAAACACTTCCCATGATACTCAATTAAAATATCACTTCGGCACTCATATGTTCCAATCAACTGATTGATCACTAACATAGAATCACCAAAGACTTCAACGACATCGGCACACACATCCCTGAGCAACTCCAACCCCTTCAGCAACGCCTGGTACTCAGCCTGATTATTCGTCAAAGTAGCAACAATCGGCAACGAGATTTCATATTTTTTTCTCTCAGGGTGAAACCAATATGACGCCGATACCTGCCCCCTCCTTACATGTGGAACTATCAAAGAACAAAGTCCAAGGAGAAATCTCTACATAATTTAACGTACTGCAATGCTGAGTAACGAAATCGGCCATCACCTGCCCTTTAACTGCCTTAGTTGATTCATACCTTAGATCAAATTAAGACAACGCCAAAATCCACTTGCCGATTCTTCCACTCAATATTGGCATTGACAGCATATCCTTGACCACATCATCCTTGCATATGACAGTACACTCGGCCGATAGCAAATAATGCCTTAACTTGGTACAAGAGAAGTATAGACATAAACATAATTTCTCAACGGCCGAATACCTGGTTTCAACATCCACCAGCCTTCTACTCAAATAATAAATCACACGTTCTTTCCCTTCAAATTCTTGAATCAAGGCTGACCCGATGACGCCATCATCGGCAGACAAATATAATCTGAAAGGCTTTCCGTGTTGAGGTGGAATCAAAACCGGAGGATTTACCAGATACTTCTTAATTTCCTCCAAGGCTGATTGCTGCTTTTCTTCCCACACAAATTCCTAACCAGCCTTTAGCTTCAGCAATGGGCTAAAAGACTTAATCTTCCCAGACAAATTAGATATAAATCTTCTAATAAAATTAATCTTGCCGATCAAAGATTGCAACTCAGTCTTGTTCGTAGGAGCAACCACTTTGTTAATTGCATCAATAGATTTTCTGCCGATCTCTATGCCCCTTTGATGCACCATGAATCCTAAGAATTGACCTGCCGATACGCCAAACACGCACTTATTTGGATTCATCTTTAGCTCATGCTCCCTTGTGCACTCCAGAATCTTCCGCAGATCGACAAGATGCTTTTCAAAGTCTCCAGACTTAACCACCACATCGTCGATATAGATTTCGACCAACGTACCGATGTACTTATGAAAAATAAAATTCATCGCTCTTTGATAAGTAGCACCGGCGTTCTTCAACCCAAAAGTCATTACGACCCACTCAAACAAGCCAACGTGACCCGGACACCTAAAAGCAGTTTTGGATATATCTTCTTCAACCATGAATATTTGATTATATCCAGCATTACCATCCATAAAACTAATAATCTTATGTCCAGCAGAAGCATCAACTAGTAGATCGGCAACAGGCATTGGATAACCATCCATTGGTGTAGCTTTATTGAGATTCCTGAAATCAATACAAACACGAAGCTTTCCATTCTTCTTATATACAGGAACCACATTAGAAATCCATTCGGCATATCGGCATTGCCGAATAAATCCTGCTTCGATTAACTTTGTAATCTCAACTTTAATATCGAGTAGTACAGTAGGGTTACACCGGCGCGCTGGTTGCCGATGTGGTTGAAAACCCGACTTAATAGGCAACCGATGTTCAACTATCAATCGGTCCAGACCAGGCATCTCTGTATAATCCCAAGAAAAACAATCTTTATATTCTTTTAACAAATCACTCAACTGTTGCTTACATTGGGAATCTAACTTAGCACTAATAAAAGTTGGCCTAGGTCTGCTACCATCGCCGATGTCTATTTCTAGCAAATCATCGGCTGACGTGAACCCCTGTCCAAGTTTCCCATCATCGGCGAACTGATCCATTAAATCTCTTCTTCAGAACCGACTACTTGGATCGGTGTAATTTGGTAATCGACCACCTTGAGGAATTCTATATCCCAAGCTTCACCAGATACGTACTTGGTCTGCTCATAGGTCTCCGATTCTGCCGATGCAACAATTGACAGGACTTCACTCCGGACAACTTCAATTCTGTCTCCAACCCATTGCACAAGGCTTTGGTGCATCGTAGAAGGGATGCAGCAGTTGGCGTGAATCAAATCCCTTCCCAGAAGCAAATTGTAGGTCCCCTTGCCGCTGATCACAAAAAACGTTGTCGGCAAAGTTTTACTGCCGATAGTCAATTCGACACATACAGCTCCCATAGCTGGTGATACATTGCCTTCAAAATCTTTCAGCTTCATGTCCGTCTTGACGAAGTCTTGGTCACCTTTTCCAAGCTTCCTGAACATGACATACAACATTATATTAATCGACGCTCCACCATCGACTAACATCTTTGACACCGGTTGCCCATCGACTTTGCCCTTGACAAACAAGGCTCTCAGATGCTGCCTTTCATCATCGGTAGGTTTTTCAAAGACAGCTGCCATCAGATCTAGCACTAACTGAGCCATATTAGCAGCTTCTTCCTCAGCATCAGTAGGTGCCATAAATTCCATCGACAACATAACAACCATGTTGACTTCTGCCGATGGACTCCTCTCCTGGTGTTTTGGCCTCCACTCCCAAACTGGAGGTTCTCCCTTCGAAGAGCTATAACCCAGATCATTCTGGCGTTCATGCTGGATTCTCCTTCTTTGAGTCTTTGTCAGACCTTTGGGACACCATTGAGGAAGCTTAGTCTTCCAAACAGGTTGGTATTGTTTCTCACTGTGTCGGCTTGTGTTATCCCTTATGTTTGGATCTCTAGAGAATATCTCTTCATCGGGCACCCTTGCATTAGCCCTCTCTTAGATCTCCTCTTGACAGATACGCTTGCCAAGCCTGTCATGTACACTGAGTTTGCCCCCAGCCGATCATATACTAATTCTTTTCCTCTGATCGGCCTAGCATAGCTTGATCCCTGGCCTTCAAAGCGAGACTTCTTCTCTGACCGATCAGTAGGATAGTACCCGTTGCATTCAGGACAATTATCGACAGTGGGCAGCTTGATGCCTTCTTCCCAACAATGGACGAAGAAGGGGCATTTCCAATGATCTTTATGCTGATACCACTCTTGGCGTCTCTCTTCTTCCTACTGCCGATGCTGCTCTTCTCGCGAACGCTCGTATTCCTGTCGTGGCCTCCTGTGCGTGATTACAACACCGTATGACGCACGTCTTTGAGGCCTCCTGGAGTTGCTGTCGTCACCGGCAATTCTTTTACCTTCTCTTTCATCGGCAAACTTCTTTCCCTTTACATCCTGCATAGCTATTTGATGCTCAGGATCCACCGATGAATTTCTCTTGGCTACTTCCGATGTCAGTACTTTGACTTTTCCACTGGTTTCCACCATATTATTTGGAAACGAATGTTGATCAATTTTCATCAGCCTCTGAGCTCTAGAATTTTCAAACTTGATTCGCCCAGATTCGATTTCTGACTGCAACTGCTGCCTAAAGACTTTGCAATCATTGGTACTGTGTGAGGTTGCATCATGCCACTTACAGTACCTCATCCTTCTAAGCTCTTCAGCTGATGGAATTACTTGATTAGGCGCCAGCTTAATCCGCCCTTCTTGAAGCAATAGATCAAATATCCTATCGGCTTTAGCAGTATCGAAAGTAAATCTTTCAGCCTCCTTCTGACCAAACGGACAGGATATCGGCTTCTTATCCTTCACCCATTCAGCAACGCCGATATCTGTCCCTTTATCTGATTCAGACTCTTCTTCTTGTTCGATGAAGGACACCTTCTTGTTCTAAGTCTTTCTAGGTTCGAAGACTTTGATTTCCTGATCGGCAACTCTCTGTATGAGATGGCTCAGACTCTCAAACTCTTGAGATGCGTACTTGTCCCTGATGTGTGGCAGCAATCCCTGGAAGGCTAGATCTGCCAATTGCCGATCATCCAACACTAAGTTGTAGCATTTATTCTTCATGTCCCAAAGCCTTTGGACGAAGCTTTCTACTGATTCGTCACTGCGCTGCTTCAGCTTGACCAAATCGGTAATCCTTTTCTCATGAACGCCAGAGAAGAAGTACTTGTGAAACTGCTTCTCTAGATCGGCCCAAGTAATCACAGAATTTGGAGGAAGCGAGATGAACCACGTAAACGCCAATCCAGATAAAGATGATGAAAACAATCTTACCCTCAGCTCATCTCTATTAGCAGCCTCCCCACATTGAATAATGAAGCGATTGGTGTGCTCCATTGTTGACGTATCATCTTGGCCGGAAAACTTCGTGAAATCTGGCACCTTGTACCGGTTCGGGAGAGGAATCAAGTCATATGCCTGAGTACGGCGTCCCATAAGAATACGTATTAACCTTAGGCTTTATACCGAACTGCTCTTTCATCACTTCGGCTATTTTATCAGCCCAGTACACATCCTGATCCTGCCGATGAATCGGCTGAATGTTAACTGGCTGGGCTGGAGGATACATTCCTTCTGGCCTTTGCGGCAAATAAGCTGATCCAATTGGCATAGGCGCAGCACCACCTTGCTGAATATTAGACACCGGTTGATTTGCCGATGTATAACCTTGGACGCTTACTAGGGCATATTGCGGCATGATATTCATCGGTTGATATACCGATGTTTCATTCTGAGAGTTTGCCAAGTAATGGTACTGTTGTGCTCCCGCTACTTGGTGTCCAGGTTGTACTACCTGTTGTTGAACTAGACTGGTCCATATAGGATTATAAGTCATCGGTATGTGACTTGCCGATAATTGATAACTACCCGGCGCATGCTGCTCCTGCACTTTGGAATAATCAACAAATTGACCTCCTTGGTGCACTGACGTCCCAGCCTGAGGATTTGCCATCATCATGGGACGATTCACCACTGCCAAATCTTGTTGCATCTTGCCGATGGTTGCCCATAAGGCACTTTAGGTATCGCCATCTGAAGATCTCCTGGCGGCAACTGTGCATTTGGAGAAGATGTAGCGTAATGTACTATTGGACTCATCGGCTGTGCCGATATTATCGACTCCATAGAGGCTTTTCCCGCTGCATTATTACCTTGGATCAGTTTAGCATCGGCAGATGAATCCGGAGGCATACCGTATCCCCACCAGCTAGCGGGAGTTGGCTGACTCTGGACTATATGTCCTGACATTGCCGACGCCACCAGATCGGTGTTCAACCGAACGACGCTTGCAGGGCTTGATCTCGGTGGTGTAGCTTCATCGGTAGAAGGATTCACAGGTTGGAACGCTGGAGCCGCCGATGAAGTTGTGGCAGATGCTGATCCAGGTTGATGATACACTGGACCAACATAACTAGGTGGCTGTCTTTCTTTGAAAGATTGCATGACAACATTGTATACAGTATTGGACAACACATTGGAGTGGCTAATCAACGCCTGATTTAACGCAGAATTAACCATATCTTGCAACTTACCAGGATTGGCATCGAAAGTGACCTGCCGAGGCAACAACAGATCTTGCTTCTGGACTGCGTCGCCACTCCTGTTTAGGCTGAAGGATTTCAGATATAGCTGCTTGTACTCCTCCATAGCCTGCTCCATAGCTTGCTTCTGATCATCTTTCAGATCTGCTTTGGAGACTTCAATGACGTTCCTTGGATCAATGTCAGTAGAACCACCCATGTTCTTGATCAAGAGATGTATCTAGGGTCCCACCGGGTGTGCCAAAAGAGGTGTTGACACAAAAAAGCGTAGGATCTGCGAACACCTCGGGCTTATACCCGAACTCGGTTTCCAAAGGTGTGCTAGTCGATTTGACCAGTTAATCGACAAGGACAATAGCTAGAACAACGATGAACGAGACGACGACGATGCGCCCGGACATCAAGGCTCAGATTGCTCAAAAAGCGGAACTCGCGAAGTAGACGGAGGTCTTGTGGATGCAGCCCGTCGAGGTTGTAAGAACTCGTGAATAAACTAGAACTAATGCGATAAAAGTAGATGCTGGAAAAGTAGATAAAAAGTAATACATTTGTATTTTATTGATTGTCCTTTTCTACACCGCCCCTGGGTACATATTTATACTCCGGTAAAAGGAGTTATACATGGACACGACTCATACCTAAACAAAACTCCTATTTTTAAAGAAATAAAACGACTCGTGCAAGAGTCGGACTCAAATTAAAACAATAATACTAGCATAAAATCGCTAGTTTCCTTATCCGTTTTCCTTACGATGAAACTTTCCATCGGCAGATTCTTTCAATCCGCAACCTCCTTCTATTGCCATCGGCAACTTCCTGCTGACGTCAGCCACATCAACCTGTATCCATCGGCAATATTCGCGATCGGCAATGTTCTCCTGTTTCCATCGGCAACACCCTTCTGATCAGCCAATACCTTCTTTTGTTTCCTCAATCTCCTGTCTTCATCGGCAATCCGATTGGTGGGATTCTGATGCCGATAAGGAAAACAAACCATCTTTCTACCGATCGGTGTAACTACCCTTCTACCGATCAGTGTATCCGGTTGATATTGACACATACAAAAAACGGTGTCAACACAACTTTCTTACTCAGGAGATCTTTATCTTCATTATTTGATTGGTCTTCATATCTTGACTTTCTCTTGGATAATCTGTCCATCCATCCTTGGTGGCTTATTTAATTTGGCATTGAGAGTGATACTTCCTAGTCTTCTCATAAGTGGTGTGGCTATTGAAGTAGCAATATGTCTTCTCTTCAGGAAATTGGATGCATTCCTCTTTTGATATGAAGATGATTGTGCTGGTGGTGTTGAGGAAAAAGTCTTCCTTGAATACGGTGGACTCCATCTTTATCTCCCATGAAACCATGAAGTCGGCGGGAACATAGTGATCTTTGATTATGATGTCTTCTGTTATTTCCTCCGGAAATTGGAATGATTGATCTGCTAGCTGAAGCTCTACATATGTCTGGTATAGTGGTCTACTGTCATATAAATGTTGTTAGGCTACCACAGACACGGTGTTGCCACTTGATCCAATGTTGCAGAAATGTTCTGTGGGATGTACTTTCCTTGATCTTGCAATCAATGGTAGGTACTCCTGGATCATCCAGCTTAGCAAGGTATTTGATAGAAGGAGTTGGCCATTCCCTAAATCAATAGTGTTGATCATCTGGGTCTTCTCTTGGTTGTTGAGCTTTACTCTTCCTCCTTTTATTGTTAGTGTTCTACTTCCTTGTAGCAACAGTTGTGTCCTTGTATATGTAGGCCTCTAAGGATGAGTAGGAGCCTTGAGTGTATGTTTCTTGAAAGTGAACCTCTCCTTCTCATCCTTGATTTGGGAAACAGATCTTGGTGTTATCCATGTAGATGATGGTATTAGCTGTTCTTAAGAATGGGCGCCCAAGATAATGAGGGATTTCTCATCTCTATCTGTTTCTCCAATCACAAGGTTTACTGGTACGAACGAGTGCCCAACTCATATGCTGATATATTAAGGAATTGCCTTGAGGTAGCATAGTGTCTGATTTGCAAGCTTGGCATGATGTTGACACTTGCTCCAAGGTCACAGACAGCTTCTTCAAGAGTGTAAGCTCTAATGGATATTTGGATGATAGGTCTTGAATCTCCTATCTCCATTGGTGGGGTGTTATCCACCCATGCTCTTGATGGCATGGTGAAGAAGTGTCCTGCTCAAATAAACAAGGTAGAGATCAAGTGCATGGGCTCTGTTGGTGGGAAAACACCAACAGAACCAAAGTTTTATTCATTCTTCTCTAGCCTAAACATATCGAGCAAAATTAAGTATTTTGTTTAGCCATAACATGGGTGAAAAATTCAAAATATAAGTATGAGTATAGCACTTCAACAACACTTAGCAAATTAAATTGCTTGAGCACATAGAAGGATTTGTCTATGAATAAATTTTATATGATTGAGATTATCATCTTCCAACATTGGATGTGCAACAATTCAGCCCATATGGTACTAGGAACAATCTTTAAAGAACTAACATGTTGAGTTTATGAGGTTGGATAAAATAATGTTGTAGCTCAACATGTTTTAGATTTTTATTTATGTGAATACCAGAATCAAAGAAATGTTTTTAGAGTGATGATTACTTACCTTAAATTTTGAAGAATGATGGTCCTGTAACACCTCATGGAAGCTTCCTTTGATCGGTTGGTTGAGCATTAATAGCTTGTCTCCTTTGTTTCACTCCTCATCCTTGTTCCTCTGATCTTGTTGGTCTTTTCATTGTCTTGTCTTGAAGTTTGTTCACCTTCTCTTCCATGGATTGAGTGGTTTAAGGTTATCCTTATCTTCTCCTTGCTCCATGGAATTCATCTATTGATGAATTAGTTGTCTCTCTCTCTTGTGAAGTTCATGTGTCTCTCTTCATCTCCAATGTGAGTTCCTCTCAGGACTTTCCCAATTTTGATATTGAAAGTTTTCTAACAGGGGTTAGTCCAAAATATCCGATATCTACTACAACATACTATCAGCTCAAAAATCAACCTAGACATCATGTCTAATTTGACTTAGGAAGACATTTTAACCTAAGAACCACGCTTAATTTAAAAGCCTTTTGAAGTAATATCCAAATACTTTTGATTTAAACTAAGCACCATGCATAATTTAAAAGATATATGAAAATTCTTCAAAACCTAAACATATACTATAGCAAACAAAGGTAGCATGAAAGTATTATGGAGTTTTACTCATGTGAAGATGAAAGAGTAGGATGTGTTTGTTTTTTTAGTAGTTGAGCATGCCTCAAAGGTAGGTACAAATAAGATGATGTAGCAACATGGCAAAAGTTGTTTGTATGATGGGTTATCCCCCAAGCTTGAATTTTGCAAAAATCAATATTGGATGAATATAATTCAATGTTGCATGATGATTTGTTGGACATACCTTATGCTTGTTATTCCTTCAGTCTTTTTATTCTATAAGTGGAAAGGTTAGTGACCAAAATACCCGAAGGAATATAATCATATATTTCTATGCTCATTTCACAAGGTAGGCAACAAAAAAGGGGTGATACTCATGTTAAGCTCTGAGAGATGATTAAGTTATCCTAGGGAAACCTTTTAAGATGTGTTTTTTAGAAAAACAGATTCCCCTTCTTTACCTATCTCAAGATTTACACAACGAGATCTGCAAAATTTGTGATAGGCATATGCATCGAAAACCACCCTTTTAAAGTTTTTGAAAATAGAAAGAGTAAGGGTGTTGAAGATGCCATAAATGGTAATGATAAAGAGACCAATGGGTATGGGAGATGTCTCATATGTGCATGGATTTAAAGAGATAGTTATGGAATAGATTCCATGCTCATTGATATCATCTTCCTCTCCAATCTCTATGGTTGATTCTTCATGTAAGTTCAAAATTCCACTTGGATTGGTAACTCTCAAATTGGTCTTGTTTGGGGCCTCCTCTATACTTGGATAAATCATATTTTCAAATGGAGTTAAAACTAAACCAAGACTAGAGAAAGATTTCTCCAACACCATGGCTATACAAGCAGGGCGAAGCTCATAGCCATTTATAACAATAAGGTGTGAAGATGGTGGAGTCTCCAACAAGTAGCCCTTTGGAGTAGAGTATTTATATATGTGGTAAGAAGAAAATGGTAAGGTGAGAAAGATGGTAAAAAGGAAAAAAGATAAAGAAAAGAAATTTGAAAAAGATAAGAAAAGATAAAAGTATAGGTACAAGATAATAGCAAGATTCGAGGTTATCTCAGCAAACCATCTTTCTCCCCGGCAACGACGCCAGAAATGCTTGTTGATATTTGTTAACACAAACAGAGAAATCACTAGGAAGTAATCCGCAAGCGCACGGATACCGGTGAGCACTTCACCTGGGAGATTATCCAGAGTTTCGTATTTATTTATCCACGGGGAGAAAGGGTGCATCTGACTAACCAATCTATGCTATTAACCTTTAGGCTATTAACAAGGTGATCTTGATATGAGCGATTAGAGAAGACCGCGACTGTAGTCTCGTTCTAGTCTAGATAAGATATGTATTATTATTCTATTGGGGAGAACTGTCTTGATAAGAGACACCTCATAGAATGCTTACCACGCGGCCTATAAACCCTACCAGTCCTTCTAACGGGATTGTGAGTTCCAAAGGTATCTACGGAATTGTCACTTTCCGAGCTACTACCACAGATCCGGCTAGACACGGGATATCTATGAGTGACTTAGCCCAAACACCACGTTTACGCTAAAGACGATTACCCTACTCTCAATGCAAAGAGAATAAATTAAACTCACAAACCAAAGAATAATAAACAGGGAACTTACTAGAATTAGAAGTCGAATTACCGAAGAAATCCTAGGAGAAAGCCTCGGGTTAGGAGTCTTGATCCTGTTGATACAAACCGGAGAAGAGACACCGACGGGTCGGGCTTCCTCCAATCTACACCTCCACTCTAACTCTCTGAATCTAATCTCACATGTATGCTAAGCCCTAGAGAATAGATCCATAAGGGATCCTCTCTAGCGAATCCTCTCTGGAAAATATGTAAATGAATAATGGATTGCCTTTAGCCAGGGGGCAGGGGTCCTCCTTATATAGCCACCTCAAATAAACGTCAGCCGTCAGATCAAACCGACCTTAATGGAGGGGTTAGATTTAACCTCAAAGGTGGTGGAACCCTAATCTGCGAGACTGGCACTGATTGGTTGCAGGGTTAGGGGGGCGCCCTAAGGGGTAGGGCGGGCGCCCTTCCTGTGGGCCCGCTTTCCCTCTCGTTTCTTCCCACGCCTTATTGACCCTTCTGGATTGTTCTTTTTCCTACGAATGATAATTATCTCTATGTAAACCTTACATGTGGGCCTTTCCTCCATATTTCCTGATATCCCCCTGCAGAAACATACATTCACCAAAACTCGTGGAATTCTGTCAGTATAAACCCTATGTCTAGGTGGTGTGTTGCAAATATATCCTTTCTAATGTCTTCTTGGTGAATGATAGCTTCTTCTCCTTCTTGTCATGCTTGCTCTTCTTCTTCTCATCATCATCACTATGATTGGGGCAATCCGCAATCATGTGATCGGTGCTCTTGCACTTGTAGCATTTTCTTACATATTCTTTACTCTTGAAATTATCTCTTCTCTTTCTAGCACCATAGCCCTTCTTCTTCATGAATTGCCAAACTTGCGCACAAAGATGGCCATCATCTCATCATCAATGTCACTTGCATCTTCATCATCACTTGACTCTTGCTTCTTGGCTTTGGCCTTGTTCTTGGATGATGAAGCCTTGAATGCTAACCTCTTTTTCTTCTTCTCTTATTCCTTGAGCTCTTCTTCTTCACTTTCTTCATTGTATTGTTCTTCGGTCATGATCTCACCAAGTACTTCATTTGGAGTGATCTTGTCCAAATCATCTCTCCTAATTATTTGCCTCAAGGTTTTGTATTTCTTGGGCAAACAACCAAGAAACCGATTTGAGAAGTCCTCATCCTTGACCTTCTCACCCAAGTTCTTGAGATCATTGATGATCACTTGGAGCATGTGAAACATCTCTGGGATATACTCATCATCCTTCATCTTGAAGTGAGATAGCTTGTCTTTGAGCATGTACAACTTGGCATTCTTTACCGTTGAAGTGCCTTCATAAGTATCTTCAAGTCTCTTCCACACTTCACTTGCTTTTTCGAGATATTTGATTTTCTCAAACACCTTGGAGTCAATACCATTGTATATGACATTGAGTGCCATGGTGTTGCATTATTGGTTCTCTTGCTCTCTAGGTGTGGGACTATCTTCATCAAGAATGACAAAGTCCTTCTCGGTTACATTCCACACCTTCTCATGTATCGAGCCTAGATGCATCTTCATATTTCTCTTCCAATAATCAAAGGAGGTGCCATCAAATATTGGTGGTTTGCTTCCCACATGGTTGAATGATATTTGAGCCATCACTTAACACCAAAGGTTGTTAAGCCTTGATAATATAGTGACCACGGCTCTGATACCACTTGAAAGGTCTTAGATGGCTAGAGGGGGGGGTGAATAGCCTAATAAAAAATCTACAAACCACTAGAGAAAAGGTTAGATAAACACTTAAGCAAAGCTTTTTGCTCTAGCTCTACCAGGGGTGCAAAGCCACTTATCCAAGCAATTCTAGTTAGTTAAGTGCCTAACATACAATAGCAAGAACCTAAGGCACTTAACTCGAGCTAGCAAGAACAACTAACAAGCTAAGCTAACAAACTAGCTAGAGAGCTAACTAAGCAAGATATGAACAAATGTAAGTACAAGGAGGAAGAGGATTGTTATACCAATGCCTTGAGATGGATGAATGTCAATAAGAAAAACCAATCACAATGAGAACAACAAGAGTAGCCGGGAGACAAAGGTTAACACAATGATTTTCTCCCGAGGTTCACTTGATTGCCACCAAGCTAGTCCCCGTTGTGTCGACTACTCAAATGGTGATTCGGTGGCTAATAGGCAATGACAAGCCTAGCTCACAACTTGAGCGCCACAAGAATCCACCCAAGTGAGAGTAACTCAATGACACGAGCAATTCACTAGAGTTACCCTTTGGCGCTCCACCGAGGTGGGTACAAGCCCTCTCACAATCGATGAAGCCGGCCGCAAACAATCACGAACTTGCTCCGAAGCTTCTCCACCGCCCAAGCTATCTAGGTGTTGGCAAACATCAACAATAACAAGATCAACGTGGTGATGACGAACACCAAGTGCTACTAGATGCAAATCACTAAGCAATGCACTTGGATGCACTCTATCTCTTATGGATTAAGCAAAGGATCAAAGAGATGAGTGGGAGAGGTTCTCAAGAGCTCACAAGAGTATGCAAGAATAGAATTCAGTGAGGTAGTGAGCTCCAACCGGCCATGGGGCTTAAATAGACCATCTCCAAAAACTAGCTGTTATTGTCTGTGTCGAGCGCGACTGATGCTCTTTAAGTTTTCGTTGGACGCTTCGTCGCAACGTCCGTCACGCTTCCATAGAGCTCCGAAAACCGTCTTTCTTCGTCGGACGCGTCCGTTGCCTTACCGGAGCGTAGGCAACAAAATTAACAATATGAGTACGAACCTCTGATTTGTGTTGCATGGGGAAAGTCCAACAGTAATGACTATAATCATCGACGATGACAAGGTAATATTTGAAACTAGAAATACTATGCATCGAAGATGTCCAAACATCACAATGAACGAGTTCAAAGGGGACTGTTGTGCTAGATGATGAATTGGTAAATGGCAATCAAAAGTGTTTGCCAAGTTGACAAGCATGACAAAGACCACAAATATTATGTTTACATGAAATAGCTGATAACTTATTAAGCGACACTATGGCTGCGGGCGCAGGATGACCGAGGCGTGAATGCCAAGTAGAGGCTGAAACAACGGCGAGGCAGGTGTCTGTAGCTAGAGGCGTTGTGGAGGGGATGGTGTAGAGGTCCCATCGCTATTGCAGCGAAGAATCACGGTACCGGTCTTCAGATCCTTGACAGAAAAGCCAAAAGCGTCAAACTCAATAGAGCAATTATTGTCGCGGGTAAGCTGTCAGACAGATAGTAAATTACGAACAAGATTAAGAGCAACCAGAATGTTGTAGTTTTCAACCTTGAATTCTCCTAAGTTTTGGTTAAAACTATTTTGATCTGAGAATTTACTCTGAACCTGAAACTTGTGGAGGCATATACTTAAACTAAGTCTATATAGTTGGGAGATATGACATGAAAGTCTGCTGCTATTTATCTTACTCCGAGCAATACTAAGTTGATTTATCTTTTGAAAATTTAAAATCTTACATGATGATCTCTTGTATGACATAGTTTAAATTCCTACCAAAGTCATACACATATACATTTAGATTAGGAAGACTCATTCATGCTACTTGTCTTTGTATTGAGTGTTGTCAACCTATAGGAAGATCACGTACACACCACCCAAATATGCAATACTCTACACTAGAGTAGGCGCAACAACATGCCATTCATCCACCAGAAAAAGGCCTTACTCTTACACTGAGAGTAACCACCACCAAAAATATCCATTTTCAATAAATACTCCAAAGTTCTTGTTATATTCTCTCAGCAGTTTTTCTTGGTAATAGAGATATGAGTTATGCAAAATCTATTCGAAAAAGAAGAAAAAGAAGAAAGAGAGGAATTAAAAATGGACAAGTGTTCGACGCACCTCTCAGAAATAAATAAATAAATAAAGAATAAGATAGCTCATACTCTCTAGCCATTTTGTTCAAAAATTCCAAATCCAAAAGAGAGATATTTATTCCAAGGAGCATAGTAGAATTAGGTTTTCATCACCATCATCATTACCATATATCCACCAAATATCCACCATATCCATACACCTGCACATCTTGACTTGATTGTATGACTTGACTCTATGTGGATCTATTGTTTGACTTTACAATATATACAAAGTAAGTATGCTAACCTTGTTAAGCCATTCTTATGAAACTCCACTATATTTACTAGTATAGGAGGGCATGACATTATTAATGGCTTAGTGAGATCCACAAATACCACATACATAAGAGACTTGAGGGTGTCATACAATTAAGCTCTGAGTTTTATTTCGAAAACTTTGCAAAACCCAGAATTTTGGTAGAGTAAAGAGTTTGAGACATAGTACCTGATTCGATTGTTCTGTCTTGTGATTACTCAAGACCCAAGTGATAGTAAAAGTCCCATAGTTAAAGGTAATACGGGTGAGTTTGAAAGCCAGAGCATTTTTTCAATTCTTAGAAGAATTTTTGTTTGAAAACATGTGAACTTTTGAGGTGTGCAACAACTCCTGATCCAAGTTTATTAGAAAGGGTTCGCTAGGGACTAGCAAAGGGTAAGCTTGGGGGAGCTTGTTGACGGTCATTAGCGTCAACTTTCTAAGCAATTATAAACATGATAATTGGATCAATCAAATATAATATCTAGAAATATAGGGCTTTCATTAACAATTTCCATGAGTTTTGGCATATCCTTATTTTCCAGGGACCATTCCAGAAAAGAGAAATAAAGAGAAACAAATCAAAAAAGATATCGAATAAATCCCGCAGAGATATACATGCCATTCTACTCAAGGAGGCCCCAGAGGCCGACCTGTGGGGCCGGCTGGCATGGGGTGGGGCCAGGTGCCACCCCCATGGGCCCGCTGACCGTCGTCTTTTAGAAGCTTCCTCCACCGCCTTTGAGGAGTCATCTGAGCCGTACGTGAAGTTGGTTTGATTCAACGGCTGTCATGCATCCCACTAGACTATAAATAGGAGGCATACCCCTGGAGGCATCCCATCTGAAGCTCAGATCATTTGGAGATTCATTCCGTTTAAGTCATAGGAGATCTAGTCATCCAGAGTCATAAACCCTAGTTCATCTAGAGCACTTTCTAGTTCATAGCATAGCCTAGTTAGATTTGAGAGTAGAGGAAGTCAAGATACGTCAATCGATCTTGGACTCCCGACGTTGTCAAGAGATTGGAGTCTGGTACAATTCTTATTCTCTTATTCTCTTTTAGTATTTATCTGCAGTTGTATGATATTTATAGGAAATACTATTCTTCATTAATATGTTCTTGTTTACTTTGTTCATTGTCTACGTTAATATATCTAGTATAATTAGTTTGCTATTGAGTTCATGCACATGTTCGTATAGCGCTCGTCTATTTGATCATATGGTGAGTGGTAGGCAGTATGTAGGCGTGGTGCTTAGATATTCCTAGGTCTATAATTAGGGATGAAAACCTAGTTCCATGCTTAGGAGTATAAGGGAAATGATAAGTGGATAATTGCTAAAGGCAAGTTAATTACATACCATGAATTTTTGGCACCATTGCTAAGAACTATGCTCTTGGTGATGTCGTTAAGAAATGTCAACAGTGATCATCAAATGCACTGTCATCATCTGAGTCATAATCTTCATCCTCAGAATCCTTAAAATCTTCATAATCTTCATCTTGATCAGTGTCGTCTTCTTTGTTTTCATCACTTAACAAATCCTCTTCAAATTCTTCACACAAAGATTCGTATTCGTCATCATCTGATTTTCTGCACATTGACCGTGTCTGTCTTTTTTAACAGGAAGGTATGTCATGATTTGATTTGGAACACTTTGGTCTACTCTACAGAGCAAGGTTCACCTTCAAAGACATTTACCCTTGCACGCTTGGAGCAAGGTTCACCTTCAGAGATATTTACCCTTGCACGCTTGGAACTTTCCATACGCTGTGGTATAGGAGCTCCATCTTCAGAAATTTTCTCCAAAAATGTCCCAAGAAGCTCTATGAAACCAGAGCAGAACTGGCTGCCAGCTGTGCTGAGCATGTTTTGTTTTCTGCAAAAAAAAAGAACAAGAGGAAAAACAGGTGTAAGTGATTATAGGAGAAACACAGCTGAAAAAGAAAAAAGAAAATAGTAGTCATAAAAAGAACATTACTATAGAATATACATTGTACAAACCTGATCTGAAATGCCACTAGGGGCCTTTGAGGAGACAAATCTTCTTATATCATCCATGTGGAATAATGAAGGCTGAGGAATAGAATAGTTTGATCCTTTCAACTGAACACATAAACATGCACAAAAAAGGAAAAAAGAAGGTTGTAATGTGGGCATAGGTATACTTTAGCAAACAAAAAAAGCAAAAAAAAGGCACATTTAGCTATTGCTACATACCTTGAGCTTTCCAAATGAGCCATTCCGATTGGTGTCTAACTTGATGATTTGATCTAGCAATTTCCTTGACCATGCAGCGATTCTAGGCATCGAGGAAGGGATTTGTACATTCTCTACCACAAGCGAATCTACATAGATAATCTGAAAAAACAATAGTGAATGAGTGTGAGTATGGTGATCAACTTAATACATCCAAGGTGGCGCTGAAAAACACATTGGGTGCTTCAAAAAACGGGGGATGATGCATATAAAAAGCAGCTTACCACAAGGACAATGAGGCAACCCTTGAAAGATTTTCGTTTGCCCATTTTGGAAGTTGCACCTTTGAGCTGATCAACAACAAACTGACACCAATTCAACTTCTTAACTTTAGAGAGATCCATAATAGATGGGTAGCACCTTGGGCTAATAGATAAACCAGTTGGAGTGCACAGGAAAGTTGAAACTCCTATCATCAACCATGACCTTAGGAAATCATCATTGCTAGTCCTATTCTTCTTCAACCTTTCCAGTATAGAGTCAATGCTAGGTGTTGTCCCTTCATCAATACCATACTTCTCATGGATGAAGTTGATAGCATCAACATTAAGCTCATATTTTACTTCATCGCCATTGTTTGGGAGCCCAAAGACACTGCAGACTGACTCAACATTTACTGAAATTTTTCCCCTCCCAGGAAACACCAGCTCCGATGAATCAGGGTCATAACACTCAACCAGCAGCCAGTTTGCAAAATCTACAGGTATAATCTTACAAGCAATCTTCAGAAGACCACCAAAATCTATTGAATCTATCTGTTTCCTCTGAGATTTAGTCAAGTCCTTGTATAGCTTCACAAGCCTTGATGGGGAAGCCCGTTGTCTTTGGGGCTGAGGATTAGAAGAAGAATTGCAAAAAGTTAGCAAATAGAGACTACTAAAATCTGCGTAAACAAAAAGGATAGGTGAACACAAAAATTAATGTCTAGCAGATTGGGAGGGCATACCTTAGGAACTGTTGAAGATGACAAAGCACCATGTTGATTTTGTTGTCCTCTGCTCATTGCGAAACACAATCAACATCTAGGGAGAGAGAAAAAACCATGGATCTGGATCAGCTCATTTTTTGCATAAATGTAGGTAAAATCAATAGCAAAAACAAGAAAACTATGAATACATGACATAGTTCACTAAAATTACATAAAGGGGTAGTTTCATACATTAAATTTCATTCTACAGTTTATAAAAAAACAATCCAATAATTTTAGAAAAAACAATTAACTTCACAATAGTAATTCAATACATGAAGAAAGAATACTAAAAAACATGAAAAAAAATGAATGTTGCATCAAGATACTAGCTGCACAATGCTGAAACATAGAGAATAACCAATGAGATGGGGTCCTGAAAAACAATATGTCTGCACAGCTATATAACACCTAGACACAGTAATCAAAAAATAACTTCACAAACAAATAGTTCAATACATGAAGATTTAATACTTCAATACATGAACAAGTTAATGCATATTGCATATGGGGATACTAGCTGCACAATGCTACATGTGAATAACCATGACAGGGGACCCTGATAAAACACAAAAACAATAACATGATCGTTCACCAGCTCCATTATTACTGATAGACTAATGCAAAGCTACATAAAAGACTTACGCCTTTGCGACTGGACTATCCGGAACAACAATGATAGATACGCCTTCCTAACCCTGGCTCCCATGGCAAGATCTACATGCCGTGGTGACCACCCCAAAACATGTCCCGCACTGTATGATGCCAAAAAAGCACAGATCCAAACCCCGTGTGCGAAAAAACGACAGAAGCAGTCACTTATGCACAGGGTGAGTGAGATGAGGCTTACAGCTCGGACGTATCCCGCCGATGGTGGTACGTAGGAGGTGGTCGGATATGGATGCAGCACGACAGGGGTGGCCCGAATCCTCCAGATCGAGAAAATCTCACACAAAATCAGTCGGAAATCAGTAGATGCCTCACCCAAATCGCGCGAATAAGGGGGAAATACATATAGTTGTGAACTGGTGCTCACCTTACTAGTGGATCCCCTAACCATTCGAACAGATCATGGTGACGCCTAGGTTGCATCCACTACAAGAAATATGACATCTTATGACAATTACGGTATGACATGACAAAAAAGTCACTAAACCAGTCAGTTTATGACATTTGTTTTGGAACCAACTCAACTTAATGACTTTAATACAATCACGTCATAAAAACGTCTTATAGCTAAGAGAATGGTATATTGTGACTATATTTAGCATATCATAATGACCAATTTACTAAAGTCATAAATATATGACTATGACGATGTGTCAAATTATTTTATTGATTTTTTCTTAACATTATTATCCAACGTGGCATATGGATCCACTTGGTAGGAATAGCTTTGCATCATATTGCTGCGGGTACTTTGGGCATATTAGCGGGCCTATTCCATCTAAGTGTCCGTCCGCCTCAACGTCTATACAAAGGGTTACGTATGGGCAATATTGAAACTGTACTTTCCAGTAGTATCGCTGCTGTTTTTTTTTGCTGCTTTCGTAGTTGCCGGAACTATGTGGTATGGATCAGCAACTACCCCAATCGAATTATTGGGGCCTACTCGTTATCAGTGGGATCAGAGATACTTTCAGCAAGAAATATATCGAAGAGTTAGCCGAAAATCTTAGTTTATCAGAAGCTTGGTCTAAAATTCCCGAAAAAATTAGCCTTTTATGATTATATTGGTAATAATCCAGCAAAAGGGAGATTATTCAGAACAGACTCAATGGACAATGGGGATGTTGGATGGTTAGGACATCCCGTCTTTAGAGATAAAGAAGGACGCGAGCTTTTTGTACGTCGTATGCCTACCTTTTTTGAAACATTTCTGATAGTTTTGGTAGATGAAGAGGGAATTGTGAGAGCGGACGTTCCTTTTAGAAGAGCAGAATCATGTTGAACAAGTAGGCTGCCACCTAGGTTTTTTCCCCTAATGCATGTATTCAGCCCTTCTTCTTTTTTACGTATGTATTGAGCCCAACAGAAATATTGGTCAACCCATTTGAAGTGATGCCGGCCCAAGAATATAGCGGCAAAAATCGAATAAAAATTTGAGTCCGACAGGACACTCGAACACGGGTGACTAACCCCGACAGCAACCATTTCAACCACTGAACTATAACATCTGTGCTAGTAGCGATAGTGTTTTACTATATATATTATCTCTCTTAAACTTTTCTCAGTTCGTTGTGAAGTACCCTTCGTAATCTGGTCATCACAGGTTCCATCACATGACGATCACCATCTTATTTAGGCTGTCGACCCTCTTGGTCAGCAGATCCACTTTGTTCTTCTTCACCTTCTTTTTAGGCTTGCCACTAATGTTCTTCACTGCCACCTTTTTTTTTTATCTGAAAGTAAGACAAACAAAAAAAACAAACATAGTCTGTGAAGCAAAATATTATGCTGGACTCAGTAGTAAAGATGGTTTCTTTTTAGCATGAAAACTGCAGGTGCTCTTTCTATTCTATTCTATTCTATTCAAAAATTAGTTTTGATAAATTCACACTTTATCTTATTCATAATTTGATTTTCAATAATAATATCCAAAATACAATTTTGTTGTTTATCCTTTTGAATTATACTCCATCCATCCTAAATTATAAGACATTTCAACAATCTTATAGAGTCAAAGCATCTCTACATTGATGCAACGAAGCAAACGATAAAAAGTCGGAGGCGTATTACTGTGCAAGGTGTGCCCTTTCATGCCTCTCCCACTAATGGTTCTTTCTACAGGAAAAGTGTCTGAAAGCCAAAGACAATCGTGAGCTAGTAAAGTTACAACAGAAGACTGGATCTCGGTCCTGCATCGCTCATTGCTATGCCGCAGTAAGCTTCTATTCTAATTGGTTTCATTAATGAAAAATGCCTTATTGTGTCCAAATGTTTCTCTATTGAGGTGTGGATAGTCTAGGCTTTGCATTTCAGAGTTAGGCCCTGTTTGGATACACAATGTTTTTTGGAGTTTTAGATTAATATCGTGGTTTTTGTAAATACATAGGTATCTGAAAGAAAGAAGATGTTTGGATGGAGTTAATTTGGAGTTTTAGAAACTATAGTATTCACAATACTGCAGTTTTTTTGGAGTCCAAAAAACTCTGCAAGAGAGCTGTATTTCATTGCAGTGGAGTCACTATCTTTTCTCCCCCTTTACTCCCTCTGTAATCCCCTTGTACTCTCTGCACTCAGTTTTAATAAATTTCAGTACCGGCTTGCCCCTCCTGTTTTCTTAAAAAAAAAGATTTCAAATGTCTTTTTTTTTCTTGCAAAAATATCCAGAACCTAGTCTTCTATATTTTTGGAGTGCAAGCTGTTAGATAATGCCATGAATGTTCTCAGGATTATGATACTGTTACTTTTACCATCACTAGGCTTATCTTATCAGTAGGATCATGATACTGTTACCATCAATATAGCTGCTACATAATGCCATGAAAATTGATTCACAGAAAGCTGGAATGCTGTCACAATATAGTAGCAAAGAAGTTTATTTATTCATTATAGATACATATACATAGATACACATGCATGGTAGCAGCCATTCCAGGTTCCATTCCACCTATACAGAGACATACACATATACACACATGCATGGTAGCTGCCATCTGCATGCTACATTCCCAAAACTAAGTTGCTCCTAGTGGTAGTGTTCAAGACAACACACTACATATTACAGCAGGTTATTTACAAACACATTACATAATTAGCAGGTTCCATCACATAGGCTCCTAAAAGATAGATGATGCTGCTGGTCATCACAGGTTCCATCACATGACGATCACCATCTTATTTAGGCTGTCGACCCTCTTGATCAGCAGATCCACTTTGTTCTTCACCTTCTTTTTAGGCTTGCCACTAATGTTCTTCACTGCCACCTTTTTTTTATCTGAAAGTAAGACAAACAAAAAAACAAACATAGTCTGTGAAGCAAAATATTATGCTGGACTCAGTAGTAAAGATGGTTTCTTTTTAGCATGAAAACTGCAGGTGATACTGCAGTTTTAGAATACTGCAACATCCAAACGTGGCCTTAGTCTATTCTTGTTATTGGTATTATCTGTCACTTGATTAATCTGTGGTTTCTATGTAATTTCAGAAGCAAACTAAATATAAGGATGCACCCCCGACAGCGATTGATCTATTCAAGGAAACACACTGCAACAGCAAGACAGGTTTTAGTGAGAATGCACAGATTGCTATTGTGAGTACTTATCTGTATCTTCTCTTGTATTGTGATGAATAATGTTTATGAAATCTGTGCAATTGAATGATGTAATTGGAACTAGATCAATACATCAGATTTGATGATAGAATGTTTTTTTTTGCCCAGAATGCTTATATGTGTCATTTATATGTTGGTTATCTATGTGACTTGTTTGACATGCTCCATATAGCACCCCTTGGCATTTTAGGTGCCTGTGAATGAATTAGGACTGAAATGAATAATCAAGGAAAATAATTTCTATGCTGCTATATTGATGTGGAATAAATGAATACATGAGAAAATATTGATCCTGGTAGAATTTCCTTGTCAATCTTTAGAGGAGGCAGATATATGTATGATGATGGTTGGTAATTCAACAATCTTAGATTATTTAGTTCATTGTGCAGTCCTGATAGCATTTTTTTCATATGTATGCTGCTATTGGTCTTGAAACCATTTACATCTTTAAATTCATGAATTTGGTCAATGTTTTATAGACTAATGTATGTATGAATGATGGTATTGGTCCAGAAACCATTTATCTCATTGTAATCTTTTGATTTTGGTCATTTTTTTAACAGAACAGCTCACTACTTAACTGTAGCTATAGCTGACTTCTTTTATTGCTATTGCTAGGCTCAAATGGAGGCAAAAGCTGCTGCTCCACCACAAGAAGGGCAAGATGCAGTGACCCATACACAAGCATAATACTTCAAGTTTTGCCAAAGTCAACTTTCCTTCGAAACATTGGTATGCAACCTGCATCTAAGAGAGCCAGTGAGGTTGGTGCGCGTGTACAAGAACTTGAGAATGAACTAATGGCAGAGAAGGAAGGATCAATAGCAGTTCAAGCTCAGGTTGCTGATATGGCTAATAAGTTTGAGGAGGAAAGGGCTGCAAGAAAGAAGGTGGAAGAAGAGCATGAGACATTGAAGAAGGAAGTAGGAGAGATGCAAGGATTCTTGCGTTCTTTGCTTGGTCGCAATTTAGCATCATCGGGTGCACAACAGTAAGTTCTGAAAACAGCCTGGGATGCCCAACAGACTTCATTTTGGTGGTGATCTAGATTATTTTGTGTGATCTAGTAACCAATTGAGTACCATGAGATTTGTTTTGGCACTGTAATGTTATGATGGATACTACTGGAGATGACCTTTGATCTTGTTTGGGATCTGGCTGTGCTATTTGTGTAATGTTGTTTAAATCTGGACCATGTCCAGGGATATGGCTGGCTACTCATCTTAATGTTCTGTAAATTTGGACTATGACATGTGATATTAGGTTATTTTATTATTCTGGTGCAACTATGGATTATAGTATTTTGGTTTATTTATGATTGTTTGGGCTTGTGACAATCTGGATCCGAATGTGGAATGTGGCCTATTGAAAGGATCAAGATGCCCAAGAGGGGGGGGGGTGAATTGGGCTTCTTTTAAATTCCTAAAGCAATATTAAAACCTAACAATGCCAATCACCCCCTAGTGCCTACCGCAATGTGTGTCCTAACTAGAAAGCAATAGCAAGCCAAGGAATTTAAAGACACCCTAAGCAATTCTAATAGGAATTGAAAGAACAAGGCGGAAAGGTAATGCAGAAATATAAAGAGCTAGGGAAAGAGAAATCTTGACACGCGATGTTTTCCCGAGGTATCGAGGAGTCGACACTCCCCTAGTCCTCATTGGAGCACCTCGCAAGGTATAGCTCCCCTTAATCCCGCGCAAGGGATGAGTGCTCTCTACGGGCTGATTCTTCGCCACTCCGGCTCGGCGAATCGCCCACAACCGATCACAAGAACTTGGAGAAGGGCCACCAACAATCTTCCGGCGATCACCTTCTCTGATCACCACCAAACCGTCTAGGTGTTGTCGAACACCAAGAGTAACAAGCACAAAACCTTCACTTGACCCACTGAAGGCTAGGAAGGTGGATGGATGCACAAATGTCACTCCTAATCTCTCTAGGGAGGAAGAACAAGCTTAGGATTCTCAAATCTCTTCCTCACTAGGCACTTGGCTCTCCAAGAACTCTCTCTAGTTTCCTTCAGCTGAAACAATGGCCAAGAGATCTCACTTGGACGAAATGGGCAACTATAAATAGTCCCCACCTTCAAAACTAGTTGTTTCTTACTTTTTCCCTTTTCTGCGTAGGCGTCGGACCAGTCTGGAGACCAGAACACCGGACCAATACACGTGGTCCGGAGCCTTTCCTTAGCTCTGAAACAGTCACCTCCGGACTACTTGCCATAGTCCGAAGCCCTGGTCCGACGCTCTGGTCCGGACTCAGGGTGCTCACTGAGTTAAAACACATTTTGAATCACGAGCCTCCGGACTACTTGCCTTGGTCCGGAGCCCTGGTCCGACGCTCTGGTCCGAACACAGGGAGCTCACTGAGTTGAAAACTCACTCTGCCTCAAAGCGTCGGACTAGCCGTCGGCCAAACCATCGGACTAGTCTGGAGCCTTCTCTCTGGCTTGCTTCCTCTGACAAGGGCCACCAGACCATTCACCGATGGTCCGGAGCACCTCCGGACAGGTTGTCCAGAGCTCTTTCCTCAGAGCTTCTGCCTAAGGCAGGACCGTCGGACTACTTTCCATGGTCCGACGCCTCCTAGGCAAACTGGTCCGGAGCTCTTTTCTCCCCTTTCTTCACCTTTTTCACTAAGTCTTTTGAAGGGGTTTTTCTCCTACCATCTCAAGGGTTGTTTGTAGGATCTCTAGGATAGGTTGTGATAAATGTGCATACACCAACATTCCCAAACTCTCCTAGGTCAAGCTACTAACCTCATACCCCCTTTATAGTATGGTCAAAGGAAAACAAAGTCCTAGTCTATACTTAGTGCCCTTCTCAACCTTATGGCACTAAGAACTAGACTAGTCTTCAACTTGTATCACCATCCTTTGAAACCGAAACGATTTCCATCTTGGGGGCATGAATATCCATTAAGCCCATTCATCTAGTATCACTAATGACTTAACTCTAATGACTTTGCCTCTGCAAAACACACGTTAGTCATAGTGACCTAGCATTGTCGTTAATCGCCTAAAACAAGGGACCATGATTCTTCAATCTCCCCCTTTTAGGTGATTGACAATAATACAAGCTCGAGTATAGAATATGAGTGAATTTTGATAAGAGAAAACATGACTTGACATGAGATAGGCATGGCTTAGTGATAAGAGAGACAAAAATATGCCTAAACCATTCAAGCCATGACAAGCACAAAGGATATGAAATGAGAATAGTACTTGATTTTAAAGGATATGCTATAGCCAAAAGATCAGAGATTAGTGTGGAAGCAATAGCATAACCAAGAGACATGATATATATATATATATATATATATATATATATATATATATATATATATATATATATATGAGTTCACACACATGTCACACAACCATCAAGAGTCTCAAACATCACACACATATATCACAATGCATGAAAGATGGTAAACGTGATGCATGATAGAGTATAATACACATCAAAAGAACGAATCCTACTAGCTCCCCTGAAGCTAGCCCATACTCGACTCTCCCTCTCCCCCTTTGGCGTCAAAACACCAAAGTCTAAGCATCTGGAGGCAGAGTGGAAGCAGCCGTGGATCAGTCAAGCACTCGGAAGTCTGACAGGTAAGCCTCGTCATCTGAATCCTCCCCTGAGTATCTGAAGCTAGAAGCGGAGCGGTCTGGGGGACAGGAGCTAACATGCCGGCTACCTGAGCCTCTAGAGCTGCGGAGTCCGGTTGTGCCTCAGGCACTGACTCGACTGGAGTCTCTAGAACTGGTGGCTGCTCAGGCTGAACAGGCGAAGAAGTAACAGATGTGGCATCTGTCAAGATAGCATCGGGAGGAGTAGAAACTCCTGGAGCCCGGCTCTCATGGGTAGCCTCATACGAAGCAACTGAAGAGTGGTGCTCACCCGCTATCGGAGTGGCTAACTCGATCGTCTGAATCTCTGCTGCTATCTGCTCTGCAGTGGGGGACGGCTGGCCGGTGATGTCACTAAAGGACGCTGAGAGATCACGAGCAGTCAAACCCAAAGAAGCTGACATCAGAGTGAAGCTAGGAGTGAGGGGAGTGAACTGCTATGACGGGCCCATGGTATCCAACCACTGGGTGACCCGTGTCGCCGGAGACTGGAACGGGGTGGTCAATCCGGCACCCTAAAGTCCACTGGACTGTACGGCAGGGGTGGGAGTGACAGATGGTCCGGCTGACACTGATGGCCCCGCTGTCTGCTGAGAGCCCACAACGGGGCCAAGAGCCGGTAGAGGGGCCAGTAACGGGCCAACTGACTGAGACTGGCTCATCATCTGGATCTGTGGCGCTGTAGGGAACTCAATGGGAGGAGCACCAATCCACTTCATCATGTGAGCCATAAAAGCCATATTCTGCTGTTGTATCTGCTGAGCCTGGAGCTGGAGGCGCTGAGACTCTAACTGCATAGCAACCATCTACTGTTGTACCTCAAGGTGACGTTGCTGAATCTGTAGCTACAGCTCCTTGTGTCGCTCTTGAGTCTGTCGCTACATCTCATCCTGTCTCTGCTGGACCTAAGTGACTGCAGTGACTAGAGAACCCTGCTGCTCCTGAATACGGTCAAGTATCTTCAGCATCATGGTCTCAGTGGTGGAATGAGAGCCACCGACCTCAGTGTCATGAGCCCGTGGGGGCATAGCTGGAATGGGCCCAAAGTCTGCATCTGAGCTATCTAAGGAAGTGTCAACTAGGGCATCCTCAGCCTCCTCAGTCTCCATGTCTTGGAGCTCCTGCTACTCAATGCCTCGAATAGCATCATCCTGGGCATCCACATCGTCCATATCAGCAGGTGCGGTCCTGATTCTGACCATGCGAAGCACGTGGTTGCCAAACCGACTGTCCATAGTAGATAGAATCTTGTAAGCTGGTAATGTAGTCGGAGTTTGATCAATCAAGTCGCAAGTACAGGGGTGGATGGAGAAAGACGCTGCACTACGAAAGAACATATCCAATGGGCATAGGGCATCTGCCGTCTGGACCTCATGCCATCTGCAACGAACATCCTCAATCTCTGACACTATGAAATCTACCACATCGAATGGTGTCTGAGAGACGAGGGCCCAAAGTAAGAACTGCTGCGTGTTGGTCAAACCCTCCTTGTATCCGGTGTGAGACAACAAGGTACGACGTAGAACGTTGTTCCACCGATGAATATCAAGGTGAAGCTCTGCCAGAGTACGATGAGAACCCTCTGAGAAGGGTGGCCTGAAGAGTGGAGCAACTGACTCGACTGACAAAGTGCGTCCACCGCGAGCTCGGCGGGGCAGAGTAATACCTCTGTAGCAATCCACGTGAAGACAGTAGTCGACGGCGGTCAGATGGAGCGCCTCTCTGAGCTGTATCAAGTAAAGCCTGTGACGCTCTCCTCTGAAGGTGAACTGCATGTAACTGTGCCTCGGCTCAATCCATACTATCGCATAAAAACTCCTGAACCCATCTATCGACATAGTTCCCGGAACGACCAAGGAGGTCGGCGAGTCCCGGAAGGCATGTGAGGTAGGGCGTCTCTCCTCACCGGCAAGAGCAACAATGCTCTCCAAAGAGCATACCATGTGTGGTCTGATTTGAATGCTGGCAAGCTGGGCTGCTCTGTAGAAATCCTCCATGAGAGGTGTGTGCCATCCTGGGGAAGCTCTGGGGTCTCGCTGATCCGGGCACCACTTCTCAAGCTCTATGAATCGAAGTTTCTTCACTTGCTTGGAGGTGAGATCCCTCAGATCGAGGTGTACTGAAGCACCTGGTGTGCCCTGAGATGCACTGTCACTAGGAGTGGACTGAGCAACCTGAGAGCGAATAACACGCCCCTAGGGAAGAGGTGCCAACGGTGCTCCAAGAGCCTCAATGACAGGCTCTGACTCCTCAGCTAGAACTGCCGCTGCCTCTAACTAAGCTAGAGGAGTGGGTAGAACCCGCGGAGGGGTGCCAAGTCATACGGAACCTCGACTACCACCTCGCTTTGCACGGTCCGCAGCATCTCCAACTGCCTCGGCCTTCTCGGCCTCTGTAAGCTTTCATTTCTTCTTCTTTGGCTTCTCAACAAGCTTTGCCTTCCCCTTTGCCTTGGAAGGACGCGGAGGGGGAGGCGTATCATCACTAGAACCAGCACTAGCAGCCTTGCCACGAGCCATCAGTGATCAGCACAAGAAACACTACCCAACTAACAAGTCACAACAGCTAGAACCACTGCCACAAGCCAACTGACAAGAAAACTGCCAACTGCAATTGTCTCTGAATCACTGATCAAACAAGACTGACAGAGGGGCTTGCAAGCCACTGGACTGACCCTTGTGAGGCTTTGCCTCAATCCATACTCGCGAGTTTTGCCCCGAGTTTCACTGCCACTGACACTGCTAGAGAGAATAGATAGATATATATATATATATAAGCATATTTAATCGCTAGAGATAAGATACCGTATGGAAGCAAGCATCTAGATAAGAAATAAAATGAAATCTGCCATGGTGCCTAAGGTAAGCGAGCGTATCTAATCAAGGCAACTCAAACTCCACACCACACTCCACAAGGGTGATTATCAACTGCGGATCACAATTGACAGGATTAAGTGAATTGGAGATTGAATGTGAGAGGCAATGAATTTGAAAGGATTGACTAAGGCATTGATTGAACTAGTCTCGACAAATCGCAAGACAAGGCACAAAGCATACCCTAGTAGAAGTCGCTGAAGGCGAATCTGATTCAGCAATGGATGAACACGATGAAATCCACCTAGGGTTTGGGGTAAACCCTAAGAGGAGGGTAACTTGATCACTAACTGGCAATGGCTATAGGGGGAAACCCTAGCGGGATGAAGCTGATTGGCAGGGTGGAGCAGGGGCGGTGGTGGTGAGGCTTGGTCGTCGGCAGGTGGGATCCCGATGGCAAGGCAGCGCAAATGGCGGCGGAGGGATTTGCTAGAGACGGCGCTACGGTACCTCTACTGGGAAAGCAGAGCAGAGGCAGGGGAGATGCGGTGGTGTGGCGGTGGCGCTCCGGTGAGGGGCTCACCGGCATCGAGAGCTGCATGGGCGCAGGCGCAGGCGCGGGCGAGCGGCGGAACTAAGGCGGCGCGACGTACGATCGAAGACAAACAACAACTGCCAACAGAAAATGGACCCACGGGGGTTATCCGCAAAAATTCTGAGCATCGGACTACTCTGCATAGTCCGGTGGGTGGTCCAACGGGGAGGTCTGATAGATAAAATGAATTGACAAATTCACGCAGGGAGCACCCGAGCTTCGGACTAGTGTACCGGACAGACCATCAGACCAAGGAAAGTAGTCCGGAGGTCTGTTGACTGAACTGTTTGACGCTGAAGACTGGAGCACCGGACCATTAAGGATTGGTCCGGAGGAGCGTCAGACTGGTTGTCCGACAGAGTTTACTGAGTTGGACGATTTTACGCAGGGAGTGACCGAGCTTCGGACCACTGATCGTCGGACCATGCAGAGTGGTCCGGAGTGTAGTCCGAAGCTTGAATTGCTTTGAATTTTCCTATTTTTCTCTCCAATCTTTTCTCTTAGCCAAGTACCAACACAAAAGAGCAGAAAGAAACACTTGTTGGCCTTGACATAAGAGGGGTATTAGTTAACAACTAGAGCTTTGAATGCTCCCCCTAAGTGATGAACCTAGAGGATGATCAAACTTAGCTGAAAAGAAAGCAACAACCAACACACATGCAAATGCTATGCAATACAGAAATTGAATCTAGGTTGCTTGCAAGTTTAAACCGCGGTAAGGCTTCTTCACACGCTTGAGGGCGGTTATCCCGACCGTGTTAGCCAAGCCTACGTGTATTACTATAGATTAAACATGTTATTTTACAAATGAATGCCTGGTTCACACAATCTCATTTTTTAGTGAAGTTTGAGTGATCAAGCATATTCAACTCGCTTCTCAACCCACAAAAGGTTGTTTCATCGAGTGATTTAGTGAAGATATCCACCAATTGTTCTTCGCTCTTAACTCCAACTAGTGTAATGTCTTTCCTAGCCACATGATCTCTAAGAAAGTGATGGCGAATATCTATGTTCTTGGTGCGAGAGTGTTGAACTGGGTTGTTAGCAAGCTTTACGACGCTTTCATTATCACACAAGAGTGGAACATCTTTTAAAATAACGCCGTAATCAAGAAGTGTTTGGGTCATGTATAAGATTTGTGCACAACTTGCTCCCATGGCAATGTATTCCGCCTCGGCGGTTGACAATGCCACACTATTTTGCTTCTTAGAGGACCAAAAAAATTGATCTTCCTAGCAAATGGCGCCCTTCGGAGGTACTCTTCCTATCAACCTTGCACCCGGCATAATCCGAATCGGAATAGCCAACTAGTTAGAAGGGATCTCCTTTGGGATACCAAAGGCCAATTCTAGGGGTGTGCCTTATGTACCTAAGGATTCTTTTAAATGCACATAAATGCAACTCCTTAGGGCTTGCTTGAAACCTAGCACACATACACACACTAAACATGATATCCAACCTAGATGCGGTGGGGTAAAGTAAACTACCGATCATCGAACGATAGAGAGTTTGATCAATTGGTTTACCTCCCTCATGAAGGTCGAGGTGTCCATTAGTAGGCATTGGTGTTTTGATTGGTTTTCTATCCTCCATCTTGAATTTCTTGAGTAGATCATGAGTGTACTTATCTTGAGATATGAAGGTGCCCTCCCTCAATTGCTTCACTTGGAAGTCAAGGAAGAAGGTAAGCTTACCAATCATGGACATCTCGAACTCCTTGGACACTAAGTCACCAAACTCCTTGTAATGATCTTGGTTTGTTGAACCAAATATAATGTCATCGACATATACTTGGCAAACAAAGATTTCTCCATTAAGCTTCTTGGTGAATAGTGTTGTGTCGACGATCCCGATATTGAAGCCCTTCTTGAGTAGGAAGTTCCTTAGCCTCTCATACCAAGCCCTTGGAGCTTGCTTCAATCCGTAGAGAACCTTGGACAACCTATAGACATGATTAGGCAAGCTTGGATCTTCAAACCCAGGACGTTGTGAGACATAGACAAGTTCATTGATGAAACCATTTAAGAAGGCTCTCTTCATATCCATTTGAAAGAGTTTCATTTTGTGATGTGAAGCATACGCCGAAAGGATACGAATGGCTTCTAGTCTTGCAACTGGGGCAAAGGTCTCTCCAAAATCTACGCCTTCAACTTGAGAGAACCCCTTTGCCACCAATCTTGCCCTATTCCTCACAACCACACCTTGATCACCTTGCTTGTTCCAAAACACTCACTTGGTGACAATGATTCTTGCACCCTTTGGCCTTTCTTCAAGTGTCCACACTTGGTTCCGGGTGAAGTTGTTGAGTTCTTTATGCATAGCATTCACCCAATCCGGATCCGCATGTGCGTCCTCAACACTAGTAGTCTCAACAAAGGAAACAAACGAGTGATGTTCAACATAAGATGCAAGTCTAGAGCGAGTCATAACTTCCTTTGATGGACTCCCTATGATTTGTTCATGGGGGTGAGCTTGAAGGATAGGTGTTGATCTTCTATCATGAGCTTGAGGAGGGGGATGTGGTTCATTCTTGAGGGATGAAGGTATCTTCTTGAGCTTCCCTCAACAATATTAAGATGCACTTTTTGGTTGCCTCATCTAGCTTAGTCAGTATAAGAAATGTTATGTTTGGTTGGTTGGTTTGTCTTATAGTGGGAGGTGTGGCAAGCCGATTCGAGGGGTAGCTTTGAATGCTTATTTTTTGAAAAAAATGTTTATTGAAATATAATATATGTATATTTTTATGAAAATATTTTTCAAGACAAATCTCTATTGATATGATTTTCATTTTTCCAAACTCAACCACTTAAAAGTTATTCATGATTTATATTCCTAATGTTTGACTTCAAACTTGTCCAAAACGACAACTGATACGAGTACAGAAGGAGTATTTATAAAAAATAATATAGAATGTCATAATTTTCTACTCATAAGATCAAGCCAAATCTATGTCAAATACGAAATCGGGTCCTTCACAAGTAATCAAGCCGCCTGCCATATTCATCGGCATTAATGTTCACCACAAAAATAGAGACAAAAAGAAAATAGAGCAAAATCCTCCTACATTTTTGCACCCAGATCAGGTAGCTCACGTATCTGAATTCTGAACTCAATATCCAATGGCTACCGCTTACACCCTAAACAGCCCCACACAGCTACCGCCGCCACCCACTGATCCATTTGCTTCTTGCCGCCGATCCACTATTGCAGAGCTGAGACGCTACTGTCCAACACGTCCAACACACCTCTGCAGCCAGGTAATACTTTTGGTCAAAGTACAAGTTGTCGGCACCATCATTCCTGCTTCCATCAGAAGCCTTCTCCCTTTTAAGACCGTACACATGTTTGTTTTTGAAGCATCCAGATGCAGGACCTCTGTGTAGCTCGATTGTTCCATCCAGATTGTCATTGCCATATCCATATCACACCCATAGGCCTAACCTGTTATGCATACCAAAATACCAATTGCCCATTGAATATTTCCTGGGCCATCTGTTCTGCATACCCTCCTTGAAGATTATACAAATAAAAAAACAAAGTGAGCTCTTTGAATATGAATCAAACATCAACCAAATCCTAAATATTTTAGAAACTAGGAGGCAACAAAATGAATGATCAGTGGTCAGAATAGTCCATACACAACCATAATTTATTTTTCATGTTTATAATTCTTCAATAACTTGACAAACACAAACTGTAGTTTTGTAATCAACTCATTCCTTAATGACAGGATGAGTACGGACAAAAGTTGGATGGACATATCCAACAGGAGGCTTCCCCAATACGAAGGAGCTAAAAAATTTATTGAGTTTGCTTTTTCTGGTTGTAGTGCGGACAAGCTCCTTCGGTGTCCTTGTAGCATCTGCAAAAACAATTACTTTGCTGATAAGATATCTATAATGGAGCATCTCATGCTGAATGGAATATGGAAAGAGTACAGAGTATGGGATCATCATGGAGAGTGTGTGTCAGATTCAGAAGGCAGTGACGATGATATGGAAGATCATGATGACTTTGGTCTGCATGAGATGGTTAATGATTTTGAAAATGCTGTGAATGCCAACTTGGGATCATTTGATGGTTCATCATATGGCTTGCAGGATGACGTGCCCACACCTACAGGTCCGACTGAAGAAGCTAGCAAATTTTATAGACTTCTTGAAGAGGTAGACCATGAGCTGTACCAGAATGCAGCACCTTCTCTACGCTATCTTTCATTGTTCAAATGATGAATATCAAGTGTCTATATGATTTGAGTGGAAATGCAATGGATGCTTTATTTACTCTGTTTTGGAAGGTACTTCCTACCAAGAATAAAGCTCCAAAGTCATTTAGTGATGCTAAGAAAGTCATGTCAGATTTGGGATTGGATTACAAGCGCATAGACACATGTCCAAATGATTGCATTCTGTACAGAGGTGATTATGCTAAATCCGAGTCATGTCCAGTGTGCAAGCTTTCTAGGTGGAAAAGTGATGACAAGAACAATGCATCCAAATCACGAAGGCGAAGAGTTCGAAAGGTTGCACAGAAGGTGCTACGCTATTTCCCATTAATACCAAGATTGAAAAGGATGTACATGTGTTCCAAAACTGCAACTAATATGTGTTGGCACAAAGAGGAGCTAGTTGATGATGGATATATGAGACACCCAGCAGATTCAAAGGAATGGAAGGACTTTGACAAAAATTTCCCATCATTTACATCAGATGCACGCAGTGTTAGGCTTGGGCTTGCTAGTGACGGATTCAATCTGTTTGGACATATGAGCACATCATACAACATATGGCCCGTTGTTATTGTGATGTATAATCTGCCTCCTTGGATGTGCATGAAAGATCCTTATATGATAACTTCAATGCTCATTCCTGGCCCTAAAGAACCTAGCAATGACATTGATGTATATCTACAACCATTAATTGATGAGTTGATTGAGTTGTGGGGTGGGGTGGAGGCTTATGATGCTTCGACGAAGCGTAAATTCACACTAAAAGCTGCATTGCTCTGGACAATTAATGATTTTCCTGCTTTAGGGAATTTATCAGGAATGTCCACAAAGGGAAAATATGCATGTCCATCCTGTCATACTGACACTTGCTACCAATGGCTCACCAATGGAAGAAAAGGTTGCTACATGGGACACAGGAGATTCCTACCAACAAGACATAGTTGGAGGAACAATACTACTTTTAATGGCCAAAGGGAAAGGAGATGTGCTCCAAAACCATTATCAGGCGCTGAAGTTCTTTCACAGTATGAAAAGTTTACTCAGGTACACATACAAAAAAGATTTAATTCTATGTAGCTTTCTTTTTTGTAAATAAATATGATATGTGTTATGATATTTTGATGTCATTATACTGTCATTCAGGTTATATGTGGGAAATCTGACAAGAAAAGAAAACGCTCCAGCACATTGGATGGTGTTTGGAAGAAAAAGAGTATATTTTTTCAACTCCCTTATTGGAAGACATTGACACTAAGACATAACTTAGATGTCATGCAGATTGAAAAGAATGTTGGTGAAAGTTTGGCGGGTACCTTGCTTGGACAGGAGGGGAAGACAAAGGATAACATTAATTCTCGATTTGATATGGAAATCATGGGAATACAACCAAAACTTCATGCGACTCCCACAGATGATGGGAAATATTTATTTCACAATGCACCTTATACACTTTTTGGACCCAAAAGGAAGGCATTTTGTGAGTTCTTGACAAAAATCAAAGTCCCAGATGGTTATTCTGCAAAGGTATCTAATTATGTAGATGCAATAAATGTTAAAATATCAGGAATGAAGTGCCATGATTACCATGTGTTTCTGCATAGATACCTTCCACTATCTATTCGTGGCATGCTTCCAGCTGATATTTGTCTTCCAATAATTGAGCTATGCAACTTTTTTCGAGAAATTTGCTCAAAGGTGTTAGATGTTGAGATCCTTAAAAGGTTTGATTCTTCAATTGCTATTACTCTTTGCAAATTAGAAAAGATATTTCCTCCATCCATGTTTGATGTAATGATGCATCAGCCAATCCATTTAGCTCAACAAGCAATGGTAGGTGGTCCTGTGCAATATCGATGGATGTATCCCATTGAGAGATTCTTGCGCAGACTAAAGTCATTTGTAAAAAACAAAGCTCGTCCAAAGGGAGCAATTGCTGAGGCTGTAGTGTTACAGGAATGTGTGACTCTTTGTTCTATGTACTTGCATGGAATTGAGACTAGAATCAATAGGGCAGGCCGCAATGATGACAGTGATGATAACAATAGCAACACACAGCTCCAGATTTTTGCTAAAATTGGAAGACGACTTATTGGGAATAGATATTGTGAGATGGAGATGAATGAATTGAATAAAGCACAAGCCTATGTTCTAAAGAACTGTGAAGAGGCTTCTCCGTATACAAGGTAAGCCACTCTTAAGATATTTATTGAACTGTGGACCTCCAATTTTGTAACATCTATTCTCCTATGTCACAACATTCACAGGGAATATTTAAGGACACAGAGCATAAGAAATGTAGATAAGCGGCGTGAGAAAGAGTTCTTTGAGTGGTTCAAGAACCATGTAAGTATAAGGATGTATTTATTACATTATTTCTTTAGGGTAGCTTAATTAACTATTGTGTTTCATGTAGATATCAGCTCTGTATTCCAAAGGAGACCCTTCTATTTCTGATGAATTATTTGATCTAGCAAGAGGACCCGATACTAGAGTGACACATTTCTCAAGTTATATGGTCAATGGATGGAGATTTAACACAACGGATAGAGACACTCTATTTCAAGCACAAAATAGTGGAGTATTTGTCAAGGGTGATGAAGGAACTAGAAACAAAGATTACTTTGGTGTCTTGACTGATATTGTGGAGCTTTTATATGGGACTTATAAGGTTGTTCTTTTTAAATGTGAATGGTGGGATGTACATACAACAAGGGGAGTTAAAGAAGATAAGTATGGGTTCACAATGATAAATACTACTCGCAGGTTGTTAACAGATGAGCCATATGTTTTGGCTTCACAAGCAGAGCAAGTATATTATGTGAATGATACTCAAGATCCAAATGGTATGTCGTGGTAAAGACTAAACCACGTGACTATTTTGACACTCCTAGTGATGAAGAAGATGCCACTACTAAATCAAGTAAATCCAATTCTGAAGCTTGCCAAGAAAATGAAGTAATAACTATGTCGAATCCAAATACAATAGAGGATGATGACACAAGTATATTGGACACACCTCAAGTTGAAGCGGAAGCTCAAGATATGGTTGTGGCTATGGAAGGTAATCCGATACTCCATTACGAGGGTGACATTGAAGATGAAGAGCAAGAATCTGAAACTGATGACAGCGAAGGTTGTGAGTACATGGATTCAAGTGACGAAGACACTGAAGCGGAAGAAGATATAGATGATGGCTAGCAAATTGTCAATTCCGTATTACTATAGACATACAGATTTGCACTTGCTTTTGTTGGTTCTCTCTAATTTTACTTCTATTCTGCATTCGTACAAGACAAACTTGTGTTTGTTTTGTTCCCACAACCAAATTAACTGGTACATACGCTCAAAGTCACCAAAACCTAAGATAATAGAGGTCTAATTTGCACTTCAATTACAGAATTGGAACCTAATGTACTAGTATTATGTAACTAAATATAAAGATAGGGGTCCATCTGTCCTGTATGTATCCAGTGACCAAGGTTGAAGTGCCCAATAAATGCCACTAAATTATCACTAAGGAATTTGGGCATGGAGCTTCTAGCTACGTTTAAACTCTAGAGCATCGAATAGATAAATACAATAAATTGATCAAATAATCTAAACTGGAGAGTAACGGTGCTTACTATCCAATCCTATGGCCTCGGATGAGCCACCGTGTTAGGCCCGTTGACGCACGAGACTGACTGCCGGCTAAACGCCGCCGCCGGCCACACGTGACACGCCTGCCGGTGTTGACGCCCGCATGATGACCATACCAGGCTCGCAGTACGACAAGAGACCGCGGCTCGGCGTCTTCATCCTCGCGCGCAGACGAATGCAGCCAGGGGTGCAGCGAATCTGACCACGGGCGAGCTCGTCGAGATTGGCGGCGGCGACTGTGGGAGACTGGGCGAGCTCGTTGAGTGCTGCACGGGGAAAGATTTGGTGAAGCCGGGAGGGAGCGGGGATGGCTGGAGACCATGAGCTTGTCAGCGCGGAGCAGAAGCAGCGAGCTGGGGCGGCCGCAGACACTCGTCGAGATAGGCGGCTGCGGCCGTGGGTGAGCTCGTTGAGCGTTGCACTTGCGAGCTTCGACAGAGCCATGGGCTGGGGCATCGACGGCTCACGGCTGGCGACTATGGGTGAGCTCGTCGGCGCTTGGCGGAGCTCTGAGCTTGGGGGAGATGCTCTGTCTCCATCTAGCACTTGCAGCCGCAGACAAACCAGGGAGGAAAAGAAGATAAGGTGGAGTTTGACTGACAGCTAGGACCCATGATAACAGGGCTAACAGATTTGTTATCATCTATTGCTATCCTTCGAAGCGAGCACATGCGGGAGCTCATCAATCCCATCACAGCAGCATGCTAGTTGAGGTTCCAAATGTAATTACTTTATCTGATTTTATTCTTGTATATGTTTCAAAGAAACGTGTCGTGAGGAAATTTTGACACTAAAAAATAATGCTAGTTAGAAAGTAATATTTAATCCAAAATAATATAGTAAATGTTGATAGTACAATATTTGCTGCTAATTATTTGTATAAAAATATTATATAACAGGAAATTTATTTTCTCACAATTAACTGGTAACTAGTGACAAGAATAATTTGCCACAAAATTTTCTCACTATTCGTGTACCATGTGGCGATGCAAAATTTTTGTCACTGGTAAATAGACTAGTAGTGGGATATTGTTTAGTCACAATTAATATGGTAAACAGTGACAAAATATAGTTTCGTCACAGCATTTTCTCACTAACCTTGAACCATGTGGCGATATAATATTTTGTCACTGATAAATGACATAACTGTGAGCCGAAAATATTTAGTCACAATTAACCTATTTATTAGTGACAAACTATTGTTTCCCCACTAAGTTCGCCACTAAAGGTGCATCCTATGGCGATATAGTAGTTTGACACTAATAATCAACGCAATAGTGATGAAAACAAGTTTGGTCACTAATAACGTGAGAATTAGTGGCAAAACAGATTTCGCCACCACATTTTATCACAAATACTTAGTCTTCCTGTAGTGTCATCTTGCTTGTTCCTAAACGCCCACTTGGTGCCAATGATTCTGGCACCCTTTGGCTTTTCTTCAAGTGTCCACACTTGGTTCCGGATGAAGTTGTTGAGTTCTTAATGCATGACATTCACCCAATCCGGATCTGCAAGTGCGTCCTCAACACTAGTAGGCTCAACAAAGAAAACAAACGAGTGATGTTCAACATAAGATGCAAGTCTAGAGCGAGTCATAACTCCCTTTGATGGACTCCCTATGATTTGTTCATGGGGGTGAGCTTGAAGGATAGGTGTTGATCTTCTATCATGAGCTTGAGGAGGGGGATGTGGTGCATCAACATTGCTTGCTTCGGCCTCGGCTTGATCTTCAGGGATAAAGGTATCTTCTTGAGCTTTCCTCACTTGATCTTCTTCAACTTGAGGCGTGTGAGGTGGAGAAGGATCTTGATTGCCATCATCTTCTACTTCTTCCACCTCTTGCGAGTTGATATCACCAATTGGCATGTTGTTCATTGCCTCCCTCAAGGGTTCATCACCTACATCAATATCCTCAAGCGCTCCTTGGGAGACATTAGTTTCATCAAACTACAAGTCATACGTTTCTTCAACTAAGCCGGTGGCTTTGTTAAATACATGGTATGCCTTGGATTTAAGCGAATATCCAACTAAGAAACCAAGGTCACACCGCCGTTGGAATTTACCCAAGTGTTGGCGCTTCTTGTAGATGTACACTTTGCAACCAAACACTCGGGAGAATGAAATATCCGAATTCTTCCATTGACAAGCTCATAGGGGGTCTTCTTCAATAGCCTTTGGACGAAGAGACGGTTTTCCGCATAGCAAGCAGTGTTGATTGCCTCCGCCCAAAACTTCTCCGGAGTGTTGTACTCATCAAGCATAGACCTTGCTAGAGTTATGAGCGTCCGGTTCTTCCTCTCTACAACACCATTTTGTTGTGGAGTATATGTGGCAGATACCTCATGCTTGATCCCCACTTCATCACAATAGTTCTCAATGTTTGTGTTGATGAACTCGGTGTCGTTGTCACTTCTTATCTTCTTGATCTTCACATCAAATTCATTTTGAGCTCTTGTAGAAAACTTCTTGAATATAGCTTGAGTCTCTCCTTTGTCTTGAAGAAAGAACACCCAAGTGTACCGAGAGTAGTCATCCACTACCACCAAGCAAAAAAAATTGCCTCCAAGACAAGCATAAGTGGTAGGGTCAAATAGATCCATGTGTAGCAACTCTAGGACTCTTGAGGTTGACATGAAGGCTTTGGTTGGATGAGTGTTTGCCACTTGGTTGTCGGCTTGACATGCACTACAAAGTTTATCCTTCTCAAACACAACATCCTTGATTCTCTAACCATATCCTTGTCAACCTTCTTCAAGGTTGACATGTCCACATGAGCTAATCTTCTATGCCATAGCCAACCCAAAGTATTCTTGGAGAATAGACAAGTTTGCAAAACTAGCCTCATTGGATGTGAAGTCCACTAGGTACAAGTTGTTGTGCTGGAATCCCTTGAATATCAAAGATGAGTCATCCATCTTGGTCACAACAACCTCACTTGGAGTGAAGAGACATTGGAATCCGAGATCACACAATTGACCAACCGATAGCAAGTTGAAGCTCAAGGATTGCACTAGCAAAACATTGAAAATTGATTGATCTTGAGAGATAGCCACTTTGCCTAAGCCTTGTACTTTGCTCTTAGAATTATCCCCAAAAGTAATCCTGTATTGACTTGAGAAATACTCATCAAGTGCGGTGAACATCCGGGAGTCACCGGTCTTATGTTGAGTGCAACCACTATCAATCACCCAATGACTTCCACGGTCTTGTAGTTCACCTACACACAAGCAACTTGGAGTTAAGCTTGTTGTTTGGGAACCCACTCAAAGTGGGGCCCCATTGCCTTGGTAACTAACTCCTTTGCAACCCAAAGAACTCTAGGCTTGTTCTTCATTGGTGGACCAAGAAACACTACTAGTGGTCTACCCTTGTTGTCCTTCTTGATGTAATAGTGAGCATCATGAGCAAATGACCTAGTGTGCTTTGGCAAGGTCTTGGGTGGTTGAGTCTTGTAATCATAAGCAAAATGATCCACTTGACCACACTCTAAGCATCTTATTGTCTTGGGCTTTGAGTACTCTTGATTGTAGCCATTGTACTTGTTCTTGTAATAGTTCTTGGCCTCAATCTTGACCTTTGCCTTCATCACTTGGTTCTCCTTGAACCCAATTCCGGTCTTGTCATTCTTCACTACGGTATTCATCAAGATTCACTTTGAAGATTGTGACCCTTGGTGAATTTCTTAAAACCACTAGCAAGCTTGGTCTTGTCACTCTTGAGCTTGACAATTTCTTCTCTAAGAGAGGTGATCAAGGTGATAGAATCCTTGTCTTCTTCTTGAGCCGGCTTGATGATAATAGGCTTGTTAGACTTGAGAGTGATTAGCTCTTCCTTGGGCTTTGAGTTCTCTTCTCTCATCTTGACATAGTCATCATACTTGTCGGCTTCAACAACTCTCTTGCACTTGCACTTAGCACTTTGCTCAAGAGCCACATCATCAATCAAGATATCACAAGAGGTAGCACTATCACACTTAGCACATGGGTTAGTAGCAACATGTGTAGCAAGATCTTGATTAAGCAATTCATTTGCTACCACTAGTGTGCCATGTTCCTTCTTGACATTGTTGTAGTCATCTTTTAGCAAGTTGTACCTTGTGTGTAGCTCTTGTATTGACCTCTCAAGATTATCATGTTTCTCATTAGCTTGCTTAAGAGACGCTTTGAGCTCCCTAGTGCTAGATGTGAGAGTGTTAATCTCAAGCTTCAAATCACCATTAGCACTAGTCAAGGTGTCAATCTTAGCATGCAAGTTATCTTTGATGTCTTGGAGTTTGTCATTTTTACCTTTGTACCTCCTAATGATGCTAGAGTACTTGTTGCAAATTTTAATTAGCTAATCATAGGACGGTGTGTCTTCATCATCGCTATCACTACCACTTGAGTCACCACTATCATCATCATCCTCTAGGTACAAGTTGTTGTGCTGGAATCCCTTGAATATCAATGATGAGTCATCCATCTTGGTCACAACAACCTCACTTGGAGTGAAGAGACATTGGAATCCGAGATCACACAATTGACCAACCGATAGCAAGTTGAAGCTCAAGGATTGCACAAGCAAAACAATGAAAAATTGATTGATCTTGAGAGATAGCCATTTTGCCTAAGCCTTGTACTTTGCTCTTAGAATTATCCCAAAAGTAATCTTGTATTGACTTGAGAAATACTCATCAAGTGCGGTGAACATCCGGAAGTCATCGGTCTTATGTTGAGTGCAACCACTATCAATCACCCAATGACTTCCACCGGTCTTGTAGTTCACCTACACACAAGCAACTTGGAGTTAAGCTTGTTGTTTGGGAACCCACTCAAAGTGGGACCCCATTGCCTTGGTAACTAACTCATTTGAACCCAAAGAACTCTAGGCTTGTTCTTCATTGGTGGACCAAGAAACACTACTAGTGGTCTACCCTTGTTGTCCTTCTTGATGCAATAGTGAGCATCATGAGCAAATGACCTAGTGTGCTTTGGCAAGGTCTTGGGTGGTTGAGTCTTGCAATCATAAGCAAAATGACCCACTTGACCACACTCAAAGCATCTTCTTAGCTTGGGCTTTGAGTACTCTTGATTGTAAGGAAGAATCGAGGCGGGGCTCACCTTATAGATCAGCGCGCGGCCTTCTGTGCTCCCCTCGCCGGTGGAATCCTCAGGGCGCCATGGCGCGACCGCAGTCGCTGTGCTCAGAGCCTTTCGGAGGACAGACGAAGATGGAAGGGGCGATGTCGGAAGGAGACGCTATCGGAAGCAACTAGACATGCGCGAGTACTGATACTCTCTCTCTCTAACTACTGGACCAAGTGAAGAATCATGACCCTATTGGTTTCGGTGATTAATGACAAAGAGAGATTATTATGGCTAATGTGTGTTTTGCAGAGGCTATGCGTAGCTTAGCTATAGTGATCATCATGAATGGGCGTCAATGGTTATCACTTAGCCCCAAAGATGGATATCGTTTCGGATTTCAAAGAGGCATGATGAAGACCCTAGAATGATAGGCTAAGTGCCATAAGGTGATGAAGGGCACTTAGAAATAGATAGGGCTTCTATTTGATCTTTGACCGTACTATTAAGAGGGGTTGAGGCTAGTAGCTTGACTTAGGAAAGCTTCATGACTTAGGTGTGGTGCAAACTTGACTTCTTAGCTCTAAGCAAGCCTATAGTGACCGTAAGATAGCTAGAACAACTTTCGTATTCATCACGACAAAAAACAAAGTTGAGAGGCCTGTTTTTCTGGGCGACGGACGCTCCTGACAGAGGCGTCGGACGCTGTCCGTCGCGTCGGACAAAGGCATCGGACGCTGGGTGGTTGAGTCCACAGCGTCCGTCGGCCTTCCAGTGGCCGTGTAATCTGGCTGAGGTTTTCGGGGTTCGACGGACGATGTCCGTCGGCCAGGCGTCGAACGCTTGGAGAGTGTCCGTCGGCCTTCCAGTAAGGGTGTTTTCAGCCCGAGCCAGAGAGTAGTGTCGCTCGTGGGGAAGAGCGTCTGTCGCTGGGAAGACCTGTTAGAGCTAGCCATTGGGGCATGCGACGGAGCATCCGTTGCCAACTTAAAGGCAGTGCCTTTTCCAGCCCGAGGCAGTTTAGTGTGAGGGCTATTTATAGCCTCTCCCTTTCTCTCTCACCTGGCCTTTGCTCATTTCAGTTGTTGAGTTGTTTGAGAAGGTTGGGAAGAGAGCAAGAGCCATAGAGGAGAGAGAGAGAGTGATTCGTGAATCCATCCATCCTTTCCTCTAGTTCATCTAAGAGTTCAAGTGTGCATCCTCTAGTTGTGAAGCTTGAGTGAGTCAAGCGAAGATCGAGGCTTGTTATCTTGGTGATCGACATCACCTAGACAGTCCGGTGGTGCTCGGAGGAAGGTGATCGCCGGAAGATTGTCGGCGGCCCTTCTCCATCGACTTGTGATCGGTTGTGGACGATTCACCGAGCCGGAGTGGTGAAGAATCAGCCCGTAGAGAGCACTCATCCCTTGCACGGGATTGAGGGGGAGCTATACCTTGCTAGGTGCTCCAACGAGGACTAGGGGGAGTGTCGACTCCTCGATACCTCGGCAAAACATTGCCGTGTCAAGCATCTCTTTCACTAGCTCTTTCATACCGCATTACTTTCCGCACTTGTCTTTCAATTCATACTAGAATTGTGTAGGAAGGTTTCGCTTTCAATTGGCTTGCTACCACTTTCTAGCTAGGACACACAATCGGTAGGCACTGGGAGGTTAATTGACTCTTGATAGGTTTAGTTCTTGTCTAGAAATTAAAAAAGCCCAATTTTACCCCCCTCTTGGGGATCTTGATCCTTTCACCCGGCAAATCAGTTGGGTGGGAAGCGACAAACACACCCCGTCCCTTGGATGCTAGATGGAGCGTGGATGGTTGGGGGTGAGTTGAAAAAAATGAATAAGATTGGATTGGTGGGAAGGGTTTTTAAATGCCTAATTGTCTCACCCTCCATCTAAGACCATCGAATTAGAATCGTGTGAGTTTAATTAGAGTTTACGTAGTTTGCATAGTAGTTGGTTTTCATAGCATACGCTCCCTACCTTTTAAATAGAGTATTTGTAGCTGTACATACTTTTAGACTAGAAGTATTTATATATTATTTAATTTTGGAAGGAAGTATACGTACATACACAGTATATAAGTGCATACTAACATCCGAAAACCTAAAAGTATTTATATATTATTAAATTTTTGGAAGGAAGTATACGTACATACACAGTATATAAGTGCATACTAACATTGGAAAACCATACTTTAATACTAGGAAGTATCAAATGATACTCTAATCCATGAAGTATCAACTCATACATGGTGGCAGGAGTATGCGGACATATACGTGTACGTGTTTTCCCAGGAGTATAGTATAGCTACATACATAGTAGGCCGTCGATGGAGTATGCGTGGACACCGCCTCCACCATCGACTGGATCTGCCATGACAGGGTACTGATGTCGCTGCGGTGAGGTGACGCCTCGGCGAGGTAGTTGGGCCGCCACCAGGCGATGTCGTTCCCACTAGTCAGAGCGTCGTACCCCCGGCGCCGCCGTGCTCGTGGGTCGAGCCGAGCCACCCCGGAGGGGAGGGTGAAGATGTCGCGGGATCTCCAGCCACCTCGATGGATCGGTCCGGGGAAGGGGCGAGGCCACACGCAGCCGGTTGGGGAAGGAACGGGGTGGGCTACTGTGCCCGAGGGTCAGGCCGCGCGTTGCCAAGGCTATCGGTGGGTGGTGGGGCGCGCCCCACCGCCGCCATCAGAATGGGAGGGGCACGGATGCGAGCAGGGCCGACGCCGAGATTGAAGTTGTTGTCCATGACGTGGAGGCAGCGCCGAGATCCAGGTTGGGCCGCCTGCCTGGAGGGGGTGGCTGGGCGCCGCCGGTCGAGCTACCATCGGCCATGGAGGAGCTGGCGGCGGTGGCTGCTAGGGGGAGCCGGGACGGCTGAAGATGGAGATGGATGTGGACGCCGTAAATAAATGGTTGATATTTTATTTAGTAGATTGGATTGGATTAACGGGTCTAAATTTTTTAACCCCGCTAAGTAAGCCGGAAAAGGTTCACAGGTATTTAGTGTGTGGGAGGAGGTAGGGGGTACAATACCGCGAGGGGTTACACAATCAAGTGGTGGGTAATTATTCGCAAAAAAAGAGGTGGTTAATTATTTAAAAAATAAAATAGATCTTATGGCTATTATTATAAGTGGTGTTTAGAGTATATTGAATTATAATGACCAATTTTTTTTTTTTTTGTGAGAATATCTAGGATACCCCTTTTTTGTTTTTTAATGGGTTTTGTTACAACAAACGTGAAGGCTCTATTGGGTATGAATTTAGGATTTATCTTGTTTCTCATGTACGTTATATATTTTTAGTTCAAACATAATAAGATTAAGGTATAATAAGCTCTTGGTGTATCCTTTGTGACCTCTTCTTCACTTCTTTTCACCAAGACTCGTTAAAATTTGGAGTTGTCTTATATCTCTCAATTATTTTTTAACCCGTATTGAAGTTGTCATGAATTACCAAAATGCGGGAGATTGAAGGTCTAGGCCTATCCTCGATTTTGGTAATTAATGAAAACACTTGTGATCTAACCTTTTCATTTAAGTGTATGAAGGACATTGGTTATGATCACAATATGAGATGATTTGACATCGAATTATTTGCAAGTAGTTGGATTGTTCAAATCAAGCATAGCAAGCAAGTGAAGACCGAAGCAAGACTTGGTTGCGACAGACCGTGTGCGACGCAATGGTGAAGGGCAAGCTAGTGTGGTTGACGCCGATGGACCGAAGGGAAGGGCAAGCTAGTGTGGCTTGGCGCCGATGTCAAAGGCGATAGGTGAAGGGCAAGCTGTGGGCTTGGCTCCGAAGGCCAGCAACGGTGAAGAGCAATGTCTAAGGCTGATAAATTTTGAAGTCCATGTGATGGTTTGAGTGATCTACATCATCTATGAAGATCAAGCCAAAAGATTCATTGGTTATGGAGTGCTTGGTAAAGATGTCAAATATACTTTTGCAAGTATCAAATTGTGGATCTTACATCTATGCAAGGCAAAGGTATGAAACAAGGTTGTTTCATTTCACCAAACCTATGGTGTTTTAGAGAAGATTAAGATGGCCGGATTTAATATAGATATCATACTATAAAGGGGGGTAAACATGCTTTGCATTACGGTTTTTCTAGTTCCACCCTTTTGGCTTAACGTGTGAGATACGTTTAGTGGTATAACATATGACTTAGAGAGCACCTAGTTCTAACTTGAATATGCTTTGGTAGTTTCTATGATGGATGATTTCATATGCCAAAGCATAGGTGAAAAGGTGGGTTGGAGTTTTTGCATTTTCTGGAGGTCGGGGCTGTTTTCCCCGCCCTGGTGGCGGACTGTCCGCCCGGGTAGCCCGAGAAAAAAAAATAGTTGGTAAGGTTCTGCCCTGTTTTTACAGATGAACGGCAGACTGTCCGTGCCTTGTGTGGCGGACTGTCCGCCGGGCTAACTTTCAGTGAGCAACAGAGTTGTTGTGGTTCTGTTGGGCGAGCCAGTTCTCAACGGCGGACAGTCCGGGAAATTGATGGCGGATTGTCCGCGGTTATGCAGTTTGAACCCAACGGCTAGTTGAGTGAATGGCGGACTGTCCGAGCCTTGTTCGCGGACTGTCCGCCGAATACGAACTGTGGCAGTAACGGGTATTTTTTGAGGGCTTTCTCTAATATATACTTGGTTGGGCCGGTTTGGGGGGTTCTCTTGGCCATTCTAAAAGCATATACATGAAGAGAGCTCCCACCCTAGGACCTCATCTCATACTCCTTGCGTGAGGGCAACACTTGGAGAGTGAGTGTGCTTCACTAAAGGGGGATTTAGCATGAAAAGATTGTGTGTGGGGCACAGGTGATCTTCGTGTGGGTGTGGTTACTTGTTACTCTTGGGGCTTGCCGGTTCCGATGGCTTGGTGATTGTGTCTCGTGAAGCACCAAGAAGGGTTGTGTGGTCTCCAAAGTTGTCTTTGTGAGGGGCTATTGAGTTTTATCCCCACCGGAGGAAGGCAAAGAATCTCTAGTAAAATTGAGGCAAGTGAGAGTGTCTAGTTGATTTTTGGTTTTGGGTCAAGTTTGTGTCATGTGGAACCCCACCTAGTGAGGTAGTCCGAAGCTTGAGGGCTTGGAACTAACAAGAGGACCAACAATCCTAGAAAATTTCCTTAACGTGGATTAAGTGACCGACAAGTCACTGAAACCCCGATAAAAACATCGTGTGCCATCCTCTTTCCCTTGTGGTTTGTTATCTCAAACCCAAATTTCTCTCTTTGCAATATATCATACTTGTGTTGTTTAAGCTTGTGCCTTTTTACCATTTTATTTTCCCAAAAAAAGATCATAGCCCTTTTCTTTCTTTGATCCTGAATTGTATAAGTTGTAATTGTAACTAAAACTTGTAAGCTTCTGAATTAAAATTTGATAAGTTTAGCGATAAAATTTGAAAACGACTATTCACCCCCCTCTAGTTGGCCATCTTATCCTACAAGTGGTATCGGAGCTTGGTCTCTCATTTGAGTGGGCTTAACCTCCCGAGAGTAAAAAGGAGGCAACTATGGGTTGGTTTTATAGTTGTGACACATATATCTTCGATGGCACTAACTTTGGGAAAATGGAAACAACATATGCTTAATCACTTTTGTGCAAAAGGTCCTAAGTCTTGGTGGGTGGTCACTAGTGGCTTATCTCATGTCTTGGATCGTAAAAAAAACTCCCAAAGCTCAATTAATTGTTTATTTAAAATTGATGTCGAAGCTTGTTGTTTTTTCTATTGGATGCACTAAAGTTTGATTTGATGACAAAGAAAAAAATACCAAGGAACCAGAGATTTGGAAATCCATCAAGACCACCTTCGGTGATGCTTCACTTGGATGATGGAAAGTTTAAGGTGGATGAGCCAAGGATGTTGATGTTTAAATACTCCAAGTATTTGCTATCAATGATGACACTTCATGCACACTTGGTGGCAATATGATTCATGCTCAATTGATGATTGTGCTATCACAAGCTCCTCTACTTCACCCATCACTCCATGTCACAAGGCCACAAAGATCGAATGGTGATGAAGTGATCATGCCATACTTATGATGAGCTTGTGGTTATTCTTAAGGGCATGAAACCCATTTTTGGAACAACCCAAAAACTAAAATTGAAAACATGGAGCATGAAAACCTCATTTAAAAAAAATGTTTAATCACTCCGAAAACTTGCTTGGTTTGTTGTATGTAAACTTGAGACTTTAAAATTGATCATGAGATACTTTGTCAAAACATGAGGAACTTAAGAAAAGACCATAAAAATTTCTGCTAAAAGTTTTTCCCAAAAAAAATTTAAAATTGTTGAAAACCCATATGTGAGTTGAATGACAATGTGAAATATGTGACAACTCTGTGTTGTAGACATGAAGAACGATCCACCTCTTGTGATTATTTATTAGAAATGCCTAGTTCTTCAAATTTGGATATTTGTTCTCCTTCTATGTATCTTGACACTAACCATGTAGAGGAGAAAAATGAGTCAAATGATGAAGAGAAAACTTGAGCAACAAGGTTTTTTTGCGTCCAAGAGTGACACATTCACAACTCTTGAAGAGTCACAAGAAGTTTGGGAACTTAAAATGCCATTGACTACAACAACACAAATATGAAGGGTTAAAGATGGGGCAAGAAGTATGAAAAAGAATGAAAAAGACTTGAAGAATGAAAGGCTATTCATTATTTATGCTTCAAGTGTCACAATGGGGGGACCCCCAAAGCCGTGGGTTGTCCAAACAAGAAGAAAAGGGTGTCACAAATTCAAGTGAAAATGAGTCGAATCTTTCCCAAGTACAAGCAAATGTCAATCACAAATTGATCACAAGTGGGAAAGAAGAAAGTAGAAGAGGAGGAGGAATAAGAAATTTGTACCAACATTCCTCTCAAATGAGCACCATCAATATTACAACAGGGATACTTGGTAAGAAGTAGCCCTAAAGGTGAAAATCCTAAGTCAAGTGCAATTCATGATTATTCACTTAGGAAGTTGCTGTGCTAGTCATTCCATTATGCATGGTAAGGCAATTTGGGTGCCAAAGCATGAGGTTACTAACATGAGAGGACCAACATAGCTTGGGTACCATCAAACAATTGAATGTTAGTAGGTACCATAAGTGCATTTGGAAGCTTGGCCCAAGTGATTCATTATCTGCTTATCAACATAAAGCCAGTTTGAGCCCAACATATTTATATCTCAAGGCAATGCTATTATGGTGTGATGTTTCATGAGCCAACACATTCTAGTGTTATAAATGTATCGCAATGGCACAATTCAACTTCGATAAGAAAAACCGCTCAAGAGCGTGTGAAGAACCTTGAAGAAGGTTTAAAAACCGAACTTAAAACATTTGGGTCATTCTTGTTGCTGGAAGCTCATGAAAAAATGTTATATCTCAAGCAAAGCAATGGAATTATATTTACTTATTGCTTGGTGAATTGGCCAAAATTTAAAGTATCTAGGCCATAAAGAGTTGGTGATTCAAAAATATTATAATGGATATATCATACTAAATTGTCATCAATGGATTTTATTATATTGGTCATCACTTACTACAACCGTGGTTAAAAATTTGTTATTCCCTTTTCATAGCAATACCCTTTTTTTCCTTAAAACCATTTTGTATTTTTCTAGTATTTTTGTGTTGCTTTAAATGTATTTTAAATGAAAAATTTCTGATTTGTTCGAGCAATGCCCCCAAAAATCAAAATTATGAAATTTAGTTGTTTGAATTGGAATTATTGCAAAAAAAAAACTTGGAACATATTTGGTCATTTTGGGAACACTGAAACAATTGGGGAATTTTGGGAAATTTACCCAAAAAAACGCAAGAGTCTATTTGAAGATATTGCGAGCGCCCATGTCTCGGGAAAAAAAAAATAATTCGAATACACACAAAATCTGACAAAAGGGGGAGGTGGGAAATTTTAAAAAGGGATTCCCCAAATGCCGCGGACTGTCCGCGAGTCGGGTTTTTAAAACCCGACCCCGCCCGACCGGCCTTGTGCCGCCTCTAAACCCTTGAGAAAAGAAAATTCCTTTTCTCTTTTCCCCGGGGGCCCCGGGGAAGAAGGGAGGGCCCAAGGGTTGGAGGCTTCCCCGGGGACCCCAGAAAATTCCGGCACCCCAAACTCCCCACCTGGCTTTCGGATTCATTGCATTTTCTCGAATGGGGGGATTTTGAGTTTGACGGCATTAGGTTTGATTTTTGATCTAGTTTTGGGCCCCTGGTTTGAGAAATTTTTTTTGGGGAAGATTTTTGGGGGTTTTTGGGGTGATTTTTTCCTAAAGTTTTTCCCAAAAATTATTGGCAAAAACTTGAGATTATGAAGGGGATTGGAGAATGTATTGTTGTTTTTTTGTGCTGAATAGTACTGGGATTCCCGGTAAATTTTGGTTTGACAGAGCAGCGCTCGGGCTAAAATTTTTTGCTACCAATTGATTATACAACTAAAATCAAGTATTGTCAGAACGTTTCCCTTCCCCTGCGTAAAATTTTTAAATTGCCAAAGAAAAATGATTATTAAAAGGGGTAGGGAAAAATTCCCCCTTAAATAAAATGTCCCATATGAAAATTTGCTTCAAAATTTGCAAAAAACAAGTTTAAATGACAGTGATTCCCCCCTTTTGGGTACTTTGATGTCACTTATTATTGCTACACTCTTATAAAATTACATGACAAAGGCAAAAAAGGCTATTCCCCGCAAGCAAAAAAAGCAAGCACTTCCAAAAAAGAAAAGGGGAAACAAATAGCATAGTGTGAGGTTGGGAACCCCCAAAAAGTGAGGAGGTGAGGAAGAAAAAAAATGGTAAAAGAGAAAAAATGAAGTATAAACCCATGGGGGGTTTTTTCGGGAAAGGGGACTTCAACTTATGCACAAAAAAGAACCCCAAAACCCCAAAACCCTTTGGGGGGGGAAAACAATGTCACCATCCCCTATTTCTACCCCAAAGGGGAAAAAACCCTTTTTTGGGGGACATTATCATCCCCAAAACCCCATAAACACCAATACTCAAATGCCCCTTTTCTCATGGAAAAAAAAGTTCCCAATTTTTTCCCAAAACCTTGCATAAATTTGGAATTTTATAGCTTTTTTTGAGCCCAGGGGGAACTACAATGACATGATTGGGAAAAAATTTTAAATGAAACCCGGGGGGAAAACAGAACTGGTAGGTAAATTTTAATGGAAGCCCCGGAAAAAAAAAATACCACCATTTTTTGAGAGTTTCCTTTAAAAAAAAAATAAAATATGTCTCCCCTATAGTTTTATCTAGAAGAAGAAGCAAAATTACCTGAAATCAGTGGGGACATTCTTAAACCAAAAAAGAAACCCAAAAAACCACCCATGTGGTTTGGACCCCCAAAAAGGGGTTTTAAAGGACCCCCTTTGCTCTTTTCAACAAAATAACCAGATTAATTTCATGCCTAAGGGGGGAACGGGGATGCTAAAAAAAAATTTTTTGGGAAAAGTTTTCCCATCTATCTGTATGGGCAAAATTTTGATTTTTGGGGCCAAATTTTGTTGGTTAAATTTTGGGAGCCCTTAAAACATAAATTTCCCCCCAAAACTATATTTTTACCCCCCCCCTTGTCACTAAACCTTTAGAAGATTGGTTCAAGGGGGAGTGTAAAATTGAACACCAGCCCTTCAACCCCCCACTTAAAACCCCCCAAGGGTTTATGAGAAGCCCTCCCCCCCCTTTCCCCCACAAGGGAGGTTTAAAGGAGGACAGGGTTGGGGGAGATGTGCCCGGGGGGGCTATGAGGACCCCACCCCCCCAAGATGGAGACGAGGCTCGGCACATGGTTTTGGGTCCCCCCCGCGGGTTTATTTTTCCCATATTTGAGAGCTGCAGAATCCCCGGAACACTTCTTTTGCTCATTTGGGGGGGCATATGCAGCAGCGACAACAGGGTTTGGGTAGGGGGGAAAGTGGCAGAGCCCTTTTTGGGAATCTTTCAGATTTTTTGGCCCCAAAATCTTCGTTTCCCTGAAAGAGCCTTTGATAGTTTTTGGGAGTTCAGCGGGGGCATAGTGATATTGATCCCCCTTTGCTCGTTTTGTACTTTTTTTTACCCCATGACATTTTTAAAAAGACTGACAGGAAAGATCACTTGTGCAGGGGTTAAAGTTTTGAAAAAAAATTTTTCAATGCCTTCTTGATCATTTCGATGAATACCCCGGGGCCCATTCCTCCCCCAGTCGTACCCCTACAGCCATTCTATCTCCCGGTTTTTCCCCCCCTCCTAGTGATGACAATGATAAAAAGGGGTGCATGAGCCCCCCCTTTTTGGGGAAAAGTAATGAAAAAGGGGGGGATTTAAAAAGAATTTGGAAAAAAATTAAAGATCCTTGATGTAAAAGGGCCGCCCCCTTTTATGGAATTCTTTTTTAAAAATTAAAAATTGAACCTTTTTTAATCCCCTTTGTTGTAAAAAACCCTTAATTTTGTACCTTGTGTTGAGTTTTTAATCTCTTAAAAATTTTGGGTGTTGGTTTTTCTTTAAAAATTTTTGTGATGCAAATTTTTTGGGGTTTTAAAGCTTGTTTTTGGGGTTTTCCCGGGATGTTTTTTTACTTTTGCTTAAAAATAAAATTTTATACCCCATGCTCCTCATTACCATTTGGGGGGGAAAAAACTCCATTATTCTTGCTAGATATGCTACATGAATGTTTGTTTTAAAAATTTCTATGCTACATTTGGGGGGAGCTTTTGCATGGAAAAATTTTGTGCAAATAAATTGGATTTTGCCCTTATATCTTAAAATTTTCTTAACCCTTTTTTTTAAGTTTTCAAAATTTCCCCCAAAAAAGGGGAGTTTAAAAAGGTTGGCCCCACCCCTTTGGGTTTTGGGTAATTAATGACAACCCCCTTGTATCAACCCTTTTTTATTTAAGTGTTAAAGGGCTTTGGGGTTATAGATACAATATGAGATTTATTGCATCAAATTTTTAAATTTTAAGTATTTTGGTTTTTTTTAAAATCAAGCAAGCAAGTGAAGACCGAAGAAGGGCTGGCGCGCGGCCCCTTTTTGCGAGAAAATTTTTAAGGGGAAAAAACTTTTTGGTTTGACGCGGGGGCCAAAGGTAAAGGGGCAAGTGTGTGGTTTGGGGCCCGGGGAAACCAAAAACATGGTGGGGGGGAAGTAGGGGTTGGGGCCCCCAAGGACCGAAAAAAGGGTGAAGGCAAGTGTCTAAGGTTGAGGATTTGAAGTCTTGTGTTTTTTTTTATGTCTACATATCATGAAAAACAAAAAAAAAATTCTTTTGGGTTTTTTAATTTGGTTTGGGGAAAAAAGTCAAAAAATACCCCTTTGAAAAATAATTTGGGATCTTACATTATAAAAGGGAAAGGTATAAAAATGGGTTTTCTTTTTCACCGCCATTGGTGTTTTAAGAGGATTAAGTTTCCCGGTTTTAATAAGAAACCATACTATAAAGGGGGGTAAAATGTTTTTCATTACGGTTATTATTTCCCCTTGTGAGTTTTTAAAGGGGTGAGAAAACGTTTAGGGGTATAACATATCCCTTAGAGGGGGACCCGTTCAAATTTAAATGCTTTGGTAGTTTCTTTGGGGATGTTTTATCCCAAAACATAGGGAAAAGGTGGGGGTTTTTTCATTTTCGGGTCGGGGCGGACTGGCGTCCCCCGGTGGCGAACTGTCCCCCGGCTCCCAGAAAAAAAAACAGATTGGAAATGGTTCTGCCCTTTTTTTAAAGGGAATGAACGGCGGACTGCCCTGCCCCCTTGTGTGGGGGAAATGTCCCCCCCGGAAACTTTCAGTGACAACAAGTTGTTGGGGGTTTTTTTGGGGGGACCCATTTTTCTAAACGGGGGACGCCCCGGGGAAATTTAGGGGGACTTCCAAAGGTTATGCAGTTTGAACCCCAAAAATGTTGAGTGGGGGAAAATTGACCCCTTTTTGTGGATGCCGCAAAACACAATTTAAAAGCAAAAATACTTTTTTTTAGGGATCCTTTTATATATTTGGGGTTTGGCCCGGGTTGGGGGGGGGTTCTCTTGCCCTTTTAAAAAGCAAACGAAAAAGAGTCCACTAGCCCCCATCTCATACCCTTGTTTGGGGCAACACTTGGAGAGTGGTGTGCTTCATGGGGCAGATCTTGGGCGTAAGATTGGTGTGGCATAGGTGTTTCGGTGGGGTGGGGTTTACTTGTTATCTTGGGTTGGCGGTTCCCAGTGGCTTGGGGTTGTTTCTTCGTGAACACACAAAAAGGTTGGGTGCGGTGTTCCCAATTTGGTTTTTTGAGGTTTTATGGAGTATCCCCCCGGGGGGAAGGCAAAGAGCATCTTTAGTAAAACCCGAGGCAAGTCGAGTGTCTAGTTGTTTTTTGGGTTGGTCAAGCTTAGTGTCACAGGACCCCACCTATTGGGTGTTTGAAGCTTGTGGTTTTGAACAACAAAAAGGAGCAACAATCCTAGAACCCCGCCTCAACGTGGATTAATTTGCCCGGGGCAATTCACCGAACCACGATAAAAAACAACGGTGTCCCTCCTTCCATTGTGGGTTTTCTTATCTCAACACAAGTTTCCCCTTTTTTCAATAATCTAAATTGTTGTTTAAGCTTGTGCCTTGTTTTCCCGTTTTATTCCCCCTAAGGGTCTTAAACCCTTTTTTTTCTTTGTCCCAGAATTGTAAAAAGTTTTTTTAAATTTTTAAAAAAAACTTTTAAGTTAATTAAATTTTATAAGTTTAAACGATAAAAAATTTTAAAAAAACTATTCAAACCCCCCCCTTTTGGCCATCTTATCCCATTTTTTCTTTTTACAACTTAAAATATTTGTAAATTTTTAATTTTTAGGACTAGGTTTTGGGAAGTGTGAAAAACCCCAAAAATTCCCCCAAACCCAAATAGGTCAAACACAATCTATACCCCCCTTTTAAAAATCAGCCAAAGGGGAAAAAAAAAACCCCATTTACTTTGTGCCCCTTTTTAACCATAGTGGCACAAAGGGGGTAGCCTAGTCTTAACCCTTTTTGGTTTATCCTTTTTAAAAAACCCAAAAAAAAACCATCTTTGGGCATGAATACCATAAAACCCCTTCCCCTTGCCATCCTATGAAACCCAACTAATCAATTTTTCCCCGCAAAACACAGTTGTATAGTGATCTAGCATTGTCGTTAATCCCCAAAACCCTTGGGGTTTAAAGCCCTTTTAAACCCCCCCCCCCCCTCCCCCTTTTTTTTTTAAACACCACCCCTGCTAAAACCTTTGGGCCCTTTTGGGGGGGTGGGCCTTTTTTTTGGGGGTTTAGATGGGTTTTTTTTAAAGTTTGATGCTATTTAGAGAAAAGGGTTTTTCCGGTTTGATTTTTTTCCCCCAAAAGATGGCCCCTTTTTTGCCTTTTTAAGGGGGCCCTTTTCAACTAGTAGAGATTGACCTTCTTGAGTATTAGTTTTTTTCACAAAAAATGCTAAAAAGTCCCCAAAGGGAATTTTGGACGAATTTTTACGAAAAAAAAAAATCGTCAAAAGGGGTTTCGACATTTGATTAAAGGTGACGAAAAGGTTTTTTTCGTCGAATGTGTCCCCCCCATTCTGTGACGAAAACCCACGTCCTATGTGATTTCTTTTTTGTGACGAACAGTTTTTGGGCCGATTCAGCGCCTCTTTTTCAACCCCAAAAAAAAGGGCGTTAAGTCCGCCCTTAATGGGGTTTTTTTAAACCCCCGACAGTCCCGGGTTTTTTCCCCGAATTTACCAAAAGGTAAACGTCATAAGGCCGTTTTAAAAAAAGGCCCGACCCGGCCCCTTGCCACACGGAAACCCGCGTGGTGTGACGTCATTTCTTTACGGGCGCATGCGTCAGTGCTGACCCGGGTGACGTGGTGCTGCTCGGGTGCTTTTTTTGCCCCCCCGTGGCCAAAACCCCCTTTTGCCCCGGGGCTTTGTTCCGATTTTTTTTATTTGGTCCGATTGTGTTTGAAAACGCACGAAAATGAAAGGTTTTTGGGCCCAAACTTGCGATGCGTTGCCCTCACTGGCTTTTTTCGTTGGTTTTTTTGTTTTTTTCATAGATTGTTGTATTTAAATCGTCATGGAAGATGAAAAAATTTGGTACAGCTTGCAAAGCATTGCCGCCAAGGGCCAAAACAAATTCCACCAGGTGTTTGTTTTGATGGGTTTTTTATTTGGTCCCCCATATTGTGTTTGAAAAGCACTAAACATGGAAGTTGTTCGTCCCCCCCAAACTTTGATTTGAAAAAAAATTTCAAAAATTTTTGGTTTTTAAAACGTCAACCCCAAAAAAAGCTAAACAAATTTTGTCAAAAACAAATGCAGAAGTAATTTAAAAACAAATTTGGAAATTTACAAAAAACACCCCAAAAATTTTTAAAATTAAATTTGTTCTAAGAGCATACGTTTTGTTCACCCCCTCATGAAATTTAAATTTAAAAGAAAAATTTTTGTATTTTCCCACCCCAGGGACCACCCCCTTCACATAACACAACAAAAACAATTAATTTTGGCCCCCCAAAAAAAAAAGCTCAAAACAGCACAAAAGGAGCCCTCTTCGACGAAGAATTCCATTTCCCCGAAGATCCCTTAATGAGGCATTGGTCTCCCCATCGATTAAATTACTCTGGGTATGCCCCCTTTTAAAGGTCTAGGAATGGCAAAGGGGGGGGGGGTGAATAGAATTTAAAAAATTTTTCAAATTAACATTTTGCAAAATTGTTAAAAAATAAAACAGATTTAAAAAGCAAGTTTGCTCTAGCTCAAAGGGTTAGGCAAGCCAAAAAAGTTGACCAAAAAGTACGTGCTATGTCTCACCACAGAAAACCGGAAAGCTTTTGGGTTTAACGGGTCCCGGGTGCTTGGGAAAACCCAAAAAAGGCCGCTTTTGCCCCGAAATAAAAAGGGGGGTGAAAGTCATTAGATAAAAAAAGGAACCCTGTCGGAAAAACCAGACAACCCTTTTGAAACCCCCGAAGCCCCTTACAAAAATCAATTTAAAAGCTATCTGCCCAGTTTTTTTGGAAAATTCCCAGTTTAAAAAAAGACAAAAAAGTCGAAAAAATCGTTTGCTGAATGTGCATGTTGGGAAAAAGGGACGTACAAACGAATAAGTTGAAATAGTTTAAAAAGCAAAACCCAAAATCGAAATCACCCCAAATTGGGGCCATGAAAAAGGAAAAACGAAGAAAAAATTTTAAAAAACCCAAAACTAAACCCCGCATTGCCCCACGATCCCTACATCATCAGATTTTTAAAATGGATAACATTTTTAAAAGCAATACTAAAAATTAGATTAAAACAATTTTGGGGTTTTTGAAAAAAAGTCAAACTCATAGGGGAAAATGAAAGCAACAACTCATCGTAAAGGGGAAAAATCTTAAAATTTAACAAGACCCCAACCGTTTTTAACAAATTTGGGGAAAAAGGGGTTTTTTTAAAAATGTAAAAATTATTCAAAAATGCAACACGATAATTTAAAAGAACCAAAAGATCTTCCCCAAAATACTAGAGTCGAAAAAATATTTTGTTTGCAAGATATGGAAAACCCCCACGACGATTTTTAACTTATAAAAAAAAAAATAAGTGAAGACTTCTTGGCTAAAAAGGGAACCCACCGCACGATCATTGAAACAAAAAAAAACTACTTCCCGCATCAAAATCGACCCCATGATACTAGACGGGAATAAAAAGGGTTCCCAAGACTTACGGAGGTCGAGGATCGATGCTTCCTCTCAAAAAAACTCAAAGAACAAAAAGGACTCAAAGGTTGGGGGGGCCGGGGTTTTTTGTTTTGGGTTGTAAAAACCCCTTTTTTCAATACTAAGGGTTATATTTATCCCCCGACATGACTAGCCCAAAGGGGGCCACGGTCCCAAAATTTTAAAAAGGGAAAAAATACAATTTTTTAAATTTTTTGGGTTTCCCCTTTGGAGCCCCATTTCCTTTAATTATGAACTATTTTCCCTAATTGGCTCCATTTGGGCCCCCTTTTGTTGCTCCCGGGGGAAAAATTCCTTCTTTGTTTAAACCCCATTGGGGATCGACTGGGGAAATTTGGGGAAAATTAAAACCAACCCCACGGATTTTGGGAAAAAAGTTGAGCATCTATCTCCCCTCCCCGATCCCCCCCCCCCCCTTTCTTTGAAAAAAAAGGGTGTTAAAACTCCCCCAAAAATTTTTGGGGAAAAAAGGGTTTTTTTCAAAAAATTGACCGAAAAGGGTTCCTTTTTTCCCCTTATTTTTTAAAATTTCAAAAACCCCAGCCGCCCCCCAAAAAATCCCCATTTCCCGTCATTTTTAAAATTTTTCATCAAAACCCCCTAAAATGGCACCCAGGATGAGCCCCCCGGGGGAAAAAATTTCCCCCAACCCCATTTTTTTGTGTATTGGCAACCCCCGATGGGTTTTTAATTCCCCCAACCCCTCCCTTTTTTTTGATTTCATTATTTCTTGAAAAAAAATTTTTAAAAATGAGATTTTTTTTCCCTTTTTGCCGCAAACCCCTGATTCCAAACCCCCCTTGGGGCCCCGGGCAAATCCTAAACCCAAAAAATGAAAATTATTGAAAAGGGAAAACCCCTTTAGGACCCCTTTCAAATCCGGAGTCCCCCCCCTTAAATAAAGGCCCAAAAAACCCCTTTTAAGATTGACTGCTTCCCTAATCCCAAATGGGGGCCCTAAATTTTTTGGGCCCAAAGCCATAAAACTTTTGTCTTGGGCCGGAAACGAGACTCCATTTTCCCGCGTATTCTGATAAAAGGGGTTTAAAAATGGAAAAAAACCAGCATCCCCCCTATCAGTACAAGGGAAAAAACAACCCGGAGTTTTTCAAATCCGGAGGTGGAGGGGGTTTGGGGGGACACCCCAAAATACAGGGAAAAAGGATTGTTTTTTTTCTGAAAAAGAGAGCAACCCCTTATAAAAAATGGGGTTTCCCGGGTTTATTTTCTATAAAAAAACAAATGAGCCAACCCTAAACCATTGAAAAGGCGAAGTTTTTGGTGCAGGCACACAAATTTCCCCCCTTTGGCAAAAACCCTTTAGGGTTTTTTTACCCCATGATGCCAGTCACGTTCGTTTTCCCCTTGGAAAAGGAGATCTCCTGTGTGAGTGGCCCTTGGGGTTTTTCAGATGGGGTTGCAATTTACAGCAAGATGTGCCCCTTCCCCCCTTTAAAAAATTTTAAAGTTTTCCCTTTTTTAAAAAAACCCCAAGGGTAAAACGAAAAAACCCCAAGGGGCCCCCCAAAAACCTATGGGGAAGGGGCTTGCTTTAGTGTTCCTGGACATTTCCCCCTTTTTTTAAGTTATTTTTAAGGGGTTTTCAACAATGTGTTTTGGGCCCCCTTTTCAGAGAAAAGACGCTTGACTTTTCCTAAAAAATTACTATGACCCGGCTTTTCTGCAAGGGTCTACGGTTTAAACCCTTTTTTTCAAGCCGCATTTGCCAGCCGAATTTATATGGGGAAGGGTGCGCCCACCTAGAATTCTACAATCCCGTGGATCCGAAATTTGGTGGGCAATTTCCCCCCCAAAACCTTTCTTTTTTTCTCATAAGATACGGGAGTGATCACCAAAAATGAAGCCAGAAAAGTCTTGGTTGGAAAGTTTTGCCAAATATGAACCCTTCCCATTTGGACTAGGGGTGTGCCCATCCCTTTTTTCTTGCTTGGGGGCAAGAGGGCACAACCCATTTTCAAATACCGTTCCCCCTTTGCCAAATTATATCCCAATTTTCCGAGGGGGTAACTCATTGCATTAGTTTTTTTGTTTCTGCTTTCATCCCCTATTTTGAAATCTGACCTGATAGGACTTTGAGCCACCCCCTAATAAACAGTGGAGTTTACAAAGGGGGGCCAAAACCCTGCATTGGGTACAAGTCCCCCAAAAAAAATTTTAAAGACCCTGAAATGAGTTCCCCCCTTTAAAAAAAAAAGGGAAAAGGGGAAAAAACTTAAAATTTTTCTGGCCCGAAAGGTGAGGTCCAAAAATTTCAGGATTCCCCCAAGGTAGGTTTTTTCATAATAAAGTTCACTTTGGGGAAAAAAACCCTGTTTTTTTAACCCCTTTATTGAGCCCCTTCAAATCCCCGTAAGAAATGTTCACCGACAATAGACATCCCTTTTGAAGATGCAGAAACCCCCATCACAAAGTTCTGAAACTGAGGACATTAAATGATGAAGCCAAAAACTTTTGTGCCAAGAAAATCCGAGCGCTTTGGGAAATTTATTGGCTAATCCCTTCCCTTTTTAATATCATTCAATTCCGCCTGTATTGATTGTTGGAAACAGCAAATTTTTTTCAATTTGCAGGGAACACTTTTGTCCGGTCTAGATTCACCCCCCCCGGGCACCCCTTCAATCAAAAAAAAGGCCAAAGGGCCCCCAATCCAAGGGTCAATAACCCGCGGGAAATTTTACCTCAAAACCCTTTTTTCAGCAATTTTTACCCAAACGGCTAAAAACCCAACGGCAATTTTTTTCCCCCCGCTTTTCCTACCGTCGAAAATTTTTAAGGAAAAGGGGGAAAAAAGTACCCCCAGCAGGCTTTATCAGAAGAAAAAACCCAGTTTCAGGACATAGCTCCCGCTGAATAAGGGGAAAAAAAAATCCGGTCCAAAAAATTAGATCAGATAAAGGGGTTCCCCAGCTCATTAAACAAGATCTTATTGCCCCAAGGCCTCTTTTGGGTCTGCAGCCCCGGTTATGACTTTTTAGGTGAAAAGCAAAAAGTATAGCCCCCGGTGTCTCAGGTGCAAGTCTCAAAAGAAACAAGGAGTAAAGCGTATCTCCAATTTCAGGTGCTAAAAGATTCGTGGTGACTCTGGGAAACCCCTTGAAATATGAAGGATGAGAGGATCAGATTAGAACTCAATTATTTAAATGAATGCAAAATCCAATTTTTGAACCAAGGTGACAGCTTCCAAAATTTAAAGCAATTCATCAAAGATGTCAATCATTCTGAAAAAAATCAACAACTCAAGGAAAAGTACAAGACCAAAATTTTTGAAAAAAAAAAACCAAAAGGTTTTGGAGCGTTAGCCGAATCAAGACCCAGGCCCCGGATGCCAAAACTAATTCTGCACGGTAGAGACATAGCTTGAAAGATTAAATGCACACATTTTTTTTTGAAAATTGATTGTTTTTCGTCTTGCCCTTTTTATATTCCGTTTTAGATAGTATAAAAGGCTTTGTTGTTTTTCCCCATCCAGCATAGCGATTCCCCCCTTAAATTCAAAAACCCATTTTTCATTTAGGGAAAAACCCCAGGCCTTTTTATATACCCCCTGCCCCTTCCCCAAAAGGCCCTCGTGGGAAAACCCCAAAAACGCCCTTTTTTGGGTTTTTTATCAGCCAAAATAAAACCCCCCTTTCCCCGTCAACGGTTCCCGTCAAACTTTCCCCCCATCTTTCCTTTTTATAAAACCAATCAGAGGGAACCCCAACTATTTAAATAAAAAATGGCAGGAGGCGCAACGCGGTAAGCGTTACCAAGGGACCCAAAGGGCCCAGCTGAGCAAAACGGCGCGCGGGTAAAAAACACTTCCTTCCCCCTTCTCTTTGCTTATGTTTATCCTTTTGTTCTGATTTAGTTCCCCATCGGATACTCCTTTTTCCCCCAGCCACAGCATTCCCCTTTCCCCCCACAGAAAATTAGTGGGACCCCATTGTCGGTTTCCTTTGTTCTTCAGACCCCTACACTCTGCCCGGGACTTGGTTCGGGGGGGTGGGAGTCCCCTATACCCTGCGGGGCGGCAACTTCGGCGTGAGGGGTACCCGGGGGAACTGGAAAAATTTTCCCAAGCAGTTGGGTCGATCAATCAAGGGGGAATGGGGAAGCAGCTTGGACGCCATAAAAGGGAGGAAAAATCCGTTTCCCTTTCTCTTTAATCGTTACTCTTTGTTTTGCATTTGTTAGCGCTCTCTGAGGAATGAGGCCAAAAGGCCGGGCGAACAAATCCCCGACAAGGTCAACGCCAAAAGGGGAGACCCCGAGGCGGCCTTGACAATGCGATGGCCGCATCGCCCAAGTCGCCATTATGGTGGCACCCGACGAGTCGGGCTTGTCGGCAATGACTACCAACGGGTGGGGACTTCTTGTCCCCCAAACCCGGTTCCCCAGGTCAATGCCCCCGGGGATGAGGCTGGGACTTCTGGAGAGTACGAAAACGCCCCGCCCCCAGAGGCCAAGATCCCCCGTCGGTTCCCGGCTGTTTGAGAGTTTGATTTGGCCCTTTGTTGGTTTTTAAAAATCGGCAATTTGTTTCTCCATCATAAATTCCCCGACTTACCAAAGCAAATTTCTTGATCCCCTTGGTATCCGAACACTTTGAGCTTCTGTTTGCTTCTTCATTCTACCCCAGGGTATGATGAAAAGGGGGCTACCTGGAAACGCTTAAAAGCTTCGACCTTTATAATTCCTTTAACTTACCTTGATTCAAATTGGCCGATCTTGGTTTAAATTATGCTAGAATCCCAAAAACCTCAAAAAAACAGCCTTTCTTGAAAGGCAGACCCCCTTAAAACAATGCCTCATTTCTTTGATTATTGTAAAAAGACTCCAATAGGGGGATACTCAAAGGTCAAACCTAGGAGAAATCAAGAGAAAACGGCCCCCCACCTTTCTAAAGATAACCTCAAAAAACAAAGTCCTGGTGCAAGGTTTTCACCTTAGCAAGGGATCCGGGTTGGGTAACAAAATCAGCAAAACCTGACCTTTTTCCCTTTCCCGATTGTACCATAAATAAATCGACAAACCAAAATCCTTTGCCCCAACTTTTCCCCTTTTAAATTGGGATCAAAACATTGTTTTTTTCACATCGAATCGAAAAAACCCACTTACATTTAACAAAAAATGCCCAAATTGTCAATTTTAAAAAACACCAAGCAAAACTTTTTAAAGACAAAATTGTCTCTGGGTCTAGCGCTTTTGCTAAGGAAAATTTTTTCTTTTTTTCCCTTTAAACCTTCTGGGGGGCCCTATTGTAGGTTGTCGGCCGCCCGTAAAATTAAAAAAGGTTGTCAAATTGGGGGGTACCAATTGTGGTGCCTTCATGTATCTTTGATTCATCAAAAATTTTATGTAGTCCCCCAAAAACTCTGATCCTTTTTTAAACTTTTAAAGTGGGAGAAGGGCAACATCTTTTGACAATTAGTAGAATTTCTCAAAAAATTAAACTTCCAGCAAGATGCAAATTGTAGATTGTTGGGGTACACCTTGTCCCTTTCTTTATGCTTTTTCCCCCTTCGATCCCTCCTTTTTGGTAGAAATCCCAAAAACTCCCTCCAAGACCCAAAGGCAATTTTCGGGGTTTATCTTAACCGTTCCTGGACTCCCGGTCTTTCCCCAAAAACGGCCAAATGCCCATGGTTTTTGATTTGACCACCCGATCAATTAGATTTCCCAACTTGCCGATCAACTGGAAAAATGTGTTATCTCTTTGATAGGGTTCACCGGGGGGAACCCGTGTAAAAATTTTATTAGGGTCCATTAACCCCTAAAAAAAGCATTTTTGCTTTATGTTGAAAATGCTATCTTTCGTGTGTGTTATAATGTTTTTAAACTAAATTAATGGTTTTTTTGCCAACTTGTGATCAAACCCGTTTAGCAAAAATTGCTATGTTGAGTAAAGTAGGTTTCTTTTGTTTATTTAACCTGCTTAATTTTTTTGTTAAGAATTAAATAATTTTTTTCCAATTTCTTAAAGATTTTTAATCTTTAACCCTTGAAAAAATGGTTTTTTTAAATTATGACCTCAAAAAAGGTGGGGAAAAATTTGAAAAACTTTGTTTAAAACGTCAAAAAAATTGTTTGGAGTTTTTAAATGTTTTTAAGCAAGTTCGCTTAATCAAATAAAGAAAAGGAAAAAGGAAATAGAAGGAATGGGCCGGGCCCCCTTTTGACCCCCCGGGCCCCGACCGCCCCCTTTAAAGTGGGCCCCCGGGGCGAACGAAGACCCCCCCGGTGGGGTCGATCAGCCCTCGACCCCCCCCCCCCACTTCGACCCCTCAAAAGGACGGACATAGGGTTGAACAACGACCCCCCCGGGAGGATCGATCAGCCGATCGACCCCCCCCCCCCCCCGCGCGCCACCCCCGCGTTTCCACACAAACCCCGCAGTCCCCCCCCCGCGTCGCGCCGCCCCCGCGCCTCGCCCGCCACGGGGGGCCGTCTCGGCTACCGCCGTGGGCCCTAAATTTACCCCGGTGTTTAACACGTAACGCCCCCCCCCCAGACATCGCTACCCCCCAAAAACCCCCCCCGTTTCCCCCCCCCCACCCCCCCGTGAGGGCCCCCGCTTTCCCCCGCCCCCGTTGCCCCCGAGACCTGCCATCCCCTGCCCCCCCGCGCCTCATTTTTAAAATACGCCGCCGCATGCCCGTTTTCCCCGCCCGTGACTACTGAGCGCGTCCGCCTAAAGGGGGCCGTCCCTTTTTCCCATGCCGGAAACGCCAGGTCGCTGCCCCCGCCGCCCCTCGCGTGATGGGGCCCCCGGCCGCAGGCGGCCATGACGGCAAAGGGAGTGCTAGAGCCCCCGCTCAACCAACCCTCGAACCGACACTCACCACATCACCCCATGCTCACGCAATCCCGCGCCGAGACTCGCATCGCGGTGATCACCTCGCCGCGTCGCACCGCCGTGCTGCACTGCCACCGCACCCGCCGACCACTTTACGGTCCGCAACAGTTCAACCAATCCACCAGTGGATGCGCGTCATCATCGCCAGCCTAGCACCCCAACCCCCACCGGAGACCTCACCGCCGGCGAGAAACGCCGGTCAGGTCATCCTCTTGCTCCCTGCTCACTAGCAGGTGGGCAAAGAGTTGACGCGGCCCCGCTTGTCAGCTCTCTCCCCCGCGTGTATGGGCCCTAGACCCTGTACTGTTTCCCCACGGGCGGCTTCCGAAATGAATTTCCTTTTCCTATTTTCAGTAATTTTAATGCTTGTTTAATTTATATCTAGAGTTTGGTAAACTTAAAATGGTGAAAAACAATTTTGTTAGACTCTATAAGTTATGATTTTCTGTTAAAAATATAAAATGATTTTTTGAGAATGTATTCAGTACTAATGATTAATTAGTTGTTTTCTGGGCCCATGTCAAGTTAATTGTGTTCTGCTTAAAATGGTCAAATAAAATGTAAGGTTTTTATGTTAGCTCTTTTATCTGGAAATAGAAAAATAGACTCAAATGATGTTTCTATTAAAAATTATAATATGATTTTAGAATGTCTTCTACTGTTTACTTAGTTGATTCTGCTATGATAAGTAATTGTGTTACTTAATGAAATAATATGAAAGTTTTTATGTAGCTCTGTTATTCCTGTGTAAAGAAAAAATTATCATTTGCAGTTTTATGTAAGATAAATTTATCTTCTATTCAAATTGTCTTTTCTAATGTTTTCTTAGATTAATTCTGTGTAAATATGTTGATGTTGTGAAATCATGGAACTTTCTTGATAAATATTTTTTTAAGTATAGATTCTGCTAAAAATAAGTTTATAGCATGTTTCACCCTGTTAGCTAGTAGCTCTAGTTCTAAGTGTTTTTCTGCATTTAATTTCATCTTTTTGTATCTGCTAGCTGGTAGTTTTCTATGAGTAAGTTTTTGCAGTAGCATCTAGTAGCATGTTTTCCTTGTAATTTTGGTAATTTTTCTGAGCAGTTAATAATAGGCTTGCTGTGTAAAGTGCTTTGTGGTAATTAATTGGTTAAATGCTTAGAATCCTTTTAGTGTGCTAAATCTTGTTCATAGCATCATCCCTGCACCATCAAGTACTTATAAATGCATTGCAATCATTTAGATCAGTGGAGGAACACCAGGAGCCAACCCTAGAGATAAAAGTCCAGGAGGTGCAGGAGCTAAACGAGGAGTACCACGAGCTGACACTAACCTCCCGGTGCCCTGACCACCAGCCCTCCACCTTCGCTAAAGGCAAGCCCGGAGCATTCTTAAGCCTCCCAATATTTACAATAAATCTACTTGAGTATTTTATACTGTGATGCATTAGGTGACAGGAGTTGTTTGAATCCCAAATTGATGCATTACCTTCCTTGATTATTGTTTACCTACTTGTTACCCTGTTAATAAAAGTAAAATTAACCCTTAGTCTGCTTAGAATAAATGGTTACATTTATAGTTATGTTTGTATTATCCCATGGGGGTAATACTATCACGGTTGGCTATATTTTGCTATCGTGGAAAGAACCAATGGTAGTAATGAAATGCGGTCAACTGGAAGCAAGTGCACCAAGTGGTTTAGACTTGGGGGCAGTCCGTCCGTTGGATCGTATAGGTGTATACGATGGTGGCCCTCTTACATCTTTGAATGCTGCCTTTCACATAGGGGCCTTGTGAGTATCGACCCCGAAGCCGAGTAAACACTATCCGGGCGACTCTCGCCACTGCTGGAGCACCCTCTAGTTTGGAGATACGACCTGCCTGTGGTGGCCAACTGATTTCTCCAATTGGGTGGACTACTCTGAGATCGCGGGGTACTACCTGGACTTTGTTGAGCAGTAACCCAATGCATGGACCCGACGGGGAAAGTGTGGGCGTGTGTTAAAGGTAATCTTGCCAGCTGGTTGTATATCGATTCGAATTGCCGCCCCCCACTGATATGGGGGATTATGCTGAGCTTCACCATGGTACAACTCCATGTGACATCGTAATGGTTCTACTAAAATATTGATGAAGGAATTGGATATATGTTATTATATTGTTTTGAGTAGTTCAAGTGAGTGCTCTAGTACAGGTGCAAACCTAGAGATAATAATAATAGGATGGAAAATGACTATTCTCCAATCTTTAGTTTCTTCTTGTTCGCTTTTCTACAAAAGCAAGTTTACCCAGATCCACATAAATAGCCTTGCATTACCCTTGGAGTCTTTATTTTCAGTTAGACGAGTAAGTCTAGCTGAGTACATTCCTGTACTCAGGGTTTATCCCGTTTGTTGTAGATGGTCAAGTATAACGTTGGCTAATGTAAGCACTGTCTCTATCCTGTCGAAGGAGAAGAGGAGTAGGCCTTGGGCAAGGTCTTCTACGAGCTCATCTTTTGCTGTTGTCGGACATGACCTCATGGGCACCCCTATCTTTTAATGATTTTAGTGTGGAGTAAAACTTTGGGTTCAGTTTCAAACAATGTTTTATTCAGCCACAGGTGTTGTGGCATAAGTACTACTTTTATTTGGGACAAAGTGTTGTAATAACTTTATTCGTACTTCAAGTATTTTCGGTTTATTTGTGGCTCGTTCGAATGTGCATACCTGAGTTTGTGCGATCCTGGTTGGATATACGATTGTTAGAAATCCTTCGAGATTTCCGGACTACCGGGATTATATGGGCTCAAGTGCTTTAAGTGGCAGTTAAATCAGCTACTTTGGTACTTGATCTTTTATAATTTGGACGGTTCCGTCACAGCTGGTATCAGAGCTGAGTTCAGGTATCCTCATTCGTTTGAGCAACTTTTTCTTAACAAAACGGGTATTTCAAAACTATTTTTATAAACCCATTTTGAAACATGGGTGCCAGAGTCTAGTCCTTAGCCC